>JAWMRA010000001.1:44517041-44584038 GCA_035584735.1 Pseudotriccus pelzelni | reverse complement strand
GGCATCAAACTAACAACTGGTTTTAGCTTAAAGTCTCTGCAATATAGTCCTTAAACAAATGTAGTCTCTGTGTCTTCCTCAGTCAGTAATCCTTCTTTCCACATGGTGTAGGCTTCCTCCTCATCCTGGCCATCTCCAACAAATACTCTCCCAGTTAGGGCAAAAATGTTGCTTGTTCCCATTCTTTTCTTTCCCAGAATGGCTATCATATTGTATTCTTTGTATTCTGCAACTGTCCTGCTGCCTTGAATCCACTACTACTGAGGACTGCTTGGAATTGAATCTGAGAGCTGCTTTTTGCCATCTTTACTGGCAGGATGATGAAGTTCAAACATGTAACTACACATCACAGGTCAATCCAACGTACTGCTCAGTTCCAGGAACTGATGCATAGGCAAGAGTAGAAGAACAAGGCAAGCCTAGAGTAAGACTTAATACTCACTAGACCTCAACAACATGAGGTTTCCTTGGTTGGAAATGTATCTGTCCCTTTAACAGCTCATGGTAGACCTTTTTCTCCAATTCATGTGCTCAGTTGTGTTTGAACCCATGTAAACCTTTAACAGCCATGACATTTTTCAAGGCATTCCACAGCTTAACTCCATTTCTCAATGAAACCTTCTCCTTTTGTTTGCTTTGAAACTGCCCCTACTAGTTTCATTTAATGATTCCTTGTCCTTACATTGTGAAAGAAAGCAAACACATGCTACCTATAGAATCCGGTTTGTTCTATCATATGACCCACACACTGATTAATAATTTTGACATCAATCAGTAGCTTAGTATCCTCATTACTAAAAGATCCACAAGCAATTGAAGAAAACAAATAACTCTGACTAGTGCAGAAAAACTCAGTAAGAGAATATTTGGTATCAGAGCTAAATTTGCTTCCATTCAATTCCCCCACAATTGAAGGGGAAACAGTAACTCTTACCACGTCCTCAGAGGGCTCAGTTGCTGCTGACCTCAGTATCTTTCAAACTAAGCTTTGAGATGAAGAATTGTGTCCCTCATTGGGTTTCACCAGGCTCAATATCTACCAGGTACAGTTTCGCCTGACCACGGGCACTAGATACTGGATCATCAAACAGTAACGGTTGGGGGTTTCTGATCTGCAGGGGAAAATGTTTTCCAATATTTTTTGCTGTCTTGGAAGTCAGGCACCACAATAAAGTAATATATATGAGTCCTATAATAGATACCTTCATGTGTCATCTGATTTGCAATGAAAATAAGTAAATGAAGAGAAAAAAATCTTAGATGAATAATATTACACAAGTTTCTCTTTTTGGAAATTATCCATTCATTTTCTTCATAAACATTTACTAAGGAGAAAAGTATTTTATGAACATATGGCACTTGTCTCTTTCTTGGATGTAAAAACGTCTGGTATTTTGCTGACTTCATTTCATTGTGAGTCACTGTGTAGGTTTGTATAAACACCAGGGTATTTTCATCAATTAGAAATAACTGAGATTTTCAACATAACATTCCCATATTTACTTGTGCTTGAATAGTTCTGTTAATACCCTAGACAATACATATATAGATGCATTTACTGCACACACAGTATCCCTGTTCCTAAAAAATTCCAGTCAAAGACTGAGGACCCATTAATCTGCACTAAAACCCCACTGTATCCATTTGCAAAAGCCCTACAAAGTTTCCCTGTAAGTGGGTGTTCTTCATCAGTTAGGATACCGTGGTCAGGAAAAATAAATTTTTTTAAAACACATTCTAATGGAAAAAAATATTATTATCAAGTGACTGGGCTGTTTCTCAAGATAATTAGAGTACATACAGAATCTCCTCTGACTGTTTCAGTTCACTCTTTCATTGTAATATATTCCTGCATGTTGTTGGTTACTGGATACCCAGAGTGAGCAAATCCATGACCTTAGCAATACCGCAAGATGTAGATTGAACCTGTCTGGTTTTGGAGTACTGCAGGAGAAAGAGGACACCAGAAGTCCTGCCTGCCTCAGAAAACTTGTAAAAAGACTCACTTTAGTCATGATGCACATTACTAGCACAGTGCAGAACCAAGACAGCAATCTAAGTCACTGTGGTGGCATCTCTAGAAGCAACAAGAAATAGATTAGAAGAAGAAAGTGCTTATCCTATTACTGAGGGCACTTGTATGGGAAATAAGTGATGTGGGTTCAAATCCCTACAGAAGAAAAGAAAGTCTCTAGACCAAGGTTCCTGGATAACTGCTCTAGCCTTTGAGCTAGCAGGTAAAACAGAGGTAAGAGCTGTGTGGAGCTAGCCTGTCCCATGGCTGAAATCACACTTCCTGGTAAATTTGCTTTGAAAGGCAAAAGGGAAGCGACTTCCCTGACCTCATCACAGTGAAAGCAGGCACAACCTTTGCTGTTTGTCCTCCTACAAGGTGACACTAGATGGCAGCAATTGAAGTCGCAGCAGGAGCTGGAGATCTTACTGGCTTAGAAGGCACTCTGGCAACCACATAGTCAGAAATACAGGAACCATTTAATGGTCACTGCTTCTCTCTCAACCTATTGCCATGGAGGTTGCTACATTACTCAGGCAACTCATGAGATGGGGTACAGACATGAAAATGAAGTCATCTGTGCCTTCACTTTCCTGCTTATTGTACCTGATCTAGTTGAAGATGTTCCTCCTCATTACAGGGCGGTTGGACTAGTTGAGTTTCAAAGGTCCTTTCCAACTCAAACTATTCTGTGATTCTATGATTCTAAACCATACTTTTCTCTACACTGACTTGCCCATATCTGATTTGTCTGGTTTGTGCCTGAGGCCTCTTTGTCTGCATTAAAATGGCAACTTTTCCCACTGTATTATGATAGAAGGTATTAACCAGTCTATTGTTATGGTTGCTTCTTTGGAGTCAAATGTGTTAGGTTTTGCACAGCATTGTAGAAGGACTCACAAAAATGACTTTGTAAGTAATAAGTGCAGAATCAACAAGCGTGGTAATAAACTGATAATGTCAAAACTGCTGTTCTGACAAGTAACTTCTGAAAGAAACCGATGGAGGGAAAAGCTAACTCCCCAACACATGAACAGTGCCAATATAGCGTATGTTCCTCTTGTTTTAGTAAGACAAGACTTCACTGCCAACAAAATCACAGGCTATTCAAAGTTTAACAAAGATGTATCAAAAGACAGTGACCAGCAACAGCTTTAGTATTGCCTTTGGAATATTCATGTGCTTCCTGTCCTCCACATGCCCGTTTTGTTCAATATCTCTGCCACAGTTAAAGCTGCCTCTCTTCTTCATTGTACCTGCCAAGTTCTGAAAATGTGTTCAGGGTTTAAATCTGGATTTCAAGCCATTAACATGGGAAAATAGCATGCTTTACACAGTAATTCATTCTGACTTGGAGCTAGGGAAGACAACATTCAGTGCTTAGTCACGTTGTGAACTGCAATCATTTTAGTCAAGACCTCGAAATTCAATTGCTGGCTGCAACTTCTGCTGCTGCAGTGTGGGGTAGTCACCTAAAGATAAGTGCCTTATATGACAGCCAAACCATTTACATCTTTGTTTGACCAATTCTGGCACCAGCTATGCTCTCTGCCTGCCAAGCGGTAGGGAAGGAGAAGGGAGGGGTGGAGACATAAATTGTCATTGTGCATAAATATACACAAGGTGGAAGCAGTGGCAGGTAACTCAGGATTACAGAGGCACTGTCTGGATATGCAGGAACAGCGTTTTAGAAGCCGAAGACAGACAGAAGTTAAATTTGAGGAGAGACATAAAGGGCAGTTAGAAAGGTTTCTATGGGTATATGAGCAGCTAAAGAAAGACTCGGGAAAATGTGGTCCCGGAAAATGGGGCAGGAGACCTGGAGATAAAGAATCTGGAAGTTCTCAGTGACTTCTTCACATTGATCTTTACTGATTAGAACAGCCTTCAGCAATCACATGCCCTGACCAGAAGGAAAGTGTGGAGCAAGGAAGATTTACCCTCAGTAGAGAAGGATCAGGTTAGGGAACATTTAAGCAAATTGGATATAAACAAGGCCATGAAACTTGATAGGGCAAACACACAAGTGTTGAGGGAGCTGGCCAATGTCACTTCACGATCAATCTCAACTGTCTTTGAAAGGTCATGGCAAGCAGTGGAAGTTCCTGACAACTGAAGAGAGTTCGTGTCACTCCTATCTTCAAGAAGGGCAGGAAGATCTGTGATACTACAGCCACGTCAGCCTCACCTCAGTGAGGTTCACCTGGGAAGGTGAACCATGTAATCCTCCTGCAAGCCATTTACAAACATGATGGACAAGAAGGTGATTAGAAGTAGTCAGCATGGATTTACAAACTGGAAAACATGCCTGACCAACCTGATAGCCTTGTATGATGAAATGACAGGCTTGGTGAATAAGGGGAAAGCAGTAGATGGGTTTTATCTTGATTTTATCAAGGATTTCAACATTGTCTCACATAACATCCTCTTTGACAAACTGCAGTACTGGCTGAATAAGTGGACAGTGAGATGGACAGAAAACTGGCTGAACTGCCATGCTCAAACATTAGTGATCAGGGGCATGAAGTTCAGATGGAGGCTAGTCAGTAGTGGAGTACATCAGGGGTTGGTATCAAGACCAGTACCGTTTAATGTCTTCATTTATGACCTGGATAATGGGACAGGATGCACATTCAGTAGGTTTTCAGACAATACCAAACTGGGAGGAGTGGCTGATGTACCAGATGAGCTTGACATGTCTTGCTGTTCAGAGGGTCCTTGCAGGGTGGAGAAATGCACTTACAGGAGTATCATGAAGTGCAACAAAAATAAATCCGAAGTTCTGTCCCTAGAGAAGAATAACCCCAGGACCCAGTACAAGTGGGCTCTGACTATCTGGAAAGCAGCTTTATAGAAAAAAACCTGGGCATCCTGGTGGCACCAAGTTGAACGTGAGCCAGCACTGTGTCCTTGAAGCCAGCAGCGTCTTGCACTGCGTTAGGGAAATATTGTGAGCAGACTGAGGAAGGTGACCCTTCCCCTTCCCTCAGCATGGGTGAGACTCAGCTGGAATGCTGGATACAGGCCTGAGCTCCCAGTACAAGAGAGTCCCTTACGTACTGGAGCGACTCCAAGGAAGGACCACAGAGATGATTAAGGCACAGGAGCATCTGTCATACAAGGAGAGGATGGGAGAGTTGGAACTGTTTAGCCTGGAAAAGAGAAGGCTCAGGGGAACTTGTCAGTGGGAGGAGAGGTGAAGAAGATGGAGCCAGGCTCTTCTCATCAGCATCTGTCAAAAGGACAGAGGCAACGGACACAAACTGAAATACAAGAAATTTCACTTAAATATGAGAAATGGCTTTTTTATTGTAAGACTGGTCAAACATTTGTGCAGATTGGTTTTCCAGAAAAGTTATGGAGTCTCCATACTTGGAAATATTAAAAATCCAACTAGACACAGTCCTGGGCAGCCTCCTATAAATGACCCTGGTCTGACAGAGGAGTTGGACTATGTGATCTCCAGAGATCCCACCCAACATCAACAATTCTGTGGCAGTGCAAATCTGATTCTGTGTCAAAAGCAGATGTCCCTTACTGCCTTCTGCACTGCAGAGACCCCCCAAACTCTGTGAGACAAGCACTGACAGGCTAAAGTTATTCCTGGGATGCTGCCTGCAGAAATCACATGATTGCCTTCCCCTTATTGTGCATGTCAGATTTGTTCATGTTGTGATCATTGCACCAAATAGACAATAAGTTTGTGCAGAGATATAATTTTTTTAACAGGAGCAGGAAATGAAAAATCATCTTTATTGACCGGGGATAAAACATCTTTTCTGGCAACTCCCTAGGGAGCTGGTTTTGGCTCACTGTCTCATTTCCTCAGCAGTATAAGACACCGTAGGATCAAGAAAATTACAGGAAAAGATTAGCAGGCACCTTCTGGACTCCTATCTTAGGATATCTTGTGCTCTGTTGGAGCCGTACATTATGACTTTTTTAAAGGAATAATTGTGGTTCTGAGAAAACAATTACTCAAAACTTGCTAAAAATGAAAGAAAATTGAGATTAGTCTGGATTTGGAGCTCTCTGCCAGTAAAACATGTTTCAGCATGAATAAACATTTGCTAAACTGACAGAACCTATGGGCAAAACTAATTATCACCTGCACTCTGTTACTGATGACAGAGAGTATCTTGGTGTTGACACTATGCTACTTGAGACTGACGGGGCCCAGTTGTGCCAAGTGACACACTCTCATCAGAAATAGTGCAATATTTGGTGTTATCCCTCAAAGCTACCACCACTCCTAAAATAGTGAGAGTGTTGTGAATGCAGGAAAACCTCACTGAAAGCATACAACCCTTGCAACTACTGGCAGAAGCTTGAAAACTTTTCTGAAAGCTCAAAAGCCAAAGTGGCAACAATAGTCTGGGTTATTGATGATTTCAGAGAGCCTAATTCATATCATTTGTACATGAGACCAACAGCGTTCCTTACAATTCCCCCTCTCAGGCATAGAAGAGAAATCACCCATCTTTGCCACTGTAGGGTTCAATCATCTGAGCACGGCCTCTGTCTTTTTTTTTTTTTTTTGGACAGTCAGGTAAGAGGTGTTCTTTATCAGCAGAGAGGTGGAATTTTATAGTGTCCATGAAATGACGAGGGCCAAGGTGTTGAGAAACCTCTTCTTGCTGTATCTCAAAGTAATTTTATCCTTAAATAAGTGTCTGTTGTCACACACTGCCTAGATTTATAAGCTTGTCATCATTCTTACTAATAAATACCCAGAAGATTTAGTACCAAATTCAATGGTTCCATGTGTTACAACTAGAAAGATTTTTAGCTTTTTGTAAACTCTTAACTCATGGTACCTTGTTCAACTTCTTAAGGTTTTAATAAATATCAGTCTGTGCTAAAAATATTATTTCTCAGATGACATTTTTTAAAAATGTTTTGGATAGAGCTCTCAAACCCTATTGAAATGTTTTGAGAATATTTTTGACTGCCGATGCACTATGAACAGCAGGAGACCTTGCTGACCTCACCAGAGATTAATGGGTCGGGATCTGTGTCTTTCTGAGGAATGGAAGACGTCAACACTAAAAGCTCCCTTACCCCACAGATAGCTGGTCCCAGTCTTGTTGTTTTTTCCAGTCTTCAGAAAAATCCTTGGCAAGAACTGTCATTTTTCCAGTCATCAAATTTCCAAGAATCTTCTCTTCACATCTCTCTCCTTTTCTTTGATGGACTCTCTCATCGTAGTAAATGCAGACCTCTCGCAGGAACGTGGGCCAGACATGCATGTAAGCCAAATGGCTTATGCCTGGAACAACAGCAAATGAACAACGAAATCAAACAATGAGATGGGGGGGAAAAAATATGGTTTTAATATAGATATTTTTCTCACTTTTTAATTGATTTGACTCAACCGTACAATTAATTTTTGCCTCACTGGATGGCCGTCTGATCATGTGGGGACACCACGTCCAGTGCTACCTTATACACATTTGAAATTAAATCTTCCAAACTGGCAGCACTGCAGAAAATTTTTCACAATTTAACCTAAGACAGAGGAGGCAGAGGAACTTTTTTCTTTTTTTTTTTCAATACAGCTATACAAAAAAAGCTTATTTCTTTGACATGACCACCTGACTTCCTGCAAATGAGTGAGCATATTGTTACCTTTTGTCGCCTGACCTATATATGATAACATGGACCAATTACTGGGTTCTTTGAATAGAATTGGTCCTAAAATGATGGAGTTTGGGGTTTTGGGTTGTTCTACAGGTGACAGGCTCTGACTTATAAAATTATGTGCACATTTTTAGTTTTAAGAACATCAAAATGCCATGAAAATGGTTAATTTTAAATCACAGCTGCACTGTACAAACTCTAACATTTGAAAACATATTTAAATACTTTAATAGATAGTAACTTCATTTAGGGTGTACAGATTTAAGCAACTGCATTCTGATTTTCAGATATACTCATGAATTTCGACCTACATTATTATTTTCAATTTTTTTCCACCCCTATGATGCTATCCTGCCTCTGGTAAGTAAAGAAATGGAAAACTATTTGTCTTTTACATAAAGTTGTATCTTTCCAAACACCCAAAAATTAGAAGTACCACTTTTTAGTGACTGTGGATGACTCTAAGGAATAGTTGACGGATACCTTAAGTTCTACCCCTCATATTTACATCTTAGTCCAGGCTACTACAAATTAAGGATTCCTGTATATGAAGAATATTACAGTCGGGCAAAAATAACTTCAAAAAATCAGGGATGTGGAAGTAGTCAACATCACCTTACTTCCTCTAAAGATTATGGAGAAATCCTCACAGGAGACATTTTCAGGAGGGAGAGGAAGATGATTGCGAGCAACCAGAATAGATTTACCAATGACAAACTGTGCCTGGCCAATGCAGTACAATAGGAGAACTGGTTTTGTGGAGAAACAAAGCAGTGCATGTCATTTCCCTCAGCATTAGCAGGGCTGCTGACAGAGTCTCATATAGCATCGCCCTTGGAGATGAATGGGGAGACATAGACCATGGTCAAATTCCAAGATGGGTAAAAGACCTGCTAGGTTGGTGGGCTTAGAGAGCAACAGTCAACACTTCAAAGCAGTGAGATTGAAGAGCAATGTTCCTCAGAGATTCAGACTAGAGCTGATACTGTCTATCAACTTGGGTGATGTCATGGACTGCACCCTCGGCAGGCTAACATCAATTTGGATGGGGAGCAGTTGATGCACAGGAGACCAGGACAGCTGTTAGATGGGGCTCAGGAGGATGAAGGAGTGATTCGACAAGAACTTCTCAAAATGTGACAGATAAATGCAAAGTGTTGTACCTGGGAAGAATAAACCTGATGCAGGAGAACAGACTGAAGACAGCAGCTCTGCTCTGCAAGAAAGTGCTGGGCTGGCCTTGGACAACAAGTTAAATAAGAACAATCAGCGCACACTTCAAAGACTAACCACACATTGGTTGCATTAGTAAGGTGGTAGCACAAAGACTGAAAGAAGAGGTTGCCCACTCTTTGGCACTTGTGAGACTCCATCTGGAGTACTGAGTCTATCTGGCAACATCCTGATATGAGAGAGGTTTTGTCCACCTGGGAATATCTCCAGTAGAGGTGCGGAGGTTCGAGCAGTTGATATTTGAGGAGAGACTGAAGGAGGTGAGTCTGTCAGTTTGGAGAAAACTAAGAAGGGGTCTAATTGCTGTCTTGAACTACATAGGTTGAGATTTTAGAGAAGACAGACTCACAGTCTTCTCGGAGGAACACAGGAAGGTAAAAGAAGCAGCAGTAACAGGCTGCAACAAGGGGAAATCTGACCAGATCTAGTAACAGTGGTGCAGAACTGGAACAGAGGCTGAGAAAGCTGGCGGCATCTCCATCCCTTGAGGCATTCAAAATGGACTCCTGTCAATCAGACCTAGCTGTTAGAATCACCAAATCATAGAATATCTAAAGTTCGAAAGGACCCATAAGTGTGATCAAATTCAACTCCTTCCTTCTCGCAGAACTACGTAAAAGTAAACCATATGTTTAAGAGCACTGTCCGGGCACTCTTTGTACTCTGACAGGCTTGGTGCTGTGACTGCTTCCCTGGGGAGCCTGTTCCAGTGCCTGACCACCCTCTGTGTGAAGAACCTTTTCCTAACACTCAAACTGAACTTACCCCAACACAGTTTCGTTCCATTTCCTCATGTCCTTGTTAGCCCTGACTTGAGTAGAAGTTTTGTCTGGATGACCTCCAAGGTCGCTTGCAATTTCAGTTATCCTGTGTCCATGTGTCTAAGAATATTTTAGTTCCTGTTTCTCATAGTGCACTGTGGAGCAGCAGTTGTCACAGCCAGTACCCCAAAGACTATTAATACATGGGACCTAACATCTTTCCTATCTGCAGAAATGTCTCTCTAGCTGTATTTGGAAATACTGCTCTTGGAAAACACCCAAAGTCCAGTTTAATAGACAAACTGGGAAGGACTGGAAGAGAGAAAAGAGCCTGAGATGTCACAAAGCCAGTAAAATTACCTTTTTCTCTTCCCTGGTCTCTCACAGAAGTATGCAAGTGTGGTGGAGTATGGAAGGCATGGGCTGCCCCTGGACCCAGGGGCTAGCACACCAAACCAGGCCACAAACGGGCTCCTTCTGTGAAGCCACCCGGTGTCACACCACCCACAGACATGAGCAGGTGATTTAGGTCAACCCAGCCCCTTTCCACCATCGCTATGCTTGCTCCCAACGCAATAAATAGAAAGGCTATTTTGTCAAACCCAGCTGTTTTTATTCAAGAAGTTCTCAGAGGAAGCCTGAGTGCGTAAACAGGAAAGCAGGGGCTGTTTTTACTTCACCCATCTATAGCCAGTACATGCGGGTTGACATCACCAGCATTGACACCAGCTGCACCAAGTGCACCCAACAATTTTCTCCCCAGGCAGCAGTAGCAGCACCAGGGCTGGCACAGCTGGAGGTAAACGCAGACAAACTCAATGCCCCTCTGGAGCCACTGCTGGCCCAATACCCCTGTGCCCACCGTGGCTCCCTGCAAGTCCTTGTCCATGCTGGGGGAAGCAGGGAGGCAAAGGGGTGCCTGGAGGATCACCCTCACTCCTGAAATTCAGAAACAAAATTTTTTTTCCTGCGAGAGAGTCAGTCTCTTAGTGCAACTTGCTGATCATGGGGGATCTCACCACAGTCCCCCAGCACCCCCATGTTGTGTGATGTGAAGTGCTGCAACTGGGGAGTGCTGGGCGCCTATTTTTATCCTTTGTGGACTGGAATTGCAGGCTGCACTGCGGATCTCCCTACAGAAACACTGGTGGGAAGGAAAAGCGGCACCACACTGTAATTTGGTCTCTAGTGATGGGGTTTTCTTTCTAAATCCTGAGTGTCAGTTTCATTCACTACTCTAAGCTACAAGAAATACACTTCACCTACAGCTATAACGTCTTCCCTCCTGCCTATATGTCACCACATAATAAAATGTGCAGCGGTTTTATAGTCACTGTAGAGTTATTATATGACATATGTGTACAAATCACTCTGGCTTATGTGACCACCCAAGCTATTAATAAAACTGGTTGTCTGCTAGAAGTGATCTTTAACTAAAGGTTGAACAAAATTGGTCTGGAAACGTTGAGAATAATTTGGAGTTATTGCTTAAATCACAGAGACACAAAGTCTGCAGGAGGTGGATCTTCATGCAGCTTTCATCATTAGAGTTTTTTCTCTCCATGGTCTCAGCACCTTTAAATAGAACATCCTAACAAATAATATTTATGTTAATTTGTTTATTTGCTACCATAGGAAAAAAACAACTGCAACAACAGTGCTAAGGGAAGAAGTGTGAATAGTAGTGGAGAAGTGCCTTTGTTATGAGTAATTTCTGTCTCTATTTTAAACATAGAGAGCAAATTCTGCTCAGTTACACCAGCCTAAATTGGAGAAAGGTGAATTCTCTGAGAACTGAGGACAAAATTTAGCCCACAAGTTCAAATTACCACTTCAGAAAGTAATAAAATCAAGTTATTAATTTTATTAATCACTCTCAGCTTATTTTACACTTTCCTTGTAAAATTCTTCTTGCGTGTAATTTAGTTACATGCGTAAACCGAACATAAATTAATTTCCTTGTGTGTTTTAATAGTTGTTTAATAACTTGAAAGCCACATAGAGTAGAACAACCATTAGCTCTGCAACAGAAAGGATAGGAGGTGTAAAAACAGTAAGTCTACTCTATCAGGTCAGAACCACCTTATGCTTAGTTTGTATCATACAAATCAGGTTGTAGTGTGGAGTATCTGAGAGAAAGACTTCAGACAAACAGATTAACTCCGTGGTTTTCTGAATCTTCAGTTCACCATAAATAGAACTGCACTAAGGCTTTCTGGGAGACATTATTTGTTCTGCATTTATCCTATCATTAAGTGGGCTTACTCATTTTCTACCCTGTCTTTAAATTGGAAAAGATAAAAATTAAGAAACAATGAGTTTAGACTAGATATTTCTCTGCTGTTGACCAGCTGAGTTCATGTCATACTGTCTCCCAGTTAATGCCCAGCTGCCTTTTCTAAACTCTCCTTCTGCTTCAGTTCCATACAGTCCATCTCCCAGGCAGAAGTTGTAAACAATGTCTACAGAGTCCCTGGATAGACTTCAGCATTTACTAACTTAATTTAAACTCATCAGGGATCACTGTAAAGAGTTCTACACAACTAAGTCTTGGGTATTTGATTCAGGGTTACAGTTCCCAGCAAATGCAGAGGTTTTTTGGGTTACATATACATTAAAAAGGCAGAAATTTCTGACAGTGCAAATTGAATAGGTGACAAGAGACATTGACTGTTCCAGATGAGTTTGAATTTGTTGGATTTATATTATAGAAATAAGCACCCTAAGATACCTTGTCCTAGAAGTTCAAATGGTGTAGATCAAGTATAAACCATAAAAAGTCAATGGTGTTACTTTTACGCAAATAATAGCAGAGCCAGATTCTGCACGTCTCACAGGTAGTGCAGCAGTGCTGTTCAGCATTCCAAAAGTATGTAAAGGAGATGGCTCAGTCCATTCATACTGACATCCACTGAGTCTCTGAAAGGTGCTTCTCAGGGCAAGTGCTGTTTCATAGTACTCTCAAGTCAGGACAGAGTGTTTACAGATTTTCAGTTTAGCGTTGTGCATGTCTCAGAGTGCAGATGAAGAAAGTGAACAACTCCATACCTGCCTGTGTTGCAACACCCTTTCCAGCCTCCCACATCAGCCTTTCAGAAGTGCAGTTATGGAGCCTTTTCTCTTCCCAGCACAGGGAGATGTACTGCAGTGACCAACCTCTCGTTTTCCTGTCTTTCAAAACAACATGATATAACAAGATTTCAGGAGTGTCTGCCTTTCTCTCCCCCTGACCTCTAAAAGCCTAAGGCATCTCATGCCTCTTCAAATACAGAAGGGAGGCAGACAGTGCCATTTTACTGTGAAATGTCAATATTTCATTTTTAAAAAGAAAAACAGTAAGGCAGATCTATAGGTCTTGCCTAGTGCACATTTATGGAGGCAATCAGTTTGTTTACAAGAAGAAGCGGGGAGGTTGAGCAGTGAAACCACAGACTAAGAAAGGGGACCCCAGGATGGAGCCTTTTTTTCTGTCAGCATGTAAATGTTAAGATTTTGTAAAATTCTGCCCCTCCAGAAAAATCAGCTCATACATAGGTAAATAATAGCAGGAGACAGAATCAGCTCCTCCTATTCACACAGGCCGAAATTTGGAGCAGTTCAGTTCCCAGTTCAGTTACACTAGGGAATGAGAGTCATGTGGCTTTTCTGGGTTGGAGAATAAGAGAGTCATCTGTGTGAACGCAAAGGAAGACATGGTAAAAAGCTAGGAACTACTCAGAGAGTCCTAAGGTACCTTTTCAGAAAACAATCAATTCTATGCAAGGAAAGAATTAAAAAGCTCCCAGGAGCTCCACTGAAGTGTTCAGTACTGTTCCTCATGTTACCCAGTACAAATAAAATGTGACCTCAATAGGCCTATGTAAAGTATATTCAAACTCTCTTTTTCCTTTCCTGTTAGCTTTCTCTTTCATGTCTTTTTTTCTTTGATTTCTGAATGAAATTTCTGCCTTGCCTTTGTGGTCAACCATGACAGACATCTGAATGTCTCTTGAGAAAGAGACTCTTTTCAAGAGTTAGTAATCATGTGCAAAGAATTTTGGTCATAAATACTTCAGGGATGTTGTCAAGAATAAAATACAACAGAAATAGGCAATTTAAAAAATAAATTGGAGTAGTGCAACAGAGCCAGCTGCACTTCCTTCATGTATCCTTTTGCACAGGACAATTCAGAGGATCCAAATAATTTCTTCTGTGTGAGTAAGATGCTGTTCATACCCTCAAACAATAAAAATCTTTCCACGTTAAATGATATAATCACAAAATGGACATTTTAAAGACACGTATAACCCATCTTTCATGAAGTAGCATCAGTGCCATAAGGTAAGTAAGGGATTTAAGAGACAGTCCCTAGCTAGCAAGGAGCGCTGACTTAAGCCTACACTTGCAGTTTTGAAACTAATATATGCCACTTCACCAACACGTATGGCCCTGCCTGGGGAAAACACAATATGGTCAGTCAGAAGGACCTTTGTGGGAATTCAGTCAGCCTCACCATAGTCTGGAACAGTTACTGACAGAGGCCAAAACCATAGAGATGTTACATTTTGTTTAATACTTGTCACCTACGAAAGAGCACTTTTTCACAGCAGATGTTCCTCATGAAAGAGAAGTCAGTTTGTAAGACCCTCTAAGCACTCTTTTTTCAGCACCCTTTTCTACAGTGAAGGTTTCTTTTTCTAAACAAATATTATTTTATTTCTGAAATCTGTTAGATTTCTGCTTTGTATTAGTTTACAGGGACTCCTGGAGCATCCCTGGGTGATTTTGGAGTGGTGAGTTTATATTAAGTACTCTCTATAGCAGCGGTTCTACCTGCCACTAACAAATGAAGCAAAGAGGTTTTTCCATCAGTTGTTTCATCGCACCTAAAGTTATGGCTAAATAATGTACCTAAATAAAGCAGTCCTTTACCATTTTTCCCCCCTTTGATCTATTGTTATTATGCAGCAGAAGTTCATTACTCCTGCCAAAGCTCCAATCGGTACATCATGACTGAAGTCATATGGGAGAGAGACTAGATGTTTACTATTAGGCAGCACCTGTGCTTAAAAGTGGGTTCTGTACCAGGCCTTGGCTGTGGCAAAGCAGACAGTCACTACCATGAGAACTGATATCTGGAGGGCAGAGACTTCTTTCTCAAGAACCAGGGCTATCAGGTGAACTGAGTTCCCCTTAAGTGTTGAAAAAAATAGCCATATTTAATGATCCAAATATCCTTGCAAGCGGTCTGGGAAACCAAATGAAGTCAAAATCCAGAAGACAAATCTACAACATCCCATGCGTTTCCAGTGAATCTGGTTCATACATCAAAATCTGAAAGCAGAGCAAAGTGCTCAGCAACTACTGAGCTTCTCAAACTAACAAATGACTTTTCTCAAGGTTTGGGCAAGTAAATAGATGCTCTTACTACATGTTTATATGAATCATTTGATGTGATTTATTGGTTTGTTTTGTCATTAAAACTACAGGCTCCGAGAATATCTCAACTTCTGTTGTATGTGTTAAATTTTGTCAGTCACATGCATTTTAATTTGGCTCTGTTGATGGCTCCAGCTTCTTGAGTTTGAAGAGACCACAGGGAATAATGATAGGACCTATTTTAAGTCTACAGGCATTTTCTGTTTTGGCAAATATCTGACAGTAAATAAATATTTAGATACACGTGGATTTTTCTGGATGACCTTACAGAGCCCAACAAAATAGAAAGGAAAAGAAATCAACAGCTAATATAAAGAATGTAAAAAGATGAACATAATATCATTAAACTGCTAATAAATGGAAGCATGGCTGTATGAAGCTAACTTGAATGAACTATTTGATCATACCTTTTCATACTTGAGAACAAATTTGTTACTGCTGGATTCACTCCAGATCCTTCTGCTTCTTGCAATAAAATTATTCATTATATTTTATTCACAGAAATTAGGCCATTTCTGTATTTTTTAAACATACTTTAGTTACTAACATTTCAAGTATACGAGGATGCATTTGTAAATATGTCTTTGTGCATCACAGTATACCTTTCCCTTTGTCCTATCCTTCTAGTCTAGAGATGCACAGTGTTCCCATCTCCTCTCTGATAGGAAAGAACAGCTACCTGAGAACTCTTCTGCTGCTCATCTTCTGTGCTGTCTCATCAGACCTTAAAAGCAGCCACAGTCGCTAAGGCCTCCAGCAGTGCCCAGGAGTAAACACCTAGGGAAAATAATCTAGGAACCAAGGCTAGAGTGCAATCCCCAGAAATTGTTCTCTTGAATTTGGGAACCACCACAAGCTCCAAGATTTGCCTCATCTGCTGGCAAAGTAAAAATAATTACAAAATGAAAGTCTTACTTCTTTCCAGGCCTCTTTAGTGACCCACCAGTAGAGAAATAGCTGGTTTAAAGACACACTCTTACGAAAGTGGAGATATGAAGCAGTACATTAGATTGGGGGTGGGGGAATAGATTTGTTCCTTTTGTCCAGTTTTTCTTTCACCATTTCCTATTTTGTCCTTATCACCACCAAGATTACCTAAGACTTTCCCCTGCTAGGAACTGGTCTTACTTTAACTAGTAGTGCTCCAATTACTGTTATCTTTATCTCTAGAATTGCTAGAATTTCTTAGAAATCCTGTGTGGGATGATATTAGCTTATTTGGCCAATACTTTTAGAATATTTGTTTGTTTTTCTCAGACAAAAATATTCAGGCCGCTCCACTATCTATTACATGAGTGCTGAACTCACTGCCTTCATTCCAGAAGATATCAGGAATGACAAGTGCTACCCACAGGACGAACCACCTCCTCCTGAGCTGTGCTGGTGACCCGCCCAGCACAGGCATCACTCCTGTCATTGATGGTGCCATGCAGTTCCCGCCCCACAACAGAGTGACCTGTAGAGATACCTAAGAAAACAAAGTTTAGCTCTCAGTTACATGAGATTGTTCGATGATAAATGCAGAAGCCACTCAGACTCTTCCTCTTGCGCTCAGTTCTCACCTACATCTTCTTTGCTCTATTTCTCTACTTAGAGATATTTCACTGGATGCATTGCTATGTCAAAGCACAGAGAAAATGAGAGTGTTTAGCAGTAGGCCTAAGAGCTGAAGCTCTTGAATACACATCACGAGTTAAACCTGCAATAGGTACAAACTGATACATCTCCATTGATTCCTTTGGATCTGTGGCACTACTCTGGTTTTCATCAGGACATCTAGTGGGGAAATTTTCAGATGGGTTGTTTTTTAATATGAAGATATAGCAAAATAGTTCAGTCATAGAACTCTTCCATGGAATAGTCTTCAGTTTGAAATACAGGTTGTCAGCTTACTTTTAAAAAAAAAAAATATAACAGCCTTTAAGTTCACTCACAGGTTACCATTTTCTTTCCTGTGAGGTTTTGGATCATTAGGTTGTTTTTTCATCTGTGGGATTTTTTTAGAAAGTTCATAATTCATATATATCCACACCTTTCAAAAATCACTCTGTAGTTCTAAAGGAACTTGCTTTCAAAATAGAGAACTCATCCACATGCCCTCTTCTTGTGCTGGAGCTGCTGGAGTGGAAATTAGAGCTCCAGCCGGTATATTTTAAGCTTTTTCACTTAATAGACCACTTAGTTTACACAAATTGCATACTTGCTGGTTTCACCTGTCCAAATTGCAAGAACAAACATCTACAAAAGAGCCAAAGTAAAATCCAAGCATGCATTCAGAAGATGAATGGCACCAAAATGTAGCTGTTTGTGGATGGAGAGCATTTACACTTGCAGTCAGTGGAGAGTTATGAGTGTGACAGCTTCCTTTTGTTACTGCTATGCATTGGCTTTGATTACAAACCACCGCAGAGCTGAGGACTAAGAAAAACTTCCACATTTCCCAAATTATTTCTGGAACATATGAAGGTCAAAAGGTCAGATTCTACTCCACACCCACCAGCCTGACATCAGTGAAGCAGCTCTCTTGTGAGAGAGCAGGCTGGCCAGTGCCAAATTCACTGACAGATTTTAAAGGAAACTTTTTGATAGCGAGGTTACGCCACCTCACCTAACGTGCTACAGGGAAAGGGAAAAACAAAACAAAACAAAACCCAAATTCTACTCACACTGGGCAAAATCTCCCTGCTGAACAGCCATAGGCTTGAGTGCTGTAGGAGATCTTTTTAATAACAAGAGTGTTTTCTCCATTAGCTATACTTCCTACATCTCTGCTCTCGTGAAGCTGCAACTCCTCCCTAGTCTCAAAGGACCATGAGTTCTTTCTCCTCAGCCTCCACCACCTCATTTCAGATATTCCTCTCCTGCTGTAACTGTGGCTATCAAAGCAACTCTGCAGCAGACGTGCAATCAGCACCCAGGGGAATATCACAGCTCTGGAATCACTCCCAATACTGCATACGCAGTTTCCTCAGTCCAACCGCACTGATTTTTTAATTTTTCTCCTCCCTACCTTTCCCCAGGTCCTCTCCCTTCATATTTGTTGCAAAACAGCAGACTTTCTACAATAAAGCAGGAAGAAAACTGAGTTCATCACTAAATGTAAGCACTGGCTTTATTCCTTCTGCCACTGGACCCCATATGTGCTTTGCATTTCACGCTTTCATGTAATGGAGGGTTCAGGTGTTTCTGATGTTGCTGCCAGGCACTAAAAGCAGAGTGATACAAATGTGAGGTAAAAAGGATCCTTCGATCCCTAACTGCAAGCACAGATAAAGCTGGGATTTCTCCAATGCACACCAAGCAGCTGCTGCTGTGAACAGGCTCCAGGGATGTACTTTGGTGCATTCTTGGCCTGACTTAGTGCCTCATGCTAACTCAGTTTTCAACCACAGTCATCCTTGTGCTGGCTCATTATTACAGCACTATAAAAATAAAATGTTTGGATAGAACTAAAACTTCCTTCTAGCTGCCGCTCTCATTTGCATAGCAGGCTATTATCCTGTATAAAGGGTGGCAGTTGTTTCCATCCTACAGTTTCTCTGATTTTCTGTCAGATTATGTTTCCATCTAATGCCCTTTGTGTACCTCTAGTACAATTAGCAGGGTGGTTACTTGATCTCTGAATAGCAAAAGTCATATTCAGCTCAACAGGAGTCAAGCAAAAGAAGCATAAGGTCTTCTGGACTTGATCTAATTAACTAATTGATTTGCTAACTGAAACAAGATGGAATTTTAAGTGTTTTTCTTTTATTGTTATGTTTCTTGAAAAAAATCATGTAATTATAACAGTTCAGAAAATATATGTTTTCATGTGACTAACAAATTTTTATGTATTTATGCACTTAAAGGAATGAATTTGATATGCATTTTAATTGAGATATTAACAGGTTTTTTAGCATTTATTGGCGTGAGTTGCATCTGGTTTTGGTACTTACATCTTTATGAAGTGTCACACATTTTTTGTTTTCTTTCAATTTCTAAATAAAATGGATGGGAAAAGAAAGAACTACAAGCAAGACATTACAACTGTAAAACTCTCTAGCTTGTAAAAATGCTCAGAAAATACGGATTCCTCATTGCAGATCTTGCTCAGCAACATGTTTCCAAAGTACATTCATTCTTGTTAAAGCCACTGATTCTAGACACTCCAGTGAAGGCCTTCTGACCAAAATATTAAGGAAAACTTATTCCTTCATCTTTGTTCAATGTCTACATTACAGCTGTGGGCCTTAATAGCACCTTTGAGGTAGCTGCTACTTTCCAAAATCACCTTTAAAGCAAAAGACAACCAAAAAAGCTTCTGCAGACAGAAACAAAATTACAGAGATAGATGAGAGCCTTTGTGGGAACCGTGAATGTCTCCTGAACAGCCCTCAGTGTTTCCTAAACTGTACAAGCCACCCTGCCTGCATGTTCAGTTCCCATACAAAGGACACCTGGGTGTGTATATTGGAAGACACTTCCACCAGTCTACTCTAATGAGACCGGGACAACTGAGATCTAGGCCTCAGATCAGCCCATCCATTCTTGATTAGGATTTCAGGCAATGTCCTCCATAGCATCACGACATCAATCCTCCAAAGATGCTGCTGTACAGTAACATTTTGATTTTTCCATCCTCACTGGTCCAGAACAAAAGACATTTTATATATTATCCATATTGTCTTGGGCAGTCCATATCTATAAATAAATACAGCAATGAAGGTGTTTACAAACACTGTATTGAAAAATTTCGTAGCTAGTTGGTTTTCACAGTAACCAGACCATAATGGAATTAAATGCATTTTAAAAGAGAAACACTGATGAGAGTTCCAGTGAGAAAGGACCTGAGCTTTTTGACCTGAACTGCTTTTGTTTTCAAATAATTGTGTTTGCCTCTCAGAGCAGGTGAGGAATAGGAATGTGGAGAAGGGTGATCAAATTTCATCAAAAAAAAGTACTGAGGAATAAAAGCAGCCATTACATTAATCCTCATCCACAGACAAATTCTACTTCATGTCAGCATTTGGTGAAGGGAGTGGGCAAAAGGCAACAATAAGGTAATCTGCCCTTTCCATGTCCCGAAGCCTCATGAAAAATCCACTGTCCTTGTCTCTGCCAAGATTTAGACTTTTAACCCCTCAGCTAACGTACAATAATAATACTATTTTTGAATGAGAAAACCATGTTTCCCCATGTGGAAGCTGCCTTGGCACCCTGTTAACATCCTGACAACCATTTGTGTCAAAGATTGCATTCATCCACATTTTTGACATGCAGGTAAAACTTCTGAGTGTCTGGCCCAGAATGAATTCTCTTTTATCTTAGTCAGAAGATTTCTTTCAGCTATCTAAAAGTTAGGCACCTCATCCAAACAGGTGGCCCAGGCATATGTGACAGGGTTCATCCCACCCCAACCTAAATGACTAAGCTGGCTGAATTCCAGAGGGGCCTCTCTCTCTGCGCTGGTTATAGAGCAGGCTAGACCACTAGCTTAAACCAGACTTGCAGCTTTTTGACAGCTAATGCTAGATTAAATGAATCCTACCTTCGTGACTTGTGTGGTCTTTGGACAGCCTCCAGCTGCTCCAGTTCCATTTCCTCGAGTGTCTTGACCACTGTATATTGGCCAGAGCAGACTGTACCCACATTTTTTGAGAGGATGCCATGGCTCTATAGTCCAGTGTGGCAACAGTAGCATTTGCCTACTGAACCATTCAAATCCATGTTCCCTTTTTTAGGCTATTATTATACAAAATTTGCATCAGAGTAACTCCAACACCTTCATTAATATTATTTGAGGTGCTAAGGTTACTCCTGACCTTTAGTAAAAGGAGCATAAAGACAACAAACTTTTGAAAGAGAAGCTCAGCTGAGCCTGTTTTCATACAAGTTGTATCTACAAAATCTCTACTAAAAACAGAGCACTCACGGACTTGAAAGCCATCTGATTCTTAAACAAATCCCAATCCAAACAGACTGATCTTTAAATTGGACCTTGCAATTCCTTTTGCAAAACCAGCCCTACCATTGAATTACATCTGGTGAGCATGAAGTCAGATTATTTTTTCTGTACATGAGTATCCCAGTAAGTGTGCAGATGAACTCTGATGCAATTTAAAAGCTGGAAACTGAATCACTCTTTTCAGTCCTTGCCAAACTCCATTTCACTGCAAGATTAACATATACATGGCATTCAAGTTGTTGGATATTTCTAAAAGGACAATTCACCGTAGTCCTTAAAACACAATAATGCTGTAACACACCTTCCAGTCACCCCTAAACTTACCCACAGTTAGGCACAAGTAAACAAAGATTGGAGAGGGAGTGGGCTAGGGACCTGGTTGCTAGGCCCCCCCCCCAGAGACAATAGAGAGAGACAAGCACTGCTCCAGGGTAACTGATCTTGGATGGAACAGGATGGAACGGGAAGAATCACCTTCTGAAAGTGCCTATTCACAGTTTCATGTGCCAGGATTGACGACAGCTATTTCTGGATAGACCTCTGACTTTTAGATGGCTAAAGTCTGTCAAGATGAAACCCATCCATCCCTGGACAGGAGAAGCTCACATTCCTGTTTTTTCAGCCAGATTGTTTGTCTTTGCCCTGAAATGAACTCCCATTAATCTCAGAGTAAGTTGTGGCTGAGGAGAAGTTTGTGAATCTGTTTTTTATCTTTACCACCTTTCAGCTCTCATTGACCAGCTTTCAGATCCGCCTGGGTGCCTGGCCACGACCATGTGTGCAGGCATGTTACCAAGCATGCTAGGATTCTTCTCAATACAGGGAGTTCAGCTACCGAGCTATGTAGACACAGCCTTTGCCATCTTACTAAAAAAAAGGGCAAGAGAAACGTTATATTCCTGGAATAGCCTTGCTTTCTTATATCGCAAGTGGTACATATTTTCTTGGGCTTTTTCTTCCTGGAAGACTTCTCACTCTGGTTTTATTCACTCATGAGAAAGGGAAGAGAAACAAATGCTGCAGGGATAGGACATGAAGAAGTGTATATAATTTGGCGAAGGCTGTCTGAGTGCTGAAAACAAGTACTACTGGAGCCATAACATTTACTAAACTTTATATTCAGGGCAATACCCCAAGCTCTATTTTTTTCTGTATTATGTTCATCCTGGCTATTAATAGCCTATATGACACCCATCTGGCCAAACAAATCTGGCCACTGTGGAGGACCCCATGGAAGTGGCTGATTGTGCTGTGTGTGGGCTGAGTTTATGAGCAGGTTTCAAGGAAGCTGTTCGGGGGGTTCACGACCCTCTAGGGATCGTCTCGCACAGCAGTTTTCAGGGTAGAAGGGAGAGGAGGGAAGCGAGACCCCCCTTTGTGGTGGCAATACCTCTGGCTGCTGCCGGCCCCGGGCCAGAGTGGGTGCAGGACCTTTGCAGTCCAAATCTGGTGCTTTAAAAAGCTGGCCAGGGGGAGCAGCCTCTACCTTTGAGTGAGAATTTAATTCTTTGTTTGCAATTCTGTTTCATTCCATTTTGAAACAGTGAAAGAGTAAGACAAGCTGGTAAATAAAATCTGGAGTTGCTTATTGGGTTTAACTTCTTTTCATTTTGTCTCCTAAAACCTAAGGGCAAGTTAGTCTGTTAAGGCTAAGGGCTTAGATCATGAGGCGTTTACAGATTTTTTGCTTAGCAACAGTGTAGATAGAAAAGTATTCATAATATTCCTTGCTAAGGTTCAAAGATAGATTTTTTTCTGCAGTTAAGAAAGGTGGGGTTTTTAAAATCATTTTACCTACAAAGTTGATTATTGAATAAAAAAAATGGTCTGTTCTTTGCTTTCCCCCAAGAGACCTTGGCTAAGTACTAACTATTTCAGATAGTGGCAAAACATACAAGTAAGTTGCTAAAGGGACTATCCCAACACTGAATTTACTGCAGAACAAACAAAAGTGACATAAGCAAATAGGTGAACTCCTGAAAAGGGGCCAGGCAGGGCCAAGACTCAAGGTTTTTTTCACTGGTTTCTCTGGTTCAAAAAGCTTAATTTCTCAGCAAAAAGCTAGCAGTGCATGGCCAGGCAGTAGCAACTAGGCATGTTAACAAAATAAGCAATTTTAAGCCATTCAATCAAGCTAGCCAAGGGGAGTAGATGAAAAAGGCATTTGTAAAAGCTATTCTGTGCACTTGAAGTGTCTTTTTTCATTCCGCTGGTCTCCATATTCCATTCAGGACACGTCTTTGCATGTCACCATAATATAGATGAAATCTCAAAGACTGAAATACTCTGGTGGGGGCTTACGAGGAACTTGAGTCGTCATAAACCTTGAATGGGCCGCTACACCAGAGGAATTTCATTCACAGTGTTCCTTTGCCATTTTATTAAGTATCCTTTATTTACATTTTGTAACTATATCTTCTGCCTGCACTAGGAAACCTCTTAGCAACTTTTCAACAATGAATCTTCCGGATAATGTGTTTTTTAAAGCTTCCTGAACTGAACTCTTCACACTGTATATATTAGATAACTAATATTGTACTAAACCCCTCTTGACTACATGTTTTTCGAAGGGGCAGAGGAGTTCATTCTTCCTATGCATCTTATTGGAATGTATCTCAGAATCATCCGTCATGTGCAGATCAGCAAGGTTGTCATGAATGAAGAAATAAGAGTTTTAAATTGCAGTCCTACCACCTGAGAAATACCCTGGCTTTAAGATTTAGCAGGATGTTTGCATTCCTGTCGTGAAACCTTGAACATCCATCTAAGGTTAAGGCTCTGTCTGAAATACAGCATTCTGTGGGATTAGCTATATGGATCACAGCATGGCTGATGTATAGATGAAGTGGTATTTTCTTTGTACCTTTTATGTTAGAAGAACACTTTGACTCTGGAATTTTACCATCCAAAGCGTATTTTACTGACAGTTCAGATGAGCAGTGTTCATGTCCCATAAGAAGCAAGTTGAATTGTCAGTAGATAAAGGCACAAGCGCGTGCCATGATGTGGTTTTAAGCAGATAGACTTCTGGAAATCCCCAAGAAATGGGGTTCCCTCTCTGCATCAATTTTTCTTTGTATTCTGGAGTAGGTTTCTAAAGGCTGCCACAATGAGCAGGCTGAGCAGCAGCCATAGTTAAGCTCCTCGGGTAGAGGATTATGCCATGTTCAAATAGGTTTAGGTGCATTCTGCCCATCTCTGTTCTTGGCATCTGGTGTCCTGAGAGATGTTAATACTGGTCCTTTTTGAGGTTTCCTCTTCATTTTTCTTTTAATGACTTTTAATGTCCTGGTAGATGTTGGCCTTTTCCATATGCAAGACAAAGCATCTCTTGAATTTGGCACAGTAGAATGCAGTAGCTGGTTTTAGGTCACAGTGTTTTCTTGAGCTCTAGCAAGGAGCAGGCAGTAAAAAAAGCATTCTGTCTCAAACTTAGCGTCTCTTCTTTCTCATAGGTATGTACTTATTCCTGTCATCACACAAGACCCAATATGAAAGTAGATGCCACTAAAAATCAACATCTCTAAACACTGCTTCCATACAGTAGCCGAGAGACAATTTGTACCAGCAGGAGACCACAGATGTTCTGTTTAGTATAATAATTGATGGTAAATATTTATAAAAACAATCCTACACACATGACATCTGTAATATTTCTTGCTCTTTCCTTTATCTGCACTCCCCCACTGTCTTAAACACCTCCATTCACTCCTCATGGATTTCAGGATCCTGTTATAACCTGCTTCCTTTGCACTTTTCGAAGAGGGTTGAATTTCACCCACTTTGTGAAGTATGCTTTGACACTTGGTTGCTACAATAGAAGATGGAAAGAAGGCAATGCATATTCACAGCTCCTGAAACAAAAGAAAGTAGTAAAAGACATTAGAATTGCAAAACGTGGCAAGAAAAAACACATCTTTCCCCAAGGGAAAGGAAGTACTATTTCTATCTTTGTGTGGAAGAAGGTGATGCTGCAGTCACCCAACACATTGGTAAGATTAAAGGTTGATGATATTACTCTTAGGCAGTCTTGTGAAGGTGGAAAAGGCACCTGACAGTCACACAAGGAATACAGAATGGTGACAACAGAAACATCTGCACAGATGCCACCCTATCTTGGAAGCCTACTGGCAAAATCCAGATGATTTTTTACCCTAGGTTACTCTTCAGCTATACTCTGCTCTGTTACACCTCCTTAAGACCTCTTACTGAGATAGCTGCTAACCATTTGCACTCCTGTAAGCCACACTGGAACCCACAAATGTGTATTCACAGTATTACCTAAACAAGAGCCAGTACAGTCACCCAAAAATAGCAAAGAAGCCAAAAGCCATTGTTCAAGTATTCGGGGGATAATCAGCTACTGGAAATACTCTTAAAATTTTGTTCTGATTTGTATGATAGACCACAGAAAAACAAAGGAATTATAAAAATATATTAAGCAAAAGTGATTATATTGCAAAGTGAGAATAGACAAAAACATGTCTGTAAAATACTGTTTTGATTATGTTACATTTTTAATATCTAAAAATAAAACCTTGTTTATTCAGATTTGATGATAACATTGACTCACCTACCACGCAGCAAACCGAAGATTTCTCTAATGTGTTTGTTTTGCAGAAGTAGCTTGCAAAACAAGAAGTCCTTTTAGTGGCAATAACATTTTATAATCGCAGAAGGGCTGTCATTTTTCGGACTGGGAACACAAAATAGCACTCCATGTTTACCATGTTCATAGTCATCAATCTAAGTACCCTGGGGTGGAAGACTTGAAAGGCTTTACATACAAGCTGCCTCATATGGCATCGCATGTGTTTCCTCATTTGATAAAAATAACTTTTACTTTCCACTGGGTTGTTCTTTCCTCTACTCAGCTTCACCCCTTCTGAGGTCAGGGTTGTATTGTGCTGTTCTCTGCGTGATGAAGGAGGTCAGCCATGGCCATTTGGAGGTGCACAGGCCGGGTCAGTGCACGAATCACACTATAAAAAAGAAGAAGACAGTCTGTCCCTCATCTTTTATTAAAAATTCTCACTAACTTCAGTCAAGTTTCTTGTTAACAGCAGGCACTTTAGAAAAATGCAACTGGACTAGCCTTGTTGCTTCTATTGAGAGTACATCTCCTTAAGACAGTGACATATGTCCCTGAAGTGCCTGGTGTTATGCTTTACCTGTATAACCCTGCCCCTTCAAACATTTTTGAGCAATAATACAGCGGGTTTTTAATTTCTTGTGAGAACATATGAAGAAGCGAATAAACTGAGCTAATAGAAGGAAGATCATTAGACCCCTTTAGCCCTTCCTAGAGCAAACTAAAATGGCCAGACAGCCATAAACAAGAGTTACGTAACTGTAACTGTACAGCATTTGTCCCATGATGTGGGGTGATGCGTGGGACAGGCCAAGTACACTGAAAGCAGAGAAGAGGTTTGGAGATACACTTAAGCTGAGACCAGAAGAGATGGATTCAGTTCCTGACTTTGCCACAGGCGTCTTCTTGATATAAGATAAATCACGCGATTTCCCTGTGCTCCAGTGCCTAGATGTGACATCGGGATAATGCATGAGGAGGTTCACACAGCGAAGGGGAGAGCACAACATGGGGTCTCCCATTAGCATCTTGTTGCCCTGAAGCTTACACATAACAAATAACACTGCACTTGAGTAAAGCTCTGGGGTTTTTTTTTCTCTTCTTCACTCTGCTTGTTTTGTTCACTCAGCAGGAGACCCACCTGTGCAGTGATCAGCACTTTCTATGTGCAGTGCCAAGGCAAGGTCTTGCAGGCACCACGTTTGAGTTTAGTGATATACCAAATCAATGGGCAAATGCCTATGCTCAGGGTGGCTATAACAGTGTCCACTACAGAGTAGCACAATGAAATAGGTTATTCACATTTGTCTCATGCCAGTACACGAGCACACCACAGCATCACTGTCAGTTGTTAGCACCAGGCAGGCAGCTCCCTTCTCCTGGCTCAATGTGACAGCTCAGAAAATAGGTGTGGGGGCGTGAAATGGACATTTGAATCATAAAGTGACAGCAGCCACCCCAAACTTGCAGGTCTGAAGAGGCATTGGCCAAAACACCTTCCTTAGGAAAACTGTGGCCCTGAGTGCTCGGAAGTGGAGGGTGCACACACCCCGCCCGCTCATGGGTTGGGGCTTGCCTTGCAGCCTACGCAGTGCTGGCAAATACGTGGGAGTGAAATTCAATTGTTGAACACCACAATCATCTCATTCAGTTGGAAAGCCAGCCTTCAGACTAATCCTCCTCGGAGACTAGTTACAAGGAAAGTTTCAGCTTGTAATGTTGTCATTTTGGTTACACACATGAAGACAAGAAAAGGGGCAGCTTGAAGTGTTCAGCACCTGCAGCTCCTGTTGACTTTACTGGGATTTCTGACTGCTTGATGCTTCTGTAAACGAGACTAATCATTTCACAGCAGCAAAAGATTCTTTTTTTCTTCACTGTAAGCATACCTCGCACATAAGTCATACATAAACTGGGGGGGGAGAGGGGGTTAGTTTTAGGGCTGAAATCAGGCAGATAATTTTCAGCCCACAAGTACAGTTACAAGCATACAGAGATATAGATAACTCACTTACAGTGCAATGTGGTGTTCCACTGCAATACAAAAAAAAGAAATGATACCAGTAAGAAGCCATTGTAGCTGCAGTAAGTGATTACAACAGTTAGAAGATTGTTAACAACTCATCTTAACTTCATCTCCTCACTAGTCTTCTGGGATTATATTATTTGCTTTGTTATTCTTTCGAGTAAGTACAAACTGGGTTTTTTGCCTTTTACAGACCCTAACGTTCAACTCCATTTTTGATTCCCTGAAAAACAGCTACTTCTGATTTAAATGGCTCTGAGCAGGCATTTATAATTGAATTCCACTACAATTTTTGAATAAAACCACAGATAGGTTGTTTGTTTTTTCAAGCTAAAATTAGTTATAGCGACCAATACAAATGGTCTTCATACATGCGGGTTTGTGTAGTGGGCTGCCCACAGCACCCACATGGTGCCAGATACAAACTTAACCTAGTAATTTGGAAGGATTTCAACATCAGCCTTCCTGATTTCCCTGTCTAGGGCCTTTCTGAGCAATTAAAGATTGCCTAGCTCTTGCTGGAGACCACCAGTGCATTAGTTAGTATCAATACTGAGCTTTGGAAAAGTGTGGCTACCTGTATTTAGTGCCCATATTCCATAAGCTGTGAAAGAGTGACAGGGCTCATGGTAGGCAAGAAGCAGTTGCCAGTAGCAGGTGCCACTAGCGAGGCTTTGCAACTGCTCAAGCAAACTGGGAAAGTGCCAGAGGAAGCTATCAGGAGATGGTTGCAAGTTTTATTGGAAATGCTACCCTCTGAAAGCAGTTTTCAAATTTCAAAATTAAAGGGCATCCTAAAGCAAGGTCTGGTGCTGCTTCATATTATATTGAGAGATGCAGGCAACTCAGTACAATGTGTGTGTTTGAGTCTTCAGATGATCTCAAACACACATTGAGGTTGAGACACACAGATTGAGACTGGATGTAGCACTCAATGCCATGGTCTAGTAACCACAGCGGTGTTGGATCACAGGTTGGACTTGAGGATCTTGGAGGTCTTTTCCAACCCAGTTCATCCTATGATTCCATGATTCTATGATTCAAACTGACAGCAGCTGCATGTCTGCTAAAGGATACGCATTAAAAATACCTTAAATAATAGGGGGAAAAGTAGCCTTGAAAGAATAGGATGCAGTTCCAGAAGGTACAACATTATAGAATTAGGGACCAATAGCAAAACCCTAGTGAATAAGAGCCTGATGGGTAATGGCAGTCTAGCCAAAAGTTCCTCCGAAGAATAACTACAGCCTACAGTAGATCACAAGGTGAATAGTAGCATGCTGATGTAAAAAATAAATACAATGAAACATGCCGCAAAATTATGTGTAAAACCTTAATTAATTTTATGCAGTCCTCAGAAAAAAACTAAACAGGAATGTTCTGTATAGTTCTCAGACAGTAAAATCAAGGTAAATACAGAGCAGTAGAAAGACATCAAGAGAGGGCAACAGGAATTCCCAGAGGCACACAGACTCTGAGGGATAGTGGAAGGAAATCATCCTGTTTAGGGAGAAGTCTGAAGGGAGTTTTAATAAAGATCTTCAAAAACAAAAAGGTAATTAGGAAGAAGAAAGTAGGTTGATTTCCTTTTACTAACATGGAAAAATTAGAAAGAAAAGCCAATGAATGTCTGATAAAAGGCGGAGAAGATCTTTCTTGTGAGAAAGTTGTTAAGTCAAAAGCAGACTCTCCTGAACACAGGTGTGGGATCTCCACAAATGACTGAGAAGAGATTGGACAAATGTTTTCTGACTAGATGGATTCTGTTCTTGAGTGAGGGACAGCTCTCCATTTTGATCTCTGTGGTTTCTGTGGGTGCCCAAGGCATTCCCAAATAGCTGTCAATGCAAAGGCAGGAGTTAGAAACTCAGCTTCCAATGACTTTTATCTGTATGTTACCCTCTAAAACCTGACAGCAACCCCTAAAACTATACCCTACTGCAAGTCTATGAACTGCTTAATATTCCACTCCCTCTAGTGTGGATATCTTCACTCACTGTGACTTCTCAATGCAGCTGAGATCCAATTGTCCCTGAAAAATACATTTGTGTTTAACTCTGAAGATCCTCAATAAAATAAACCCATATTCTTTCAAGTATCCATGGAGCAAGCCTTGGGCTAGTATCTTCCTTCACTGTTAGATAACTTTATCAATATGACATTATTTTGTCTAATTTTTAACATGATAATTGAAAGCACAGTTTCTTGGACAGATGGATGCATGGTTACCCTAACAAACTGTTCATTACTGCTTATAAAAAATTTAGGTGGGAAAGAAGTTCTTCCAGGAACTCAGATGCCTTTAGACTGAAGTAAAACAGTAATAGCATCACAAGAGCGAGTGCAAAAGCTGGAAAATTAACTGCACTGGGAGAAGATAACTTAGACCTCCTTCATTGCTTCTGCTGTGAGAGAAATGAAACATAGACTGGCATAAAAATCCTTTTGCATCAAGGACACTGGGGCAACCAGGGGAAAAGAGGAGAGTAAAAAGGGTCAGTATTGCCAGTGGGAAGACAGAAGCACATGAAAATGGAAATTAGGCAGGTACCATTTATTACTCACATGTTTTCTTTTTTAAAAATACCACCTTCTTATGTGGTAAGAGAGTGAACAATAGTGCTTGTGGCCTGAGAGTTGGGAGGAAGAGAAGGTGAGGAATAGAACAGAGCTGGGGAGGTGAGACAAAGTCCTCAGCAGGGACGTGGGTGAGAGGGAGTCACAGCTGTGACTGGGTTGAGGCATATACACCTTTGGGGGGGTGATGGGAGCATCCAGCCTCTGTCACTAGGTAGCCTGATCAGGGCTGGAAAGGTGAAACTGAAAAATAAAATTAATTCATCAACCTAATTTTCTCTTAGCAGCTGTTACACTGCTCACTAGGAGAGTGTAGTGTGTAAGGTCCTTACATAAGCATTTATACAGACTGTTATCTAAATTATTACAAATTTGCAATTTTGTTTCTGGGCAGGAAAGGGCAGATTTCTGTTAAACTGAGAAACTATGAGCAAGTTTTCATGACAACGTCCTCATACAAGCTGAGCAATGCTTGCAAGATACACACGGCATCTATTAGCAGGTGGTGGTCCTGCTGGGGAGGGATTTGATTCTCTGATCAGTAAAAATGGCCATTTCTTATCCTAAACTGATATAAAGATGAGATCATGAGAGCACAGGTTTTTAAAAATCCTGTGCTGACACGCATGTTACTTTCTTTGAATTTCTTGTGAGAACAGACCTAAATTCCTATAGAGGTATAAGCTCTTACCCATTTGGACTTCTGCCATAAAGAAGGATGTGCTAACATAACATGCACCTTCTGCTCAGGGTAGTGGGGGGAATACACCTATTCCTATTTCAATTCATTGGTGACTCTCAGCACTGCAAGCCATTTCCTATAATTTCTGACTCATTTTGGGAAGGAGTTTTGGCAACACTTTCTTACAGACCTCTCAGAAGGCATTAACTGGTGTAACCTCCAGCAGGTTCATCTCAGGTACCGCTCGTTGCTCATTCTGCAGAGGCACAACCCAGGGACAACAGGTACAGTCACAGCGCCAGCGGGAGCAGTGGGAATCTTACACCCTGGTGCACTGTTTTCCAGCAGGGAAGAGCAAACCCTTTGAGGGCCTCATGATTTCCCTACCTCAGTCTCCTCAGTAAAAGTACTTTGGTAGCACTTTTCCGCTTCAATTGCTCATCTTTGCCATTCAGCTACCTCACAACAACCTAGAGAGTCATATTGTAGGAAGGCAGCTGCAGGGCCTCCAGGTGGGACCTTTTTGTTTGGGACACCTCAGTCACACCCCAAAAGGTGCTTGAGGGCCACCTTAGTGGACTGGCCACCAAGGACATGAGCTCTTTCAGTCCCCTACATTTTGTCAGAGACAAACCCTTGCATTATAGGTGTTACTATACTGCAGGTGTTACTCTGTTACTCTGTTCTGGCTAATGAGAGAAAAGCCCACATAGCTTCTTTTAAAAACCACAGAAACCCTAAAATTCCATGTAAAAGGACCTTCTTCAAGTAGTTCATATTAATATAAGGGAATTTTCTCAGTAATTCCATTAATGAGACCAATATCATGTTATTTTGTTAACTGCCTCAGAAATACTTTCTCAAATAATGCAAAAATTAGCTGAAATCATTATGAAGATCATCACGTTTACTTATTTGTTTCTGTACATCCATAATATTAATTCTCCACAACTGCTGAAGTTCTTCTGGTTGTTTTCATGATTTCCATGAGCGCCATGCTGTAAAAGATGCATGAGCTGTTCAGCTATAAGACATGTTTTGGGAGAGTGCTACTCATTATGCTGCACTATGAAATGCTCCCATTGTCTTCCCTGGCTGCAGAAGAGAGTTAGTTGAGATGGATAATCAATACTCAGCTGTTCAGTGTTGGATACATCAGTGCCAGGTAACAAATAATGTCTAAACAGTCTAATAACACAAGCCATTAATAACTAAATGGAAAACAGAATCTGTTCGTAAATCATTCACAGATAGAAATAAGTTTTACTTGAAGTTGCTAACATTTACAAGAGATAACGTGAGTTCCATTCACAGCCGCTTTCCAGACTCTGGATTTCCACCAGGTAATAGCTCAATGTCTTTTGTTTACAGGTTTTTGTAAGAACCACAAGAAAAGGGTGTTTATGTGAGACAAGGCATCAGAAAGTTAAAATCTAAGTGGTTGTCCACCCTGTAGTGAACACTAACTGGAGGATGATTTTCAAAGGCTATAAACAAAATATTCCATATAGCGTGAATTGCTCTGCAAATACAATTTATGCAACAAAAAAAATTTCTGCTGCTGCTAGACCAGTTTTTTACAGAGTGCTGCAGTTGCTCTCCCCTCCCCATTTAGATACAATACATGTAATTCCTGAAAGCTAAGACACCAAGAGACATTACCCTTTGGCAAACCCCCAAAGTGTAGCATGGGGACAGTATTTATGCCTGGATATACAAACCTGGCAAACTTGAGAGCAGATTCTGAACTCTAACTTAGGGAAATCCCATAGTGTACTAATTTCATGTCATGGCATAATACAGAAATTTAAGGAGCTTCTGCTGGGAACTCACATTTAATCCTGGGTTGAGTAAATGGCCTGTTCTGCCATGTGTCTAACTCAGCAGCAACAGCCTGGAGAGAGGCAGTACCAAATACACCAGAGGCAGGTACAATTAATCTTACTATAAGTAACTATGAAGAAAAATGCCAAAGAGAACATTCCTTCCTAGCCCTAAACCTATTTGTAAAACTTTAAATACTTTAAAACACCTGAAATCCAGAAACTATAGCAATAGGAAAACATTCCTGGTATGATAGTTTTTAAGTATTTAATATTATGCAAAGATGACAACATTCTAGAATTATTTTTACAAGTATGTGGAGGTGATTACTACTCACTAAAGTCTACAGGATTTTTCCACAATGGGATCTTTGGCTGAGAAAATCAATTCCAAAGTCTGAAGTTTGTAACAAGTGATTAAACAATGTCTCTGTGCAACTGTTGGCATTAGGATCATCACTGATAAATTCAGCTTTAACATGCTGAAAACCTCTTAAAGCAAGGAGGTCAATGATTATTTTTCAAATATTTGTATAAAAATTAATATTTCTATGGAGAAAATGATTTTGTTAGTTTATAATGTATTCCAACTTGTAAAATCCCTTAGGTATTAAAATATAAATATTTACCTAGCCAAAAGTGCTTTTCCTAAATTTCTCTTCAGAAAAAAAAAAAATAAACCAAAACAGCTATTGTTTTGGTATATAAAAATAGGGAGCACACTGGAATATTCAACAAACTGGTTTCAGTTACCCCTGTGCAGCCCAGTAGGTTTAGCATAAAAACTTTAGTAGCTGGCAGGAGATATTTCATTGCGTTTGTGTGACATTCTTTAACTGGTTTTCATACATTCCAGTTTCATGTAAATATATCCATGTAGAGCTAATGCTGTGGTACAAGTAAATGTTTGAGACTCTACAGAGATTAAAGGGATACTGTTAACCTCACTATTGCCTTTAGCTAGAATATTTCCTGAAATTTTTTTGAAGCTTTAATGTATTTTTTTTATAATTTAAGAGCAAAAATAATTTAAATGGTTCTTTTTGTGGCAATTCCTTGTCATTTGAATGCTAGAAGCCACAAATATATTATAGGAACTGAGTAGCCATGACATTGTGATACTGAGAGTCTTAAAATAAAGAAGAAAGGAATAAAATTACCCCTTGAACCTCATTGCAATTCAAAAGAGAAAAAAAAAATCCCAGGCTTGTTAACATAAATACTATGTGTAAATATGCATAACACAACAGCCCCTTGGTAACATTTTTCCCACAGGAGGGAATTCCTGCAAAATTGTAGGCTATGTGTAGATACTTTATTTTCTAAACAAAAATTGCATTATGCCAAAAGACATATACATTTCAACTACTATTAGAGTGTAATTAAATTATGTTAGTTATCTTTGTTTGCAATACAAGGAACAAGATTTCTGTTGAAAGCACAAGGCGCTCCTAAGTTAATATCCTTTCATCTCACTAAGTGTCACACTGTAGGTGGTCTGCAGTGGTTTCTTTATACAGAACTTTTCACAGGATTTGCTTAATTCAATGCTACTTTTTAGCTTTTGGGTCAAGTGAAAAAAATAGCAGGAAAGCCACAAGAGGACAAATTCGCCTTTCACTTTCCCCATGTAAATCCTGTTGAATGGGGAAAGCAGGACAAAAGCTGAATACTTGCCTTTGACATAAGCAGAAATACAAATATTTCATGAACAGGGCAACAAATGTCTTTGAAAGTTGCAACAAAGTAACAATTTCAGTAAAACTGCGGAGCCCATTATTTCCTATTCATTGAAAACATATGTTGATGCTGTTGCACATCAGAAACAATCAGAAGTCATTTGATTTCTTCTTTCTCAGACTAAAACAGTAGGTTACTTTTCAATATACAACCAGTCGTTACAAAACATCTGGTGAGGCTGTATTTTTCATAGCTTATAGACAAATTCTTTCTTTAAAGGCAAATTGGAAAAATTTATGCTTTCTTTTCTCTATAAGTGTAGTATTTTCTCAGCCCCTGTAGAACTCCTTTGCCTTGCTTTCTCACTATTTCCATGCTGCTGGTGTACATGGATATTTTGCATATAAGTCTTTAAAAAGAAAAAAATAATAGATTTTCTAGGACAAACTCTTCCTCTCCCACTCTTCACTTCCCACGTCGCCGTTTTTCTTGCACCTCTCTGCGTTACATTTTGCTGCCTCAGCTCGTTGCCGAGGATTCCACACAGCAGCATCGACGGCTTGCACTGTGTGACTGTTAACACAAAATCTCTTGTGCATAAAGAAGATGCTAAATGCTTCCAGTGTAAAATGTGAGACTACTTTTATTTAAGAAGAGGCCACTAAATTTTATATACTGAGAGGTCATAAATGCTAAGAAATGTTATCCAGGTCTCTCTTATTGTATTAAATCTTAGAAAGGTTTCTGCAATATTGCATTTGCCTCATCAATCTCATTCTAAAGCCAAGGATTCTCATATCAGATGACCCTAATGTGATTTCAAAACTCACGTGCTGACTCTCTGACATACAGAATTTGAGTTTCCCAGAGGTTTACTCAATGCACTGAGGCCAGACATGTTGAAGTAACAGCCTCCAAACATGCAGAGCAACCTTTTTCACTGCTAACAATACCACAGACTAGATCATCAAGGAATGATGATCAGCCAGGATGCCCAGCCAAGTCTTCACAATGGCCAAGGCCAAAACAGCCAGCAGGTCCAAAATGTCAGGTCTCTCCTGATGAGAGGAGCTGCCATCACAGGTTACTGCAGTAGTGCCGGGACACCTCATCAGAAAGCAGTACACGGGGAGCAAGGGAGAGAGCACACACTGTATATTATCAGTCTGACAGACAACTCAGAAGAGAGCAGAGGAAAGCAAATCCATGAAGAGATTCCAAGAGAAAAGTATGGGCTCAAGTAGCAGAAAGAAAAAAATTCTGAAGAAAGATGTTAAAAATTATTCCTAAGCAGGAAAGTGCAAGTGGCACCAAATACATGTTTAGCTGTAATATGAGCAACAACGAGAGGATGTGGTTTCAGTAAAGACAGACGTTACGTAGAAGGATGAAGCAATGATTATCTAAATACAGCAAAAGAACTTACGGTTCCCGAAGACCCAACATACACCAAGTTGCGCCATAGCCCAAAGCTTCAGCAATCAGCTCAGATGTGAAAGAGCTCTATTATTGACAACTTGCTCTTGGGACCACCTGAAACAGGTATACGTCAAGCAATAGTAATTACAGATGAGAGAAAGTAACAATGTAATCTAGAATCCATGGGCATATCACAGCTTATAAAAATATGGGAAGATTTGTGGTTTGCAGTAATATGTGTTTGATAGTTTTGAAAGTGAAAACAAACAAAATGGAAAAACAAACAAACAAACAAAACTCAACAGGAAATTATGTTATAGGAAACTGAATGTAAGAGGAAGACGTTGGAAGAGGTGGGTCATCAGAGAAGGAAAGCATTCAACAGATGATGCCAAGAAGGACCGCGTTCCATGCTCTTCTGCTTTTTGTTGTCACTAAAATGGCAACCAACAGAACTACAACAATAAAAGTAAAACAAAAGCAAACAAACAAAGAAAAATAAAACAAAAAACCAATGGGGCCCATGAAAGTCAACAAGTTGTGTCTGAAAAACTGGCTCATGCAAATTCTGAAGAATTATCAGTTACCTTTGGAAAGATGCAGAGGACTGATGACATTCCAGGTGATTGAAAAAGGGCAAGTGCAGTACTGAATTACATGTGTGATGAAGTAAACATACATTGCTATATACATATACACACACAACAGAGAGATACATTGATATATTCGTATGTATCGTGTGTATCTGAACTAACTGCAGGTAACAACAGTTGCCAAGAGCTGGAAGCTCAATTAGGGATGGGACTAAAGTCCAGAATTACTTTTTTCAGAAACTCAATACAGATTGCAAAAGATCAGCATGTGATTAAATGAGGACAATTACGAAGCTTCATAGGTAGGTAGAAATAACCCATCATATAAGAACAAATAGAGAATGAAAGGAAAGCATTGTTACAGGAAAACAAAAGCAGACCGTGAATCACCATGCTGAACTTCTACCAAAACCCAAACCTCATTCGGGACATACTGGCTAGAGGGGTCACTCTAACGCATCTGAAGTCATTCTCCCACCCTTTTTGGCACTGAAAAGGCATTAAGAGGAGATGATGTCCACTTTGGGGCACCACTTTTTCAAGGAAAACATGAGTTTTTTAGTTAGATTGTAATTGGAATTCTGTCCACAAAAGTGGAAGAATTTGAGCTATTTTATCTGAGGGAGGACATGAGGCATCATAAATTTCCACAGATGAAATTCTGAAAAAAATTCTTATGTTGTGGATTGTTAATAGCTATAATAGATTACTTTAAAAGGTTGCACTATTCTATCACTAGAATTACTCAACTTGTGGGAAAAGTATCTGCAAGAAAAAATTAAGTGAATTGGTGCTGACTTTGAGCAAGGGAATGGACTAACTGACTTGCTGACATCTATTACAACCTCCCTGTCTGGGATTTTGAATCAGGGTTTGACCATACCTATTTATTTATATTTATTTCTTCTTGCTTTATCTGTGAGTGAGAGTCTGATCTCATCTGACTGTTCAACTGGCCCATTTCCTGGAATTTTTTTCTCTGGTACATCCATATGCCATGTAGAAAACTTAATGGACTCCCTTGTTTATGGAAGAGTAACATCTTTTCTGACTTTTCCAACCCTTCCTAAACGAAGTGTGAAAAACAAACTATATAATCCAAAGCATCCCCTTCGGGGCCTGTGAGCAGCTGTCTGGTCCCAAGCAATCACAAAGGAAGGCAGACAGTTGTCTGATGTGCCATGAGAGTGGTTGATGGCTCCATGGTCAACAATCACTGCTTTCCCACTTCCCTCTCACTTCCTTGCCTGCATATGTCCAGCAGCTCCATTCCTGCCCAACATGCAATGAGTTCTCCAGGGTGAAGCTGCCTTTTCTTGTCTTTGTTCACAGAGTAGCTAGCAGGATGGCTCCTGAGAGGAATCCCTAGGCACTACAATTAATTCATTATTGTTGATGATACTGGCATTAACATTTTCTGTTTACAATGACTCACATGTAGTAATTACATGCATTCTTATTTTCCATCTCTTCAAAATATACATTGGGAGAGAGAGAGGCAATGATTAATCTTCTCTAATTAACCTATTCGCAAGATTATTTCAGATTTTCAGGTACAAAATATTGTGTTCCTTCTACATGAAGTAAAACATTCATTTGGGGAAGGGAGAAATAAAAGAGGGAACAAGGTTTATGTCATTTGTTGTCGTTCTTAAGTCTTCCGTGAACTCTTCTAGGGAAATGTTATTCTACTTGTTATTCTTATAGCAGACAGATATTAATTCCTATCTTGCATCCACCTGCTTATCTACCACATTACAGAGGGGTCCTACCCACGTTTAATCTGCTGGTTAAATGCCAGTTTAATTCTTCTATGCTGTAGGCCACAAGAAAAATGTTCAAAGGACAGCCCCTCATATACACACCACAGTATAAACATTTTAAAGAAAGACAATTTTTTTGTAGGAGGGAAAAAAGTTCCTTTGCTTTGAAAATAATGAATAAGCTCTCATTGAAATGAACCTTTTATGTATATCTTTACGTTTCTGATCTGGCAGCTTTGAAGAGCTGATATCATCAGTTTTAGAACCTGGAGTCTGGCCACTGTTCTCTGAAACGTGCTTTACAATGGAAAAGACCATCTGAAAGCAAGTAAAACAATACAGAGGGAAAAAAAAGTTCAAGTACTTTTCAAAGCCTGTGAACTTTTTATTCCTTCGCAACCTTTCTTCCTAACTTAAAAACTATTTCGTCTCTTATTTGCCCATACCACCGCGCTGCTATTCTCCCACTGCATTATGATACTAGAGCTACCAGAGCCAGAGTTTAACTACAACTTTACTGTTCCATTGAAAACTGTTTGTGTAATCTACTGCATGATGTTGTGCAGTTGTTCTTAACAGAGCTTTCACTGCATCTGCCCAAGTAAGTACATATTTCTTCAGTTCCTCTCATATGTAAGTTTAAAAGCACACTGGTGTAAGTCTGGGTGCAGTGAAATCAAAAATAAACTCACATGAGAGGTTCAACAGAGATGGGAAACTTGCTCTAACAGTGCTCATCATGCACACAGCACATCTCTTATGAGTTATCCCAGTTCATAAATTTAACTCTTTTTCTATGGACAGAGAAACAGAGGTAGACGCCATAAGGCTCAGCAAGCCTCAGAGGTTGACCACTGACCTCAACTGGAGCAAAGACAGTGCTTTTTGAATCCTTTCCTCCCTTGACCCATGCAGTTAACTTACCCAAAGCTGCAGAGAGAATCAGAGCTGAAGTCAAGATTAAGATACACAATGTTTCTACACACAAACTGAAAGCCATGAGTTAGTACACAGACCCAGAGGGCAGCTTTCCAGATTTTGAGGCATAGCACTCTCCAGCCCGCCACTTGCACAGATAGACCCTGCTGGTCCCTTGGCTGGGTTGAAGAGAGTCAGCCTGACCCCTCCTCTTCAGATGCCCAGCACTCTTTCTCCTGTGGGAGCTCACCCTCCTACAGCCACAGGGCTCCAAGGTACCTATCATTCCAAGACTGCTCCAGATGAAACTGGAGTCCCTAGACCACCTTTAAACCATCCAAAACTTCACCACAAACTGAGTTGCCACACCAGTTTAAACCATCCAAGTGTTAACAGATATTTCCTTTAATTAAAAATTCATAATCCATTTCCTTCTCTTTTTATAATTATTTCACAGGTGCCCAAAAGAGTGGTTCTGAAAGATGCATATCCTGTTCTGTACATACTGCTCACATACATGACATATAGAAGCTTTCAAAAGTAGTCTTTAAATCTTCTGTGGAGCAAACAGGAGGCAAAACCTGGATCAGATGTCTGAAAACAAAATTACAGGAGGCTGAGGAAAGACTTGTGCAGTAATCCAGGGAGACATTACTGACTCCAGCAAATCGCATTCTTCAGTGACTCTCAAAGGCCCTGGGACATGCAGTGTCCGCCTCTGCTGACAAACTGAATTTAAAAGTACTGAAGGACTCTTCTACTTTCCACAATTAGGTTTATGCTACTGGAGCTTGTGCAAGTGGAGGGTCAGGCAGTGTGAACCACAGCTCTTCCAAGCTCATACTCTGATTATCCCACTCTCAGCATATGCCTTCCTCCCACTTACATTAAGGGGAAGGGATCAGCAAGCAGAGAAGGTGGCTCCATAAATTCAGTATATCAGAGTCACCATGAATATTCTCTCAGTTTATAATTACAAGCAGCATCTAGCCTTGGGATTACAAGAATGAGTCTCTGTGGTCTACAGTTCTCAAATTTCAGAATTTTGTTGAGTTCACATAAATACTTAGCATAACTGGATTATTCTGTGAACAATCAATTTTAATAACTACCCTTTAATCCTGAGAGCAGATGAAGTGATCACACACAGCAGATTTCAATACATAGCACCGTTCTCTTTTACCTAAGGTTGTTTTATGTAACCAAGCTCAACTCTGGGGCATAAGGATTCTGGTCTTGCCCATTAGTTTGGATGACCGAAAGATCCCCATATGTTTTTTTCTGCTCCACGTCCCCACAGCAGTTCTGCAGTTTGGAAAACTATCACATAGTCTGTAAGAAATGTAAGAGGATCAGCATGGCTGGATGGCTGGATCAGCATGGTGCTGGTTTTTCCCTCTCAGCCAGTCCTGCCTACCACAGTCATGAGAGAAGCACAGGCACTGCCAGAAAGCTATTCCTCTCACACGTGGCATCTGAAATTGTCCAGATTTGTCTCTCTCCCATCCAGATAGAGAACTGAGACTCAGATGTAGATGTTAACACTTGGCCCCATGAACCCCACATGCTTGTCTTTGAGCCCTGACTCCCTGAAAGATCCCCATTTCCCTCCTTCCCTTTGCTCCCCCTTCACTCACAGCTCCTTCAGCCTACAGAAGCAACAGGCCTACAAACACTGCAGCATGAAAAACACAAATGAACATGTAACCCCCACAGCTTACAACTACTTGGTGATATTTTCTTCCACCTCCCACAGACAACTCATAGCAGGGCCACTTTGTGCTCTGTTCAGCTCCTGCACGCAGTCCATGTTGCTCTTTGTGGGAGGATTATGGCCTTTGCTGGATGCTTGTTTGCTACATGCAACTCTACGTAGGGTGGCTGATGGGATTCAAGCAAGCAATAAAAGAGCCTGTGATGCATCAAAGTCTGCTGGACAGCCTCCAGTGTTTTCCTTCAGCCAGAATTCAATGTTACTAGTTCATTTATCTGAAGATGCCCTCTACATGATTGTGTGAGACCAAATTATTCTCTCAGTTGCAGTGATGTAAGTTATGACAGTAATAGATACGCAGTGAAAAAGATGATGAGGGCTGTGGTCCTTGTAGTAATAGCAATCCTGTTGGCCATCTTCAGACCTCAGACACTCTGCATCTCTGGTCCGTGCAAACAAGCAAGGCAAAGCAGTCCAGAAGGCTACACAAAAAGGCAGGAGTAAGATGGGTGCAGTCCTTCTTGCAAACACTGTCTAAGGAAACATGGTTGGTCACTCCAGCAGAAAAGACATATATTGAAAAACTGGAAGGATCTGCACAAAAAACCATAAAGTGCTGAGCTGCATCAAAACTTTTCCTGTGATTTTCCAAAAAATGAAGTTTAAAAAGTCCATTATGATTCTGGTCATTTTTGCATTTTTGATTCCATTGTTCCATTGGCCTCACTCAAATACCACCTTCTTCTAGATCTCAACTAAAACTGCTCAACTATTTAATAATACTTCCCTTCTTTTTTTTTTTTCAGAACAAAAGTCTGCTCTTTTTACACTTGATTTACAAGGCAAATTTGGCATACAGTTCAGTTGCATATCCTGATATCAGCTTATTGAAGGTAGGTGCACACTCTAAAATATATGGGCACAGAGACCCCCTTCTAGACTATAAGGCAATACTGGGCATGTCCTCATTTGCAATACCTCTAATTTTTTTTTATTCATAAACCTAAAAATATAAGCTATGCTTTTGCTTATACACATTACAAGTGAGTGTGAACAGGCAGAAATGGTGTTAAAATAGCTCCGTTTACATTTTTTCTAGCATATTGTCTTTATGTGACAGTAATATGAAAAGGAAATGTTGCTGTGATTTTGCACCTTCATTTCTAACAAGACAGAGTCATGCTAGAAAATATTACAGGGCAAAGTAGCTTCAGCTAGCCCAACTGCCATCATTTTATTTAATCCAGAAAGAGGTAATCAGGTATGCCGTCAAACAAAAATCCTTCACTTACTATTTAGCATTCTTCTTGCATTAATAATATAAAATAGACAGTAATGGAGAAAAAATTATTCTGTCTGTAATGAAATAAACATGGCCCACATGAAGCCATCCTGGGAGATCTATTGTATGGTGTCTTTTTTTATTTTGATAAATCTACATGTAAAATGAGGTGACCTGTAGAAGCTAGAAGAGCATTTTTTACTTTCTAAAAATCTTTTTAAAACCCTTAGATATTAAATGGTTTATATAATTTCATTCCCATTTTCTTTGTTCATTCAAACCTTTCCAAAGGCCAAATCTATGCACGCTGCAACCCCATCTAGCTGGCATTGTGGCTGTGCCCTGAGCCATCCCCTGGTCACCTGGACCTGCTGGAGCATGGAGCTCTTTGTCTCCGAGGCATTTGTTATGTCCTTGTCAGTGAAAAAAGTAATATGCAAGAATAATGGAATGAAGAGCTTGGTTCATTGTGGGATCAGGGTGAAGCTCGAAATGAAAAGTGCTCCAAGCTCAGATATGTCTGAAGGTATTCAGCAACATATTTTTCACTCATTCATGGGACATCTAAATACTTTTGTAAGCCTGCAAGGACCTCTACACACCAGAAACTGAAGCTGGCCAGAGGTATGTCCTTGGGCACCACAATTCAGTTGTCCAATCTGCTAAATTGTTAGCAAGGTCTCTGATATGGATCCAGCCTGTGACACCTAGCTGTCCCCAAAAATACCCAAAGTTTAGGAGTGAATATGATTCAGGGACCCTATTCAGGAAAGAGCAAGAAAGCAGTTCTTCAGGCATGGAGCAGAACAGACCAGAACCACATCTTCACCTGCCCTTCAGTGACCCTCAAGCCAAGACGGTGGCTCTGAGCACAGTTACAGCCTGAGGGATTCAGTAGGATATGTTCAAAAGTCGATTTGATACATAATAATTGTGGGGGAGGGTGTCTTTGTTTGTTTGTTTTTTACTGATGATATGTTTGAGAGCTTGGAGATATGACTGACCAATAAACCCCTACAGTGGAATAAAGTTCACAGGAGATGGGCAAAGACAGTGTGCCCACGGAGTGCAGAGAATAATGCAAAGCAGTTGACTCTATCTCAACACAAAGAGGGCTTGAGGGGATCTTTGTCTTCGATAAATAGTTATCAACAGTTGAGTGGATCAACTACAGGTGTAAATGTCTCCCTGAGTTATTCAGATCAGTATGGGGAGAGTGAGCCCAATACAGAGTATAAAAACTAAACAACTAACAAAAGAATTTTGAAGAGAACAATGGCTTGAAATGGCTTCAACACACTCACTTCTTCCTAGTATCTGGGGAGGCCCAGAGTCATGACAGTGAGTCATAGAATCAAATAATCACAGAATATCTCATATTGAAAGAGACACTTAAAGATCACCAAGCCCAGCTCCCTGCTTCTCGCAGAACTACCTAAAACTAAACCATGTGATTAAGAGTACTGTCCAGATGCTCCTTAAACGCTGTTCCAGGGACTTTCCACCATCTCTATGGTCTCCTCATGTCCAACCTAAACTTCCCCTGATACAACTAGTACAGTGATCCTAATATAGAGACCAGTGATAGGAATTACATTGGTATTGTGACTGAATTGTGTATTGCAGTTGCTTTAATTAAAAGTATTATATACATTAGTATTGTTTTTTCAGCGTATTTTGTACCATTCTACTAAATCAGAAATCCTGTGCAATATAAAAATAATTTTATATTAAACATTACTCCCTACATGCATGAAAAATCTAAAACAAGCTGGTCAGAGAGTATTGGACCCTACCAGGAAGATCATACTTCTTCTTTGAGCACAGCGAAGATTGCAGCACCATGGAGCACCCTGTCTGAATTTGGGCTTAGTTGTACCAGCTGCCAAGATGCATGCACTCTTTAAACCCTGAGTCATACTAAATAGGGACCTGGGCTTCGAAATCTCATATGTATAAGTGTAGCCTTATCAGTACAGAGGTACAATAACCTACCTGGTCCTGATGGCCACACTGTTCTTGATACAGGCCAAGATGCCATTGGCCTTCTTGGCCACCTGGGCATGCTGCTATCTCAGAACAATCTACTTATCTAGAAGATGAATGGAAAAAAGTGCTGCTGTACCACAGTAAAACATGAAGAGTGCAGCTATAAGGCACCAGCTCATTTCCCTACCACACCACTTCTGTGCTTACAACTGCTTGCCTGCTGAACAACTCATGTGAACAATACTAGACTTTTATGATAAACTCTTGTTAATATCAACTGTCAAGTAATTAACTTCTTAAAAGAGCTATGCAGTTCAACATTCGTTCTTCCATTGAAAGTTGCAGCTTTCCTGCTTATGCAGATAATACTCACAGTGAACGTCACAAAATTTCATCTCCTGCTTCATTACTATCATATCCCAACAGTCCAATGGGAATGTTTTACTCAAAAATCTCTGTTATACCCATCTTTATTTTTTGTCTTCTTTTCCTGCATCGGTGTTTCCCCCTGGTAAGAGAATAGGTATGTGTAAAGAATTTCTTAGCTGCTCCAGTGCTAAAAAGGGCTATTGTTCTTCCAGATTTATAAGTATAACGGAAGGAATAGCAAAGACACAAAAAATTAAAAATGTTTCTTTTTTTAACTATTTATCTGAGGCTGACCAAATCAAGATTGGAAAACCTGTTACTGTATACATGCACAATTCATGAGACAAGAAAAGTTGCATCCTTAATCTCTCACCACTGATACAAGGTGCAGAAAATATTTTGTAGGCAAGGCTACCTTGTTGATACCTTTGCTCCTTAGCCATGTTAAAAATTCGTCCTCTAAAATCTTGTGAATTCTCTACTTTGAATTTTGTGCTATGTGGGAAAATGCATTAAAGTACAAGTCTGTTCCAAGAACTGACTGTAAAATCATCACCTTTTCACTGTTTATCTTCCCCATGCATGAATTCAGAGACATCTCTTCTTCCATTACAGATAATGGCAGATTTTTTCTATGTTTTATTTCTTTTATCACTGAGGTCATACTGGTAAGATAGCTATACATCATTAACAGAATTACAAAGCCAAGCATAAGCTCCCACATAGAGCAGGAAGATAGAAGTACAAACTTGAGACAATGGTGACATAACTCAAGTATCTGAAATGAGAGTTTTGCCTGTGCAACATGTGTCCTGGAGCTGAGGAGGGTCAAGACAACAGAACCAGTTTAGCTTTCACTCCCCCTGTTGATTTTAAACGTCAGAGAGAGCTTCTCTCTTCACAAACTGGGAAGTTTTTGAATTAGAAATAAGTGAGTACAGTAACACAAAATGCCAAGAAATCCCTTTAATCATTTTCTGATGAAAGCTGAACACTCCAAAGTTAGACCTGAGACTGTCCTTGTCATCACAGTTCTCTCTGCTTCCAGAGATGATCCCATTTCTGAGCTGAGTAGAAGCGTCAGGCAATTTTTCATGGGCAGCTGACCCAGTGTAACATCCCACTTCCACTAAAAAAAAAAAAAAAAAAAGCATTTCACTGTTCAAAGTCCTCTCCTTTCCCTATTTTCTACCAGGGTGTTTATTTAAGTCAGGTCGCAGAAGTGCCTGATGAGCCAGCACAAAGTAAACAGCAAGAAGGTGACCAGGAGTGATAGAGGAGGGTGGAGGAAGGAGGGACCTTACTCTTTCAGCAACAGTAAGATGTTACAACATTCGCTACGGCTCAGGAAACCACAGCCTAAATTAGATGGAAGAACTGGGCAGTACCTATCTTTTTCCACTGGCTCTAGGCAGATCCCGGAGCACTGACTCAGATCCAGCTTTTAGACAGCTAGCCTTAGGTGAGATCGATCCCCATCAGCAGTACTTGATCTGCCAAGGCAGGGTGGACTTGCTTCAGTTTCAGAGAATCATAGAATCAACTGGGTTGGAAAAGACCTGAGAGATCATCAAGTCCAACTCTTGATCCAACACCACCATGGTTACTACACCACGGCACTAAGTGCCACATCCAGCCTCATCTTAAAAACCTCCAGGAACAGTGAATCCACCACCTCCCTGGGCAGCCCATTCCAATGTCTGATTACTCTCTCCATAAAAAATTTCTTCAGAATATCCAACCTAAACTTACCCCAGCAGAGTTTAAGATCATGCCCTCTTGTCCTACTGCTGGTTCCCGGGAGAGGAGACCGACCCCCACCTGGCTACAACCTCCTCTCAGGTAGTTGTAGAGAGTGATGAGGTCTCCCCTGAGACTCCTCCAGGCTAAACACCCCCAGCTCTCTCAGCCTCTCCTCATAGGACTTGTGCTCCAGTCCCTTCACCAGCCTCATTGCTCTTCTCTGGACCTGCTCCAGCACCTCAATGTCCTTCCTGAACTGAGGGGCCCAGAGCTGAACACAGCACCCATGATGATTTTATGATGCATGGCAGGCAAATTATCAATCCAAGTAAAACTGGAACCTGAAATTAGCCCCTCTCCAATGGACTAGGCTTGTTTTATAGAGGTCTGTGGGGGCAGAAGGAGATTATCAACAACAGGCAGTAAAAAGAGTCTGTGATTAGTTTGTGTGAAAACCAAGGCAAAAGAAAAGAAGAAAAGAAATAATGATTAGTTTTCCTGTAAGCAGGTTGAGGTTGGGAAGCCCCTAATTTTGTTTTGCCATCCTCAGAGGCAAAAATATTTCATAAGCCAGAAAACCTTCATCCATGAGAACATCTTGTCATATTCTCCAGTGAAGTAACAGCTCAGCCTGACCTCAACATGGTGCTCCTTCATGCAGTTATCCTTCTCTGTGAAGTCATTTGCCAAACAGACAGTGGGTGTCTTTCCCTGTGGCTTTACTGCTAAACAGAATATGAGAAACCTTGACCCTTGACTAAGGCATGCTGGAGAGGCAGATGTCCAAATCTTAGCTGTCTTATCCAACTGGAAGCTATAACAATAAATCACATACTCCAGTTTACACCACCAGTGCAAACAAGATAATGGACCTTATACCAGAGAAAGATCTCTGTTGTAATATAGCATTTTGTTTCATCCTGTTCCTGCTGAGAGTAGAGGGACAGCCAGCAGAGAAGAGACAGCTATACAACTGGCACAGATCTCTTGTATTGACGGAATTTTCCTGTGGGAATCTCCTGCCTGTTCAAGTTCTCGCTATGCTCCATAACCAGTGCAAAGCAAATTTAGCAGAGAGCAGAGAATCCATCTTAAAATGCCTTAGGGGGTACAGAGAATATGGTATAAATGGAACTGCAGCAATGTCTCTTCTAATTCTTGTAATCTGTCACCTAGCTGCAGCAATGATAGGTGCCTTAGAAACCCACAGACAGTCTAGGTGTGATTTGATCACATTAGTGGAGGCCTATGCATCAAGAGATTCAGAGGTTTTATTCAGAAAGGCATTAAAATAAAGGTGGTTGTGCTTTCAGATCTCTTTTGTCTGGGAAGAGGCTACCTCCTAAGGCTGGCTTTACTCCTGACATTTCTCATTCTTTGCTTTTTTTTTACAGATCAGAAATATAACATGAAATGCCTTGTCTTGCTATTTTCATCATTCTGCAGTCAGTCTCAGCAGGAATCTGAGGCTACGAGGGTGGGAGGTGATGAGCTGAGTCAAGTCTGAAATATGGTTCCTTGCACTAGAAGGATATAGATGTGGTTTCTGTGTAAGTCACCAGTTCAGGTCTTGGTACTGAAAGGTGACAACTGTTATATGCTCTCTTGAAATGAGGTAGAAGGTGTCCATCCATTTGCTAACTACCTTTATGCAGTAGTCTAGGAAGCTGAGAACTGCATGAATGAAAACACCAACATGTTGGCTGGGGAACAAGCACACAGGGGAAGTTTGTCCTGCCACTACTTGCATTTTCTTGGCTGTATGAAGCTGAGACATTTTTCATCCTTCATGTTTAAAGTTCTTGGCCTGGTAACTTTCATCAAGTTGAATCAACTCTAAAGATAGGAGAGAAGATGAGGGGGAAAATTATTTTCTTTGAGGGAGGTGTTATTTGAGATGCAAACCAACCGATTTTTTTTCCTTTGACCTCCAAAAACCAAAGGGAATTTATTGGTTATTTTCACATTTTTAACTGACATTCTAATTTTCTTCACAAAAACACTTCAAACATTGAGAACCTCAATAAATCTCTAAAACACACAGTGAAAAGTGTTCACACAGGCCATAAAATTGTAACTCTGGATTTGTACAATTCATGCTTATGGACAGTCATGTCCAGCTTTAAAGAATCTACCACTTCAGCCATCACAAAAAGGCAGTAAATCTAGATTATGCACAGAAAGTGCTTAGGGAGTCTGGGTATTTATACCAATGAAATGCCAAAATATTTTACTGACATGCTCCATTTTTTACATTCTTTTACTAGCAGTTAATTTTTTTATGTGTAGATATATATTTTAATGCTGACAGTTATATTTTGGCTATTCTTAGTTTGCAACTGGCTAGGCCTCCCCTAGTCAAAACAGGAGTCTGAACAATTTCCCACACACAGCACCTTGGGCAGAAGACAGTGGAAAACTCACAGATACATTGATGTCTCAGGCTGAGTATAGTTAGAGCTACATCTTTGGAAGCTCTGCAAATGTCATATGCAGAGCTTCTGGCTATTTCCATAGCAGTGATTCACTGGGGTGCTGGTGCTATAGAATCTCTGTCAGTCCTCCCATGTCCCCACACAGGGCCAGAGCTGTGGCACCATGGAAGAGAAAGGGGTGACTCAGTAGGGAATATTTTGTCCTTGTCCCTCAGTAGGGAATATTTTTTCCTTTTCCTTTAAACCACCTAAGGGATGTTTGCAGTTAGAAATGTAAACTGAAGCCTCTATGGGATGTCCATCATATAGTGCAGTTAAGAGATGTCCAAGTGAACCCTAGTACCACAAGCAATGCAGTCATGTTAATGTAGTGCTTTCACTGGGCTCCTTAGCCTCTCTTTTACATGTATGCACCAAACACAGCTAGGCTTATTTTCTGACCCAAATCAGCTCTCCTATCTAATTTTGAGCACCTCTGTATGATACTACTTGGTGCTACACAGGCTCTCTCTACTGGAAGGGTGCCAGGAGCACATTTTATTTACAAAAGGAAATCACTTAGAAGAGGCCAGATTCCTTCTGGATTGACAATGCAGTCACACAAAACTGGTGCATAAAACATTTAAGTATAGTTAACTACCTCAGACCAAGCTCATTCAGCTAAAGAAAAAGCAGGAGCATGCTCAGGGAATCCAGATCCAGCCTCAGCCGCTTGGTGACCCCACACAAGGAAAATAGCATGAAGTTTCTGATGCTGTTTTTAAACAGTTAAGAGTGTTTTAATCCTAACTGACAGGGCCCCAATATCCTCACCTGGAGCTATCCCCACCCTGCCCACAGCCCAGGACCTCGTTTCAGTTCCCTCAGGGCCACCAGTCTCTCAGCAGTGACATCATAGGATGCTGGCTTCCAGCTTCCCATGGAGGAGCTGATATGACAGCCCAGTCTAGGCCTGTCCTCATTTCAAAGGAAGTGCCCAATGCCCAGGGCTGGGGTAGTGGGGTGAGTCGGGGGCAGCAGGCCCTGTCTTGCTGCCCTGTGGCTTTCCCTGCAGCTCCCCACTCCCCATCCCCAGAGACAGCAGCCCTTGCTGTCCACTGGCGCTGACTCCTGTATGCTCAGTAGGTGCTGCCTGGTTCTTTCCTACAGGCCAGGATGTCAAAAAGAAAGGACAAACTCCAAAGATGACCAGTTAGTGCCATTGCTACTACACTGCAAAACAAAACCAAACTAATGATCATAACTATGATCTCCTTCCTCCTTCTCAGAGCACAGACTATGTACTCAAAGGCAGAATTGAATATAAAACATATACTTAACTCCTGGCACAAACAGAAACTGCTTTTGGATTTGAAAGCCCAGCTAGCCCCTTACCCCATGAGGAAGGTTTAGTTTTATCATATTGTCTATTCTCTCCTCTGAACGGCTCTCACTTCCCGCTTTACGTCCTTCATGAAAGTATCAAACATGCTTCTTTCTTGCTATGAAGAGGATACCACGAACCTGTCGTACTTCAAACTGTTTCTCAGCTCAGCTTTTGCTGCAGTGTCTCTGTGAATTAGATATCAAGTCTAATCATTTAAAGACTGTGAATCCACTACGGTTTGGTTTACTTCCTGTGTACTTATAAGTACTTGGCATAGCAAGTAAGACAAACTCATTCCTAGGTTTGTGTCTCTCTCCAAGTATGATATAGTATAATATAGTAGATATTACTTTACTACACACCCCTGGGAACTGTTTAGGTATCAAACAGTTTGGGGGAAAAAACCCCAGAAGTTCAGAGATTAGAAACCATTACAGAAGCCCACTTCTGCCAGATTACGGCACTAGAGGTCATGCAGTCCTCTCCCTTGCTCTTCCTCCTTACCTGCTCCCTTAAATCCAAGATACTGCAATGAATCAGCAGATCAAATGGCAGATCATGACTGAGATGCTTTTTCCAGGCAAAGGAGGCCCAGGCCAAGCCAGAAGCTGTACTGGCCAGGTTTAAGGGTAGGCTTCAGATTTGCCCTGAAGATCTTCCCATATAATGCTGGGCTGTAGAATATTATTTTATCCTTGTCATTCAAAAGCCAGAGGACATTATATTTACCTAATATTATATTTCGAAACAGAGACATGGATGGAAGACAACCCTGTTCAAGACCTAAACACAAATACATGTAAGAGCATCATGTGCTACATCAGTAACATCAACAGCAACAGATTCATCCTGTGGGGAGGCAGCCTTGTGTGCTGTCTCATGGCACTCTGGAGGGCATTAAAAATAACTTCGTACTGTAGGAATGGTATGGAACACAAGGGTGTTTGTAAGGTATCTGTCTTTATTTTTAGGCCATAGCCATACAATCTGGGCCAATATAGATGGCACATATAGCCATCTGGAAGATTTCGTTCTTTCCAGCTGCTCCTTATTACGATTTGCTTTCAGTAATTTCAAGGAATACTGTTAGTTGCCTTTTCCAAGTCTCTGTAAGACTTTCTTCCAGACAGAGGGATTCAAGTGGCTTTAGTTGTTCCATTTTTTTTCTCAAAGAAATCAGACTTCTTCTCATACAGTGTAATAAGGGCACTGTGTCCCCAGGAGGGCCTAATTCTCATTTCCTGGTTCAACACTGCAGGTAGGTAAGTTACAGAAATAATTCTGCAGTCTGTGACTACTGTTGCACATTGGAGCTGGCACTCTTAGGAGAAGGTTTAGAAATGAATTGCCTATTTGCAAAGGAAGCCCAGTGTAGTCAGGACTGGCTTGTTCCATAAGGGCTAGAGGATTCCCACCGCACTACTAAAATAATAGGAAGAGTAACAGGGACTGCTACAGGAATGAGTCGTAGGCGTTTAGAAAACCCAAAGGAGGCACCGATTTTGTCAGCTGCACAAAGGCAGCTGTCACCTCCTCCCAGCAGCCATTCGGGGAGCGGATGGTGAGCAATGCATAGACAGCCATCTTGATTCTAGTCAGACTCTAAAGTCCTTGTTTGCCAAGTAAGAAGGAACAAAGAAAGTGTTGAGCAAAAGATTTAATTTCTCAGTGTCTATGGGGAAATCAACAGACAATGGGAAGCAACATAAAAAACATATACATGAAAGACTGTTATTTAAAACCAGTTGACATAGTCATTTTCAGTGGAATCTGGCTGGCTGTAGCCAGTATTTAATTCAAAAATTCCTCAGGAATGAAGGTCTTTTGCAGGCCAGCTTTATTTGGCTGGGGTTGGGTTTTGCTTTTTCCCACATCCCGCCTGCTGAAGTTAGAGGTTGATGGCAAGGAGCCTGATTCCTCTGCCTCTTCCTGCGCCGGACACAACCAGCCAGCATCACCTCTTTGTTAAATTGCTAGAACTGCTGTATGCAACAGAACCTGGAGTGGGGCAGGGAAGGACTGGGATCATCTGCTCTCCCTTCCCAGGATAGAGCAAAAAATTATCTGAAGGATGACCCATAAGGAGTCAAAGAAACCATGTACAGTCCAGAATGGGCTATGTATGGTCCCATGGCAGTAACAGCTTTCCTGCCTGATACTCCATAAGCCATTAAGGGCTGTTAAAAGAGGCTTGCTCATGCAGCAGACAACAGCAGCAACACTTGCTGCCAGCACTAGACATAGAAAATGAAAATAAGAACAATTCCAAAGAACCTTTTTAAAGCACTGACCAAAAAAACATCAGATAATAATTTTCTGCCCCCTAAAACAAGAACAGTTGAACTTGGGACACTTAGAAACTCCACCTCTAAAAATGAGGGATACAAAAATTAGTCCTGATCAAATGTTCAGCACCACGTAGCAGATAGAGAATACACAGCAGGCTGGTGTGGTTGAGCTATTCCCATGTACAGTTCCTTATATGACAACAGTAAAGTAACCAAATCAAACCCATCCTTAAATCAATAACACACTCCACTAGACTTCTCTCTCCTGTACACCTCACTCACTTATATTGTCTCCTGGGATGTTCAGTCCAGGTCTGCTAAAACCAAGGTATTGTCTCTTGTTGACTCCGGCAGGCAGGGGGGCAGGGAGCAGCTGATATGGCAACTCCAGATGTGCTTTTTCTATTCTTTGAAACTGTTCATCAGAAAAACAAAAAGCTCTCTGTTGCCATGGAGACAGTATCTCTGTCACTAATGTACGCAGTGGGCGGCAGCAGCTTCCCGGCTGCAGAGACGCCCAAGGCCTGGTACTTCAGCAATCTCCTCACTGCCGGGCGTGCTGTGAAGCAGAAGGTTTAGGCTTGAATGACAGGCAGGTCTTCCTCGAGGTAGCCAAGAAAATGAGGAAGCGGTGGATCCTGGGATCTGGGGATTTTGCACTTGAAAGGAAATGCCAAAGTGATGCTAAGGTGAACTTGGAGTCAGGCAGAAGCTGTACAAACACCCGACACACTGTGCACAGAAAAAGCCAGTAGCCTCTTTTGAGATGAAAACATTTTCAAAGATTTGAATTATTGTATTTATAGAGATGATATTAGAAACAGTGGAGAAACTAAGGAAGATCTTTTTGCAGAAGAAGATTTAAATTTTTTCCAGGAAAGCAGTGAAAACTCCATCTTTTGAATCATGCAGAACTTATATCTGCTCTTAGTAAAGGAAATAATCCTCTGTTGGTCCCCAGGAGACACATGAAATGAGACCAATTAAGACTTCTCCAGCTCTAAATACAAGGACTGTGCAAAGACATACTTTATCCGTATTATGTTTGAAAGTGAAAATGAATAGTGTGCACCCCAGCTGAATTAAAATCAGGACTGGCATTATGTAAAAAGCCAGAGAAGATGATCTGTTCTGTCCTTAAAATCTCTGAAAACATGACCACAGGGTTATCAGATCAATTCAGAACCCCTGTTATGAAGGCCAGTCTTAACAGTGTCCACTTGACAAAGCCTCGGAGGACAGTGAGAATAGCAGGAAATCTATCTGCCCATGAGTATGTTGCATTATATAGGGAAAGAAATTTCCTTGAACCAGGGATGTGATCTCTAAAATATGAAACTTCTACCTCTTTTAAGTGTGTGTACTGTATTTACCATATCTGATTACCACTACTGTCCCAGGCAGATACTGCTGGTAGTCCTGACCATTTTACAGCCTGGATCTAATAAACCTGCCACTTTCATGCCTGGTGTGAAATGGTATATCCTAATTGAACTCACAGAAATCACCTGAATTGTAACAACATTACTCTGACAGTTTGGCTCTGAAGTGGGCATTAGGACAGGGATCCACAAAATGCACAGAGTAACCTCACTAATAAAGATTAGGCCATTGGATTGCTAGAGGAATTGAGTTGGGGATTGCCCCATGGCATACAAGTAGATGTGACCTTCTGGATATGCTCACAAGAACACTGGGAAAGGTCTGGAGTTCTGCCCACTCTCATCTACATTTTTCTCCCCAAACCGGTTTTGCTTCATTACTGTTCAAGAAACTGAGAACAGCTGCTGATAGGAAGAAGCCCTATTAGCAGAGACACCCTCCTGGAGGTGGTAAGGAATAGACATTAGGCTGCTGTCTAAATCATGCAGCAGTCTAGCTGGCCAGGGCTTATTCCTCCTGACATCTGCTTTCTGAGGTACTGCCATCCATATTAGATTCTGTCAAAAGCCATTTTGCCACCAAGCTGAGTAGCTTCCTGGGACGTGTGTCACTGCAGGGGGCCCACCATGCCCCATCCTTTGTCCCGGAGAAATGACATCTACCCCAACAGCAGAGACTGGGAGGGTTACAATGCCTCTATTCAGAAGAACTGGAGATCATCACCCCATAGAGATACTCTGTATTTGGCTGGCTAAAATGGAACAAATCAATAACTTGCCACTGCAGAATCAGAAATACCAACACTCGTGACATTTGCTCCGAAGCCATCTAACTCAGGAGAGTGTTCCCACTGGCGCTCAGATGCAGAGGTGTCTGACTGGATGGCACCTTCTCAGACAAGGCCAAGGTAAATACGCGCTACAGGATGCAGTGTGGCAAGTTCAGCAGGTCGTGAGGAGTGACCCTGCAAACCAGTACAAATTTGGGCACATGGTACAGCCAGAAGAGTCATCTGGTTTTCAAAACTGAAATTCCTTTCCTGGCCCTGAAATAATACAGGGTGTTAATTGATATTCCAATTTGACCAATTTAATTTTGCTTCCTAAATTTTCTGTATCATAGATGGTTGGATGAAGCATCCTGCTACTTCAAATGTTGCATAGCGTTGCTATGCTTTGTTAAATAACTTCCTTCTTCCTTGCCAGAAATAGCTATGTTTCAATAGTGAGTGAAGAGATCCTAGCATTTATAGTTTCTAGAGCTTCTCGTTGGGATTGCTGAAATGTATAAACATTTGATTTTGCTGTCTGGAGAAGAAGAAGATAATAGAGAGGAGCATCCAGTGTGGTCAGTTTAGCCACTCCACCAAAATCTTGTCAGGAAAAGGGCATTTCAGCCCAGCCACTCTCTCCTCAACCCTTCCCACTGATCTTTGTATTCAGATGCCCTGAAAGACACTACTCTGGAACTGGAAGAAGACAGGCTACTTCACTAGTGCTGTTGTAGGCTCTGTTTTAGACTCTGTGACGAAATATTGCATTGGTTTAGACCTTCAGCAAGCTGATGGTGTTCCCCTTTCTTAGGAGCCCACTAATAATGGAGGCTGAGGGACCAATCGGAGTCACTGATAGGATGACTAGGAGGGTATTGCTGCTGGAGCGTCTGGGGTGGTGAATGTGTGCAGCAAGCCAGTGAGCTGTGTTCACTCACTAGGGGGCTGATTTAGTTCAGAGGTGGTTCATGAGATCCTGGCCCCTCTCCAGCCCTAGCCTTTCCCCTTCTCCCAGGAACAGTGGCATGGGTTAAATGCAGAATGACCGAAGAAAGCAGAAGAAAGCACAGCTTTACTTAACTACACACAGAAATAAAGAAATGTTGACAGCAATATGGGTAATCAAGGGAAAGGAGGTGAAAGGAAGGAGGGAGATAGGAGAAGAGGGAGGGAAGGAGAGGATGGCAGGGGATCCTTTCCAGCCCTGCTTACAAGGTGCAGGATAATTCATGGCCCTTGTTTACACTGCTCCAGACCACATCACAGACATTCCTGGTTAATGGCTTCCATCTGGAACAGCCATGTGCTGCCCAGCCTCCCCCTCACCGCACTGCCAGCAGAGGAGTGTCTCCCTCCAGACCTTCCCACTCTCCTGCCTCTCACAGACTGCTGTCATCGAGAGGATTGGTACATGCACCATCTCTCCTCGAGACATTATTGTCAAGTTTCCATGACCCAAGATAAGGGGGCTGGGATACACCTCAGACAGCAGAAAGCCCAGTTAATGTGGGGCCCACAGGATGTGCTGGAAAGGCAATGCAGGGACATCCAGTCATTGTCCACAAGCTCAGCCTGAGTCCAGCAGAGATTATTAGCTCTGGCTCAGCATCAACCCTTCTGGACCTGGGCTGCTTCCCAAAAGGACCACTCAAGTGTCTTCACATTGCGCCTCCCAGTACTACAGGTTTGGGAGGGATTATTAGTTTAGGCACAATGCCAGATATGAGCTGCCCTTCTGCATTTATGTAGTCCTTGAACTAAGCTAGTTTTACTATGCTCAGAGCACAGTGGAAAGACATCTGCTTGGCTCTAAGGGAGTCCAGGTCTGTCCAGGTTGGTACTAAGCCAGGTTTAACAGGCCCTGCTGAATCCAACAGGGTTTGTGTGAAATCTCTGGTATGTCTTTCCACCATAACTCCTGCCCAGCCTTCACATCCCCAGCAGCAGGGTCCAGAAGCGACCCTACTGGGTGCTGCCTGGGCCAGGTTTATCAGGTTGGGCTTTACATTTTGCAGAAGTGGCAAAGCTTCTCAAAGATCTGAACCAGTTCTTGAAGCAGCAAGGCCACAATACTACAGTGAAGCATGAAGCCTCAGTTTCTGAGTCCTGCCAGACCTGGCCCAGCTCAACTTTCTCTGCATCTGCAGTGAAGATTGAAGTGCAGAGGCAGAGCTGTGTGTGGGCTCCCAGACCAGAACAGAGAGGATGCTGGAAGTCAAAGGTGCACAGTAGAGCTGGAATGGCCAAAGGAGGCAGCAGCAAGGAGGGACTGTCGCAGATCTGAGTGAACTGCATCCAGAAGATCCAGGCACAGAGGACAACAAATGGGGCCTGAAAACTGAATTTAGACTGTTATGACATACAGAAAATTTAGTGAAGCTGAAATCAAACCCAGGCTACCAGAGCAGTTAATTTATTTATTGAGTGTCCTACAAGGTCTTTGTGGTCAGGGGTTAAAGGGAGAGACACTGGGAGATCAGCTCCTCACTCTGCTCTGTTTCTGTCATGGTCTCTCTCACACCCTTTCTCTCAGCTATGCAATAGATTTCCAGTATCTGTCGAGTCTGATCTGCTCTAAGCTCCAATGAGAGGCAAAAGAGGAGCTGAGATGGGAATGAAATAGAATCCCAGTCCGTGACGAGGCACTGAGACTCCTCACTGCGCCCCATGTGGGTTGCCCTGTCATAAATCATCATTTGTCAAATTCAATAAGCATCCTTAACACAAAAATGATGCTGTCTCCTGGGAGGCTCAAGTGCCTGAAATTATGCACAGATGTGGGGATACAAAAATATAAGGAAAGAGGGGAGGACAGGGAGGGAGGAGGAAGGACAGATTTTGCATGGCAGAAAGGGTGTTCTTCTCTATTCTCTGCTCCATTCCCATCCCCTTGCCCCCCACCCCACTACCACACACACAGGCATGTACACTGTATTCCTGGGAATGCTGCAGAGCCAGCTCCTGGCACACATTTTGCATCTTCTAAAAGGAGGAAGCATGCTCTGTATGCAACATGGAAAACTCACCCACTTTGGGGGTCACCAGCCTACCACAGAAAACTTCCCTGCTAGCCCAGGGACACGCAGATGGCAGGAGGCCCCTGGGGAATGGCTTTCTGGTTTGGACAGAAGAGGTCATGGGGTACATTTCGTTAGAAATCATGCTGCTGCCGTTTCCACTCCCTGCCAGCAACATGAGAGCTGCAGTCTCGGTTAAACACCCCATCCCTTATTGTGCAACAACAGGAGGCTGGAGAATAAGGCCACCTCAGGGGGTTCAGCTGTGAAATCTCACTCCTCGCTGGAATGCACCACACTCTGACCGGAGCCAGGGACCAGCGCTATTGTAAGGAAAGGCTGAGTGTGTGCTGCTGTGCGCTCTGAAGCTGAAAGCAGGCTCCAATTATGTACATAGAGGTTGCACTGCATTGTACACTATCCATGTCTAAAATGCCACGTATAAATAGGGATAGATGCAAATACCCATAACAGCCATTTTGTCTCCCCCTCTGAAGCTGCTTAAGCTGCAGTACCAAACAGAGGAGACAGACCAGCATCCTCTGCAGATAAGGCACCCATGGGATACAGATCATGACATACCATCACAACAGCTGAAGCTTAGCCCAGCTGCTCTGCATCCCAGACAGGATCCTGCTTATGTGATGCCCACCAGCCTGGCCGACATCTGGGCCAGGGAGGATAAAGCCATGCTCCGGGGCTTTTGCAAGTGGGGTTTGTGCACAGGGAGACAGCACAGTGCTCCTTGCTCGATGGCAGGCTCACAGACAGGCTGAGCTGCACAGCTTCCTCTGCACTCACTCACATACACACTGCTGTTGTCAGTGAATCATTCAGGTCACTGCAGACAAATCTCAAAGCACCTATCACCATTTATCCTTCTAAGATACATGTGCTACAGAGCAGCCATTTTAGAAAGAGTGTGAAGCTTTCTGAAACCTTTTATAGAGGCTATTCTGAATGCCTCTACTTGCTAAGCCACCTGGATACCTTGGTACCATAAACAAATTGCTGAAGTGGCAGAGGGGCAGTATAAAGCCACGTTAAAATTCCAAATAAGTATTAAAAATATATTCGGTAGATAAATATGCCTTGACTTTGAAGGTCAGAATATTGATCGATCTGAAGGCTAGAAGCGAGAACTTTGTGCTGCTCTTGTGATCCTCCCCTTGCAGTTATTATCATTATTGGCATTATTGTCACAGTAGCGGCACCTCAAGGACCTATTCAGGATCCAGATGCCATTACAATGGGGACACTGAATTCAAATGAAGAGATGTGTGATGTCTGATTCAAACCAAAACCAAACTCTACATGACAAAGCAAGCACAGCAAATCCTTGTGAATCGAGCTCAGTGCCACTGCAGCCAGACTGCTCCCAAGCCAGGATGTTAGAGGGGCTGTAGGGTCTCTATACTGTATCACAGTCCCTTCTGGAACTGGGCTGTTGATATACCCAGCAACTAAGTCAATTCTGTAAACAGCCCATACATCACAGATCTGTGTGCTTGAATTGCCTTTGGGGCTGCTTCTCAACATGCTCATCTTTTTACTAAAAAAATTTGCACAAGGAAAAATAGACTAGCAAGGATATTCGTCCAGGACCAGCCTCCTGATCCCACCACAGCTCTGACAACGTGCTTGATGCCAGGTGGTCCCCAGCAAGCAGCCACTTCACACACAGGCAGGTGGAAGGCACGTGCCTGTGCACTCACTGCAGGCATGCACAGATGGAGGGTATGTGCCCTGGGCCATCACTCTGTGCACACACAGATGAGAGTGCGGGCCCTGAGCAGCCGCTCCACGCATGGAAGATGGCACATGCCCGGCTGGGCCGCTGACCTCCGCACGCCCCGTATGTCCCACACGCTCACACTGCCATGGCACCCTGCCTTCTGCCCTGGCAGCTGCAGAACAGGAGATACAGCTGAAGGCAAACACGTTTCTGCCCAACAGAAATGCAAGAGGACTAATTTTAACCTAGCACACATGAGGAGGAGGACAAGGGACGCGCAGAGGGATGGGTTGCTGCAGATGCAGTGGGAAATCCTGGGAATGGGGTAATTGTTGAGGCAGCTACCTATGCTGATCACATTTCTCCAGCAGCAGTGGGTTAACCTGAGTCAACCCAAGGAAGGCAAGCTTAGGTTTGCCTCTGTGTTCTGCAAATACACTCCACAAATCCAGTTAGGAGACTATGCCTAGAGAAAACTGCTGAAAGACAGATGACAGTATTATATAGGTCAGTTATTTCAGACATGGAAATTATTATCTGAAACTGGAGTGAGGGGAGGCAATCTTAAAGAAATAAATCAACTCTTCCCCCCCCTCCATAATTCCTTGGAAATAGCTTTCCAACAGGACAAAGCTGCCTTTTTTTTATACCTGCAGGGAGATACCAGACTCAAAGACTGCTGGTGTCACAGGTCTGAATCTTGCCTAACTTCAGTCTTAAGCCAAGTAAATTCTGCCTGGTGAAAGAAGTGAATATTCTTCTTTCTACTGCCTTCCAAGGAAAGAAAGCTTATGTGAGTTTGCTGCCTACACACCTCTCTCCTTGTTACCCTTTAACACTGTGATTAGTTGCAGTCCAATTCGTAGAACCCTCAGGCAATTAAATCCCAGGAAAAACCTCATGCAATAAGTTTCATGAAAATGAATGGCTGGATCAAGTACTACAACCCAAATTAGTGTCTCCACAGAGGGGGAGCGGGGCAGAATCTAACAGCAGTACACTCTGTGCTCTGGTAGCAGCCAGCTGACCAGTCAGTCTGCCTGTACTGGTGCCCAGTCAGCACACAGGCAACTTGCATATGTGCACTCTCCTACCTACATGGGGTGTTGTAAAGATGCAGAGATGACAGGGGCTGCTGTACAATTTACGGAGAAAGGCATGAGTCCATAGGAGATGAAGCATCACTCGTTCGCAGAAGATTCAATCAGTGGCACCTGTTCAAAGCTGCCTGAGGGTCTGCACTGCCAGAGACAATCCCAATAAAGACTAATTGCTAAGTTACTGAGTGTCTGTAACTCTAATATTAATGCAGGAGGTGAAAGGAAAAGATGTATGTAAATATTTTTCACACATGGCTCCACAATTAATGAACAAGATAGTCATACCATAAATGAACCTGTATATCTGTTCATATCCTTCATTTCTCCTAAACCCCTAGGGTACCAACAGCAGAAATTCACAAACACAAAACAAAGGTCATGATGCTTGACAAGATATCTTTATTGCTAGACAACTCCCCAACCGACCCACGATAAATTAAGGCCCTTATTCCTGCTTAACCCATAACCTTTGTAGTAGACCCTGAAGGTCAGCCATTGCAAGTTTTCCAGCCTAGGAATTGGGGCAGGTATAAGATTCACATTCGAAGGTCCCTTCTCTTCCTATCCAATGCACAAATCAGTTCACATAGCCTCAGCAGTACATCCATACCCCCACCCACACCACAGACATGCAGAATACTTGCACAAACGCACTGCAGTAGAGATAAAGCTAATAGTTTACATGCAAACACACGCCCAGACATGTGTTCCTTCCTGGAGATGCCCCCTCCCCCCTTGTGCTTTACACGTTATATAAGAATTTTATTCTGTAGTATGCTCTGAGGTAGGCGGCATTTTGCCAGATTTCAAAATGGCCTCATTTATCACCTAAATCCCCTATGAAAGCTAGGGAATAAGGTTTGTAAAACAGCCCAGATTAATGAGGCTGCATCTACATCTTAATAGCTTTTGTGTGTGCACAGTACTTCAATCTGTGCTTGTGAGCAGCGTGTATTTCTGTGGTTTATGAACTCTCTTCATCTTACTTGGTACATCTACGTGTGCTAGTGTTTCTGTGTCATGCTGTGTGCGTGCGCTGCCTGTGTCCAGCACAGAAAACCTCCTTCCGTGACTGCAGCTGGTTATGCCGCATGCAGGTGGAATTCTCCCTGTGAGCACCTCCCGATTTGCAAATGTGATCTGTATAGGGAACCTATTTATGCCTGGGCTTTGATATCTGTTGGTATACTTTTGTGCATGTTAAACTCACCACTTCAGTCCTGGCTCCTTAGGCAACAGAGGCCTATATTTCTTCACTGTGTTGGGGGAATTTCATTTTGCTGCTATATATAAGAATTCTGGTGAAGTAATTAACAGAAGCCTCCAGAGGCTTGGTTATGAAAACAAGGCTCCACGTGCCAGCTTCAGAGGAACCTTGTACTCCTTGCAAACTCCTCCAGGCAAGGAAGATATTGCAGATGCAAAGGGAACATAACCCAGGGCAGGGAACAGCAAGCACTGACGAGATCTGTTTCTCAGTCCTTGAAAACAGCTTTAGCAGAAAGCTGAAAAATGCAGACAATTGAAAAAGGAGGTTCCAGGTGGGATCACAAAGGAAAAGGGCATCAGTTCCATTGACAGTGAAGATTAATTTTTAAATTACATACCAAAAAACTCTTCCAAGAGCATTCGACCTGTGTCAGTCTAGTGGCTCCGATCATCCCTTATGCGGGACACAGGGAGTACTCGGAAATTCCCCCTACAGAGTTTACCCTACGGCTCTTTCTTAGCTCCTTCTCCCTGTATTCTTTTCATCCTTTCCTTATCCATTTCTCCTTCCATGTCTCTGATAAGGAACTACTGCTGCTCCTTTCCCCCCCTTCTCCCCGCTGTCTGCTGTCAGCCATTTCACTTGGCTTTTTCTGCTCTTGCATTCACCAGAGCTGATTTCAGTGACAGCCCCTTGGCAATTTCCCTTTGCTGGTGACTCAGGTAATTGGATCTGGTGCCTTGGGGAGCTGCCAGGCATGATGTCACAGCTCTGCAGAAAAAAATACCCTATGTAATTGCTTCATACACTAGCTAATGTCTCATCTCAGTGGAGGGAGGAAACTCTGAGTTTGGGGGTTGCCAAGATTTCAGAGACTCAGGACTCTGTGGTCGAGGTGAATAAAGAATTATCTTTATTTTTTGTTTACACAAGCTCTTACTTGTTTACTATGTGCTCATTAACTGTCCCCTGAGCAGGCAGTCTGAATGTTCATAATACATTCTGCAGTCCCTTTATGAAAAGGGAAGGACTGTGAACTTTTCATTAAACAAAAGAAAATGAGAATGAAACATCAATACAGTATGAGAATGAACAGCTCTACACACAATGGTGTAACCCTGCATCAGGGTTTATTCTGCCCCTTAATAACGTTTGCCTACCAGCATTTAAATGCACTTGGATCCTTTATTTCTTCCAAGACTGCAAGAAGATATTTCTCTTTTCCTAGCCACAAGGAATGGATCTGGAGGACAGGCTAAGGATCAAAAGGGGTCAGTGTTAGTCTCAGAGTAGACATGAGAATGTATCTGAAATCCATTAAGTAAAGCAGCAAGATGAGAATGAGCTAATGGGTGACTCTTGCTAACACACTAATAAAATGGAACTGAAAGTTTCTGGCTCTTCCCTGAACTGCCCCGTCTTGTTTGGAAAAGAAACTCTTGGGATTTTAGTATTCAGAAGAAGCTGACTGTTCCAAGTTCTGCTTTTCAGATGTTTTATGTTGATCTTCCTTCTTTTGTAGACTTAAGGAGTCCAGCCAGCAAGGATCTGGCAGAGTGAGATGCTTGGGCCCCGGCTCTCTTCCCACAGTTCATCTGCAAGGCTGAATCCATTGCTAGAGGTATCGACCGCTTTGCCAAGAGGAGGGGATAGGAGCATGAGAATTCAGAAAGGAAATCTTTGATTGTCTTCACTGTAGGAAACATTTCCCCCAAGCAAAACAGGATCTGGATTTAACAAGGTGCTTGCAAATGACTCAAAAGACCTCACAAGAAAATTGAAGACTTGTGTCAGATATGACCTGCTCAGGATCTCCAAAGTGAACAGACCATTTTGTTGCAAGAATGTTTTTGTCCCCTCCACTACTGCAGCTGGAGTGATGTTGAATAACCTGGAAAACTTAGCAAGTCCTGAGAAACAATCAATCATTTTTGATAGGTCACATTCTCCAGCTAGAAAAGATCTGTCCTGACTTTCCACCACACTCTGGCAAATTCAGCAGATGATAATTACTATTCCACTCAGCTGGTTCTCACACAAGCACAAATATTGTATTTCTCAGCTCTCCGTCATAGGTGTTTGTTCAGGCAGGTCTCCAAATCTGGGTTAGGTCTCCTGCCATGTTCTCTAACACCCTTGTATTTCTAATCCTGCCAGTCCAGGCCATCCCATGGACTCCTGTGGCTTTGATGAAGAGATGAAGTTTCCAAACTTTGCTGCCTTAGTCCAGCCCTCCTGGAGTGACTCACTAGTTTAGTTTCCTCTTTAATGTTAGACCTGTACAGTATTTCAGCTGTTCTGTGTGGCTTGGAACTTATTTTGACAGAGTCTGGAATAAAGGCAAGAAGGTTGCAGTTCCCGTTTTTCCAGACTCTTACCTCCTCACACTCTGTCTTCTGATGGCACACTGGTACACAGAGATCTAAACTGTATCACACCTGCAGAAACCTTCCAAGCAAATAGCACCACTCCACTTCTGGAAAAAGTATTAAGAGTTCTTGCTGGGGAGAAGAGGTCACACCTATCTAGCATCTCCTTAGGACCTCAGATATCCACAATAATTTTTGCTGGCTTGTCCCAGTGACACCACTTAGACCTTAGCAGCACAGCTGATATCAGCAGGATATAGTTCAGCTACCTAGCAGGAGAGTTAGACGAGAGCCCCTTAAATTGTCAAGGAACTAGCAATAGCCTTAGAATTTATTTTTAAATGGTAAAAAAGCGATGAGGAAAAAGCAAATTTCTATCACTTCAGTAGAGGAATTTAAGTACTAAGTGGTAAAGCAAGTTGCTCTGGAGAAGCCATTTGCTCGGGGGTGAAGAAGTCTCCCTCTATCCACCAAGGGACAAGCCTCCCTCAAGGCTGCAGAGGGATTTCCACTGACATTTCTAGGGCTGTACATACAACCTTCCCTGGTAATGCATCCCCCTTCCCACCAAAAAAAAAAAAAAGTACAAGCATGTATAATTTGAGACATGAAACACAAATCCACACCATTTTATCCTCTCAGATTTCCTTCTTGGATCACCTGAAATATTCAGGATAGTCACTCAGAGATATTTATTGCTTCTGAATTCTCCACTTGAAATCCCCAGTCAACCCAGAAGTTGTGTATGGATATAAAGACTTGGAAGTAACAAGTGACCTATAAATAATCCAAATATTTATCATGTAAAAAACAGTGTCATGTCATGACAAGGCAGCAGCACAACAAGGAAATGTGAACACCTTATTTGGGAGCTGGTGTAAGCATGGAGAAACTTAACACTAGCAGTAGAGCATACAAGGAAATACAAACTATTCCCAATGGAAGGAGTGGATTCAAAAGTGGCCTGGCCAACTGCCCTCAAAGCCATTTTAGGAGACTCCAGTCTGCCAGTCTGGAGACAAGGTGAACATATTGGAGGGGGCACTGAGATTAAACCACCAGATATAGCTAAAAAGACCAAACTGACTACACACTCAGCCCTAGGGCAGAGAACAATTACAGCAGCTGACTGCCTCAGCAAGCCCACAGATCAAAGAACAAAGCATTATTAATTACTGCCATTATAATCATTAGCATAGTGCCCAGTAGTCCTGGTCATGGACCAGTACCCCACTGTGTTAGCCAGTGTGCAAACAGAGACGAAAAGAATGGGCCCTGCCCAAGGAATGCTGAGTTTAAATATTAAATGTGAGATGACTACAATGAGACTGGAGAGGAGAAAGAAGCAATAGTGTCACAGACAGAGGAAGGATGCTTGAAATCCAGACCAGAAACTCCTGGCTAACACCAAGACAGCCTCTCAATTACCTGGAAACAAGCAGGGTGCTTAAAGGTCTTTATGATGTGCTCTGGTTCTTTGATTCAGTGAGGTGGTTTATACAGGTGCCAGATACTCAAGGTTTGTGTCTTGAAAGGGCAGCTGAAGGCATGTTTCAGTTTTTCAGAATAAGTATGGGAGAATGAATCCTAACCTGCCTGATTGTACTCTGGACACTCCAGGTGCTCTGCAACATTCTCTCCATGCTTTCCAGCACATGTTGCCTATTCCAACACTGCCCACGAGGCAGAAACCATGGGCACTGTCTCCCTACAGAACAGAGGAATTGCACTTTCTGTTCTCAGTGTAGTTTCCATGGTTCCCACCTTCCAAAAGCCACATCACACCTGGCACCTCTTCCTCTCAAAGGAAGAAGACTGAAAAGACTGTTCATCCTCAGGTGGTCCAGGTCTGGTCTGAGGCAGCTGGATCTGACAACTGATTCATATGAAAGAGGATACCAGATACTTCACACTAACACTGCAGGGATCAGACGGGTGATATGCCCCTGCACCAGAACAACTGCCCCTGAGTCACTTCTCTGTCTTTTGTTAAGGACAATATCCATTCTATTTTTAAAATAAAAACAGAGTCCATGTCCTTCCAAATGTTTCTAGTAAATGTTATGACTAACAAATGGTGGTATTTTTGATCTTCCTCTAGTATATCCCCATGAAGAGCTTACAATGTTTTATACATCAGTTAATGTAATCTCCCCATCTGTAATCTCACATCTCCCTGTCATGGTCCATTACCCTTGTGCCACCAATGGAGAGGATGGTGCCTCACACATGGAATGACTTACTCAGAGCCACACGGCCAGTAAATGTTGACACTGGAATTTGAAAGCAGAAAAGACTTTTCTGTCCACACTGGGTCTTCCAGCTCTAGGCAGAATTCTCCCCCTCCCATGTGATTCCCATATAACCACATCTGTGAAAATGTCCTGCTTAAAGCTTCCTTTTAATCTTTCTTCTGATGTCTCCACATTCTTATTTTGTAATGGTCATGCTCGCATTTTGCTCATTTTCCCCGTGCTCTTATAACCTCCTCAGATGGAATTTTTTTCCCCTTTAAAAAGAGATTCCAGCCACTTCTTGGAAATCTCTATATTTTATATATTTCTAGATCAGACAGTTGGATAAAGCCTATTCCTCAGTATCTGAAAATCTCATAATCTTTAATATATTCATAATGACAATTTCCCATGAAGAAGGTAGGTATTACTTTCTGCATTTTAAAGTCAGGACACAGAGGGACAGAGGGACTAACCAAATGCACTAGCCGGTGCTAAGCATTCATACAACAGAAGTCAAGGACTAAACAAAGAGACAATTTCAAATTCTAACATTGCTGTTCATTTTCTGATTTCTGAAATTGTTAAGGGGCCAATTCTTCCATCTGTTATCTGCTGTCATGAGGATGTGTCCGTGTAACAAATTTTGAAAGCACAGTTTTACGAATCCAGGAACAACAGCTTGAAGAACAATAAGAGACTGTTCCTGTGCTTCCAAAATGTCCAAAAGGAGACATCTCAATAGCAAGTAGGACAACTGCCTTAGCAGTATCCTTCCCGTGGTGGCTCACAAGAAACCAGATCTGGTTAATGACAGCAATTATAAATAAATATAAATAATAATGGCCAGTCTTCGCGAACGAAGAACCGGGGAAGGTCTTTACACCTTCCAGCCTGCGCATTGGATTT
>JAWMRA010000001.1:44504619-44516941 GCA_035584735.1 Pseudotriccus pelzelni | reverse complement strand
CGATCAGCACCCCCAGGTCCCTTTCTGCCTGGCTGCTCTCCAGCCACTCTGTGCCCAGCCTGGAGTGCTGCAGGGGGTTGTTGTGGCCAAATGCAGGACCCGGCACTTGGCCTTGTTGAATCTCATCCCACTGGAATCAGACCACCTCTCCAGCTTGTCCAGGTCCCTCTGAAGAGCCCTCCTGCCTTCCAGCAGATCAATACACCCCCCAGCTTGGTGTAATCCACAAATTTGCTAACGATATACTCGATCCCCTCATCCAGATTATCAATAAAGATATTAAGTAGAATCAATATTAACAACACTGACCCCTGGGGGACACCACTGGTGACTGGCTGCCAGCTGGATGCGGCACCATTCCCCACCACCCTTGGGGCCCGGCCATCCAGCCAGTTCTTAACACAGCACGGAGTGCCCCTGTCCGAGCCAAGGGCTGCCAGCTTTTCCAGGAATGTGCTATGGAAGACAGTGTCAAAGGATTTGCTAGACTACATCCACAGCCTTCCCCTCATCCACCAGGTGAGTCACCTGGTCATAAAAGGATATCAGGTTGGTCAGAGGGGGCCTGCCCTTTCTAAACCCATGTTGGCTGGCTCTGATCCCCTGTCTATCCTGTAGATGTTGTGTGATTTCATCATGTTTTGACCAGGGACACATCTCTTGGTCCTTTTCAATTTGTACTCAGTAGCACTGCAGTGATGAAGTATAGCATAAAGTATAAGCAAATATTTACAAAGGATCTTGGGATTTTAGCCTAATTTTGAAGCACTCTGAGTGCAATGCAGGCATTCCCTGTAGGGCACATAGAGGCCTGACTGTGAAGTCAAATCAAGTTTCACTTATTTCTACTTTCATTTATATTTTTATGGGAAAGTCAAGTCCATACATTCAAGAGAGTTGAACAAGATCAGAGGAACAAGTGCGCTGTTTCAAAGGACGAAAAGGCTAATGTCAGGAATGAAGGTGTGCTGACTGGCAGACTTTGTGGTAAGGTCAGATGTTCAATAATATTTATGCACAGAAAGCAGGTCAGATAATCTGCAAGAGATGAAAAATTGTCCTTTTGACTGCTCCCTTCGAGACCACTGGTCTGCATTCACTGATCTGATTCAAGTGAGATTTCTATGAAAGTAGTGATGAAAAATAAGGCAATGAAACACAGCATCTTTTGTAAGTACACATTTGCATTATAGACTTGGATTTTCTAAAAAGGGAAGAAGAAAAAAGAGCTGCATGTCAAACCTGCACCTCTTGAAGATGTCTCAGCATAACTGCCTCTAATTTGCGGAGCATCTTGGGATCTTGGACTCATGAAAAGGTGTTCAAGGCACTTTTATGCTAACGTAACAGTAGATGTACAAAAAGATCAGTATGTCATGCATGTGAAATTAAAAATACCGAGTTCAAATATAAAAGCAGGTGAGCAGAACCAGGAAAAAAATTAGGTCCAGGAAATGCAACAAGTACATCTTGGAGAAATCAGTCTTCTTTTCTCTATGATCCAAGTTAAACTAGTATTTTGAGGAGGTTGCCAGATACTGCATTGGATTGCCCTGGAAAGCCTTGTGTGGTATTTTCTGTGACTCTTACACAAAAGATACTTGCAAAACACTGACTGAAAATCTCCTGTGCTGTGGAAGATAGTACTAGTGCTCCGCAATTCTGGTCATATGTGCAAAAATAGATGTGATTACCTGAATCAAAGGGGGTCATTCTTTATTGAAACTATTTCATTGCTGCTAATAAGCCATTGATTTTGTTGAACACTGCAAATATCTTTACTTTTTAAGCACAAGCTTTTAAAGGAACGGTTCACAACATGCCTTGGTAAGAGAGATTTTTCTTGAGTTTTCTCCAACCATTCTCACTAACATGCTGAATTCTTCCATCCATTACCTTAGGAATAGGCAACATGCTTTAATCTAGAAGGTGGTTTCCTGTCCCTTCATTATCTGTTTCTTTAGCAAATCTTTCTGTGTTAAGCTTTGTTTTTATTACTAACTGACTACACTAGGACTTAAAAATTTTGAACAGCCAAAGTAGGTGTGGTACTATTTATAAATCAAGGGCAAGTTATGCAGTTTTCATAAGGTGGTTTATATTGCATATTTGAAATCTGGAGGTGTTTCAGGAATGTATCATAAAACCACCTTCCATAAACTGTCTCTCAGGAAACAGTAATGATAACAGAGGCAGACAGATCTCACTTTAAACAAGTTACCTTGTACCCTTGATATACTAAATTTCTGGAATTTTTTTTTTACCAGATTGAAAATCTTTCCAGCTTTTTGAAGTCTTATCAGCTGAGTTTTCAGAAGATTCACTTAACTGCTAAGATTTCCAAACACTCAACAATGTAAGGCTGCACAGCCATATAAATCTTGCCTCATAAGTTTTACAGATTTACGAAAATCCTAATTGTTTACCGTGTACTGGATAAAAGTAAAAATAATTCCATATATAAAATAATAAAAGTACACATATTAATTAAGCCGCCAAAACCGTGAACTTAAAACTGCCAGAGAAAGCTTTTACATCTGTGCATTTAGTAAATGTAAGCTGTAACTTTTCTGGATTTTACCTCACTTATTATTTTCACAGAAAAAATGTGTGCAAAGCTTCATGTCTGACAATGTGGGTGTCAGAGGCCTGAAAAGGGTGAAACAAATTGGAAAAGTAGAATGAAAATATATAAAAACCTGTAAAATTACTATGTTCCCTGACTGTAGGCAAGAACTATATTTAGATCTGCTAACCATAATGGGATATTGGTCAGAAGATGAAGGACAAATTTCAATACACGTTCATTACTTTAAAGAAATTACACCTTGGAGTAAGCCTTTTATATTGAAAAAGTTCAGCAGTTAAAAAAAAAAAAAAAGAAACAACAACAAAAAAACTTTTGTGCAGAAAGTAGTTTATTTAGCCTATATCCTTCTGCGTTCATTTTGCTGTTGTTGAATGTAACTGCGTAAATGAGGAATGCTTTTCACAGCTGAGATTCTCCATTTTTTCCATCCTTCAGTGAGGACAGTTCACAGCATCATGACTGATTCATATGTGAAGAAGCCCTGGGAAAGTTCTATTTTAATTTAACTGTACCAAAATATTTTTCTTGCATGTTAAATACTCAAGGTCTAATAAAACCTATTTGCCATCTAACATTTATCTCACTTGGGGTTTTTTTTTTCTGGAGGGAGACCTTGACTGCCTGGAGGAAAGGCTAGGATACCACAGATAAAACACAGATATTGATTTTTCACAAAGGAGCATTTCTTCCAACTGTTTCCTAAGTATCTGAGTTTAATGTGTGTTAACTGAAACACAGCATGCATATAAAGTGCAAACTAATTCTATTCCTTTACACAATTCCCTCTTTTTACACCAGTATCTATTGGAAACCACATGGATTTGTAACACTAAATACAAAAAAAACCCATAAATCAGAAAATCTGAAGTAATAAAAGTAAACTTTTCCGTATTCTTCTGCAATGGACAGGAACTACTCCTTTGAGGAACTCTTTGTGTAACTGTTCAGAAAAAGTACGTCATGGACTTTAGATTGTAGTATACATATTGATACAGCTTGAAATTATTGTTATGAAAGAAGCTATGCCATAGCTGCTTAAAAACACAAGTTAAGAGATAAAAACATTTAAAATATAAAGCTTCACTGGGACTGAATCTGATTCAACAGATCCAGTTTCCATCATGATGCATTTAATATGGAGACAGAAGTAATAGTAAAATGTCCAAAAGGACGTGGTTTATCTCCCCACCTCTCTCCCTCCTCTCAGCCTGTCTCCTGTAGTCCAAGCTCGGAGGGTTGGTTCAGTGAACTGATATGAAGGGTCTGACAGGAGGCAAGAGCCAGCTCAAGGGAAAAGTCAGGAGTGGACAGGAAAGAGTGAGGTGGCAGCAAGGAACTTCTGTTCCTTTTGGGTAGGGCAGCTGTCCTCCCCTGTGATATCCATCCTCCACTGGGAAGCAATACCATCAACTCACTGACACAGTAATGCTGCTTTATGCACCACTACACTAGCCCTGGGCCTTCAGAGCTTGGTTCCAAAGTAAAATCACAAAAACTTCAGAATGCATAACTTCATGAAATTAAAATGCATTTTGGTCTCAGTGTGCCTTACAAAGAATTTGGTAACCTCGTACTTCCTTAGAGATGGGGAACATAAGACACAAAATAATTCACTTGGATAGAGCAGGAACCAGACTTCATATCACCCAAGAGCTAGTTCTGACCTCTGACTGCCAGACCAGAGAGAGGTTTAGACTGGATATTAAGAAAAATTTCTTCACCGAAAGGGCTGTCAAGAATTGGAACAGGATGTCCAGGGAAGTGGTGGAGTCACCATCCCTGGAGGTGTTTAAAAGACACGTAGATGTGGCACTTTGGGATAGGGTGTAATGGTGGACTTGACAGTGCTGGGCTAATGGTTGGTCACACAGGGACCAGGGTGTGACATAAGGCAGCTCTGTTATTACTGTAAAGAGAGAGAATGGCAGAAGCGTGTTGTGAAGTCAGGAGTATGTCAGCCTTCAGGTGTAGACCAAAGAACAAATATTGCCATTAGCTGGAGTACTCAAACCTTCTCAAGTGAACAGTGGAGGGATTCCTTCACCAACGATTAATTCCACCAGCCACAGCTGATCATGTTTTAGGCCTGCAGAAAAGCTTTTCATAGAAATTAGCTCGGAAAGCAGAAAGAATGCTGGGTTTGAGCCTTAAAGGACTACTGAGGCCCTGAGTATACCATCCACCAGGCTTCACGTTTTGGTGGGACTGAAGGATGGATGGGACCCCAGGGACAGAGATGACAAAAGGCAGGAGCGCTAAATGCCAGCCAGGGTCTATGAGGGGGTGCTGATGGAGATTGATGAGTCAATTTCTCTGATGGAGACTGTGAGTCATCAGGAAGATTTTGAGGAACCAAGTTTAGGATACTAATTACACCAAAGGCAAGAGTGGGTGTATGGTCATCACAGCTATTTCGATTATTTATAAACAAAGGAGTAAAGGGAAAGAATCTCCAGAAATCACATCCAAGAAAAAAAAAATATTAAATAAACACCTGAGAAGGATACTAGGAGCAAGAGTGAAAAGGAGGTACTGAAACACAAAAGCTCTCAGAATAACAAGGAGATTGTGAAAGTACAAGTTAAGTTTGACCTTTCAAAGAGAATGAAAGCAAATGACCAAACCAAAATTTATTTCTGTAGTAAAGAAGAGAGAATGAAGTAGTTGGCTATGTATTGACAGGACAGACTCTAAATCACTCAATACTCTGTATATTTCCCAGATCTCTGTGAATGTCTTCCCTTCGTCTCAGTGCAGCTGACAGTGCAGATCTGCTCCATGATGAAATGGGGGAAGGCATGTGGTCAGCAAAGTGGTGGCCTCTACAAAGGACACGGTTCTGAGCATTGACAACACCCCTTGTTTTTCACTTAGGAGCAGGCAGGATGGAGAACCTGAAAATCTATCTTCTGCTAACATTTTCATTATGCTGAATGCATATGAATATAAGAATGCACGCAGAGCATGGGATTCCAGTAAATTCATCATACCAAAATGTCCAAGAAAGTCGAAAGCCTAGTTCTTAATGTAATGGGGAAAGGATCTAGACACTTGAAAACCTGACAGTTTGAATTCAAAACCATGCTCAACTTGAAAACAAAGTGTATGAAGGGAATAATTAAAGACATGGAGATAAATAGAAGATGGGATAAAAGGTTACCTAAAGCATCATACCAGATTCAAACAACCTCTTGTTCTCAGAGATTAAATTAAAAAATAAATTTATGTGGGAGATGTAATCTTTCTTTGTAAAATCCATCTGGAATAAGTGGAGATTAATACAAGAATTGTAAGGTGCACCAGGAACAAACTAAAGACAACCAACAAGTGGGGAAGTACCTTGCCACAAAAATGTTGGCTTGCTAAAGAAATTTTCTGATAACAGCTATTTGGAAAGCATTCTTATTAGGGAGGAGAATCCTAATAAACAGGAAGAACTAGATGACCTTAAGGAGTGAAGCAACTGAAATGGGATAATATTTAGTGGTATTTAATGGCATGCTCTGTACCTAAAGATTTATAAAACAGATTTCTGCAATAAACTAGGAGCACATACGTTGTAAATGTGAGGAGCGCACCCTGAATGTGCTAGCTATCCACAAGAGCTGCTGCCAACATGATGCAACTATAGTGCCAACATAATGCAACTACAGTGCAAACCTAAAATCTACCAAGGGCCCTTTCTAATACAGTTAGAAAAGTATCAGTGCTTTTGCTAAAATCCTGGGAGATCATGTTTGGGCTATTGTATACTGGGCAAATTTCCTCCGCCTTAGATTAGACATCTAAAAGTTAAGCATATTAATATGAACAAGTCTTCTATGACTCCTTTATACACACTGAAGAGAAATCCAGAAAGCCGATAGCGTCTAATACAAGACTGAAACAACAGCTTCTGGATGTTTCTCTCATCTTTGAGTATAAGGTGTGAAAACCTCAGATGTGTGAAAACAGGTGAGGTAAATCCAGGGCAGGAACAGAGGCTAATGAGCACTGTCTGAACTTTTTCACCAAGAACAAAATATACAAATTGACTTGATAAAATCTTCAAATAAAAAGATGCTTTATCACAGCCATGAGTATTTACAGCCATGGTTTTAAGATGAAGGACAGTGCCAAAAGAGACTAGCAAAGAAAGAAACTAGATTGAATTACTTCATTCTGTCCCATGGTCTTACATTTAAACCTTGCTAGTTATCCACTTGTTTAATCATATTTATGTTTTGCCAGCTATTTAGAGATAGCCGTTCAGTAGTATAGACAACTTCATAACTTCACAGTACTTGCAGCATATTTATAGCGTACTCCTTCCTAAAGTAAAACACTGTGTATACAAAATTGTCCTAGACTAGCCTGCTCATATTTGTCAGTGACTGGCAAACCACAGTGTTTGTCAGTTTGCTAAAGTCATCTTTGTTTTGCCATTATCTTTCTTTGTCTCTTCTCTAGACACAACTTGGCTAAGATTCTGGCTGAAGTTAAGTATCATTACTAAATTGTTGTGAAACGTAAAAAATACTGCTTACCACACTCTAAACAGACATACTGTCCACGACAATAAACATAAATCTTTGAAAACATCCTGCAGAGTAAATGACAGAACTTCAAATAAAACTGTCCTGCTTGGTATAAGGTTATTCCATTATTATGAATTGTGTATCAGCACATATGTTTCTCAAACACTCTATGTTTCTGCACATATGTTTCTCAAACACTCTGTGTTTCTGCATTATTTTGCAGTCCTGTGACCTAGTCTAGCATTAAATCATAAAAAGCTTGGCATCTGAGTTTTATCCTTGCCTATAGAGCACACATACCATTATTGCTTCAAAAATAGGAATAAAGCATTTAAACCCCCATGCTATGTATCTACATAGCCACTTATGATATCTAACATGTGACATTAAGAAGCATTAGATTCATGTAGCCTTTCAACATCTCATGATTTTCAGAAAGAATAAAAGGGGCCACTAGCAGATTTGTTTATGATCACACCCTTCCCAGCTCTAACCACTGAACTGGGACTTCTTTGGCCAAAGAACCGGGACTGAATCACTCACCTATTGTATTTCTTTCTTGTTAATACAAGCTCAGGACAAAATCTTCTTTCTAGATATACAGCAGAGCCCTTATGAAGACCCTAGTGGGATGGAGAATTTCCAGAAAGCAGACAATGTATTTGCTGTGGTAGCTTTAATATTCCGCCTGAGGGTGTCCATGTGCCATCATGCCTCCCTGGAATGGTGATCCATAAAATGTGTGCCGAACAGTTACAACTAGTGGAGAGTGGAGCTATTGCTTGACCTCAGCAGTAACAAACTGTAAGGTGTTTATTCTGGATTTTGTTTAGAAAATTAAGCATATGTATTTGCAGTGTCAGGCTCCCCTGATAACTCCTGAAGCCACTGGCAAACTCAGCCAAACCTGGAAGAGCCTCAAAAACAAATTAAGTTCCTCCAAGTCTGTGAGGGAGTGGTGGTGAGATAAAGCTGGGAGAGCCTTAAGGTTGTCCCTCTGGAAGGGGAAGGGAAGGATGGCACTGCAGGGGAGCTGCAGCATTTGGTACCATTTGTCAGGGAGCAGCAACCTCTAGATGGGTATTCCAGCATGCAAATTCCAGAACCATCTTTTCCTCTTGGAAGCCAAATTCAGATTTGATCTGAAAAGATGCACAAGAACCAGTCAACCAGTGGAATGCTCTGCTTAACTAAAACACCCTATAGAAAGCTCCAGCCCAAGCACAGCAGGCACCAGCACCTCCAGTGTGGCCTGTTTCTCCTCCTCAGCAGCAGGGACAGAAGAGCAGAGAGTGACAATGCTAACATCATTCTTTGGTGTGGCCACCCAACTGAATCACAGCAGGATAAATAACCAGATAATACGAATACTCCTTTGCTTTTCTTTAAAAGAAACAGAATTCATACCCTGATGATGCGTCTCCTCAAGAAATAACCCTCAGTCACTATGAAGACTGTACTTTTTTCCGAAACTGACTTCAAATGCTACAACGTATATCTGTGATATCATTTTGGTAATGGCAATTGTGGAAGACTTCTGTAGGCAAAATCATCACAAGTCATCAAGGTCTGAATTCCAGTATAAATAAATGAATACAGAAGGGAAACCTTTCTGTACTTCTGTTTTTAAACATTCATCTTTCCTCTTTTGTGAAATGCTATGAGGCAGCTAAAATGGAAAAGCTGAGCATCACTTTTCAGAGAATGGGGTACAAGATTTTTGCTTGTTCAAGGCAACCCTGTCTTACAGTATCACCTGTAAAATAAACAGATTCCAAGGAATGTTTGAAAGAAGGATTCTTAATTCTGTCTACAGTTTAATGTGATCAGCTCTTGGATGCTCATGGGCGTGTTTAAATCAAGCGGAGTTCTCCAAACCTGCAGAAAAGGGAATGCTTCTGTGTCAGCTGGATTCTCATACGATCACATTCTCCATGGAAGGGGGGAGAGAGCTTTATTATTTCATGCAAATATTTCTTTCTATGGAAACTAAACATAAATGGCTTAGCAGACTGAAATTGCTGTGAACACTTCCAGTTCAGAGTGGACTCCTGAAATTTATGACAAATACCAAAGGCTGATGGGGGATGAGCTGCACTTCAGAGGTGTAAAGAAAGAGTCTCCCAAGTACAAGTCACAATTAACATGTCATCTAGGCAAATTAATATCCCTACTCCCAGATAGAGAATTATTTTGAAAGGGAGGGAGAAGGGGTGCTATTTTGATTTACAGCAACACTTCAGAATTCAGGGCTTAATTGCACTTTAGCCATGCAAGCTTGTTTAAGATATCACTTCTTTCAAATATTTCAGGCCTTCCTCCCTTGAAAGTTCACATCTTCTTAACGACATCTAGTAATGCTTCATAAAGTACGTGAGAACCAACTGAGATAGAAGTCCAGACTGCAAACATTGAGATTAAGATCATTAACACAAAAAAAAAAAAAAATCCATAAAGCAGGTTCCTCTCCCAAACAAAACACTGGTACGTCTTACTTCCTGATTCGTTAATCAAAGATAACTGGAGGAAAACAACCACCAATGTTTATACCTGCACACTGGATGCTGCCCTCTGAGCAAAGGCCTGGCACCTTCCCTCAGGTGCCACTTTCCTGGACCCATGTCAGACACTCGAAGTAAATAAGGAAACCCTTGGGGAGAGGTAGCAGAGGGCAAGGACAGGGCTGGTGCTGGCAATGCTGGCTCTGCACCTGCCTCACACCTCAGCACCTCTCCTGCCCCCTGCCCTTTGTGCACCCAGGTGTGACAGGCTGGGGTGTTTCTCTGAGCAGGTCATAACATAAGCTCTGGAGGCAGAGGGCTTTTCCTGCTGTGTGCTTGCACAGCACCTAGCAGACAGGGTCTGCATTTCAGTAGGACTACCGGAATAAAAACTTGAAAATAGCAAGTAGCATTGGAGCTGCAGACAGCCATCCAGCGCATTTAGCCGCTGGGGCGGGTGATGTTGAAAGTTCACTGTGTTACCAGGGAGTTCCTCAAGTGTCACAGGTCCTTGCTCTGATAAATTAATGTCTAATCCTAAAGGTGGCTCATTGGTTTTCAGTTTTAGGTCCTTAATCTCCTTCCCCAGCTCAGGAATCTTCTCACCCTGCACCCAGAGAGATCATCAGTCATTCCTTTGCTCAGAGTTACCAAACAACATCCAATTTTTTAGTAAGATGTCAAAGTGTCTGTCTAAACATCTTCTGCTTTTGGCCTGAAACTGATACGGGTTGAAAGTCTCCAGCTCTTCCCTAAATCCTGACAGTTAGCTAACAACAAATAAAAAACAGCCCAGTGATTTACTGTGTCGATCTCGCATTGTTGTGCTCTGTGTTTCTTTAAGAAAGGTGCGAGTATATGTGTAAGAGTCTTGAAATACAGTGGTTGCCATGGCAATTATCTGTGTTTAGAGAGTGGAGGGGAGTAAAGTTCCATGTAAGTGGTCAGAGTAGAGTGCAAGTTAAACATGCCTCTTTGCAGGTCTAAATTATGTACTTTTCTCTCCCTGCCCCCCACCCCAAATATTTGTGAAAATATGCATAGATTGTCTGATGAGCTCCAAACTGTTCTTGCAACAATGCCAGCTTTTTTTTTTCCCCTTCAATATTCCCACTTGCCTGTAAATCCTATGAGAATAAAGCATAAGACTTCAGAATTGCCTGACTGCGCTCCCTTCCAGGAGTTTGCTTATCTAGTTCATTTCTCCTTAATGGGACTGGGTGCATTACTCTTACAAAACTAACAGATCAAAAATATAGGTATTGCTAAATGGCTGTAAATTTAATGGGAAAGGAATGTTACATAAGTATAAATCATCAGGACAAACATCCCTTAGCATTTATACTGTGCTTTACATTTTCTAACTGCTCTGCAGATTTGTTGCTTTTGAAAAAATGTGCATTGTGCCTGGAGCTGAAACATCTATTCTTCATAAATCTTTGTCCTCATGGTCTCTCTTATTTTCATTTATCAACCTAGATTTTTCCCCCTTTCCTCGCCTATATGATAACGGTGTGATTCCCAGTCTCCACACACGGGCACAGAGGTTGTGTAGTTATTTGCCAGGTGTTCCACTCTCAATGCTGATTCCAGGGCCCTTCATGGAGCTCTTTTGCTTTTGCGTGTTCTAATGCCTAAGGACAGTGATCACAACAGAAATTGTATAGCTGATGGCTGCCTGCTCTGATTTCACAGGAATAGTATTCACCTCGGACTCCGCAAAATAAATGGTGATTTTCAAAGTATTCACAGGTGAGACTGCATTCTGCTACCTCCTGTGTGCAACTTCTCCCAAAAACGGGCTGTATTGGTAACAGAATTACAACACATACCTTGCAGTAGGACTGTGTAAGGAGCAATGGTACCACTGGGAGTAAGTTATTCTTTAATGCTTATTTAGAATTCACATACAACGCTGACGCGCTTCACTTGAATATCTAGCAAATTCAGCAAAGGAATTGATACCATGACAGTTTGACATAGCTGCTCTTGAAAATGTGTTGCTAGAGGCTTCTTTAAATATTAATGGGTAAATTGCAAGGTGGAAATACGTGATTAGGTGCTTTGGAAACAGTGGATCCTGAGGCTCCGATGGTTCCCAAGCAGCTGTTAAGTAAAGAAGCCATAGGTTTCCATTAGCTCTGAACTAAGGACGTGGAGCTCTATTTACTCCTAGATCCAGCAGTGCCGTGCTGGATAACACTTAAGCCACTTCATCTCTCAGTTTCCCTCCTTTACAAGTGTTTTAAAAGTTATAGTAATCTTCCTCTGCAAAAGAATGACGTGTTGGTTTATTGTTTTTTAAGTGAGGTCAGATCTAAACTTTACAAAATAATCAAATTATTTGGCCCTTGCCTCACCATGTTTAATCTAGTTTTACACGAGGCACTTGGTGACATGGATTAACAGTTCGGTGGATGAGGCAAGGAAAGTCAAAGATTACCAAAATATCATCACAGTAATTAAAGTGTGTGACCAGCATGATACCTTCACAGCAAGGTGCGGTTTTTTAGTAAATAAACCCTTCTGGTAGGCAACGTGGGAAGGCAGGCATTTTAGGAGGGATCTAGGCAAGAAGAGGGTGGTGAGCAGATGGAGAATAGATGTGGGAAAGCTCTTTTGTGACTATGATGTACTACTCATCATCATGGCTAGGCTTCGCGAACGAAGATTTGGGAAGGGCACTACCCACGCTTGCTACAAGCGCGCTGGTG
>JAWMRA010000001.1:44440011-44504519 GCA_035584735.1 Pseudotriccus pelzelni | reverse complement strand
AGTATCGAAAGCTTTCGTGAGATCAACAAAGGTTACATAGAGACCTTTGTTCTGCTCCCTACACTTTTCTTGCAGTTACTACTACCAGTGGAGTAAATATGCTGTACTGGTAAATTGCCTCATTTGCCACTCTGCCAAAGACTGTATTTCGGGACCCTGACTAATGGCAGATCACAAGCATCACACTAACAACTCTTTTGGAAAGAAAGAGCTGCATCAGTATGAACTTCCCTCTGAGCGAAACTGACCCAGTAACACAGCCAGTCAATTGAAAGTCTCTCCCAAAACCACTGTTTCAGAAAAATCACATTTTACAACTAGGCAACGTACTCTCTTCCCTACCATCTGATTTACTGCTCAGCTACTGCTCTTCAGATTACTCTTTATATATCTAGCTGATTCAGTGAGGATGGGAGCATGCTGTAGACTTACTGGACAGCCTGATGAGGTTCGGTGGCATTGCTTAAAGTATCTCAGAGTGCATTAGTTGCCTGTCAGCGTCAATAAAGACCCTGCCCCATAGATCCTGCTGCCTAGTGGTTCTATAATTACAGTAACCTTTGTGAAAGCTTAGCAATAAATAGCATTTTCCATGAGGCTAGTTCTGTTTCAAAAAGTAATCGCTTACATATTTAGGGAATGACTGTTTTCTCCATAAGCTGAAGTCACACCATGTCCTCCACTTTGTTCCTGTAGCAGTGTGCAGCAAGCAACTGTACACTAGTCTGTGGTTTAACCCACTTTTTGAGGACATGGGTTAAATCTGTATTGTTCTGCTCATGTATATGCACAGGGCCTGAAAGTATTCAAAGAAAAGAGTGCAAGAGCATAAGATGGGTAGAAAAAGACGATGTGGCAGAGAATAAAATTGGAACACTGTCCTGGTTACCAGGCAGTCTCCCCACCAGCTGGGGGTACTTCATATTTGCCAGATCCATTTTAACGAGGCAGGTTAGAAATGCAGAATGTGTCTTGGAGAGGAAGAAAGTCCATCTCATCTCAAAAGTATTCTGCGCACTGATGCGATTCAGTGAAAACCTGCATAGTTAACTGTCCTCTTAGACTCAGGAAGGAAGGTTTATGAAACTTGCAGTGACAACATTAGCACCAGAACATGGGTAGTCTGGCCCCCTCCACCATGTGCTGCCCATGAATCCCACCCTGCCACGCTGGCCAGAACCGTGGATCAATTTTAACTTTTGTTTACCCTCGGACTTTCTCAGCACATACAAACCAAGGATCAACCCTTCTGTGAATTCCATGCTGGCAGTTCAAACCCTGCTGGATAGACCCAACCAGTTTCCTTGCTCGTGGGGCAGCCTTAGTAACACTGTTTACAGGCAGTTCAGCCCTCCATACCACACCAGACATAGAGCTATGCACCGCCCGAGTTTACCATTCACTGCTCTTTTATAGACCTCAACAATAAGAAAAATATTAGCTATTATGAAATAACCTGTAGATAAGACCACGACATAAAGAATCTCATATTATTTCACTAACTATCAGTTTTGTAAAGTCATAAGCATTTTGGCCCAATCTTGAAAAATGCCTACAGTGTGTTCTGCAAACATCTGCAGCCTTGCACAATAACTTCTCTTTTTTTCCAAGGCTCTTTGCATGCGTGCAAAGTGGTTTGCTGGATTGGGCCCCAGACACTTGGGTACTCTGTAGCTCATTCACATGCTATAATGAGGTAGTTTGTACTAGATTTTCAATTTAGTTGTAGAGCTTGGCCTATTTCAATAAACTTCCTTCGTGACATAGGTAATATAAAGCTGGAAACATTACGATACCATGACCATGAAACGCTGAGTTCCTGCATTTAGTCTGCTTTAGAAAAGAAATAGCGTCTGTCATTTGTAGATTTTAAAATAAATTAAATGAAGGGAGGAAAGTATTAAAGAGAAACACCTTGAAACAAGTGGGGAAACTCAGTCTGTCATTCTGTGAAGAGAGTGTGACAGCATATGGTAGGTAGTGGGTGGTTGTTCTAAACATAACATGTATGTGTCCAACCTAAAATGTTTTATTGGTTCCTACTTATGAAAGCAGCAGCTAAAAATGACTGATGACTGTTCTTTCTATATCAGCAGCATGTAAAGGCCTACGGAAAAGAAAAATCAGACTTTAAATTCATGAACGTTTTAAACAACCATAAGACTCTGTTTAACATACTGGTTTTTCCAAGGTGCCCCAAGTTTAATATTTCCTCTTTGTGAAAACATAAGACTACAATAATTTTATTTATTACTGTTATTTCCTGATAATCCTAAAATACATCCAGAAAAAAGGGGAATAATCTTCCCTTCTCCCAGAGTTACTGTAGCTATCACTAGGGCAGTGTCCTTTGAGAGTACAGGTATCTAGCACTACATACTAAGGTTAGTTTAATACTAGGGAAAATGCAAATCACGACTACAAGCCTTCCAGATCTTTAGGAGAAAACAACTTTTCCGCATCATTATCGCAAACAAGTATCTTATAAATATGAAAGTTGTGCAGAGAGCAGTCTTACCATTGTCCCTTCCTTTTTCCTCTCTGAGAGTTATTATCATGGAAGGAACTGAGGCTGAAACCGGGAAATCTTACACTGTGCTCCAAATAAGTCCAGTTTGTTACTAACCTGTCCTCCTGCGGCAGCGATTTCTGCATCTGAGGGCAGCTGCCAAGCACGTTCCCTCTTCCTCCCACACAGGTTTCATCCTGGTGGTCAGCTGTTTCTTGGAAGCTGAGGAGCATAACTGATATTGCAACTATCAAGCTGTGCACAGAAATGAGCTTACACAACTCTACGAACGTGCTTTTCTTGCCCTCTCCACCCACCCTTCTTTAAAGCTAAGTATTTGTTGGTAAAAACAGGATTCAGGGGTCAGTTATATGGGTGGAGCTCAGGTGTTTTTGTAGACCTGTCCTAATCCCGCTCCAGGGATCAGACTGTGCCCAGGTGACTCCACTCTGAGTGAGCTCAACCCAATGGCAGAAGGGGCCCTATTCTTTTGCTCTGCACCAACAGTAACACTGGCATTCCTCCCTGCAAGGGACCTCTCAGCCTAAAGAGAGTTTTAGCAGTTAGGGTACTTGCTGGGAAACCAGGGAAGATGTTGCACATGTGCGTTTTGAACCTGTCTCGTCTCTGAATTTCATCTCCCATGCAGCTGAGTTCCTTTGGTTACCTGGGGTTCAGAAAGCTAAGTCTGCTTTGGCAGGTGTGGGATAATTCCCTAAAGTGCTGGCTGTGAAAAAGATGAAGCACATTTTGTGGCTTTGTCCCAAAGCAGCATGGCAAATTTAGGACAGGGCCTGAGCTTTGGAACAAATTCAAAACTGCCTGGGGTTTGTGGCTGCTTTTTTGGCGTGTTTTTTTAGTTGGGTGGGTGGGTTTGTGGTTTTTGGTTGGTTTTCATCAATATGACACAACTCCAAGCCTTTCCAATGAAAATACTGCAGAGCTGTTCATCAGACAGTGCCTCACCCTTGGTGGAACTGGCCTGAGAGCTGCACAAAAGGATTCTAGGGAAAAAATTCTGCTTTGTGTTTGCACAGTCTTACCCCTGAGAAAGGAGAAAACTCACCCAACCTGCTGTAGTAATGACTTACATCAGAATCAGAGCATGAGAAAATCATTCATGTCTATCCTACCATGATTAGTTCCAGTTTGTAAAATGAAGCACTGCTGAGTACTAGTAAGACTAACTGTTAGTAAAAGACTGTCTTTTTGTCATTATTCTTCGAAGATCCTCAAATCTTTGTATTCATAACTTAACATCTCCAGCCCCGCATGTGGAATTTTTATTAAAACAATTCTTTTATTATTAAATGTTGATCTGACGAAGCCTTCAGATAGCTTGAGTTTTATGAATTCTGTGCATCCTGATTTCATTATTTATTATGCATATAACCTCAAATTCTTTTGCATGCCGCTTAAAATGCCTGCAAGATTCTTGCCCCAAAAGATGCTAATCTGTGTAATACACAAATCTCTGAGTGAAGATATGCTGATTATTGTGGGGGAAAAGCAAAATCAAAACTGTCACAACAAAGACAACTATGGAAATTTGGATGCAATTACATTCTGTGAACCCTGGTCACCCACACATCATCTTATGTATTTTCCTCTATTGAATTAGGTAGAGTTAGTTTTATGTAGCACCTTCCATTATTTTACTGATGACAAATATGTTTACACAGGGAATGTCTACTGAGCTATTTGGGAAACTTTACATAGCATTGCAGTACAGTGGGGAGACAAATCCTGAGTATACAGAGCCAGCATTATGCCTGCCTATTGCAGGAACTGGGAAATCAATTACAATATAGAAGGAAGCATCAGGTCACATAACACCTCAAAAGACTGAGGAGAAAAGAAAGGTATTCAAAGAGTACCCAACTTTTTAGAATTTAAGTAATTCTTTATAGAATTTAATATATATATGTATAATTTAAATAATTCTCCAATTACATCAGATTCAGTGGTAGATAAAAGAATATTCTCCTTATAAAATTCACTAGACTTAGGCCCTTGGTAATGCAATTATGAAAATAAACAGAATTCAGTCTCACTTTATTATAACTCAGAGTGGTTAAGGTCAAAATTTCTGGTAGGGTTTGAAAGAGGGTTTTTTGAGAGTATCTGTATTTCTGGCAAGGCGTTTTCTTTAGTTTTTTTCTTTAGTGGGATTAAAGGAGACATTCTATGCTAAAAGTTTTACATCTTGATGGATATTAAAATTAAAATCACACATTAAATTATTATGATATAGTAAATGTATTTAAATATGTTTTAAATTAAATGGTTTGGAAGGAAATTCTGCATAACCATTGTCAAACAACATTGTCTTCAAAAGTAAAATTGCAGTTTTAATACATAATTCTTTGCTTGTCTTATATGAATTGTCCAGTTTTACTGTATTAAAATACCAAAGAAAACAGAGAAACTGTTCATGTGGAAAGTATTCTCCTTTTTTGCTTTTAAAGTATTCTTATCTAACTAGTTCAAATACTAGTTTAAACTGCATAAAACTGAGAGAAAATCACTGAACCTCTGTAAACAGAGCAGAACTTCACAGGTGACATTTACTGAATATCTTCAATAAAGCACAATTCTGTATTTTCAAGGGAAAATGCTACCAATCAGCTTAAATTGCCCGAGTGAATGCAGTCAGCTTCTCTTGAACCACTAACACTGGATGAGGCCTGACGTAGATGTTTTGTTTTCTTTTAATGGGTTTCTACATGATCTAACCATGATTTATTTAAGTTGGAGCACTGACACAGTTAAAATGAGAGAAAAATCCTTTCTCAGTTGTATTGAATGGATTCTATCAATAACGCTGGGAGAAACAGATTAAAACAACAGGCATTTAAAAGCTAGTGATAACAAATCATGCACCAAATCACAAACTTAATGATTATTTAATGATAAACTGCACAAAGAAAATGCGTTGCATTTCCTCTGCCTGGTTTCCACTGAGACACCTAGCGTAGTGCCACACTGGAGATGCTACGTGGGTGGGGATGAGATGGGCAAAGAACAGACTCATGGAGGTGCCAGTGGGTTATGCAGGTCAAGGAAGCTGCACACCAAGGAAGATAAGCGGTGGAGCTTTCAAGATCTACTTTCTGGAAACACCTTTGTGCGGCAGTGTCAAGGTTTCCTTCAGCAGAGAAAGGAAGTGCATGTTAATGAAATTCACTGCTGGCATGATGCTTCGAGGCATCTCTCATGCACAGTGAGAGATTCCTTAAGTGGGCAGGGACCACTCAGAAGGTCCTGCCTCCAGCTGTGAGGAACATGGACACCAGCATTTATAATAGGCATTGGGGCAGGGTCAGTGGCTCAGTACTTCCAGTGTACAGCTAACTACTGCCCTGGGAATGAGCTACTTCCTGCTTATGCTTCTTTTCTTCTTTCTTTCTCCTGCTTGAGCTTCTTCTTGTCATAGACTCTGCCCATCACAACATCAGTTCCTCTTCTCGTCTTTGCAGCCGGTTTGGTCAAAGAGCTCTCAGACATAACCGACGGGCACTTAGAGGGCTGTTTGTGTCAGTACTTCCCAAGCCCTCTCCCTTATCAGGTACTCAGAGTGAAGCACATGCTTAAATATTTTACTGGATCCAGGCCCATTCTCATGCACATAAAGCAGACAGAGACAACTAGAAGTGGTCAAGAAATGACAGGACAGTGCTCACCAGGAAAGCATGTGAATTGCCATTAAACAGGCAATAAATAGCAAGAATTCAAAAAACACCAGTGCCATAATCCAGCTGTTAAGTGACCAGGCTCTCAGTGTGCACACACTTCCAAGAAAAATTAAAATATGGACATGAGGCAAGTAATTGCCTAGTGGACTGCTGAGTGCATGCGATTTATGTCTGAGTAGTTAGTATTATATTACACTCACAAAGTAGTATCCAAATATCAGCAGCTGTGTCTTGTATCCATTATTTCCCTTCTGCCCCAAATATAAACCTTCCTCACCTTTTTAATTAGAAAAGCTGTTTATTGACTATGACACAGAAATATTTTACATGTTGTTGTCTAAAAATGCCATTATTAAATAAGCAGGAAAATATGTTTGGTGGTAAATAGAGATGACCTTTGAAACAATGTGAAGCCCACGCACCCCATGATTTGTGCGTAGGTATGTGTCACTTTAAGTCACTGTATATTACCAGTAACGTGACATAGAAAGCTGCTATGGAAAGTATCTTTGGTTAAGGAACTGTAGGGTAACTAAATAATTACAAAAGCTAAAATGCATAGCCAAATTATCTAGTAAACTACTAAATTCAAACCTGTTCATGGGAGGACTGACTTTATATTCACATCAACATGTATAAAAATCATTTTTTTAACAATTAAAAAAATTTTATAGCAGTTAACTGAGGTCAGGACATCTCTTATTTTCTTGGCTGACTCATCCATCACTTTAAAATCAGCCTTCTCATGCATAACAGAGGAGCACTGGTGTCACGCAAGGAGAGAAGTGGCACTGAGAAATGCAGGAGACTGATTTCACCTGTGTAAAGTAATGTTATTTTTCAGAAAACATCTGCAGAAAAAAACTCAATTAGGCAAGAGTGCAAGTCTTTCCCCCCGCCATTCCAATGAGATGCAGAGGCTGTGTGGCGGTATTCCAGGAAATCAGCAAAGATTTTTGCAAGTTGTTGTTGTTGTTGTTGATGCCATTTGTTTCCTTTTCATTTTGTATTTAGAGAGGAAGGAGAAAAGAGAGAGAAGAGCAGAAATTGCTTTCAGGGCAAAACACTTACTTTGAGTTATAAATTATTTCATAAGTATTGTGAACCCTTTCCAAGAAGCCCCAGCAAGCTGCTTTAATACAGATGCAAATAAAACTGTAGGAGACCCTGAGTCTCATGTCTCACGTGCAATCCTGAGTCTGCAAAATTTTTCCAGGAGTCACCACAAGGATATCCAGCCACAAGGTCTTTGCTGCTAGGCATCTCTGACAACACAGATTTCTATCATTTTCAAGTATAGTCATGTAATTCTATAGGGTTTTAATAGCTGCAATGGACAATACCTATTGTATTTGTTTTACTTAACATTTTTTTTTAAATCTGTGGCTGGTTGGGCAAAGTAAGGCATCTTTTTTGCCTTGGATGTTGTATGGGGCTTAGGTAAGGGAGGGGACTCTGTGCCTTCACAGGACCATGAGCACATGTGGAAAGCATGGAGAAGCATGGAATTGGCAGCCAGGAGGTCAGGAGAGCTACAGATTGGTATTTATCATGTTCTGACACTGTGCAAAGCCCTGTTTGGGAAAGTGTTGCAAGCAACATGGAGCAGGCACCCCCCTGGGATGAACAATGAATGGAGGGAGGGAGGGAGGGAGGGAGGGAAGACGCTGACTGATGTGACACAGAAAGGCTGTGCAGTGCTACAGTAAGGCTATGTGACGTCACAGCACCTCCAAAAGTCACCAAGCTGGTGGTACGCAGCCAAGTCTCAAGGAGAAAGCTTTAAGCCTGATCTTTAATAATTTGCTTGTTGCCAAACCTGTTCAAACCAAACGGGAGTTTAAGAGCCCTTTCCATCATTTTGGTGTGCTCTATCTTAGTGGAGGCTTCAAGAAAGCCTGACCCAAAAGCTCTGCCTGAGGCAGGGTCTCACCACTATCACTCCCTACTGCAGATCCTGGTGCTGGCCAGGATCCCTGAGCTGTGCACCTGTGCTCAAAAAGCACCATAGGGCTGAAGACATGCGAAAGCAGATCAGACTGAGCTGCAGCACACCTTGGATTTAACCAGACCCTTATGTAAGGAAGGGAGTGCCAGGGTGTGCAGGTCCATGCAGACAGACTTCGAGCTCGGTGCAACCATGACGCAACAGCTAAATGTTTTACAGGACACTTGCACCATGGGAACTGCACGTGGAGGGCAAGGGTCGATAGGAAGAGCTAGCAAGATATAAATAAAGAAATGTTCCTATTTTGTAAATGTGAGGAGTCTGTGGAGAGAGGAGCAGCAGGACTCTCTCATAAGAAATGACTGGAGGGCAGTGCAGGGCAGCCCTTCTCAGATTGTTACCCAGAGATTTGGGAAAAATTTTTCAACTGAGCAATTCTTTGCTGGAAAATAGTGATTCAGCAAAATCATTATTTTTCACAGAAAACTAGCTGTTCTGATTAAAGTTTACACAGAAAGAGGTTCTGAAGCAGTAGGTGAAATCTGGGGACAGAGAAAGGGAAAGAGCCCTTGCAGCATGTTGGTATTCAAAGCATCCAGTCAGCAGGGAAAAAAGGGTTTGGCTTAGTCTAGAGCAGAAGCCTCACGATGAGTTTTCCTCCTCATGAGTGAGTCCAGTGACAACCATGAGATCCAGGAGAGCTCTTTTTCTGTGCTTTTCCCAAGAAAAGCAGCAATATATCTTGAGGGTATGTCAAACTGGAACTTCTCTTAAATCTCAGGGCTTCATGTGATAAAAAGATCACTTCCCAGCAAAGATATCCAATCCCTGGTAGCTTTCTTTTCACAATACAGTGTCAGAGTCTCTTTGACAACTCTACTTGAGCAGTTTTGAATGGCTGCAGGTCACAAGGGGCCAAGGAGGAAGAGTTTAAAGCTGTAGTCTGCATCTCAGCAGAGGGGATAGGAGAATTGCTTGTACTAACCCTGAGACAACCCAAAATTGCTCCAACTTTCCCAAACTTAAGAACAAAATTTGGAGGGGTGCTTTCTTGGTTCCACAAATTATTTGCATTTTGAATTGCTCAGCTCTTTTGGTGGTCATTGTGAACTACACTCAGATGCAGATGAGATGAGCAGAAAGGAGTCATAGGATGTGCTATGCCTTTCTTCTCCTGCTGAACCTCTGCTCCAGTGGGAAGTACCAGATCAGGAAGGAGCAGAGAGGTAAGAGCAAGGTCTGGAAGCAAAGGCCATACTCACCAATGTACAGCTCATGGGAAATTCAGCAACAATCCAGGAGTAAATATTGAACCTTGACTTCTTCAACAGCAGAAGCTGTGAACAACAACACATGGAGGACAGCCCATCCTCTTGGGTCTGTGTGGCTGTTATTCTTTCATTTACCTAATGAGTTTTAAGTAGAGCTATGGTCAGACCATCATGGTCTTCAGTCGATAAACATAACATTTAGAGATCCCACAAAAACAATTTGGAATGTCAAAAACCAACTGGTCTGTAATTTTTCATTTGCTCCCTACCCAAACATTTTGTTCTTCATCGTGTTTCTTGTCTCAGTCATACCAGAGATCCTGGGCAACCCAACTGTGTCCCCCTATGACCTTTGTTACCCTTGCTCAGGACCTTGCTCCTTCTGCCTCACGCCCTAACACTCCCACTGACTTCCAAACACCCCAGTCTTGATCATTCTTTTCAACCTCCACTTCCCATCAGAACAACAGCCAACCTCAGCCACTGAATTCCATTGTTTTTCTTCTAGAAAAGCAATCTCCTCTTTAAGTCCTTCCTGTCTTAGTTTCTTCTCCACTGCTGCTTCCATGCCTAAATTTTTTGCCTGTTTTGCTTCTGCCTATGCTAAATTATACACTCTGCTGAGAACAAGACCTCATTTTATTTGCTTTGTAAAACATCCACATACACTGATGGAGATGTATAAATAATTAATACATGCCTTAATCTAAAGATTATGAAGAAGAAGGTGACGATTGCTGCAGGAAGATTAATGTGCAAAAAATAACTCAACCAGACTATAATTTTCTCTGGCGACCTATGAAAGAATTAACCCAAAGGAGGCCCCCTTAAGTATTTTTGTAGATAGTCCAATGAATTCCAGGTATGGCTTCACTTTGCGTTCTTCATTTTCCTCTTTCTTCCAAGACATGTCTGCCTATCTTATATGCAAGCATACACATATCCTCGCCTGTTCCTTTGTGGATAGTTTCTCTATGCCATTTCATGCTGCAGCTACTGCTAAATAGTATAATTCTTTTTACAGTGCAGGCAGGGTAGCTACAGGGCTCTTGCAGAGATCTCAAGCTGTACAGTATATAGCTCTTGAAACAAGGTCTCTGAGCTGCAAGCCAGAAGCTTGCTGGTCCTAGACTTCTTATTTTCTAAATGTATTCTCAACCCCTAAGCTCAGTTCCTGCTGGGAGGTAGGACAGGGAGATAAGCACAGGCAAGGTCTGTCAGCAAGTGGCACAGACCCCTCCAGAACAATTGGGTTGCCCAGAGTTCTGGTCAAGTTAATGAATCTTGGAGAGGGACAGGACTCATTAACAATTAGTAGCCAGCCAAGCTACACTGCTTCCCAGATCCCAAACTCAGTACTTCTGTACCTACCACCCTACTTTGGTTCAGCTTGGATATGGTGGACCCTTAGGAGACTTGAGGAGCCTTAAGTGGGTGGGAGCTGTGCATGTATCAGAGAGTGGAGATGTTTTGCCCCCCAACCAGGAAAACTCCAAGAACTCCTGGCATGACTGTTCAGTGATCACTTGTTTTGGGTTTTTTTGTAGGGTTGTTCTAGTGCTTCTTCTGTACAAGAAGCTCAAAGATCAGGGGCTGGATGAGCTAAGGGGACTGTAAAGAGGGAGAGGACACAGAAAGGAAGCACCTGCAGCTGAGGCAGTTGAATCCAGCCAGTCGAACACAGCCTGGAGGGGAAAGGTATGTTGTCACCCTTCTAGCAATGCCTTACAGGGAAAAAGGAATTTTATGATGGTTGGAGTTTTCCAATGCCAAAGGAGAATGAAGGAAAGTTACTTAAAAGCCAAAATCAGGCTTGCACCAGACATCGTGGTAGGAGCAGCCGAGTAGAGGATGTATACTTTCTACCCGCAGTAAAGCTATGACACTAAGCAGGGCAGAAGTTATCTGGGCTCTAAGGGCTGGCAAAAGAGCACGTACAAGCCTGAGTTTTTGGGCCTAGGATGGGATGTTAGTCCTGGTAAGACCTGTAAGATGGGAACTTGGGGAAAGCACACACAGCTGAATTAGGTGTCTCAGTGAGGGGCAGTTGTGCCTTGTCTGGTGACAGTGACAAAAGGTAGAGTACAGGAGAAGCTGGCACAGAAAAGGGCCAAGTCTGGAAGGTTTTCAGGCATCCCAGCAAGCCCTTGCACCCATTTTCCTCTTGGTCCCTACATGAGCATATGAGTGCCAGTTCCCGCTTTGCTTCTTTTGGTGCCAGCTTGCTCCTGGTGGAATAGTAAAACATGAAACTCGATACAATAGGGAAGTACAGGGAGTAATGCAAAGCACTGGGGGCTGCTTCCAGCTTTGCTAAAACTCATTTCTCTGTTTTCTGGGCGAGACCTCCTGCAACCTCTACCACGCCTTTCTGGACAGAACAGGGGAGCAGATCTTGCTCTAGGGAGCAGGGATGGGCGACACCTGCCCACCTCCCGGAGACATCATCACCAAAAATTTGCCCCTTTCTGTCTTTTTTGAGGATGGGAGGAAGCCCAGAGACCTCACAGTGTGGTTCCTGGGCACCCTTATTTAACCAGGTGTCTGGTAACTCACCCTTTCCCTTCTAGTCCCTTTGAGGCTCTCATTGCTCCAATGTCACAGCTTGCTTTTTTTCTCTTACAGGATTTTAATCTTTCTTCCAGGTCTTTCTAGAACTTACCTCTAATGTCACAAAATAACCTTCAGTATTTTGAATGCAATAAAATCACCTAAGCCTGCTGATTCCACTTCTTGCAGAAGACGTTCAACTTCTTTTGGTTTCAGTGGGAGCTGAGGAGATTCAGTGCTTTGCAAGATCACTACTTAATGGTAGTGCCTGAAGCTCAGCTTTCTCCTTTGGTTTACATCAAGTGATAATTACCATTTCTTCTCTTTTCTACATATTTGCAAATCTTCCACAAAGATACCGATTTCCTTGATGGTTTAATCTATCCCATTCCATTTATTAACCTATTAAAAAAAAAAAGGTGGGTATGGTAATTTCTTATGTGGATTAGGTGTTTCAGATAATTCCCAGATACTGCTTTTCCATTTTGCTGATTTCTGTGCTCACCTGCAAGCTTTCCTTGATCCCTTTCTCTGCTTGGCTCCAGCACAAAAAAAAAGGGAGACTCAATTGCCCAAACACACATTCCTCAGTAACAGTTTACATTAACGTCTCTCTGCTTATCCTGTAAATAGCCATGTATGTTCTGTGGCCTTTTGCATTTGTGTTTGTGTAAGAAGATGTATCTCACGTGTACCTGTTTTATCTATCATAACACCAAGAAAACAGAGGCACTTTGAAGTACACATTTGGCAAGTGCACAGCCAAACTGTTCATAAATATGATGGTTAATCGCTTCATCCATGGGTGAAAAATGCTGCCTCGAGAAATGTTTGGTGAACAGGGCATTCTGTGTTACTACTTTTCAAGATCCAGAAGACAGATTAAGCTGTGAAGATTGTTCTTACGTATAATTTTTGGCCTTTTGGTTTACAATCAATGCCAGTGTTTGGAATACAAAAGAGTCACCAGCAGTAAGTAACGGTTTCTGATCACACCATTAAGTTCTCATGACTACACAATAACTGAACCGTGTTGCAGTTTCAATTAACATGATGGTCTCTGTCTCCAGTCCAAATATGTTGTCTAAATCATGGTGCATTAAGTTAACTAAATTGAATAAATAAATAATGGCATTAAATAACTGCTAGGGTGAACAAAATGCCTTTTAAATGAAATGAGAGGATCAGTGCTCTATATGTGCTTGGCTATACTGTGCATTATAGTGTGCCTATAGAACAGTTTAGCATAGAAAGGTTCAGCCCTGCAATGTGCTACACGTTCTGGGTGCTCTCCAGACAAACCCTAAGCACAGTCTTGATTTCAACTAAATTAATAGGCCCAAAAAAAATACACCTAGGTATACACTCTTCAGGATGTAAACCGTGGTTCTCACAACATTGCAGAACCCAGCCTTTGACAAGGAGAATTTCAATATTGTAGCAATAAGCACCACAGGCTAACATCATCCTGAGCCAGGGAGGGGGAAGGAGGTAGAGAGGGACCTGCTCACAGGGACAGCCCATGCACAGGCTCCTGTAGAAGTCAGTGATTCGGGATCAGATCAAAAGGGATTTAAGCTATAGCTGAAAAACAGATGGGGAGTTGGTGAGGTGGAAATAGAGAGAATGCAATTAATCCAGACAGCTGGCATGGCAGAGAGGCGGGCCTGACCACCAGCGGTGGAAGGGAGCGAGGGGAAAGCCAAGGGGCGGCTGCATGGGAGGTGCTGGGTAGCACTGGTGGACTTGCATGAGTGCACAAGGCATGAGCACAAGAGGCTTCCAAAGCATGACTCTTAGAGTAGAAAATTAAATTGCTAAAGCTTATACTAATTCTGAAGACCTTATCATGCTGGAGGTGGGAACCTCAGATCTCAGTGATCCTCTTAACCTAATGTGGGGACCCCTGCTTGTGTGAACAGCAGAGGGACCCACCAGCATCCGCAGCAGCCTGGCATTTGTGGGGTTCTGGAAAAATGCCCGGAAAGGAGCAGGAGTCAGGAAAGTATGAAATGTTCAGCATTCAAACAAGTGATCATCAGAGCATACATTAAAACTAGAGAGCTAGATCTGCAGAAACGCAGCTTGGCTTGTACAAAACAAGACATCAGTCAAAGAATCCTCTAGTCTGTGTGCAGTGTCTTGCACAAGAGCAACAAATACTGCAGCAGGGACATACAAGCAGAATATATCCTAAGTCCATGCTGACATGGGGATGGAAAACACTGTGAGAAAAAACATACGCGAGAAGCTCTCTGCCCACAGGGAGCTGCCTGGTGTGCCAGGAAGCCTGTAGGCTTTCCTGGCTTTCTGGGGATAAGCTTTACCTCCTGACACAATGAATAGATCTTACACAGCAGAGTTTCAGCCATTACTTTCATAAAGCAGACTGGGGCCCTGCTGATTACAGAGAAAAGCTAGAAAACTCTGAATCAAAAGCTTCAGAATCACAGCCAAAAAATGGCAATATTTACTTGCATTTGATGATGTTTATGGGGCTTGTGGTGGCTTGGGAGTGCTGGGGACGGGCAATACAGCAGCAGCAGACAGAAGGCTGAACTACAACCTCCTACCACAAGCATGTGGGCAGCACGGCTCCACTCCAGAGATGGTGCCTGCTCATCTGCACACAACACGAGCCTGCAAAACAGCTCCTGTCTTTGGCTGTCCAGGGCAACAGAGCGAGCCCTGATCAATCACGTTTTACTAGGTGGAATGACAGTTTCCACTATTCAATAAATATTAACTTCAGTCAGCACGAACTTAATTTTTTTTTCTCCCTCTCCTTTTATTCAGGAATGCACACGCCATATCATTAGTCTGAATTTGATACCAAAGGCCCTGCAGAGTGGAGAAGGCTTTCTGATGACTTAGGAAGGGGACCCTGTGATGTAGTTGCCTGAGGTAGCAAAGACTGGATACAGTGACCTTAGAGGTCCTGCCTGGCTCTGTCTTTTCCTTTCTCCCTCTGTACAGCTTCGTTCTGGGGTATTTCATTTTTACATGCAAATTCCAAGTAACCTTCTGTGCAACAGTTAAAACCTGCTGAAAATGTATGGAACTACAGATTGTGATCTAATTTGTGAACTTGACTTCAAAATATGCACATCTCATCATCTGATCCACTAGCCAACTCCAGTCCTTCAGCAGTAGTAGCAGTGAACTATGATACTGTAAGAACATTAAAAGGTATCTTCTTGCCTATTAAAACAACATGCCAAAGCTAAAGAGAATTAGGAGACAAAAGTACTGTCATGATGCAGTTAAACATGATTTCACCTCTCTAGTATTTATTGCAGCAATGCTATAATGTTTGTTAGTTCAAAAACTTCAGCAAAATCAAACCAAACTACCTCTTCAAGCTTCTGGTTTAATATGATTGATTTTGATGAAACTCTCTAGAATTTCAGGATCCGAACACAGCTAATTCCATTCTAACTACGGTTTTTACTGGCTGAAACTCACCACATAAATTTAAATGTTTGCTTACATGTTATTTTAGCATCCTACAATAAAAATGATTTTTTGGAAATAAACAAAACAAGCCCTGTGATTCTGAATTATTAATGCTTTATGACAGTAAGATTGCTGAAAGCAGTAGAATTAATCAAATTTCTACCAGTTGTATGGTCTGAAGTAAAGTATGTATTCTCAGCTGTTAAATCTGTTTTAATAGTATAAAAATTAAACTTAAGCAAACTTTCTTTTGTGCCACCTTGATTTAGAAATATTCATTTTAAATTAAAGCAGTTAAACTCCACACTGAAGGGGTTTTGATATGTAACTTAATTCTAGTAAATTTTAATGGCTGTTACTTTTCATACAAAGCATGTGGAACTTGTTAATTAAAAGCTACTTCCTTGTGTTAGGTCTTGATCATATTCCAGCATCTCATACTTAATGTATTATTAAAACCACTCTTTGACAGCCCAGACATGGAGACTCTGAATACCATCAACTTCCAGTGAACTTTCTAGGTTACTTTGTACTTCAGAGGTTTTACATGGTTTAAAAGTCAGGCTGGACTGTTATGATTGTCCTAGCTGGATGAACACCTACTCCCTGGCTCTGCATATCCCCAAAGGGCTCAAGTCCAGGGCTGTTCCCTAACCAAAATTAAATTTTGAGTAGTTAGGAGCAGACGTAGAGTACACACATATTAGTCGCACTTACTTGATGGCTCACCAGTTTTGCTCTGGTGCTCCCAAAGGAAGAAAAAAAAAAGTATTATTTTATCAGCTATAGGGAAAAGTTTTGGAGAAAACAGGCTAAAAAGAACTGTGGTTCTCTTATCTTCTTCCACCAGTAGCTTAGCAACATTTATATGCTTTGGCTCCTGCAGTGGCTTATTAGACGTCATCTTGGTCACATGTAGATCTCCAAAGTATGCACCTCTTCTGCAGACACAGGGGCTCACTGGTCAGAATGCCTTGTCCTTGGCATTCAGACTTAAGTCCTGATTGCACAAACCGAAGGACGAGACTCAGCATAAAGCCTAGCCAGGTTCCCAAGATACCTCTACTTCCTCACAGCTTTTCTAGCACCTATTGTTGCTTCTGCTCTTTTTGCACTCTTTCCTTTCATCTAGAGCGAGAGGTGAAGTCAGGCTGAGGTATTAGCTCAGGTCAGTGTATGGCATTCCCAGACTATGCCAGAGCAGGCCCCACTCTAGTGCACTGGACAACTAGCTGGAGTCCCTCTGTAAAGCTCAGCACAGAATTTACCCTGATCGTTCCTCAGTTAGAAGCAATATCTTCCTAGGGAGACCACAGGTAGCATTCTGAGATTTCTAGTCTTGATTTAAAGCTTTCAAGTGAAGCCTTTCAAATTACTAATTGTCCATGCCAATAAGGTGCTCATCACAGAATCATAGGATCATAGAATAGTCTGAGTTGGAAGAGACCTTAAAGATCATCTAGTTCCACCATGAATAGCTGGAACCTGTTCACTAAATCAGGTTGCTCGTGTACAGATATTGTTTTAACAGGTTTCATCTTTCCATTTCTCAATTACGAAACCTTAATTTTCAAGTGTATTTGTCTACATGACTTCTTTGCCTTTTGAAAAAGGAAAATCAAGTAGTTCTTTACTTTGTGATGTTTCTTTCACTTCTCATTTACCCTTGTGGATTTTTATTCTTTGTCCTCTCTGTTGACCCTCGGTGATTCCCACTTCATTTTCCCAACCAGGTTTCCCTGTGAACCTAGTGCTCAGGGCACTTGTGCACAATCCTCCCATCCTCAGGCCCCATCTTGGACTTGCAGATACCGCCATTGGTGCAGTGACCACTTCATGTACAGACATCTGAAATACCACTTTCCAGCCCTGTTTTCTTCAACCACTCTAACCTGCAAGGTCTAGTTATCCCTTGGCATGAAGAACAGTGGTTATGACTCTGCAACTTGGGCTTGGGGCTGTCGGAAGCACTGAAAGCCAGACTCAGTTTCTGCTCCTGCACTACTTAATATGGAACTGTAGAATAATGAAACAGAAATTCAGGTTTTAATCTCAAATCTCTTCCTGCACGTTCCTGACTTCCCTCACTCCTGAGCAGTTTGGCTTTGCTTAGTCAGATACTCACTGGAAGACCAGCAGTACCTGCTGCAGCCAGGTTTGTTTTGTGGAAGCCCGACCCTGCACACAGTGGTCCTTGGCAGCCAGCACCATCCCCAGGGCAGTGCCTGCCGGCCTCTGTGAAGTTCGGTGAGGACTCTGCTGAAATGAACTTTTTTGAGGCAAACCTGCGGGTGAGTGCTAAAGGTCAGAATGCTGGCAGGGAAGACATGTACCAAAGCATAAAGGAGCTTTTCTGCGGAAGTGCTCTTGGACAAATATACTCAGTTCTGAGGAAATGCCAGACTAGGCAGCCAGGGGGTTGAAAGTTGTCCGGTTAAGCAGGGAAGTGGCAGCAGTTGCCCGCACGCCTGTTGCCCAACCAGCCCTACTCTGGCAGCACCTGGCAGGGCCACCTGAGCAGCAGGACACCCAGCTGCATGGCCTCATTGGCCCAAGGATAAAAACTACTAGGAGAGCTTGAAAGTGCTAGTGGGATCACTGGAAATGTGCTAACAAGTGAGCTCCCAGCATGGAGTCATTTTCCTGCAGCCACTTAGCAAGTGTCATCAGCTAGCAATACTTGCTTACTACTGAGCTGCCCTGGATTCAAACCCTCTCCCCTGTGACTGGGGGGCTTTCTGACAACCAAAATCTACTTTTTTTAATGGAAAGTAGTTACCAAGATGTATTAATTACACTTGGCAAGTTAAGATCAATGCTATGGTTTTTACAAACAAACAGCCATGCATTGCAAAAGGTCAATAAACTGGCAAGGGAAAATGTACAGCTAGTCATAAAGAAGCTTTTCTGTGGAAGTGTTCTTGGATAAATAAACATGAGTTCTTGCAAACACTGTGTACTGTCCAGATGCAAATATTCCAAAGGTGTACTGAAAAAGCCTGAGATGGTTCCAGCTCAGCATTTTATTGGCAGAAGATGGTGACTTTTTGGTCAGATATTAAGTACAACTTAATGTGAAAAAGTGTTTGTTTGCCTAATCAGACTTACTGCTTACACTAAGATGTTGATAAGAGTATTCAGGACAGAAAAAGATACTTTGGATAGTAGAAAATACCTTGTGCAATATAGTGAGATTAGATATAGAGCAGGTTGCAGGACGCAGGTTGGAAGGAAGAATGGTGGGCGAGCAGTTTACAGAGTTCAAACAGGGGTAGGATGGGTTTGGTTCTGCAATATCTGGAATATTGGTATCATTAGAAAATTATAGGTTAATTTTGTGCTTTTTCCTTCTACATTTTATCTTTACTCAAGCCTGGGAGTTGTTTGAACCCAAGATTTATACTTGCTGCGTGAAAGATGGAAAATATATTCACAGGAAAGTAACTCTGCTGGGCTGGGAGGGTGAGGTGAGCTGTTGTTCTAGTGTTTAGGAGCACACCTGAGGGGACAGGTTTAAAACCTCTGAACTGTTTCAAGGGCACAGAGGAGGTCTGAGGCATCACTAAAACATACCAGTCCCTGCCACCAAAGCAAACATCTCTCAAGGTCTGGCACCCTCGCCACGACCCCATCGGGAATTTCAGGGCAGGGACGCTGTCCCGTGGGCAGCTGGGCACTCCAAGCTTATTAAAACCAGTGGTTTGTTTTCCTGTCTTGTCCTCAGAGTCTTAATTACTGTTGCTCCAAGCACACCACCGCCCTTCTTCTATGAAAGCTGGACAGAAAGCACCTGCTGGGGTTAGGCAGTTCACCTCCCTCCTGATTTGAGATTACTTCTGCTGTATACTTCCTGCCTTTTATTTTCCCCCAGAATAACATCAAAACCTCTAAGCAGCACATCTTCCTCCCCCTCCTCCACAAGCCTGGCACACACTCGCTATTCAGAAGCTGGAAGTGCTCCTTCTCTATCTCCTCAGCTCAAAAAGAGGAGCTTGGTTTGCATCTTGATGGAGATTATGCAAAAGTAATTGTACACGTTTAGCCTCCAAACCAGCATAAGATACACATCATACAGTGGTCATCTGAAGTCTGGGGCTTAAATACAGGATGTGTGTAAGCAAATCAGAAATGCATAACAGAGCCTTGTCATGCAAACCACACTGACCCATGTATGGCCTTTCATCAGATTTGCTTCTGCAACAGGAGGAATTTGATGCACGCAACACTGGGCTCATCCTGGGACCTGAAGCCTACTTTTCTACTCCGATCACCAAGCAGCACGGAGTGGTTCCCAGCAAAGGCACTGCCAAACGTCTGAGACTGCGACTGGGGGGGGGACGTGAACCCCTGCAGAGAGTCCAGCTGTGCACAAAGCCCTTTAAAGGGGGCTGGATTGGGTGTTGTATAGCAATACATCCCAAAACAACTGCTGGAATGTTGCTGACCCCTCTGCTCTGGCCCCAGTCGTAGCCATTTCCCAAGCCAGTCATAACTCTTCTACTGACCAGAAATAGAGGTCGCTACCCTGCACTGTGGAAGGCTCTGACAAAAGACCACCACAGTGTGTAACCCAGCCCCAAAGACCAACCAGAGCAAGGCTCTGAAAATGAAGCTCTGGCTCTCTCAGTGCCCACCGTCTGGGTTGGCTCCTGCCAGCATCGAGTGGTGCCATAGTCCTGCTGCTCCTACAGCAGCAGCTTCCAACTTGTTGCCTTAGGCCCCCTGCTCCTGTCCATTTCCTTGCTTCTCATCCCAGCACACCTCACATCACTTGTCTCACAGCCATGCCAGAACAGAGCTAAACAGCAGCAATCTCCCTGCAGAGCTCCCCATAGAGCTCTCAGGCACTGGATGCTGTGCTGCTGGGGGCACTGCACCCCAAAACCATCAACACCTGGATGAGTGCTGCTCCTTCAGCTTGTTAGGGGAGGTGTGCTTCATCGCGGCTCTATTTGCTGAAAAATAGGGAAAGAGGAAACAAGTACCGTTTTAGTCATAGTGTAAATAGTTTTGCAATGTTGCTTTGGAGCCCAGGAATTTTCCCCAAATACACTCACATGGCAGAGTACAGGAGAGAAGTGGGGAAAGCACTTCTGTGAGATAGGAGGCTAAGTTGGACACCTTGTTCAGCAGCCTGAGATCCCCATTCTGGATGCCAGAGGAGACACAAGGACCCACCCCAGGCAGCAAGTGTCCAGTGGAGAAGCCAGGGATCCCCGCACACAGCTCCAAAGTCCTTGACTGCCAGCCCCATTTGGTACTGTGATAGAGCTGAGTGGATCCAGGATACCCAAAACTGCTGCAAAGGGCATGTTCTTGCTCTAAAAGGTCTAAACATCTTCCACATCTACTGCATAGGCCATGTTTCTGTTGCAGTGATGGCTGACCTTGGAGGACAGAAGTAGGAGCAAAACTTTATAGACATGAGGGCACCTTGCTTTTCTTCTTGCCATTTACCAGAGTGACTTTTTATATTTTTAAATCCATTTTTACATCAACCATTTCCCTACTGATTCTCTGCTGTAAGAAAAAGCTCATTTCCTTTCTTCTTTTAGTCATAGGCCAAAAATACTCACAAAACTCTAAGAAACTCACTGTACTGTTTGATAGAAACACGTTATCTTTACCCTGTGAAAGGTCATGCTACCAGGTGTCCCTCTTCAACACAAGATGAATGTTTGATAGTGTCCCATTTGTTCCCATATTTGTTCCCAAAATGTGAGGCTTTCATCCTAAACGCAGGCTTAGTACAAGAAACTGCTGAAAAATGAAAATATCTATCTAGATCTGTGGATTTAATAAATTTGCACAATTCCTCTTTCACTCACAAACTCACACGTGAATCAAAATTAATTCTTTCTATCTCTTTACGAAGTTTAAACTTATGGAAACCCTAAAGCAAAAGCATAAAATGGAATAAACAGAAGCACAAGAAGCGCAGTCCTCACAAAGAACAGCAAAAGCAGGAGAGTAAAACTGTTCATTTCTGAGAGCCGGGTAGCCTTTATGCACCGGTTGTACATTCAGTCCCTTTTTAGGCAGCTGCCTCCATCCAGTTCACAGTTGTTTACCACCCACTTGAACGTTATCCTCCCCTCGATCTGGGGGACTCTGTCTCCTCCTCCCCAGCACAGTTGCGTGACCTTTCATCGCCAGGACAGGCTGTCTTTCTCCGTCTTAGTGCAGGTAAAAATCACCAGGGATACCATCCATTAGCCCAGTATCTCCTCCCCTCCTCCTCCTCCTCCTCAGAAACCTGGCAGAGACTGCTGCCTCCATCCTTTTCTCCAAAGCAAGGCTGTCCTCCAGAAAGTGCCTGCACCTCACTTCAGGTATGCCCTGGAGGTACCTGCCTGAAGCAGACTGAGTTGTACCTCAGTTTGAAGCCTGCCATAGCCTGAAGCAGACAACATGAACCACCTCCCTCCTATTTTTTATCCCTGGATCATATATTGGTAAACTCCAGACATCCCATTATCCTACTTTAAATCATAGCATTCAAGGTCTTTTAGTTTATTGACTGGTGCCACAAATTCTTTATATATTGTGACATAAGAGGCAGTTTTTGGCTCATTCCTCACTTCTTTATGTTTAGAGCAGAGAAACAAAGGAAGGGGAGGGTGGAGTAGTCTTACACTGTCTATTTAAAGGCGGTGATGGCTGCATGCAAACCAAAGCACACAGCAGTCGGAATCACAAGGCTGGAGAAAACAGTTGGATGGGTGTCTTCTATGATGATTTTTTTCCTAATGCACAGTGAAGGAAAAGAGGTGCAGAATTCACACTTCATGCAAACTACAAAAACTGTCGAGAATGTACTAATGAGAATTAAGTGCTGGTAGGTGCTCTCAGATGTCATCTGAGAAACCAAAGTGGTGAGTACCAGAAATAGGTTGCCAGCTGTCTCTGGTCATATTCTTTGTACAAGAATGCTAACAGTTTCCCCCTCCTATACGCCCAGGGACAAACTCTGCCATCGTGTAAATCCATGCAAGCTTCAAGCTTCTCCAGGACTGCACAGCTGTAAAAGGAATCTCACAGTTTTATTAAAGGCTGAGAAAAAACATTTGGCAGTGCTGCCTGCTGTCAGCTACCACCTTTCTGGGGAGCTCTAGCAGTCCTGCCTGACTTGCAGCATCTCACCGCCCATAGCAGGCTCAGCAGATTCAGCACATCAGGAGGACAGCATTTTAACTCACCACACTATGGGCAAAAATGAGATGGGTGCCAGGCATACTGAGTGTAAGTCAGCCAGGTTACTTGCAATCGCATTATTCCCTGTGTTTGCCTCTCCCTGGGTGGTGCAGCCTTCTCCACGCTGCACTGCAGCTCTGCTGTGCTTTGCTGCTGCATGTGGAATTCCATCCTGGTCTGACAGAATGCAGATCCCTCTGCTGCTTCTCCACTGTGCCCGGAGTGGATGGAGCTGTTATGAAGTGTGAATCCTCAGGACCTGCACCCACATGCCTGTGAGAAAGTTATTTCCAAAAGCCCCATTGTTCTCAAGGAGGATGCTGCCAGCTCAGTTTTCTCTGTGACAGGCCACATATTTAATTTTGGAAATGAATATGCTCTGATTGAAGGCTGGACACCATGTCTTCTTACAAATTTACAAATGTCTCCCAGTAATTGTATCTCTGGTTTGAAAATTGCCTCACTGAAATATCCTCCGTCCCTAGCTTGGTCTGAATCCTCCTCTGTGCACAAAAGATGCAGGGATAATTTTCAATTTTACTTTATGGTTAACAGTTAATGGAAAAAATCCCCCTTCCTCTCCTGTAGTTTCACCAGTTATTTCTGCTTCACACCGCATTTCTAAATAATTTGCCATCTCTGAATATCCCCTTTCCCTCCATTGTTCCTTAGTACACAGTCTTTTTGCAACTTGAGTAATTAGCCAAATTTCAGTGTCCTCCCTGCATATTGTTTCCACTGGGAAGAGAAAAATGCAAACAATAATTTCTTTTTTTTTTTTTCTGCAATTCAGTTTATTTAAAGACTGTGAATAAAGACCTTCTGCCCTGAACCCAGCAGGATTCAAACCTCAGGAGATCATTTCTTTGCTCACTGACCAAGTGATTATTCCATCCCTCAAGGCTCCCAAAATACATCAAAGGCTTCCCCACTCACCCGCAGACGTTGACCCCTTCTTCACCAACTCCCCTCCAGTTTCCATTCTTTGTCCCACACAGGCACCTACCATCACATAGGTTTGCCTACACAGGCTTCCTGAGCAACTCCTTCCCACCAGCCCAATAGGGATGTTAAGACTTTGGTAGCTCCCAGTGTTTTGACAACCTGTAAAGCCAAAGCCACTTCATTCTCACTTTAAGCTTGAATTGCACCTTGTTACATCCACCAGGAGCAATGAAGTTTATCCCAGGTTATCAATTAAAAAATATGATCCTTATTTTATTGTTGACCTGTCTTTCTCTGATGGCTGTGTTTATTGGAACTGTAATGAAGTTCTCAATACCTCAGTATTGATGTCAAAGGGGACAAAGTTACCACAGCTGGGTACAGCCCAACACTCTGGATGCTGTATCAGCTCCCGTGGAGTCAATCTGCCATTTTTAAGCCAATGAAGGAAGCTTGTACTAGGCAAGCTGTGCACAATGAGCAGGAACCTTTTCTATGATAAAAACCTCTAACAAATGGAAATTGGAAAAACCATTGCCAAGATGTTCTTTTGAAGGTGGAAAATGCTGCCTCTTAAAATCAAATCACACAAAGCTGGACAAAGAAAGGTAACAAACCACGTGCCAGGCAAACTGCCACTCAGCTAATACATTAGTTTTCTAAATATAAAAACAACCTACTGCTTACACTGACAGTTCATCACATAAGCAAGAAGGGAATGATGTATAACACCATGCTGAGCTGAGCCTGCAGAAGTACATATTCGTCTTAGTTTCCTTTCTGTAATTGTTTATGAAAGAGTGCTGGGGAGAGGGGAAAACATGCCCAAAGAAGAGCAGCAGCAGCACAGAGGTTGCTCAGCTGAGCCACTTTTATCCACAGGGGTTGTCCAAACCGACAGCTGACACCGGTGTCAGAGGGACTCCTACCCCCTTTCCCTCTCAAGACAATCTGTTACTCTGATCCTTATGCAGCTGCTTAGAAACCGTCCTAAAAAATGTCTGTAAGCAAATGCAGCAGCTTCTGACATGCTTGACCACCAAGACAACTCTAAGGTTGTCTCCAAATTTATCCTGAAATCCATTTCTGGAGAAAAGCAAGAAAGGAAATGTTCATATTTTCTTACCCTTATCACCCCACTCCTTTCATTCAGTACTGCAGATAATATTCTTCAGTTTTAACCAATGCTTAGTAGAGGACACCCTGCAGATTGACAGGTTTCTCGTTTTATTCTAATTCCCTAGTCTCATGCAGACAAAGAGTAGCACAGTGGGAAAAAGAAAGGAGCAGATAACTTTCTTACTCGTAGTTCTGTAACCTCTAATTTCTCATCTAGCCAGCCCCACCAGAACACTAATCCTCCACTGCACTCTACCTTCCTTTTTAAATTATAATAAAATCAATTCACTTGTGTATGAAATTATTTTTAGATCTAATTAAAAAAAATAAAAATCCATCCATAACAGTTCTTTGTAGTTACATTTTATAAAAAACAGCTTTCTGAGAGACCATGACTCACAATTCTGAAGCTCACATAAAATCCTATTGATTACCTATGGAACTAAATGCACTTCTGTTAGAAATTTAAAGAAAAAATTCATATCTTGGGAAACTCCGAAGATGTCTGATCGGCTATAAGTATGTTGATGCAAAATGAAATCCTTTTCCTTTAGGGGACAAAATGGATTCATTTTGGCCAGTGGTTCATGAACTACTGAATTTTACCCTCGTGCTGCTCCAGCATCATCATTCTACTTCCTCTATATATTTTCAAAGCTGCACTCTGAAACTCTGAGAGCTAAAAACATCATGGTCAGTCATGAGCTCCAGTATCTGCTTTGGCAGCTAAAATTGGGTTAAACCAAGAACAGGAGCTGAGAACATTGTGCAAGCTGGGAATAGTCCTACTTTAAAGTGTATGCTCTTAAAAAGGGAGGTAATATATTAAAGTAGGGTTTACTTGGTGCTGAATTTTAGCATTTTAAAAATTGATAGTTCACAAAACTCTAATTACAAAGGTTCCTATTTGTCTTGTTTTGTGTCCCTATGACAGCCAAATCCAAAAACATAGGTTACTGTGAACCTGAAAGAAATACGAACATGAAAGCTCTGGCCACGCCTGCGTTTCAGTGACTGTTTGCACAGACAGGTTCTGCCTGCAGCAGGGTCTCAGTGAAGCCACTTGCATTTGGACGAAGAAGAAATATAACAGCTTTCTGAATAGTCATCACTCTAAATTCCAAGAAATTGTTGATATTTGACAAAATGTAACATGGCAAAAATATTGAGAATGTATTTTGATCGATTAGGTATTTCCTGCATTTTGTGGCTCAGCATTTCATGACTTGTCTGGGCTAGAAATAATTTGGTACATCAGGACAGGTAACTTTCAGGATCAGTTTTGTCAGAGCACAAATGGAAAGCCTGCATCACTGACTTTCTAGAACCTTTTCTAGTGAACAAGTGTGAAAAAAACCCGAGTTTGGTTCACAGTTCCTTTCAGCAGCTGGATCCCCCACCAGTATGAATTTCAAACACCTGCATCATGATTCTAGCATGTTCCTATGCCAAGTGGTTTCCACTAAGTTAACAAACAGAAGTACTCAGCCCCGTGCTGCAAATCTATTCACATTCCAAAGGACTTGAGTAAATGGGCACCGGGTGGTCATTCGCATACTCTGTCTAGCAAAACAATGTTCCCAGCTTACTTACACAGGGCAAAAGTGTTCTAGGAATTTGCAAGTGTGGTGTTCTTAGAAACAGTGACCTGTGGCCACTTCTCTTGAAAGCATAACCCTTACTGGTGGTTTGGGAACAGATACTCATGGGGAACATGGAAAGGTCAAACAACTAAGAGGTGAAGAGATTCAGAAAAACCATAGCGCTGCTCTTCCCCTGGGGGACATCTCAGGGTTGTTAGCATAGCTCTGGATGCAGGATCTTTCAAATCAGGATGTCCTCAGATGTCCGTCTTGCTGTCCATCTAGCTGGAGGCTGCAGGTGAACAAGGGTAAAACGTGAAGATCCCATACAGGAAATACCGTATTTATACTAACAATAAGAAGAATAGAAAATAAGGTGAGATGGCAAATAGGAAAAATCAGACTCAGTATGGAGCTGCAGGAATGAACTGTTTGTAGCACTGAGCCCTTTGTGTAACTCAGACTCTGGACATGCAAGTATCAGCTCCCTGCATTTCCCTTTTTTTCTGCAACTGAAATCATATCAAAGTAGGACACATCAGATACACTGCCACCACATTCAGATGGTTTCCACCTTGACATGACTGTTCCGTCTGTGATGGGGAAACGCCACCTCTTGTTTCATTCAGTTTTATAGTAATGTCACATCAGACAGTAACTCACAAATTTGCTCTTTCTGGCCTACTATAATAGGAATAACAAAACAATTCAACATTTTGCAACTCAGTTCACTAGACTTCCTTGTGGGTTACAGGGACTTCCAAAATGCCCTTTTTAATTTCCTCATCTTATTTTGCCCCCTTTGGAAGAGAAAGGTATGAAAAATGGAAGTAGCATGCACGGCCTTCCATGAGCTCAGACTCCAGTCTTACTGAAAATTAATATTGAATATTGTCCAAATGTTGCATATTCAAAATATATTTTTCAGACAGGACTTTCCTCATAAACTGTCTAGCTGAGCTGAAGTTTTCTCACAGAAGATTTGTATTATTATTGTTCTTCCACTGGTAACAAGCGAGGATTTCTATGCCTCTGAGATGTAGTCTTTTCAATTTAGAGGGTTTAAAATATTAAATATTCAGTAAGAAATAATCCTAGTTGTTGAACAGTATCCTTAGAAGTGGGGTTGGTGTTTTTTTTTCACAGTTATGGTACATGTTTTCAGATATAGTGTGTCAAGTTCAAGAAAAATACACACCGGTTTGAAATGACAGTGATCTTCATATATATTTACAACCAAACTGGTTGGTAGAGTAACCTGTATGTCTTCCTTCTTTTTAGATACAAAAAAAGAGAAACTCAGACCTTGCTGAAGCCAACAGCAAAACTCTGATTGGTACAAAACAGCAACAGGCGCTTACCCATAATCTATGTCATAAAACCATAATTAGCGATCTCCATTAGGACTAAAGAGAGAGGAATGTTGTAGGTCAGGATGAAGGTGTATTTGCAACCTGCATAGTTTCTGTACACATTAATAGTCCTTCATGAGTATTATGTTCACATTTTACAGAATGTATTTGTAGTATTTTATTTGCTGAAGCCTGATTGGGTGGTCACTACTGTCTGCGACAGACAATTATGACAGTCCCTGGCCTAATCAACAAAACCAGAGTCTGAGCTTGCCCAGATTGTTCAATAAGCCGTACACTGGTTTGGAGCAGCACTGCTCTTTGAGTACCTTTATCCGTCTGAGTTAGGAATTAGAGAGAAGAAAAATCTCTTTAGGAAGGATGAAAAACACTGAAAGCACACGGTATCTACAGCATCAGAACTGTACATCTTCCTTGCCTTTTTTAATGCCCCAGCAGGAGAGAATGCTGAGTTTGCAGAATGGCAACTACCTAACCACAGGGAACTTGCTTAGCCAAACCCTGACTCATGCTGCTGGTCTTTCCTGGGATCAGGAGCTGCCCCTTTGCTTACTCACTGCAGCAGCAAAGAAAATCAAAGCTGGCACAGTAGACAAGGCTCAGTGTTATGCCTGGCAGCTGCCATAATGTTTGACTTTCAGGACCAAATCATCAGCCTAAGTAAGTACTTTTCGGTGGCAAAAAGAAAGGCAAGCAAAGGGTGCCCTAAGCAGAAGCTGAGCTGAAGCCCATCTCCAAGCCTACAGGACCCTTCCCAGTATTCCCGAGATGCCCTACATGCATTCTCACTGCTGAAGCTACTGTCTTTGCCTCCACGGTCCTCCAGACGCTCAGGCACTGCTGGTTCGGAGGGGCTGGGTGTCAGGGACCATTTTGTGTGCTGGCCTCAAGCCTCAGACTTCCCTGTGTACGGATGAGCCTGTTTCACACAGGCAGGCTCTGAGAGCAGCAGCAGTTGCCCACTTTAATGGGCTGTGGCACTGCCCACCTTGGTGCCAGGTGCCCAGGCCCACAACTACTGCCTCCCCACTAGCTGCCATGTGGAGTGAGCAAGTTTCTGTAGCACTAAAGCAATAAATGCCACATGAAGGCATTTTTTATATTATATTTTGACTTATTCCTCTGCTATCCCTTGGCTTTTCAGCCGCTTTTTCATGCAGTTCAGACAGGTCAGTCTGAAAACTGGCAGGTCAAAAACCATAAAGCCAACTGTAAAGCCAGTAAAGCCAAGGTATGTAAAACAAAATAGGAAAAAAATCCCCTAAAATTCCCCTGGTCCTGTTTCCAGGGTAAGTATGGACCCTTTTTCAACTGCCTCTCCTCAAATATATGTTGCCATGAACACAAACTAAAACCAAGCCTGCTAGCTGCAGAGTAATTAACATACCAAATGAATGGGTTTTTGCTTCCAGAGGAAAGATTTTGCTACTCAAGGTCACTTTCTCCTGAAGGAGCTGGGAAGAACACACTCTGCTGCATCATACTCTGCTACATCACACACTGCAGTGAGTGCAGAGATTTAGTCCTGTCAACCAAGCACTTCTAGCAGATCTCCACTTTTTGATGTGTTTAAATATCTGGACATGATGCTCTAATCTAATACTTTAAAGCAGGGACAAGGAAGAAGATGAGGATTCAATACTTGCATCGCATGGTATGAAAGGAACTTTGCTCATTGGAGCCCCTTTATTTTTAATAAAGAAGATGGGACAAATCTACAGTGTGTAAAAAAATAGGAAATATTGTGCCCAGTTTTGCACCACACACAGTTCAAGAAGGATAGCAAGAAAACAGAAGATCTAACCTGGACAATTACCAATATAGTTACAACAAATGACCTGCAAGGGCAAATGAACATTCTGAAATGAACAGCTACCTGAAGGACAGGGATGATAAGAGCAGAAAATAAATTGAGGGGAAGCCAATGGGCTTCCAGGACTGTGTAAATAAAATAGCTTCTTAGTGAGCCAAAGCCAAAAGGTCCAACTGGCAGAGCCACTGCTGTATTTCTGCTTCTGCTCACCATTAAGTAGCTATGCATTTCACTGCTTGCCGTTTAAGTCACTTTGCCAATGACTCAAAGACTTCAGGAGCAAAAGAGCTGGGGGGTTTTGTCCAAAATTTACAGCACAAATTGTAGTATTGGCTCATCAACTACTGTTTCAGTCCCCTTGCAATGATTTTTGTTTGTGCAGCTTATTTCCAAAACTGCTGTATAACTTGTTTGTCACAAAGTAGGAACTACTTGTGTGTTTTCACATTTTTTGGAGATGCCCTCATCCGTGTTTTCTCAGAGCCAATGACCTCCTCGAGGAGGGATGGAGCAGACAATTGCATCTGGTTTTTACCAGGATGAGGAAAGTGAAAAGAGGAAAAAACTCCTTGATCCGTGGACTGGCCTGATAGCTTGAAAAAATAATACTGGGGCATAAATTTTCCCATTTATCTTGGTCAAATCGTAACTCTAGGAGAAAAACTCATTTTTAAACCAGATGTTAAATCTGAAGTCCAAGGAACTTTTGCTAAGAGAGAGCTCGGGGACCGATGCCAGCACTGGAATGGCTTTGGTCCTGCCCACCACGCCACAGTTTGGGCGCACGGAGGCTGGAAGAGGTGGTCCTTCCTTGGTTCCTCTGAAGCAGAGGGCCATCACATCCCTCCTGTACCAGAGCCCCTACTCCTGGCACACCAAGAGGGGGGAGTTAGGGGCAGGGACAGGGCCCCATCAGGCACTCTGCACCCTGCCTGCCGCTGCCTGCGGAGACAAGCATCAGGTCCTGGGGACAGCAGTGATGGAAGAAGCCTGGGGTTACCAAATTACCCTACTTCAGGTGTTGGATTTTTACTTTAGGGCAATCTGAAAGCAAATGTATTTTATTTTCATGTTATTTTTGCTCTCTATGATGTTGACAATGTTGTTTTCATGCTACATACTTATTTCTCCAGCAGGCTATAGCTCCAGTAATAATGCATCCTAATTGGCTTTTGGAGACAAATCAGTGAATGAGCGTGACCCTAGCAAGAGGAACAGCTCCACAAAAATCGTTGTTTCATGTCTGTGATGAGCAGCTCTATAGAAGGGAGGAAAACTTCAAGGCTATCATACCTCCTCTCACTATTCAGCCTGATTCCTTAGTTGCACAGTTATATTGATCACACAGATTTTAATTTCCTCCAAGACATGGTTTAGCTCTAGGCTCATTTATGCAAATATAAATTATGAGCAAATGGACTGCATCTTCCGTAGCTGCCTGTGGCCACTTGAGAATTTTGGAAAGAACAAACACAGACATCTCCTAGCTCCAGGCATGGCTCTTGCTGAGCAGACACCTCTGTTGTCCCCACCACAGCCCAGCACACACCTCAGCAGACCAGGCTCTGCAGCATCCGCTCACGTCAACAGCAAGGCTGTCACAGACCTCAATATACGGAGGAAGAGTCCCCTCACCCCAAATCAAACCCTCTTTCTGAACCTTTTTAGCACCACTTGCGTTATAGAACTAGCCCTTGAGATGGATCACGCATTGAAGGTGTGCAAGGCATGGTCTTCTGAAGTTGCTAAGAAGCATCAGTTACTTTAACTCTTCATAGCTGGAAAGTGAAGAAGAGAGGGTGTACTTGTGGGGAAAAGGGCAGCACACCAGCAAAGCAGGGAGAAGCAGCAGAAACATTTGTGTTTCTCTGCTGTGTACATCTCTGTTCCATTTTTCAGGCTGTGATAATTTCCCCCTGGCAAACCCAGGAACTTCCCAGTACCCCTTCTTAGATAAACCCTGTTTTTATCACATCCCTCTTTGCTGCCTCTCTCTCCTCTCCTCAGAGACATCACTTCCCCTGTTTCAGAAAGATTTTTCCCTGCAGCGCAGACAAGCGCCTCAGTCTGTCTGAGTGAGCATTTTGCCTTGGTGGAAGTCAACCCTGGAGCTGGACAACAGCAGCTGAGGGGGGAGGTTTAACAGGCATCTGTAGCAGGTGGGTAGTAAGCACTGTTATTATGGATTAGAGGCTTCACATACCCATGTAACAGCTGAATATGGTCTCCAAGACTACATTTCTGTGAACAAATCACATTTTCCGTCAAGAAGGAGATGGGTATTCAGTTGCATACTACTTCATGGGCTGTGGAGCACTTACCTGACTATTATTACAACTGAAAATATGACTACAAGTAACATGGCTTTGAATTCAAAATTTCAACTCAGGAGCATTTTGGCTGATTTCTAATTGTTTATTTAAGCACTGCAAGAGAGGAACTGGAAATAAGCTGGTTCTCATGTACTCTCAAGCTTGTTGTTCATCTAGTTTTGGGGGATTTTTAACATGTCACAGCCACCAAATTTACATAGTAAAGAGAGTCGTTGACAAATGAGACAAGAACTTTGCCTGTTTTCCATGATGCTGCTATAGAAGAGATATTCCCGGTATTAGTACCCTACCTTAAGCTAACCAAGCAGGCCTGTTTGTCTTACAGAGAAGGAAGGCTACAAGATGCTTCTAGCAGAGTGCCTGTGTGTGTGTATGTACGAACACAAAGCCAGTCCAGGAGGAAAACACCAGTCTGCTCAGAACAGCAACAGCATTGCGATTTTCAGATAGATAATAAGGCCGTAAAAATAGAAACATTAATTAAGTGCATGGAATATGGGCCGAGTGGGAATGATAAGAGGTGCAAATTCTACTGAAGTCGAGCATGAACTCCTTCATGCGGTCCTGGAACAAGGAAGATAGTCTCTTCCTGAGGGAACATTTAGTGCAGTACAATAAACCAAAAGACAGCAGCTTCCTTTCTATGCCAAGCAGCAACCTGGCAGGCACACTATTGCAGAGGTTGAAACAAGCGGAAGATAGTCAGCTTGGGAAAAAGCAGGCTGATTTCAAGAAACAGAAAATGTCAGTGGCCAGGGCAGCATGTAAGAACATCCTCTTGTAGCAGAGCATTCATGGAGTTCATTGTACATCAACTTCATTGTACATCAACTTCACTGAGAAAAGTTTTTGCTAGGATGACAGACAATATAAGTTGGAAAGTAATGAGACATTACAGAACCCCAGAAGACAGTTAAGAGTATGGAAATCTCTTAAGAGGGATCTTAGCATGAGCAAGTTCACATTAGGTCTCCTTCAAACCCACTTGAGATAAGGGGTAGCAACATGTAGTTTTCTTTTCCGTCACTGTTTCTTACAAATTTTTACTGGATAAAGACTGGCTGGATTAGAAATAAGATTACATTGGACTCAGTGACAGTTACAAAATACAGGCTTCATTGACAGTATCTGCCTCGTAAAAGTGCCACAAAATTATATGAGGAAGATTAGGGTGATAGGAAGAAATTAAAAATTACTGGTTGGATGAGAGGGGGTTTTATTAAAAGAGTTAATACAGGAGAGCAGGAGATACAGCAGGCCATTTGGGAGCAATTTCCATGAACATTGAAGAGGCCAAAAGAGGTGGTTTCTTCGGAAGAACAGTGAGGTGGACTGATGCCAGTGAGGAAAATATCCTTACTGAAACTGGAGACGTGTATATGACTTTCAGAGAACAGTTCAGATCTTACAGCAAAAGAGGTTGACACTCAAACTGTGCATCTTCAACACACATCATTATAATTCAATGAGTTGCCAACACAAAGTAATACAAAGTGACTGATCGAGAGGTTTCAAGTCAATAGGGTGATGCCTACGATGGAGTTTAGATATTAACTGATCTTAAAGGATTATACACAAAGAGAAATGGAAATCGATATACCACGTCTGAATAAACTGACGTTATATATTGAAGATGCTTCTAATAAACACATGAGGGACACAGTGAGATAAAGACCCAAACCATCCTGAAAAGGAAGATGTAAGCACTGATTTCATCTGGAATCAAACCAAATAATGTCTCAAAGATAAAAATGCACGGCGGACTGTTACCAGCAAGTATTCTGCTTCCCTGGAATGAAGATAAGATGGACACACAGTCTTACCATGCAGGCTCTTTGTGAAGGTTTCTGAAATGATCTACAGTCTATGAATAAAAAAGATGGATTGTGGCAAGAGGAAAAGGAAAAACAAGAGTCCTAGCTGAGAAGATACTGCCTTGCCTGCCAAAACACAAGATGTCCAGAAAGAGAAAATTGGCTTAACCAAAGAAGACAGAAATACATAAATTGACTGCAACTACTTCAGTGTGCCGACATTCATAACAAGCATAAAGGTTTCTAAAAAGCAACAGAAATCATACCACATAAGAAATATGAAAGAAAGAAGTATGCATTCAAAAGCACAGCTGTGAGGGAGTATTTCAAGACACTGTTTCAATGTTTACATCTACTTTCTCAACAAGGGTAAAAATAACAATAATAATTTTAGCTAAAGCTACTATTTACAGGGGCAAGGGGGAGGCTGTCAATAAAATGAATGAGTTCCAACATTACAGAAATGCTCTTTTCACCTAGACTTACTGCCTCCAACACAAAGATATACATAAATCCAGGCCCTCTGGACATGGAAAAAAGAATCTATAGGGCATATTTTGCATATCATCATAATTTGGGGGTCTGTGATTTCTCAAGAAAACAGATATGTGAGGAACGTTTTGACAGTTCAGTCTAATTCCAGAATTCTTTTGACTACATTGTAGTTGCTACTTGTGAGTACTGCACATAAAAACAACTTCCCTTGACCTCAAGAAAAAGTGATTGTTGGGTTTTTTTGATACGAGGTGAAATCCCTCTGCATAACTAAGCAATACATAGCTAAACTTTAATTTATGCAGAGTTCTTCATGATAGGATATTTGTGAGCAAGTATTCAAGAGACAGATGAGGGTTTAAAAGAGCTGGTATGACTTGAGGATCATTTAAAAAGATCTCTCCTATAATAACAACAACATACAAAATTATAAGGAATAAATAATATTATTGTCCTCCATGTGATAGCTACGGTAAGACAAGGACCTTAGCAGCTACTCTGAGCACAATAGTAGCACCTTTGCAAAGTACGTGATCCCCTATCCTAACACAGGATCACACGGTAATTTTCCTGCCCCAGGGTTCAGACCAGAATAACTCTGAAAAATTATACAAAGAGATCTGGACTTCAGAAATCATGAATGAAAAATAAAATAATCTTTTCCAATATCATTGAGTAGAAGAAAACACACACACAAGCTATTAAAGATAAGCAACCATCAGGGGAAAAGGCAACAAGACTGGCTTTTATAAATTATTTTGCAGGTGCAACTTGCTTATTATTCTCATTTTAAATTTTCTGAACATCAAGAAACATTTTCTGCTTTCAAATTTCTTGCAACTGAGCTGGGAAGACACCTTGCACAATAGCATTTTTTGTCTATAATCACTAATTATCTTTCTTATCCTTGATTTTTTTCAGACCTAAATTTAAGATACCAATTAGCCATGCTCTACACGCTTCACAATGCCAAGTTTTCAGCAACAAACTCTAGGGCAGGCTGTTCCACCTTCTTGAAAAGAGGAGTTGAGGTTTGGCTACTAGTACTTTCTTAGGGTCCAGATGGCAAAACCAACTTGTAGTGCTATGGTAAGTTGACAGATAACAACAAGGCAGGACAGAACTGACCTGAGAACAACCCATGGAGAGCTCTAACAGCTTAGGAACAGAGATGAAATTCTGGAAAACAGAAGTCTTCTGGTTTTTATTCTCAGATCAGTAAACGATATGCCATGTGGAATGAAATATTGAGGACAACTCTGTTGATTACTTCTTTCCCCAGATTCTCTGCCTACAAATAGAGCTGCCTACATATATACAGCTACATCAGCAGGAGGCTGAGTTTCCAAGATTTCTTCAAAATTTCATCAAAATTTCAAAGAATCTGGAACCTCACAATTCCTGCAAAACAAGCTGAGGTTGTAAGGAGCCTGGTCACATCTCAAGGTTTGCTAGTGCACCTCACAGGGACCTTGTGAGAATTCACTAGCTGGGACAGGAGTTCACACAAAAAGGTATTCAGCACAGTTCACAGCCCATCTATTTCTATTCCTATAATCATGAGTAACAGAGCCGGACCTTATAGTCACTTCTATATCTGATACAAGAGGCAGAGCAGAGCACAAGCTGAGATGATGATGCAAGGAACTCTCAAAGACGTGCTGCAGAGGCATCTTCTCTTAGCTCCTGCCATATTCTGTCTCCCAAGAAACTTAGAGATTGCCTCAGAGGCAGTCTTTTCAACTCACTGCTATTTTCATGTTTATTAAAAACATATTTCTCCTTTATTCAAGGGGACAATAGCAATGCTTGACTTCTTAGACCAGAGTCTTGTCTCCAGCCTCCACATCTTACACCCAGTCATTTATACAAGACACCTTTTTTTTTCCATCCATTTAGCAGACAGTTTAAGTTCAGCACTGACTGGGGACAATTTAAGGCAATTTTCCTAGGATTTTTCTCTTTCCACTCTCTGCACTGCCCCGCTCTGACAGGTTTCATCCACTCTGCTTAAGTTTGGGAGCACGTCTGACACATTAGCAAATGCAGCTCAAAATCAGCCCATACCATAAACCTTTTTGCCCATGCTACTTGCCCAGACAGATCTACTTCAGGTGAAATGATAATACAATTCTTGACAAAAATATATTTCCCTGCTTTTTTTCCAATTTAGCAAAAAGACAGAAAATACTGATGATTTTTGCCTTCTGGGGATATTCTCACACACTTTCTAGGAATAAGCAAGTACATCTTTTTGCCATCCCATTATTACACATGTGCATGGTTGTAAGAAAATGTTCTGAAGGGACATCAAGCAAATAATACCAATTTGCAAAATTCTATAGCAATATATTTATATGAATTACAGAATTCTGTATGTATTTACACACCATTACAGAATATCAAGTAAATAACATGAGTTGTTCTTTTCTTTTTCCCTCAGATTTTTCTTCAAGTGAATTTTAGTGCTTGAGAAAGGTGCCAGATGGACAGCACTAGAAAATGAAGACTTCTGTTTTGTCCACAGCACAGGAGGAGAGCCACCGCAAGCCTCCCTGCTTTGCCACGTCAGCTCTCTCCAGCCCTGTTTTAGCAGGATCACATAAGGAGCAGGAGGGCATCCATACCCCTTCATGCATTGGCAAAGGAGCTAAGCAGCACCCAGGTGACAATGGTTTTGCCCATCCTCCACCAGAAAACAAACAGAAATAACTCATTTTACACCAGTGACTGAACAGAATCTGTTGTTCGCTACCTGAAACTGGCCAAATTTGACCCAGTGAACCTGCAGGGAGTGGCAAACTGCCAACTCCTGGGCCTTCCAGTCTTGCAATAATGCCTAAGTTAAATTACATGTTTCTGTATTTACATAAAGTCAGTATTTACACACCATTATGGGTTATTCGAGTAAATCGGTTACAGTTTATTTATATGGACTGCCATAAACTCATAACATTTTTCTTGAGTTTAATCCTTTCTTTAGAAAAATACAAAAAAAATAAATTAAATTAAACATCTTAACTAGTAGTAATGATTTGCCTATGACTAAAAATCCAAGTCAATTTAACATTAAGACTCTAACCATGGCCTAGTATTGTGGCCTCAACTCAGAGTATTTTTAACCCTTGCAAATAATTTCCCTGTGTATGTCAGATTTACTGAAAAAGCGGAGAGTTGTAGCCTCTCTTCCTTGTTGCAGTATTGATCCATTTAACACTGAGCAATGAACCCTAGCTGTCTCCACAAGCTCCCTTTCTTCATCTACAGTCTTTGCATCGCCCAGACTAACAATTCCGAATCCAACTGACCCGCAGCAGCCAAATTATCTGCAGGTTTCAGGAGCCCCCAGGGGTCAGAAACAAACACATGGGCTGCAGTTCAAGGCTGTAAATTACAGTCCCTAGACAAGTATGTCTAACTGTACGCTACAAATCAACTAATGTAATTTACGTACCTTTATCATTCATAAACAATTATAATAAAATGTCATGTTTTATTTAGGATTACTGGTATTGCCATTTGAGACATGGCCCTTCCTACCTGCTTGAGTGCAGAAAGGGCATTTTTGTTCAAGACACTGATCCAGAGGTTATTCCAGAACAGAAATAAGTTTCAAACAGTGTAAATTAGATAAATAAGAGTGCCTTAGAGCAAAAATTTCTTAATTATGAATAGGCTACAAACTTATGTATTGCTCCATCCAAAGTCTATCTGCACTCAGCCCCTGTGCCTCTGCGGACAGCCAGGGTGTCAGGACCAGCCCTGTTCCCAACATATCCAAGGGTACACTCAACTTAATGGCACTGGATTAAAATCCTAAGGGACACAACAGCTACGAAATGCATTTTTCATATGGACCTTAACATGATTTTTGTCTCTTTCTTTTTTTTTTTCTTCAAGGTACTGGGGAAAAAAATGTCTCTTTCTAAGGATTAATTTCCAAATGGTAACTGCTAATCAATGTGTTTACATACTTAACTTAAAATGCTACATACCCTTAAAAATTACATACTGTTACCTCACTTAAGGTTCATGAATATTTGAACATACTTTAGGAAAAACAATAAAAATAAGTCTAATACTGTCCCCCTCATTGTTATTATTGATAGAGATTTATTAGTTTCATTTTGCAAGTTTTACCTTAGGAAGGGTGCTAATATCATGTATTATGACAGTTCACACTGAAAGCAATTTTCCATAAAAGATATTACAATGACCCCTATGGAACTTGTATAATTTCACAGTAGATAGTCAAGTGCACAAATAAACATGTTTACAAGAGTGATCCTGTTACCCTGGTTCTTGCCCTCTGAAATCTTTATGTGCTCTTTGTGGAATCTTAAAATTAGTACAAATGTTGTTGGTATCATGTTGTTTCTGGCATTCTCTTTAGGAAAAAAAAAAGCATATTTATCATTTAGCTTTGGTATAATCTGCAATAGGTTTTAACAAGTAGAATATATTCCAACTCCTATATTTTTCACAGCTGTGAAATTTACAATGATGTAAGAAGTCATTTTATCTGAGAGGAAACATTACAGACACATAAAAAAAAAAGTTGAAGACCCAGTTTTCTCTTTAATCCTCTGGGGTAAGCTATGAAACAAGCAGTCAGAAGAGTGAGGACTCAGTGTCATGAGTGGTGTGCATAATTGTACAATAATATGGGCACAAAAAAGATTGTCACCTTTAGTACATGAGGGTCACTAGAATTTATTATTATTATTATTACCTTTTTATTGTTGTTTTTTTTTATCCATGCACCTTTATATTACTTGCATGAATTTACCACAGGTTCATAGTGGCCTTTGCCATTTTAATGCTTACAGAGCCTAAAGCTTCCAAAATGCCTATCTGGCCTGTACATATTTCATTAAAAATAAACTCTATATAATAAATAAATATATAAAATAAATAAAATGTTGCCTTTGGAATTTCTATAAATAAATTTAACTTTTTATTTTATTTTTTTTTTTACTAAGAGGTCTTTGCTTTAAACTCAGTGGGATGAGACCCAGAGAGCGATTAACTGAAAAGTCTCTTGTTTAAGTAAGACTGCACCCTCCATGCCTTTGTAAATGCAGCGTACACTTGAGCAGGCCACCAGCCAAAAATCCTGATGAATCGAAGTATGGCAGCTATGCTGATATATGACGAAGTACAACTGATCAAAAATTTAAAAGCGTGTCTATTCCCCAGCATGCATCAGGCCTTCCTCCTCCTCAGCCTCCTCCTCCTCCTCCTCCCCTTGGCTCTTCTCTCTCTCGCTCTCACTCCCATTCATGCTCTCCCTTTCTCTCTCTCTCTCTCTCTCTTTCTCTCTCTCTCTCACTCACTCTCTCTCACTCCCTCTCGTACTAAATCAAGCGAGTGGGCATAGGCTCTCCTCCAGGAGGACAAACCTTTAAGTGCAGAACAAAATCAGCATGTTCCATCCAAGCCTCCATCATACATTATGCATGCGACAAAGTTTGGCAACAGTGGAGCTGATGTGATGACACAGCTAATCAATAAGAACCCACCGCATGAAACCTTTATAGTGGTTACTTTTTAAGGGCTCAAGTGAAGGAATTGTCTTTGTCAACTTTGGCTTAAAATATCCTTATATAGTTCTGGTACTTTCTCAGGGTCCACTGGTCTAGGTAAAAAATGTGTAAATTTTTGATGCCGTTTAGTCCTAGTCCCTTCTCTTGGAGTCCCATCTTTATTTAATGCAACGTAGTATCGTCTTCCAGTGTCCACATGTTTATATAGATTTGATGAATATGTGTTATACCAGTTTTCTTCAAATTGCTCTCTGAATACACACTCCTGGGTTAATTTTTCCTGTGGAAAGAAAAGAAAAAGCAGTAAGGAGATAGCCACTAAAATAAGCTACTTGTTAAAGAATCGCTATTTTCATGGCTTGAAATCGGTACCTCCTTGCTAAATGGTGAAATGAAACATTTTAGTACTGCTAGTTTTAGCTACGTAAAGCTGTATTGCTGGCTATTTCAGTAGGCAGTCACAGGGGTGGACAACTCTATGTAGAGCAAAAATGATTCTCCCAAAGTGTCATTGTCCAAATCAATACAGCAACTACAAACCTGAAAACAGATATTTTCGATTTTGATTATTCCCAAGCAGATCACGCGGCCTTACTGGTCTTGTACAACTAATTGCTTCAATCATGAGTTCAGGCATTCAAACAGATATAAGTAAAGAAAACTAGAACTGGTTTGCAGGACTCTAATAAAATTTATGATCTTAAAATCTCTACGTCTTGTCGTTGCATGGAGAACTCAACGCATTTTATTCATTTAAAAAGATACAATTTACTACCCTTCATTTGTTTTATTATTTGTATCATGGAACCACAACCCAATAGAGATTTGAACAGGAACACAAACCCTGTGTGCTGAGGTTAGGTTAGGCAAGGAAAAGTCCTCCAGGCTTGCCTTACCAGGGTTGTCCTTGTGTCCTGTCCTACTGACTTGACCCACGGAAGACATCAACCATTCATGAGATCCCCCGGCCACAGAGTTCCACTCCTTCCAGTTGACTCACTTATTTAATCTGTGTGTATCCCTCTACAACCTTTTGGTCTAAATAGGTGGGGTTTGCTCAAAATGTAGCCACCTGATAACCAGACCTATTATATAGGAAGAACTCACACTAGTGACTGAGCAAGAACACTGGAAAAAAGGTGGTGAGCTCTAGCAGGGGAGAGCTGATGGAAAGCTGGGAAAAATAATCCTGAAATAGTCTTTTCAGCTGGCACAAGAAAATATAATGATACTTCAATATATTTTTTTTGTAACAAGAGTTCTCACTTTAGTAACACCCTTATCAACCAAACCCAGCTTCCAGATGAGGATCACTTTCTAATTATTACAAAGCTCCATACTATGGATGTGTTTTATAGACATGGAATCTTTAAAAAATCCTTTTAGATAGATGCACACAGCCAGGTCCAAGGAGCCTTACAGGAAGCCACCCAGTAAACATCCCACATGGGGAAAGCAAATCGCATGCCAGTGGGGAGAACAAGCCGGCACCCCCCTGCACCTGTACAAACTGGGTACTGAGCTGCAAAGTCAGGGTCCTCCTCAGTGCCTAAAGGTTTGGGATTTTAAGGTTTCTTCTAAATTCAACATGTGGCAACTCCAGTGGGCAAGAAAGGCAGCAAGTGAGCAGCTTCTGATTTCTCACTGAATGAGGTACTGGGTACCTCATTACCGCTCAGTAAGGAGAAACCCCTGACAGGAATAGGTTGCACATGTTAAACACTTGAGAATTCACTATGACAGCAACTGTATCCCTGTGTGGATATAACAACTTATTTCAGAGGGATTTCTGCCTATGACATTTTTAATGTTCAAAGTAGCTCAAAAACAGCAACACTCCATACTGGTTATAGGCAAAAGAAGCACAAATCTGTCACATTAAACCCTTACCTATGAGCCAGACCCTGCAACCTCCAGTTGATAATTGTCTCTATGTCCTTTGCCAGCTCAAAAACGCAGCTGCAATGAGTACTACTGGACCAGCAGCAGCTGCAAGTTACACCCATTGCAGTATCTCCCTGGTACAGCCTCATAAGCACAAACTATTATGAAAAATATTCAGCTGCGATAAAGATAATCTATAAGTATAGGTTTCATTAGCGTTTTATTTTGCATGAGGTTTAAAATTCTTTTTTTGTTTTAAGACAGAAGCAGATGCTAAGGGGTATTATATGCTGGGCCTATATAGGTCCATGGGGAAAGAGAAACCAATTCAAATTGTTTTCCTACTCTCAGAAGGCAGTAGGATCACATGACAAGCACTGCAGAAGCACTCCCTGCTAAAAATAGCAGCATTTTAGGAAGATATTTCAGTCTTGTCTTGAATTCATTAATTATTCACTTCATCTGCATTTTTTTTAGCATCATCATAAATTTCTATCTTTGCAAGAACAGTACTTCCCCGTGCCCTGAAGGAGAAATTTTAAAATAGCCTCTCTTTATCTGGCAGGTTTGATGGATCATGACAGTGCTGTGGCACACATAACTAGCAGACCTTGAATCAGGGGGTTTGCACTGTACTGCACTTGAGATGAGTTAAATTGATTTCAAGCTTACAAATTCAATCTTTATTTTACCAGCCTATCCTGGTTTTAGTTTCCATTCACTTACAACACAGCTACATCTCTTTTGTCCTTCAAAAATTGCAAAAATTCATGTATAAACAATAGGCAAATACTTCATGAACTTGACAGAGCAGTCGGAATGCAGGATCAGTTATGTAGGGACACTAACAATCAGCCTTTCAGAGAAGTGAAATAATTTCTTTATAAATTCATCAAACCTTTTCCTTCTAGAACACCTAGAATTTCTGGTTGTAGTCAGAAAGCACTGGAGTAAATCGATGTCAGTGACTTTGGATCACGTCCTGTAAGTATCGTGGGACACTAAAATCCCATAATACCGTTCTTCCCGTGCCCTGCAAGGTCGTTACGATAATGGCTCATCTTGTACCAAGAGAGACAGAAATCAGCATCCACCAGGATAGAATCATAGAGTCTCTTAGGTTGGAAAACACCTTTAAGATCGTCGAGTCCAACCATTAACCTGACACTGCCAAGTCCACCACCAAGCAGGGCACTACCACCACCCTGCATAGCATTACTAGCTTACACTCACGTTTTAAGTATGCATGCCATTATTCAAGCCAGAAATGAGCATAACACAGGGGTGAGGCTGGCCTGTCCTGCCAACACCACCTTCTTGTCACACCAGCTTAGCATGGGAAAGTCTTGACGAAAGCAAACTCTTCCAGTATGGAAAGGATGTGTTTTTTCCCAATCACAAGTGGCTTGCATTTCTCCTTCTGGCTGTGACTTTTAGAAAGTCCCTCTATGCAGAGTTGAAAGCAGGATTTAGCCCTAGAGTACAGCAATTTTTGCATACTTTTATTCTAGCGACTGACTCCTCTATCAATTTTCTAGTGCAAACATTTCCTTGCACCATACTTAAAGCTGCTAGATGTCTTTGTCGAAAGCTGACACAAATACCAAACATACCCAAGTGGAACAGCTATGGAAAGTAACCTGCATTCCTGTGAAAGGGGAGGCTGCCTGCCTTGCTCAAATAATTTAGTTCAGGGCCAAATAAGGAGGTGACCTCAAAATTATATCAATCAGATGTTGCACCACATTCCACATGTTTTCTATGAGGACTGTTCATAGACTATTCAATTCAAAGTAATTGATTTTCATTTCACTACATTTCCAGTCCTCACCTGTTCATTTTTTTAACTTAGAATGTTCAAATTGAACTGTACAAGGATGCACCTATCACAAGGACAAACCCCCAAGATAGATTTAATTCAGAATGCCTGGTCAATGTTAGCAAGCCCAGGACCCCTTTCCCTTCCTACATTCTCTATCATCTAAAAAAGGAGGAAAATAATTATGTTTTCCTATTTCCAGGTGGACCAATTAAAAGTGAGATTGTAAATTAATAAAGTACATAGTTACAGCCATCACAATGAAAGTTTTGCTAGCTTGTATAAAAATAGCTATTCCTGTGAAGTAGTTCATTATAAATAAGTGGAAATACATAAAACAAACATGTACACTGCTCAGAGAATGGTTTTATGACTCTAAAGAACAGAAGACATTTGTGCTGCTTAGTAGCTGAAAGAACAGTACAAGGTCCTACACAAAACACTTGAATATTCTTTCCTTTAAATAATCCTATGGAGCTAGAACTCCCATTAACTTTGTAACCTGACAAAAGGAAGCCTCTTCAGACCACCATTCCTAAAATCACAACAAATACCTTTCATGCCTAGCAAACTATTTTGTTCTATACCAGGTATCATTTTCCCTTTTGTAAACTGCTACAGTGATTCATAAGAGACAAGAAGACACCTAACCCAGAATTCCAAACAACTATTAACAAGAAATATATCTGATGTAGTCAGCACTTCCTATATACCTGCTACACGTTATCAGCATGTTAATCCATTCTGTCTTAATAAAATCATGTTTGAATATATAATCTCTTAAATAATTTCATGGAAGTCCCTCGTTATGGCTACATGGCATTAATAAAAACTGTGTATAGTGTGAAGAGAAGCAACAAAAAGACCCTATTCTCTTCTGAAGTGGTTTGCTCTGCTGTTCTGCCTACCAACACACACATTTTACATGCCGTTGGCCCTTCCCATGCTGTAATGCAAACAGCCTCTAGAACATAGTATGTTCAGCTAATAATTAACACTCATCCAGAGCTGTCATAAATAAAGGTCTAGTTTAGCATTTGCTGTGGTATTGTCTGAACTCCCATGCTAAGCCTGTTAGTCTCTGGCTGGGTGAACAAACTCCAGCCACAATGAGAAGCCAAATACCAGGGTCCAAGCAGCTCCACTTTCTTTTCCAAATTAGACCACAGTGTGAGGCAGGCTCTGCACACTGAGTGTCTGACTTCATGAGTGTCACAGAGCTTTCTGTGATGAGTTTCTCCAAGCAGTGTTTTATCAGAATGCTTTGTTTGATAATTTGACAGAACATGAAAAAAAAAAAAAAAAAAGGAAAAAAAAGAAAAATCTATCAAAAGGACCAGCTGACTGGGGTTTTTTGTGTTCATGTCAGTACTTCTCCACAGCCTTTCAGACAGAAACCCTGCAGGGCCAGAGGAGAGAAAGGATGAATAGCCAGGCACCCATCTTGCTACCCATGCACATTTCATATTTCACAGCACTTCTAATAAGATGAGGGAAATCAGATGTGGTGTCCTGGCAAGACCACAGTTAGGCAATTGCTTTCTCCCTACCGGAGGTCACTTTGTACTTTCACAGAGATGGAGTGTTCATCTTCCTTTCTTCTCCTACGCCATTTCTTTAAAGTTCTTTTTATATATAAATCCCTACTTACGAAATAAATAAAAAAAAAAGTGTGATTGTTCTGTGCTGCTGCCATAGAGCAGTTATGACAGTGCTTATGACAGTTATGACACCTTTCATACAAAAAAATCCCAAGACCCAAGAGAACCTGGTCCCCTTGGAACCATGATTGCCAAAAGCCACAATACCCACACGGATACACACACCGTGGTGATTCAATGTCCTGATGCAGGTGACAGAAAGGCAGAGCTTCCTGAACAAAGCAAGCAGACTCCAGTATCAACAGTAAAATCCCAGGAGACTCGGTGCAGGAGGGATTTCATTGTTTCACCCCTTTGCCCTGGTGCCCCACTTCTCCCACTCCCTTGCTCTCCACACTATCACGGACCTTCTCTGGAGGGACCAGACTGGGATAGGTACTACATTATCCCAGGGCTGTTTATGGAGTTTTTCTGACATGAGCTGCAGGAGGATGAGATGCCAAGTAGGCTTCAATTCATTTTTGCTGCTGCCAGTTCCTCAGCTCTTGGTTTTACTGATATCCACCCCTTTGAGAGTCTCCTTTGCAGCATCTGTCAAGCTTTAAGCGTGCCCTCCCTGGACATGAAATTATTATAGGACGAGCAACCCCACTGTGTCTGAGTTTGCAGCTGCCAGCATAGGCTGCCCATCAGCAGCCATGCTCCTGTCCATAAAGGCTTGATTTAGATCTGTCCAGCCAAGTGCATGAGATGAAAACTCATTTTCACCTAAACACTCAGAGTCTGCTCATGATGCTTTTGGATGTCATGACAAAACTCCAGGGACAAATCTCGGGCTACATAAGCTGTCACAGTGTCATTTCTCTGGAAGCTAACAATCTTCCTTCTCCACACCACAACAGAGCAGGACCAAGACAAAGTCAACTCTTACAAAACAAACAAACAAACAAGCAGGTGTGTTCCCCTCCCTTCCATGCCAGCAGGATTTGGCCCACACTGTGCCATTTACTAGTCACACTTCTGACCTCCCTTTTATTTTTAGTTTCTCCAGCACAATAAAGAACTGCAGTCATCAATGTTATCTAAGCATCTAATTCATAACGCTTGGCTGAACCCTTCCAGGAATCAGAAAGCAAGGTGGTATGCAATCTGATACAGGGGCCAGAGCCAATTTTTAAGGAAGACGAGGGAAGAGTTCTCGCCAGCTTAAATGGAACTTGGATCAGGCTTGCAATGATAAAAAGGCAACAAATATTTTAAGACACTAAAAGAACCATTTCAGGCATGCTCAGATTTACTGAAGGCTGTAACTTGACCCACCCCAGCTCCCCACTCCACAAATTCTCTTCTATCAAAAGACAACATATATGTCAAACTAGGGCTGCTATCCTACAGCTACACACACATACTCTTCAGCCTGAATAGTAGTAGAATCTTTTAACTGAATGGAGATTTTTAAATAAAACATCCTTTTCTTAAATCCAACTAAGATGGAACATAGCACAAAAGTGTTTTGTCAGTATTTTTTACTTTATTATGTGGTTCTCCAAGCACAGAACACAGGCTTAAAGGAAAGATGGCCCTCTTTCAGCAGAAAGTGCTCCCTCTTGCAGGAGCAGCAAAACTCACATGCTGAAAGATATTGTGAAGCGGGGGATAAAAGGCACTTAATCTGTGTGAGTCCCTACATTCAATGAGTACTCCCCAGACTAGACTTATCCATCATAAGAGACACGTTTCATCTCAGCTACAGGGTGTCACCATAAAACCAGCAGAATGCTCAGCGCCTCTCATAAAACACTTCTGCCACAGGGAACAAATAATTATTCTGCATACGTGGTGATATAAATGTACACCATAAAACTACTTCATGTTTTATTCTTTCAGCAAAACAATTTGGTGAAGGGCTGACGAACAGAAGCCTGTCTCTGTATTTTGTTGTTAATTTTATGCAAAGCTGCCTGCTAGGTGCTAGCTCAGAGGACAAGGACAGTACTGACCACATGGTCATTCTGGATGACAAACAAACACAGCACCACAGGCTATCACAGTTTGGAAAGATCCAGCCCACCAAAATTAAATGCCACACATCCACTGGAGTCTTGGAAACCAACAAACTTGCCAGAGAGATTTTAAAAGCTACAGAGCTTTGGTGGGCATTACAGCAAAGAGTTGGCACGCTAAAATCTTTACCTGGCAGGACTCAATAGCATATTCAGTTTAAGTTGTTTAAAAATGAGGCCTTTTAATTTCCCACCTTTTTTGTACAGGAAGGGCAGCATTTCAAAGAGCTGCCGCTGAAGAAAAGATGTCACATTTCCCCTTTCAGACAGCAGTGCTCCTCCATTGGCAAAGACTTCTCATGAATGATCTCTCCGGAGATGACTCTTCAGATACTTCCCCCATTCCTTTTCCCAGAGACAATTCCTCCATAAAGTCATGGATTTAGATAAGGAATTTTTAGTATTCCATTTTCTGAGTAGAACAAAAAATATTTCCTTAATATTTCTCAGAATATTCCCACATCTTTGGTGTTACTATGCCCTGCCTTTGGGAAATGCTGGAAGTCAGATGGCTCTGCTCCTCCATAAGACCCCTACTCCTCACATACACAAGCGCACCAGTGGATCTGTCTTTCAGTGAGTCAGACTTCAGTCATGCAATATTTCAGCTTTGATGAAAGAAGTTGTCATTCTGTCTGAAAAAACCCAATATATATATATATATAATAACAACTTGAACAGAACAGGTGACTGAAGAGCTCAAAGACCAGGCTGTTCATCTCCCAGTTACCCGCAATACAAGGATTTTCCAAAGAATGCAGGTTTTTAGAGTATAAGGAAAAAAAGAACTTGTTTTTTTGTTTAAACTTTACGACATTTTTATATTCTAAAATAACTCAAACATTTTTCCTGAAGTCTTCCCCAAAAAGTTTCCTATTCTGAGTCTGATTATAGAGTAGATGCTGTCCTAAAAAAAGGCATCAGCAGGCCAAAATCCCCCTGGCTATGCAAAAGTATACAAGCTAAAAGACTGCCTCTAGATTGCAGACTTTCACAGGCAGGAATCTTGTCTAGATTTACATTTTTAAAATTATGAATACAATAGAGTTCTTATCTTGATTGGGATCTGCTGACGCAACCATAAAATTAATTGGTGGGTTTACAGGAGCAGGTTCAGTCCTGATTCCACTGAGGTCAATGGTATTTCAACCATAATAGAATCAAGTCAAAATTTCTCCTGAGTCACAGTTGCCTCTATAATTGTGTTAAATTTGAAGAGCAAAGTTTAGCAGATTAAAAACGCATGGCCTAGGCCAGACCTCAAAAGTATGCAGCATCCACACCTGAAGACAAGTTTTACCTCAGCAGCAGTCTGTGGTACACAGATATAAAATCTTATCTTCCAATCAAAATAGTGGCAGAGGTCTGCCTTTATAAAAGGAATGAAAGGGAAACAAAAGGGCTTTATAAAAGGAGGAAATATGGATTTGCACTGTAACAGGGTTTATTTCTTAAGCTTTTTGAATGCAACACAAATGAATTGCATTACTGTCCATCACCAAATCGGCCGGAGCACATTCAAACCCCAAAGCAAATCTCAGCTTAGACAAAATCCCTAATGAAGTCCCCGCAGGGCAGACTTTGCCTACTCCGACTTTGAAAATGATGAATGGCAAAGTGTGAGAGAGTGCCACGTTCACATCTCCCTGGATCCTGAATCAGAAACAGAGCACATCAGATCTTTATCTGATGCAGCGAATAATCCCCAAGCACATCTCAGTGTGTCACTGCTGCTGATGCTCTTTTAGCAGGTCACTTCAACACGGTATTCTCAGATCAGCCAAAGACACTGAACCTTTTCACAGCTCTGGATGGTTAACACAGCTAGCTCCAGAAATGTTCAGGGCTGTGGTGACTGGGAGCTACACAATTGCAAAGAAAAAAATCTGAAGATGTCCTGCTCTTGCTTGATGGGTAGGATTTGGGTTTGTGATTCAGTTATGCCACTCCAACAACTACCTGCTTTCAGAAGCACAGTGCTCAACCCTTCTCCCATTCCACATTGCACCGGATTCCCCCACTGAGCACTGCAGCAAACTAGTTTCAGGAAGCTAAACCAGAAGAGAAGCAACCCTATAAAAAAGCAATTTTTTTTCTATGGCTTTAGATCCCTAACATGACCTCCTGACATGTAAGACAAGTGCTAATGTTGGAGCAAGAAAGAAAGGAGTACACAATAGAAAGGGGGAACCAGAACTGCCCTTTCTAGAAGGGGGTTTCTGCAAGGTATTAGATCACATTGGCTGCCTCCTCAAGCAGCACCTCTAATCTCCCATTTTCATAAGAGCATAAAATTCCAGACATCTTTAGTTAGGGGAAAGCAAATCATCAGACTAACCTTTGAGTAGGATCTTGCTTAGCAAAGCTTAGCTTTATATATATGTACACACACGCACACGCGCACACACATATATATAACACATAATTTATGTAGAAGATAATCTAATACTTTCCTGTCCCAGGCATGTAGTGAGAATCCAAGACCAGCAGTGAATTACAGACCAAGGTAACCAGGTCACTGAAGGTTTTCTCTCATATAAACTCATCTTCAGACCTAGTAAACATCTGAAACTAAGTCCTCTGAGGAATAATATCAAAGATCTAAGCAAAAGTGTAGTATCTATCTCATAGACACTATTAGTAGATGTCCCCCTTTGGTGGCAGGTGTTATAGCCTGTGAAATTCTGATTTAAAAAGTACTGAAGCCATAGTTTAAAAAGAACCATAACAGTTACAGTTTCTTGCAGAGCTTTCTCGCTGTGTCAAGCTTATTAATTGAACTATCAATCCTTCCTAAACCAGTACCCACATCTCAAATGACCTTTCTTTTCTACTGAGTCCTTCATACCTTGCTGAGTGGGTTGCCGTTTCTGTTCTCATTCCCAGTGCTGGTACCTGTGGAGAACATCATTTAACAACAGCCAGCTTCCAGCAAAGCTGCCCATCCAAATTCCAAGAGAGACTGCCTGCAAAGGTGAAGTAGATGAGGTAGCTCAAGTTTCAGGGCTTTTCTCAGACTTATGCCCTCCACAAAGGAAACATCCACAATTGCAGAACTGTTTGCTACTGTACAGTCTGTACAGTGCAGAGAAAGCATTTATGCTTCACCTCCCAGCTCCCTGCAAAATTCGCTCTGGCCAGCTCCAAATCTCACTTCCTCGTAACCTGAAACTTCACCATTATCCAGCCTAAGCTTTCCTGTGACCCATTCAAACCAATCCATTCTTGTACTCTATTTCAAGGACTGTTTTTTTCCTCCCTGGTGTTAAACCTCAACATATTTACAGAGAGCAAGAGCATGCCCTCTCAGTTTTCATTCTGCAGGCTAAGTCAAAATCTTTAGACTCTATCATTTGATAGCCTTTTCATCCCCCTGATCATCCCAGTAAGCCCTTTCTGCACCTGTTCTGGTTTCAATTCATCTTCTTTAACACAAGTGACCACCTGCATTGTGCACTTAGACTGGACTCTCACAGTACTGTATGCAGTGGCACTGATAGAGCTCTCCCTGAGCCTCACAGGCACTTTAAGTCACCAAGGACCTTCTGTGAGGTTGCCTCCTGTGCTGGAAATACTTCCCAGCTTAGCAAAAATTTCAATAGCACATCACTACCTTTTGATGGAAAGATGTTTAATGTCCTTAATAAAAACAGGAACAAAATAAGTCCAAGGACCAATCCATGAAAACTCCACTAATAGCTTCACTCCAGTCTAACACCTTTCAGCATTCCCTATCGCTGTCTTCTCTTCAGAGTTTTGACCATCTATCATACAAGTCTTCTATTAACACTAATTTTACACACTGTAACAAATGCTCTCTTCTGTGGGTCATACCTAACACAGCCCTGCAGATTTGCACAATTTCCCGTTTCTAGAAAAAGAAATTCCTACCAAAAATAAAATACTAGGCTTGCCTGAAACTATTTATCCTGCTTCAGTAAACTCATCTTGCGTGTACATCCAGGTCCTCCTCTACTGTTTCATTTAGAAGCACGTTCCTATGCCCTGAGCACAACACAAGTCAGACTGACAGCCCTTCAGCCAAACACAAACCACTCAGCCAGAGGTACACACATGCTTGAGGATGGAAAACACCTGCATTGCCTTGGAGAGAAGCAAACACTCCCTCACCAGGGCTTGCTCCCACCTTTGTGCTACACCTTCCAGTGACTTGGGAGGGAACCACTAAAGGCCTTCTGCTTGGCCAGATTTGTTTTCCAGTTTCCTGCTTCAATTCCCCAGGCGGTAAAGAAACCTTTGCGCCAGGAAAAGGGAGCGGATGGATGGTTGAAGGGAAAGTAGCTGCTTCTTTTAGCTGTGGTGTTGGCTGCCCCTGCTCCCTTTGTTTGTCGCACGACAGGGAATTCCCCAGACCCATGTTACCACCCCAGCAGTGTATCAGAAATAGGGCTAGCCCACTTAGCATCCACATTCAGACTGTATTCCATTTACAGTCCCATCTGAGTACACCAAGTTGGCAAAGAACTCCTGTTCCTTTCCATTTAATAGCTTAAAAAGTTTTTGCTTTATATCGTAGTATACGTTTCAGGACCCAAATCATCTTTATTGCAGGAATTTCCATTTTATCCCCATGCTTCTACACCTCTAAGACACGTGCTTTTCTGCAACCTGCCCTTCTCCCATTCCTCACAGACCCTCTGCCAAGCACTCACAGCCTTTCAGTCTCCAAATCCTTGCTTGCAGTTTCACCCTTGCTGGGACAGCATTTCCACAGGATTTTTGCATTTCCGACAAAGTTTCAAGTTGCTTTAACATTCAGAGCCATAATCACTTTTTTGAACTGGGCCTCTTCAGATTTCAGAGTTTGCCCATCAAATTAGCTACAGGCCTGCTTCTTGCAGTCTCCTGCTTAAAGCAGATTTACTCGGGAAGACACAAGTCACTGTTGTTGCTAAAACACACCAACAGGTTTTTGATCATGAGAGTGCCAGCTTTTCCTGAGCAATGCTGCTTGTGAGGAAAACCTGACCGCTCCTTGCAAGTCTGCTGCCATAAGAACTGCCTTCTGTCTCTCCACCACTTATACAATTCATCAAAAGGAACATTATTATTGTAATAATAATAATAGCACATGCAGAACGGCTTTAAACCTGGTGCTGCTGCCATTACCCCTCCTGGGATTTGATCACTCTCAGCCTAGAAGTCTGTGCCTTCACTCAAGAAAATTGCATTTAATTCTCCTTCCAAAAATTGTGCACTGCAACTATGCTGTTTCCAGGCTCACCTCAGCCACAGTACCTGTGATGAGCACTGATGAACAGACAATCCACATTATTACTAAAAAATTTAAAGAAAAAATCTATCTGAAGGGTATGGAAAAGCTTTAGATCAGAGGTGCTTAACACTAAAAGGAAAGTGAGATGACACTGCAGGGTCATTTATTTATTTATTTAGATACCTGTAGTGATCATACACTTGGCTCAAATGCTGTTCCCAACATGCACTTTCAACCTGTTTTTTATTTGATGTTGTTTCCGTGCACCTTGACCTACCATTTGAAGGGCTGAACAATTCCCTTCCCTTATTTGCATGGGAACATAAAAGATATTTTTAGAATGCAGCCAAACAAATCCATGCCTACATCAAGCAATTTTCAGTAAACTATGACAAATTGTCCCTTTTTTGTCAGAAGAAAATCCTGTTCATCCGTCTTTGTAGCTGCATAGCCCTTCCAGGACTGTGGGGACCCAAACAAAAGCATAAAGCACTGCAGGTGCAGCCCTGCTGGGACAACAAAGAAGCATATCGTCACCTCCCCACTCACTTGCTGGGAAAACACGTTTCTTCAAGGACAATTGTCTCTCTCTCCTCCTCCACCCTCTCCCTAGTGTTTTAGGAGCAAAAGGCAAGTTTAGTGTCACAAAACAAGCTCTCAGTTAATTTTTTGAAGGACAGTAATTTATTACCCTGTTAAAAGTCTTCCCAAATATCACCTTGCAGCACACACTCTGTAAGTCAAACCCAGAGGTGTGGAGTTCCCTCTCTGGTTCCCAGTCTGGGCTCTTCAGCCCTGTCCCAGCTGCTCTGTGGCCACATGAAGCTTCCCTCTTTACTTTCTCCTGACCTCTCCTTCCACGCACCCCTAGCCCTCCCCCCCTTTCCCAGAAGTCCACCATCTCCACTCCTGCTTTCCTCCTTGCCACTGCACAGCTCCGGATCTTCCAACTATCAGTATTCCTCCTGACCATCCAGCCTGAGCTGTCTTTCATGACCTGCCAAAGACACAAGGAGCAGTGAAGGCACCAGCATTTCACAGAATCGTAGAATGGTCTGGGTTGAAAGTAACCTTTCAAGCTCATTTAGTCCAACCTTCCTTGCAATGAGAGCAAGGACATCTTCAACTAGACATGTTCCTCGGAGCCCCACCCAACCTGACTTTGAATGTTTCTAGTGATGGAGCATCCACAATGTGTCTTGGCAACCTGTTTCAGTGTCTCACCACCCTCATAGTAAAACATTTTTCCTTACATCTAGTCTGAGAAGAGGAGTGGGGCAGGTCCATGTCCTTGGGAGATCAGTGGGGCAGGGATTCCAGCAGTGGGATGTAGCACAGCTCTCTACTGCAGAAGCACCCAGGACAACCAGAGCAGCTGAGGTGAGGGTGTTCCATGGTCTTGCTGTGCTTGAGACAGCACAGGACTGCCTCAGAAGACAGCCTGCAGTGGGAAAGACGGACACCCCATGGTGTGGGTACACATCCCTGCCTGCCACATGGGTGCCACCTTTTAATATTCCCAAAGGCAGCATGACAGTGGGGACAGCCCAAGAAAGCATGAAGGTCTTGGGACTGATCAGAGAGACCTCCCTCACTTCATGGCATGGCCCTGAGGAGCACAGCTAAGACACATTTGCTAATGTTCTTGTCAGAGGTGTTGGCAAAAGCTGTTTGGCACTTGGGAAGGAAACAGCCTTTGAATCTTCTCTTAACAGCCTTAGGGTCCTGTCTGTAGTTTATATTTTTCCTCTTTTCCAGTGACAAGCACAGTAGCTGTTGTAAAACATGATGAGTCATAGCTGCAGGCTGCAAGGGAAAGACAAGGTAAAAGGAGAGCAGGGACAGACAAGACGGAAAGCTGCTGTCACTAACCAGCCTCCAAGTCGTTTCTATGTAGCTACCATTAGCTTCTCTACAGTATCACATACATATATCTTCACCTTTCCATGGCTAAATCTATGGCTTGAGGCAGAAATTGAGAACAGCCGCACTATGTTACACGTATCTGCCTAAGAGCATCATGGGAGTCACCGTGCCCTTCTGACTAGAAAGTGAAGTCAGAACTGCCCACTGCAACGGTGGGAGGCTGGGAAGGGTTTGTCAGGCAGCTAATCTAGAAGAAAAGCAGAACTTTGAGAAGGCCAAGACCATGTTTTGATCAAGGTATCCTAAAACTCCCTTTACTGTTGTCTTTCATGAAAACTGGCAGCGATGAGCAACCCTGGCTGCTCTGCTTTGCCATGTGTCCCATCTCCACTGGTACCACAAATACTCTGCGAAAAACCTTCCTGTGACAAATGTTTCAAACACAAACATAGAAGGGTAGAAGTCTTTTAGGTCACTGATTTGATTCACACCTAATATATTTTTCATGCACTAATTTGAATATGAATATGATAGTGTCAGAAGTGATAGTGTCACAAAGAGCACCTGTTCCAATAGTGTCAAGTACTGAATTCCTCATAAGTGGTGGACCTAAGCACCTACTTAGATCCACAATGCTGATGTAGAGCAACACCAAGTATTTCTTAGACTGCTATTCAGTTGTGTGTGGGAAACAAGTTTTCCCACCTTAGGAAATACATTCACAGTGTCCTAAGTGTACCTACTCCACAAAAAAGCATTCATGGCCCTTAGAAAAGAAACCAAGACAGAGGGATCCAGCTCCCAGCACAGCAGCACAAGGACAACTTACTGGTGCTACAGAACAGTTCAACTGAAGTGACTGCTCTGCTTAATGCAGGTGAAAAACTGAATTAAGTTTTTTGCAGTCTATCATATATCAGTCTCAAAACTAATCTTGCTTAAACTATCTTCTACTTCACCAGAGAGATAATTCCGTGCTGGATTGTCCCTTGATCTGGTTCAAGCTGCAACATTTATTCCCTCAGAGAACTTAATTTTCAATTAAGTGGATTTTTTGACCAAAACCAAAACATTGTCACTTAAAAATGTTCAGCTAATTCTACACAAAAATTTGCTCTTAGGCCTGCTTATCTCAGTGTTTCTAAGAGAGCTGACAGTTGCTGAAATATAGGCACTAGAATTGCTGGTGTTGACAAGGCTTTAAAGCATCATCACATTGAGTAGCCATTAGAGGTTATATTTCATTGGAAGTAATGTAATTCAATTACCATCACTCTTTAGTATGTCCCATCTCTGGAGGCTGACAACAAGCCATATCATCCATCAGATTTTAACCTGAACTTTGCATTCTAGCCTCATAGATTGCCAGTTCTCCATTATGAACAGCTTCATATTTTTAGTGTCCTTTCTTAGCGAAAAGAGGTTATCCAATTATACTGCACATCCATCTGCCTGCCTGTCTCTCCTTCCTTGGCTTTTCAACCAGTTTCAATCAGGAGGCAAAGGTCTTCAAGAAAATTAAGTTCCTATCAGTTTTGCAACTAATCAGAGGCATGGTAAAGAAGAGAAATCATTTGCACGTTCCACTTGGGAGTGGTAAGCTATGTAATCCCTGCAAACTGACAATCTGGTGAGCATGGACAGCTAATACTGTCTCTTTCTCCATAGAAGAAACACAAAAGGCTGAGGAATTTGTGCTATTGCAGGGACAGAAGGTCAGGGAGACCCACATCTTGTCCTGTGAGACACAAACCACTAGGAAAGCAAGCTCCTTTAGAACTGCTGTTCATGGAACAACTATTTTATAAGGTTAGTAATTTACAAAGCTTAGTAATTTTCTTGTGCATATTTCTTCAGCAAAGAATGTTTTGAGTAATTCACTCTGACAGTCGAACATATTGCAAATACAAAATATAAATTACACAGAAAAGTGATGTAACACTTGTTTTCCCAAGTCTATGCATTTAAGCTCTATCAATAATCACATTTTCTTTCTCAGAATAGCTAGAATGCAGAGTAACTGATTCACTATGTTTATAAGTTTAAATGATTACTCTTACTGATAATTATCAACATTACTGATTCATATTACTGTTGTTGTTCTGCCTTTTTGCTGCCTAACTGAACCATAAAAGTACTCATGACTTTCCTAGTTCTTTATCACATTCATCAATTGCACAACAATTGTGACTTATGACAACTTATTCCTCAAAGGCAACTTGTTTACATCTGTCATTGCATCCATTCCCTTTCTCACTCCCTCTCCATCCTTCCAAATTTTACCCCCTCCATATTGCTATTTATGCTAAATCACTTTTTTCTGGCCTTTCCCACTCACTGGCTCTCACCAACTCTATAGCTCCCCTCCTCCCATGTCCCCACATTTTCCATCTCAGTCTTGCCCCTCACCCTACTATCTCTTTTTCTGCCTCCCACATACACTGTCATTATCTGTATTTTCTGGCTTCCTCCCCTAGCCTGCTTTTTGCTCAGAAGATAGTTCCTTTCCCCTCGCTCACACAAAACTTTACTAGAAAGAGCTCAGTGAACCTGGAAACTCTTATAAAAACACTTCTGCTGGACTTTCCTGGTTTCACTTCCTTATACTCTTCCATGGATCACATTTATGGAAGCTGGATTTCCCTCTTACTCCTTCTGTTCCACTTGCCCACTCACTACCAAAATCTCATGTTTTCTCCCACTCTCATTTAGGCCCCCACCTTTTCCCAGTTAGTACTGCTCCCTGTGGCACAGTTATCTTCAGCTACACCCAAAGCCATTCTCTATCACTTTAACTTCTTTTTGAGTGTTTCTCTGCAACTTTTACTCTATAAGCCAACCACTGTCACCTTCTCCTCTGCTTCTAATGACCTTCTGTGAATGCATAGCTTCACTTTGCTTTAGATGTTTGCTTACCCTTCAGTCCTTCCATCCTGTTTCTCAAAGACAACTGCCCCTCCAGTCCTTGTAAACTTTGGAGGTTGATATTTTACTGCTAGGAGAGGTTGCCTTCTGCCATTTGGGGAGTTCCCTGATCCATTTCCCACAATCTACCCAGGGTGTGAACTCCAGTGTACGTCAGAAGTCTCGAGTATTCCCAGATAAGGGTCACATCATACACACATACGCACACACACACGCATGCACACACGCATACAGACACACACACACACTCTCTCCTCTGCTGGAAGACAGCCCATGCTGCTGAGAACAGTCACCCATCAGCTGCAGGTAGGCTGGCAAACTCCCATGTCTGGAATACCAAGTTTTACTCCTCCCTTATACCCATTACTCACTCCTGCTGCCATCCCTTAGGGAGCACCCGCAGAACATTCAGGACAAGACCACCAAGCCTCTTGCCCTCATTCCCATACTTTTTATAACTTTTGTCACACTTCTGTTCCTCATTTTCTCATCCACATATGCCATCCTTTCCCTCACACTCTACCTTATTTTGTCAATTCCTAGAAAGCTCTCTGCCTACGTGCAAAAGGAAGCCACTTTGTCTCAGTTTAAGTCTCTACCGAAAGGACAGATTCACAAATCTTACGGTACATCCTTTACTCTTCAACGACCAGCTCTGGCCATCATCTCTATTGCTTGTATCTAAATTGCCATTCATCTGCGTTATTACCTTTTCCCTCTCCCGTATTCATTATGTCACTCACAGGGTCTTGTTTCAAATTAGACTGCAACATACTTGGAGCAGAAAGAGTGCTCGTACAGCATATATACCTAGTACAACAGGAGGTTGTAGAAGCTGGCATTTCCCCCAGAGAATAAAAGTATCATAACTGCCCAAGGCTAGTGGGAACTTACCGAGCCGTACAGTTCCCCTTTCTCATTCATTCCAAGGTAAAGTCCACTGTCGACTCCTCGGATGCTGACCAAGCCCACTGCTATACTGATAAATTCCAGTATACCTATAAAATGTAGGGGAAAAAAACAAACAATGTATATGTTGTTTCCACTGAAAGATGATTTTTTTTTCAGATGTGACTGATCCCTGAGTGTCAAGCAGCTATTTTTAAGGCTGCTTTCCCATTTTCTGTGTTGTTTGGAGGAAGATGAGGAAAAAACGAATATAAAATACTTAAAGTACTTTGAGTGCCTGTTAGAATGATGAATTGCAGACAGCATTAACATACCAAATGAAAAGATTACTCTAAATCTTTCTCATCCTTTCCAAACACAAGCTCAGTTATACTCTGATTTGCACAACAGATAGTACATTCAGAGAAAAAAAAAAGTTTTCGGAGTGCCCAAATTAGCAGAAGTGAGGAAGCTATGAAATTTTTCTTGCAAAATAAATTCTGAAAAAATACAATTTAATAAGAATTGTGAAATAAAACGATGTTACACATGGAACCTAAAGATCTACTTCCAGCTATCAATGAACCAGGAATACAGGGAAAGATTTACTCACAGTATGATCTTCCAGAGGCTTGAGAAATGACAATCCTTAGTATAGTCCACTTTCATGCATTTCTGTTTAGATAGTAACCATTCTCCCTGATGTTATTTATTAATCTCAAATTCAAAAATTAAAGTATCCTTAATCTAAGTAATAATGTATACATGATTAACTCTTCCCATGCACGTAACAGCAAGTTCGCACAGACATTTGTGCACATAGAAATAATATTTTGCCAAGAAGCACTGCTTCTGCAAAGCCCCCAGGTTCAGCACCCACATGCACAGTACAGCAAGTATCTGTATTAAGTATTGGCTCATCTGGTTCTGGGGGCTTGGCGATTTTCTGGCAGCCTTCCCTGCAAATTGCTTACCTCTTCAATGAGGATGCTACCAGCCAAACCTTGCATAAACCTACGAGTCTTGTGTCAAAAATGAAAATTGCTTTCTATTTGGGAGTGCTCATCTTAGACTGTAATGATCTCACAGGAGTTATCCAGCAGCACTCAGAAGCACGCTGCTGTGTTGCTTTCTGAGTCAAAAAATAAAGCACCAAGTAGCATTTTCAATATATTTTGTGAATTTTCATGCCTAAGCACATCATATAACGATTTTTAAAGCTCATTAGAAACTATGTGTACATGAAATAATAAAATAACAGCATAGTACGTGTTGAGCCTCACGTGGCCAATAAAAAAGCACTTTCATGGATTTTTTTAACAATTAATTTGGCATCTCCCACAAAATAGTTGAGCACTAATCAATAACAGGCATGAATCACATAAATCTAACATGGCACAAGTTGAAGCCAATAGGGAAAATTTATAGCCAAGCTAATGTAAAGATGAAAAGTATTCCCTATAAGGGACTATTGATCATTACCTTATATATTATTCAGTACTACAAACACCATAGTCTTACTGTTTTGATAACCCTGTTTTGAGGCCTGGGCATCTTAAACCATTCTCTACATATGCACAAATAAAAAATACTACCGGGAAATATTTAGTAATTATGGATTCTTTTAAGTAATACAAAGTGGCAGCATGCTGTTTACCTGGTATATGTAGTATCTCAGATACAATCGAGCTATTGAAACAACTTAAACATTGCCATTATATCTGGGCATATAAGACTTCCGCATTTGTTACTAAGGTTTTTTCTATAAAGCTTTTACCAAAATATCATGTTACTTAATAAATGTTACCTAGCAATTTTAACTGAGGTTAAATCTTACATCAAGTGTGTATTATACAATACTATAACTAAGTTAGTGAGTCTGGCATCTTTCACAACAGTCTAAATGTAGTGTTTAATTGCTGTCCTCATTTCAAATATTTGGGTGCACACTGTGTAGCGCAGAAAAAGAATAAAAAAGCACTGTCACATCCTATTGTAAGTGCAGAAAACGAATTTAAGGTACTTGGCTAAGAGCATCCATGTATTTGAGGTCAGAAAAGAGACTTCTTCATTTGAAATATTCAAAAGCCTATTCACAGCAAGTTTTATATGCCATATTAAGTCCTTCAAGAGATTATCTGGGGCTAAGCATACAGTCTTACAGAAGTCTTGTCAGTTTAAGGATTTCATGATTTGCCCCTACAGTTCTGTGAATATTTTCACTGTATAGTTTCTATAATATACAGATAATACTTAGGACCTGAACCAGATATTAAAATAGATAATCCTCTTCAAAATGAGGCTGGATCAAATGGAAATCAGGACATATCCAAACTTTAAAAGCTAGAGCCCTATTTATAGCTAAAAATGGGGAAGGGAAGCTGTGAGGAAATAACTGTCTCAGTGCATGGGGTGCTGAATTTCTTTTCACCAGACACTAAGCACTTTCTTTAATGAAACCACTTTAGTGTAAAGACCGATTCCTTCATGAGTAGCTTAGGAAGAAAGTTTTGGGGAAGTTATTTATTCCGTTTATGCCCTTCATGCACCTTCTTCTACATGATCCAACTCTGCATGATCCATGCTGAATGGCAGCAGGACACCAGCCTGACATAAAGGCTGGTCATGCTCTCCTGTCAGGCTCACAAGTGAGAGGGGGTGGGTAGTTCACAAATGTGAAATTTTAACTTTCATCTAGCTTAGCTCTGGTGAAGAACAGGCCTACAGAAAAATTTCCTTTGGCTTTAAGCAATGGACACCTCTGCAACTACGCGGTCTTTTTGTTGTTGCCACTTTGCCCTTTGCACATTTTTGTCTTTGACTACATACAAGCTTTCTTTGTACTGATGGGTTGAAGCAGTTTAACTTCCCCTTAGCAGTCTAACACACCGAAGACGACAACGAAGACGGTAAACAAGTATCTCCGCCAGCCAGTTCTTTGTAGGGCTTCCGAAGGAAGCGAATCGCAGGGGAGGGTGAAGGACTGTCCAGACCCTGCTCACCCTGGGCTGCTGCGCGTTCAGCGATCGCCCACCTCGGCAAGGGCAGTGGGGCGAGGGAAGCGGAGCCCTTCGTGGCTAAGAAGCCGACGGGAGGACAGCCCGGTGATGGGGCGAGGGAAGGAACTTCCCCAGTGCCCCTCCGCCTCCGCCGCCCCCCTCCCTTGCTCCCGGCCGCCGGCCGAGGCTGCTGCGCGGAGGGGCGCGGGGCTGAGCGCTCCGCCGGGATGCGTCCCGTCTGTCGCAGCTGTCACCGCTCCGTGCGCTCCCCCACATGATGCCAATTAAAAGACGGGAGCGCAGACAGACACAGACCCCCTCCCCGCCGCCCCCTCCCCAGGCAGCAGGGCCCTGCTTCAGTTTCAGGCTCTTATAGCGCCCTTGCCCGCTCCCCCTCATCCCCTCCCCTTGCAACGCTCAGTAGCGGGGGAGACTGTCGAGGCCGCTCGGCGCCCTTCCCTCCCCCTAAAACCTGGCCCACGATTCCCAGTCCCGGGGGCCAGAGCCCTCCCCGCACGCATCGCCTTCCTCCCGCCCCGTGCTGTCTCTGGGGAGAGGCAGCAGAGCGGGGCGGGGGGCAGGCCCGCCCCGCCGCATACAGCAGCAGAAGAGGCGGGCAGCCGCAGGGACCCCCCGTCCGTAGCCGCCCCCGCGCCCTCCCGGCGCTGAACCCGCCCCGCCAGCCCAGCGCCGGAGCAGGCAGGGCGGGCCGGGAAGGCGGGAGGGCGGGCGGCTGCGCGGCTCTCGCAGATGATGAACGCAGCGGTTCCTTGTAGCAGCAGGTCCCGGGGAGCGGAGGTCACCTGCTGACAAGCTTTTTTTTTTTTCCTTTTCCTGCATGCTCCTATTTTTTTAATGCTGTGCATGCAGTACTTGTGCTGACGCACAGAGGCACGCCTCTCCGCTGTTACAGAGTTCCTGAATTTACAATGACTCTAGTGTCTAGCCAATGCCCTAGACTAAAGGAGACTGCATCAAAAAAAATTTCTTTTGTGACCCAGGAGAGATAAGGCTTTGATCACCTGAGATCGCATTACAGGGGGGACCAAGCCGGGCTCTCCTGGGGAGCTTTTCTTTTAGAGATGGACATCTTGCTGCAGGAATTGCGAAATGCCAGGGCTCCCAGAACCGGGCGAGTATAGACACACAATATGGCTCGGTTTACTGTATGCAATAGGCACACATCCAACATAGCATCACAAAAGAATTACTCTTATCTGATGTCTCTCCAGAGGTGTGTGCGTGTGTGTGTGTGCGCGGGGAGGGGGATTCCCACAGGGCAGAGCCCAGAGAGGAGTTTACGCGGAGCCCCCGACGTTTTCTCTTTGTCCTCCTTATTCCTGAAGGAAAACTTCCTTCTGACGCGTACCCCCACACTCACGCACACGCGAGCGCAGGTTTCCCTGCACACGCTCGGAGGAGACCATGTAAACCCGCTCTCGCTCGAGCAGCTCCTGAGATGGGATGCAGACCTCCCCAGGATCGTCACAAGACTTTACAATCACCAAAACCCAAATAGCATCTGCTATTCGGTGACCTCCCCGCAAACACAACAGCAATCTCACGGGACCGATACAAAAGCACCGAGATCCTCTTCCCTCTCCCAGAGAAGCCGGGAGACCCAACACGTCCCATGGGTTCGCCGTGCCCGCTCTGCCCGACCCTGGAGCGAGCAGGGGCATCACCGGCGCACTCCATGGGAGAAGAGTTATCATTGGGGGGCGTCCTGCGGGGGGAGAGGGAGATCAAATCGACAAGGACAAAAAAAGAAAAAAAATCAATCTATTTAAAGCCAAGGCGCTGCAAGGGATGGAAGAACTGCCCCCCGGAATTGTCAGCTTCCTACAACTGCAGCTGGAGAGCCATTTTTAAAAATAGACGCCGCGAGTAATGTGGTCACCGTCGCCTTGCGAAGGGGAGCAGCTGGCGGCCCTCCTCTGGGGGCGGCGGGGCCCCGCGGGCCTCCAGCCCCACACCGCCCCGGCTGCCGGTGCGCAGCGCCCTACACCTGCTGCGGCCCCGCACCGCGCCTCCCTCGCCGGCTCCGCACAGCGCCGCGCCCGCCGCTCTGTGCCCGCACCGCAGCGGGCTAGGGGGGACCTGCGGCGGTAGCTCAGCAGCCACGCACGGCGTCTGCATGTGCCAAGGAAAACGCCTAGCTGCAAAAGCCCCCCCATTCCCCTCACTCCGCGGCTGCCTGAAACACTTTCCGCACTTTTTCTCGCCAGCAAGCTTGGATGTTGCGCCGCAGGGAAAGCCGCGACGCTCCCCCTCGTCCTGCACCCACCCCCGTGGACTCCGGGCTGGTGGGCGGCGTGGGAGGGAGGCAGAGCCCGTAAGCAGCGTAAGAGTGTCAGGGATCAGCGGATGGCGGGGGATGGAGGATGAACCTGCGACCATGCGAAAGCCTCAGTCCTCTCCTCCCCCTCCCCCCCTTCCCCTCTGAGCCCTTTGGAGATCATCTCCTACAACACCAGCATTATCTAAACAGCTTCACAAAGCAATAAAATACAGCTTAGATATCGTTCAACATCTGGCATTAAAATACAAAGAGAGAAAAAAATCACCACAGGACTTTGTTTTTACGACCGAATTTAAGTGCTGTCAGGTTAGTTCACTCACAAGTTAACTCCTTCCAACAGCTGGGAGCGTGGTGAGCTAACCTGGCGTATTTTCCTCACCCCTCCTTAAGAAAAAAACCAAAGAATCAGCTCATCCAGGCTGTTTTAGTTACTTTCATGCATTCAATCTGCCAAGCCTTTAACAGACTCCCTGGCAGCAGAGAAGCTCCAGGCCCACTGGACTCGCGTGTGCATGTGTGGATGTGTGCGTGTGTGCATGCACAAGCTCTCCGGAGCGGCCGGGGCCATCAGCCCCTCAGCCCTCGCTGCTGAGTCACAAATAGCGTCCCTGGAAAGGAAATCCATGGAATGCTATTTCAAATTCGCTGCCAGCCTGACACGCCAGACAGCTCGGGAAAGGCAGATTTTGGCGCAGGATTCCCGGCGGGTTCCGGACCCCACCTGCGCTCCCTCCTTCCCGGGGCGCCGGCCACCGGCAACGCCGCACAGCTGCGGGTGCGGGCGAGCGGCTAGCGGCGAGCACCGCTGCGGGTCGGCGGACGCTGCCGGTGAATCCTCGCCGAGCAGCGAACCAGACTGGGTGTGCAGTTCGGGCAGTTACTAGGGCAGGTAATCGGCAGAGAAAACGAAAGAAAAGCCCTCGTCAATTTGCGTATAGGACGAGAGCCACTCCCTCCAGGAAACTCGGTGAATTTTAAATTGTCGTGGTTAATGATTAAAAACCCTTTAAACTCGCGAAATCAAATCATTCAGCAGAAACGTCCCGAGCAAAAATTCCACCACCGCCACCACCACCTCCCAGAACGCGTCTGCTCTTAAGCAGAACTTGAGGCTACACAAACGTCGCTACTAAACACCCGGCGACTTCGGCGAGGGCTCCTGCTCCGCCGCGGTGGTGCCGCTCGTGTACATCTGCACCCCCGGACACACTCATTTTCCCCCTCGGCGGATCAGCCATCAGCACAAACCCCCCTTCCCGCCCGCCTCGAACCCCCCCACCT
>JAWMRA010000001.1:44256792-44437717 GCA_035584735.1 Pseudotriccus pelzelni | reverse complement strand
CCGCCCGAAAAAAAAAAAAAAGTTGTTTAAAACTGTCGGGAGAGACCCAGTGAGGGGAGAGAGGGTTTCTGTTTCTTCTTATGATATTGAGGATTGGTGTTATTGTGGTTTTGCCCTTAGAAAACTGCTGTGTTAACCAGCAACGGGACAGAGCGTCTCCTGCCTTTGCAGAATTCTTGAGCAGAGCTCAAGGACCCGGCACGATGCAGAACCTTGCACGAGGGAGAGGAAGCTCCGGCAGTCCCTTGAATTGAGTGCAAAACCTGAACATAGGTTCTTCTGGGAATGTTGGGAAGAGAGAGAGGGAGGGAGAAAAGCAGAACAAACAATATCTTGGGGGCTGAGGGGAGAGATTGCCTGGTGTGAATGATGATGTGCACTGCTGAGGTAGCGGGGTTCAGGAAGGTTGTTGGTGGAGCCTGGAAACAGACTTCTAGAGGAGAATTTTGCTAGGCGCTTAATTAAAAATAATCGACTCTGCACATCCTCCTGCTCGATGGGCATGCAGTGGAGGGGGCAGCTCTCCTTGCCTTCCCCACTACAAAAGCTAGCAGCCCAGTTCTGACTGGTGCAGCCTTTCTGCATTCCCCCACTTGCCAGTGTGACTAAACACAAGAGGAGGGAGAGAGAGAGACTACTTTCCACATCTAGCAGGGAAACTGCAGCAGAGAAAAGCAGTGTCCTGAATCCCCACGGACCTTTAGGAAACTGACACACGCCAATGGCGCATGAGCCACCCTCTTTTATTTGACTCCGTCAGTCTTTATTGCAAGTTGAAGGACAGGATGTAGAAGCTTCAGAGCAGGGTCACATCACTCTAGTTCTGTACAAACCCACAAAAAGAAACAGTTGTTGTGTGTCAGTCCATGCATTTTGATGTGCAAGAGCAGAAAACCTCCTAACAACAAAGCAGGAAAGTCATTGCTCTCTGGCAAATAGTTCCAAAGCATTTACCCTGTATATCGAGTTTAAGGACACTGCTCTCACACACACACTGCTTATATCAGCATGAACAACTGCAGAATGACTTGGGAAAAACTGCAGAACTCACCATGTCAAAAATCATTATTCTTTATCAACTCGATCATGGCAGTACCCAGAGGCCCCATTCAGGGCTCACAGCCCCATTGTGTCGGATACTGTAGACACATGTAATAAGAGAGATGGTCTATGCCCAAAGAGCTTATGATCTTAACCCATGATGAAAGACAACAGGTGTATAGTACAGACCCATGGGGGAAGGATAAGGGAAAAACAGCCTTGAGAATAAAAAGCAACAGGCCTGGCTAGTGACAAGTGTTTGGTGTCAGAAGAAGGTTTTAAGGAGATTTGAAGGGGAACAATAAAGGAGCTTTATGGTTATTAATGGGGAGATTTTTTCAAGCGTAATGGCTAACTTGGAAGAGAACATAAAATTGCTTATTAGGAAATTGGACTGCTGAAAAGTGAAGGTTTGTGCCACTGGCAAAACAGAGGGAATATTGCCGAGAGACCATAGAGCCTGGTATCTGGTGTGCTCTCAGTCTAGAAGCAACAGGGAAAGAGGCTCCCAGCAACTTTCCAGTGCTTTAAAATTTACATTTCTACTCCGAGTGAAGAGTAGTATGTGGGTTTTTTTCTCTAGTTCAGGCTTCAGTATTTTCCATCTTGTACTTCACACCAGCATACCTTATGAAGAATATCTGACAGTAAAGAAGAAAGTATTGGTATAGTTGCCTTTTTTTTTAGGGAACTTAAATGAAAACCCATAGGTTATTTGCTATAGGAAGTTTAGTGTTATGAAAGTGTTATCTAAGTTGAGGCTTTGATGTCTGAATTACTCATAAGTATCAAAGCCACACATGAATTATGCAGGACATCCCCAAAATTATACCCATCTGTGAGTAGGTGGTGTTCCAACCCTGCTTCACATAAAATGTATGTGTGATGTGTAATGTCAAACTTACTCCTTACAGAAGTTTGGCATTGCTGATAGCTGGGGCTGTATTAGAAACCTACACTTTTATCCCCGAGACACTGAGGCAGGAACATCCCTAGCTCCCCTCTACTCGAGATTCACACCCACTTCCCTTATACCCTCCTGGAATTAAAGACTGCATCTGCCACAGTGAGTCATCAAGAGCTTACTCATCAGCTTCATGCAGGATTTTAACTCCTGAGAGCAGAGTTGGTCAGAAGGATCCTCCATGTCTTGAGAAGTTCCTGGCACACCGTGTCCTCACATGTACCACACTAGTGTGACACCTCTGCCAAGTTTTAGATATTACAACTTTTTTTTAAATAAAACTGTTTCACCTGTAGTCTGCCAACCAGCTCAGTTTTAAATGATCTTTTTACATATCAATTTTTGAGAGTCATTTAAAAAGTAAATTAGCTTGCCTGTTTTTTCTTGGTTTGTGGTGGGTTTTTTTCATTCCTCCAAAGTGCATAATTTCCCCCAGTGTAAAGAATCTTATTCTGGACCTTTAATATATCTAACTAATTGGTTTCTCAACCTTGCAGATAGACTACTGAAAGAATTATATTATTAAAAAGAGAGGTGTAACAACTTTCCCATGAAATGCATGGCATTTGCCATTTTTACTAAAATGTCTCGAGGCAGAAAACTTTTAAAAGCTTTCTACAAATAGACAAAGATATAAATATATAAAAAGTAATGCTATTTTCATTTTTCTTGACAAATAAAAATTTTTAGGGTATTTTGAAGCATAATATAAACCTGGATATAAGACTATTGAATAATCTCATTTCATTTGAGGCTGCTGGAACAGAGACTTCAAGATATAAACTACTTGTTCTTTAACACAGATAAATAGGAGCAATTTTAGGGCACAAATCATCTGACCTATTCCAGGAGTCTACTTTAGGATGACATGACTCATGCCCTAAAGATGCTTAGTTCTTCCTCGTGTATGAAGGGAGCCTATATTAGATTTAGGCTTCTACATGACAGAGGTCTAGATAGGACTGGATGGATCCCACCTGCTGCATTATACACGTGATTGAGAATTTCCCCAGCACGGGTGGTGAGGGCACCAAACTATTAATACAGCTGCACAAATTCACACTCCAAAGAAAACTCAAGTCACCTCAGCAATGAAAAATTACTGAAAGTCATGATTATGAAACACTAGATTGCCTGGAAATAAACACAATGTTTTTGAAAATTAAAAAAAAAAACCCAACACCAAAATGAAACAAACAAATAAACAAAAAAACCCCACAGTGTCAGTCAGTTTAATTGGATTAACATAAAAAAACTTGAGCTAGAGGAATGTATTTGCTTTCTCACTTCAGCAACTGCAGAAAAAATAGCAGTATTTATTACCAAAAGGTTCCTGTAAGAATCCAGAAGACAACAGAAAAGGGCTTGTTCCCAGTTCATCAAATTTTCACACTAGAGGAGTGTAAAATATGCAGTTTAGATGGAAAATTCCTAGAAAACATCAGTGTCAGTGTCACCATGTAATACACAGTGACTGTGGGATATCTGATATGAACTTTTCATGGTGTTATGGTATTTTGCTTTATAGAGGAATTAGTGAATTCACATAAATAAGCACTGGCAGAATATGACCATCCTAGGGAGGGAGTTATCAGGGTCCATGTTCTAAGATACCTTAATTTAAGCACAAAAATAAAAATATCACTATCAGTCAGATACAGTTGACTGTGTCTGTGACTCTTTCCAGTTGAGTGCATTGACACAGATGTCAATATAATGTTTTGGAATATGTGTCCTTGTTGGTGCTACTTGAAGGTATATAGGGTGATGTAAGCATGAAAGCAGCCAAAAATGTTTGAAATTTCTGTGATGTGTTTATTTGTACATGGCTGATATCTGCTGTTTTTAATAATAAATTGAATTTCCATGATGTTCCAAGTCCCGCCAGGTCAAGAGCCGAAGTGCCACTGATTGGAAGGACAAAAGGGGAGGTAATTAGAGGTGCCATGTGTGCAGGTGACCGCAGAGGCCTCCACACGGCAATCAATTTCTGCAGCGTGGCTCACAGAACTGCTCACCATGAGAACATGTTTGCCACTGCCAGTGCTTTGCCTTGTGCACCTTTCCTGTCCAAGCACACACGGTGTCAAATCAGAGGTCTCTGCCTTCTTCATGCTCCCATGCTGTCAGTGCTCACCTGAGGGTGTAGGCTTGTCAGGATTTACCAGCAGGCTACAGGGCACCTCTGAGGCTCTTCCTTTGGCTGATACACTTCCTTTGTAGACAGTTCACCACCTTAAGGATGAGGTAGCATTCGTGCACCAACCGAGGCCCAGAGCTTGACCATAGCTGGATGCTACTTACCAGTGCTAGACTGGACCTGCAGCCACCGATCAGAGTGGCAGGGAGAAGGTGCCTTTCGGCACCTGCCCAGCTCGGCAGGAGGTGCGTGTGTGCCCCCACTTACCGCTCCACGTGCGCTGCAGCAGCCACAGCAGCAGCCCAGTGTGCCGCCGCCCCGATGGAGAAGGTCCGTGCCGGCTCCACGATGGCTCTATGCCCGCTTTCTGGAATGGCCAAAGGCCTTGATAGCTTTCCCGATGGAAGTGATTGCCTCTCCGCCTACGGCTTCGCGGCCGTCCAGAAAATGTCATCCCGAACCGCCCTGAGCCGTGGCCTGCAGCGACCACCCGGGGCTGCTCCGCTCGTGGGCCGGAGCGGGGCCGGGCGCGGCGGGCCGGGGGCTGCGGGGCAGGGGCAGCCGCCCCGCCGCGCTTGTGCGGGGCTCTCTTGCCCTCTAGCGGGCGAAGCCAGCGGGGCGGCCCCGCCGTGCCCCCGGCCGGCGCTCCCCGCGCCGCGCCAGAGCCCGCGGCCCGCCCGGAGCCCCGGCTCCCGCTGCGGGACGGCGCGGCCGCACCACCCCGGCAGGGCGGGCGGGCCCGGGCCGTGCCCTGGCTGCGGGCGGCCTGGCTGGGAGCGCAGCAGGACGAGCGCTCCACGGACAGCGCCTGACCGGGGTGCCGCCAGCACCGCGCAGCCAGAGGCGGGGAGGGGAGCCCAGCGCCGCGGTCCCAACCATCAGAACGAAAAGCCGACGAGCAGAACGAAGAGCTGACGAGCAAGACCATAAAGAGGCGGTCAGAGGCACCATTCGCCTTTGCGATCCCTTCAGCCGGTCATGGTAGCTGACCGTGTCCCCACGGCTGGGACCAGCTGAGCAACGTACGGGGAGGCAAGGGGGAGCACCTCAGTTGCTGGGCAGGCATCATGTGCCCAATGCTGCTGAGGAAGGGAGCAGTCGCTGAGGACAAGGGAGCCCTGGGCACGGCCTTGTCATGCAGAGATCCGAGACGGCAGTGAGCCCACAGCTGAGTGGGGTGGAAGTGATGCTGGAGGCTGTGCTTGTGGAAGGGAGGACATCTGTGCTCATGTGGGATGTTCTGACACACCATTAGAAGACCAGCTCTTAGTTGTCTATCCATGTTTACTAAGAATTCTCCTTTTCTGCTAATGAACTAGAAAATATTTCAGTATCCCCATCTCCATCATCTTCTTCCTTCCCAGACCCAAATCAGTAATGTATTATCTCCATTTAACAAAAGATCTTACACCACCTAGGTGTAATTCTTGCTGTACTAATGTTTCAGAAAATTTGCATTTCTATTTAAAACTGTCAGTGACTGACTTTCTTCCTGTACTCTTCAGCTTAACTTCAGGACTTTATCGGTTTTGACATTTTGTAAATAAATTCTATACTCTTTCTCCCTCCCCATTTTTAACATTATTATCAGTACTATATATTGCATTTCTACTTTGACTGTTGTTGTAACCACTGAACCACAACACACTTAAAATTATCCTTCTCATGAAATACAATTTGTTAGCCATCTAACAGAGTTCAGGATTTGGGTTTGTTTTCTTCTTCTCCAAAGCTTTCCTCCTCTCACCCTCATTTATAATTTTCCATTCTTCGGAAAACAGTGATACCTCTCGGGTGACTCTCCTCTCATTGTGGTTCCATGAGATAATGTAGTGATGACAAAGTCCTCTGTTTGCTGGTAGTGAATATAGCTGGGTCACTTGGAATGTAGTCACTTGGAAACCTCCACTCTCTGCTACAGTTATTATAATCCTCTGCATGCCTGTGTCTATTTCACTCGCTTAAATGCTATCCAATTACTTTGTTGATAACTAACATATTTTGCGTGGTTTTGCCTTATGATTTTCTTATTCATTCTGTTGCTATTTCACCAATAACTCAACAGTATATAACTGCACTCTGATTCAGTGATGTGAAGGGACAGAAAATGATATAACCATTTGCTTTAAATAATTACCCGGAGTATGTACTAATGTTTTCCTTATGGCTGGCCAAGACAAAAGCATCTCACTAGAATCTTGCTCATTTCTCCTGGACTTACTGCTTTTACAGGAAAACTAGAGACCCTTCCTCCTCGTACAGGGAGGAAAGGGGCTGCTCTGGAGAAGTCAGTAGCTGTGGGGAGCTGAGGAACTGTAAAATTACTAAGCCATTCCCCATAGAGGACTGCCATCTTCTGTTTAAGCTATTTCTGTTTGCCCAGTCTGAATAAGTTTACAAAGGAACTGGGCAAAAGGTGAAGAGGGAGAGAAAAGACCATACTGTACAAATTGCCACAGCATAATCTTTTCACATGCTGTTGTGAGCCACGAAATGTATTTTATACATTGTCCCATGTCCTGGTGAAGAACTGGAAATGCCTGTGATGCAGCAACTACTAAGGTGTTTCAGATAAGTTTTTCTCCTCCAGATCTTTGTCATGAACAGCTGCAACCGATGTTTGCTGTTACATAGAGAGTTAATAAACAGTAAAAACAGTAACAACAGTGGTTCTGAGCTACTACACAGCCCTCAGTGTGACTCTCCCTCCTTCTCTCTGTCTCTCAAGGCACTGCTCTTAGGAGGGTCACCAACACACTTCTGAGTACCAGGCTGTAACTTTACCCCTACCTAGGATTTCTCCTCTCTGTGGAGGAGCAGAACAGAAAGCAGTCTTCATTCCTCTGCCCCCACCCCTCAAAATTTATACTGAGTTTTCACATCCCACCCTTCATTTCTCAGAAAAATGGGACAAGGAGATGAAATGCTCTTTACTGACAAGAATTTGCTTCTCTGCCTTCATAGCTGCTCTTGACAAAAAACAGCTTTCCCACCCTGTTGTTTAGATTTCATCAAAGCCTGCGAACCTGAAATCCACCATAGGAATTCCAGTCCCCTCCCAGAAGCTGTTATTCCAAGAAAGCTTAGAAATTCATCAGAGGGTCTGAAAAACACATCAGCACTGGGAATCCACAACTAGGATTTCACGCCAGAAATAGATGCCGTCTGAACTACTTTGCTTTTTCTAGGCATTGCAGTGAAATCACTGACAGGCGACGGGAAAAGAAACTGTTCAGGAGGTTCCTGTGCTTCCTCCGCTTTAAATATTGCTCTAGGTTTGAGGAGAATTACAATTACTGTCGGGGATTCTCAGGGACTGACTTAAGAGCAAAACGAAGCACTGAGAACTCATTTCTGCAGATACAGACAAATTGGCTGTGACTACCTTGTCCTTACTGCAGTAGCACTGCAGCCAACAGAACTATGCATGCAAATTTTGAGACATCAGGCAGACATCTAGTATTAGGTATCCTGCTTTTTTTAATGGGGGACAGGCTTGTGAAGAAACACATGGCAAAACTGAAGGAAAATTATCTTGCCAAGCCTTGTGTTACGCTATTTGTATAAATCTTGATATGAACAAGCAGAAGGAATTTGCTTGAACTTTCTGGAATTCATATCTTGTATTCTTGTAATCATCTGAGCGTTCCAGCTGTGTATCTGGGAATCTGGTTCTGCTGCCCTGCTGGGGGTGCTAAGGAGAGCTCTGATACACAGAGCTCGCAAGCTCGCTCCCTTCTCTATAGAGATGTTCTCTGGTTGTGTCTTCCAGTGGGGTAAGGGTGATGACACTGCAAACTCCGCTCCTCAAAAAGAAAATGGAGCAAACTCCCTGCTTAGGTAAGATGTCACAGCACCCCTCCATTGCTGGAGCTCTGACAATTTATATGAACACAAGACAAGCACATTTGAATCTTTTATTCTCTCAGGCAAAAAATCCTCTTATAGTTCACCATGACAAACACTCAGAATTTGTGGGCCATTCTTGGTCACAGCTTACATAATTAGAAAACTGGAGAAGGCACCATACACGGACAGATGAAAGCAAAATCCAGGTACACCAAGCACAGGGTGATGAGTAAAAAAAGAATCTAAGAGTTGCTGAAACATTTGCATGGTCACACTGAATTTCTGGAAAGACTGTTTGCAGTCTAGCTGCTCAAAATACTCGACTCACAATGTAGAAGTATGAGGACAGAGGGCTTAGTAAATGTTCTTGAATAGTCCTCTCTGTAGATTTGATTGTCACTAAATTTTTACCGCATGCAGATTTTGGTCCAGTAGTTGCCATATTTTATTTATAATTTAAGTCATATGCTGCTTTCATAATTTTTTGTCTAGTCATTTTAAACACCTTTGTACAGTATTCAGACAACAAGTGCAAATCTTGTTGTTTATTATTATATATGCCATTTCCCTTGGGTTTAAACGAAGTCTATATAATGCAAAATCTATGAAACACTTCAAATTCACTTTGAAATTTTATTTCATAGCTACTCAAAAGTTAAGGCACTGGAGTTTTCTATTAACAGTAAGAAAGTAACTTATTTCTTAGCATTTCTGAAAAGTAAAAATAAATCTGTAGGACACACAAATACCACAACTGAAAAATAACCATAGCAGTAATATGCTTTGAAAAGAGTCAGTCATTTAGAAGCATGTTTTACAAGTGGAGTCTCTCTTCAAGAACAGAGAATCAAATAACTTCCATTACTGAAATAATTTTAAATTATGCGTTCCATAAGGGCAAATATTCAAAAAACAGAGCCTAAATTAAGACTGAAAGGCTAAGATTCTCAGAACTGTCCTTGGTGTCTCTTTTTGCGCAATTACGTTCAAAACCTCTGAAGATGTCTCACATGAGTGCTCAGTAAGTGAACTGCAGAAAGTACATGGAGAAAGTTAGGTCCATTAATATCTCTTCATAGGGTCCTAGATTTGTTTACGTTGGAAAAGATTCCTAACATCATTGAGTCTAACCTTTAACTCAACACTGCCATGACCACCAGCACTAAACTATGTCCCCAGGTGCCACACCTACATGACTTTTAAATACCTCCAGGGATGGTGACTCCACCACTTCCCTGGGCAGCCTGTTCCAATGCTTGACAACTCTTTACATGAAGAAATTTTTCCTAATATCCAATCTAAACCTCCTCTGGCACAACTTCAGGCCATTTCTTCTCATCCTATCTCTCATTACCTGAGAGAAGAAACCAACACTCACCTGGCTACAACCTTCTTTCAGGTACTTGCAGAACGTGGTAAGGTATTCTCTGAACCTCCTTTTCCCCAAGCTAAACACCCACAGCTCCCACAGCTGCTCCTCATAAAACTTGTGCTCCAGACCCTTCCCCAGCTCTGTTGCCCTTCTCTGGACAGGCTCCAGCACGTCAATGTCCTTCTTGTAGTGGAGCCCAAAACTGAACACAGCACTTGAGGTGTGGCTTCATCAGTGCCAAGTACAGGGGATGAACCACTGCCCTGGTCCTGATGGCCACATTGTTTCTGATCCAGGCCAAGATGCCATTGGCCTTCTTGGCCATCTGGGCACACTGCTGGCTCATGTTCAGCTGCTGTCAACCAGCACACCCATGTCCTTTTCCACTGGGCAGCTGCCCAGCCACTCTTCCCCAAATCTATAGTGTTGCATGGGGTTGATATGAGTCTTCAATGTCTTTAACTATTTATTTAGTTATGACCTAAGTAAGCTCCTGGCTGTTTTAAATTCCTGGCCTCATCTTTTTGTAGTGAGATTACATTTCCATTAATCCGTGGTATTTTTTTCTCATGAAAATTTAAAATAATCACTTTACATCACTTCATACCTCCTTAGCCCTTCTGAAAATTATGTCAACCCAGCCTAAATCACTATAGGTTTCGTATTTCATAGGATACACAGAAATCACTGAGGGTTTCCTATTTCATAGGATATACAGCTATGATCTTTGCTTTAGAGTATTTGGGTAGTCACAGGGGTAATCCTGCCAGGTTATGGAGAACAGACATGAGCTGCCAAGAAAGCTAATAAGCATGGTACTTTTTTATTCATGGTACCTTTTTATTCACATGATTCTTCTTAAGCAAACTGAGAAGAAAAGCTGGTGCAGGCAACAAGACAGCATGCAATCAATATACACCGTGAGACAAAGAACATTTCAAAATTCAGTACTAAATTCTGTCTGTAACTGGCCTTTCCAGCAATTCTTTTCAAGAGTAGTTCTTAGATAAGCTATTACTGAGTAGAAGGTAAAATGACACATTTTTTGCATCTTTGAAACAGCATTTAAGCACAGAGATTAGAGTCTTCTTTTCCTATCAAACAGAGCAGTCTGACTCCTCCCCTTCACTTTAGGTGGGCAGCATGGGCACACAGCTTACAGCTATTGTGTGTTTGGGGACTCAGGGCTGACTGTGGCTGCTTTGACCCTCAGGACTTCAGCCACCCTTGTCAGGCTGAAAATGCAAATCCTACTTCTGTCCACTGGCCAAAAATATTAGGCAGCAACCTCAAACCTCCTGAGGCAAGATTCACACAAGCGGCTGCAGTTAAAACTGCTCAGTTGTATAGAACTGCATGATCTTAACCCCTCTTAATCCAACAGGGAAAATAAACTGCTGAACTCAAGGTCAGTTACATCCAGATCATTACAAAACATTAATTCATACTAAGCTGGAGAGGAACCATTCCTGACACGGAACTCCTTCTTGAATATATTCACAAATGCAGGCACCCCTGTTAGTCCTAATGCTGATATTTAGAATACATGTAACTGCTAAAAATTAATGTCCATGAGGCTGCATTTACAAAAATAGACTGGTACATCTTCACTGAGAACCAGACAGGGTATCTAGTGACACAAAAGAAGGAAAAAGGTAAAATTCCTATCCCATGAGAGATACTTGTCCCAGTCCACCAAACAAGTCACCAGTTTAGACTGACAGGCAAAGATTTCTCTCACATTGCAGAATGCTGTCTCATGCTCTTCGGAGGACATCTGTTCCCAGTCACTACAGCCTAGCTGGTTCCCTTCAGTTCCAGCATTTTGACAGTACTAACTGCTGCCACGTGGCAATTACTGTTGAGTCTGCAGAAATTCATCCAACCTCGTTTTGCTGACAACATAAGCTATGAGATTGCAACGTCATGTGAGCTGTTTTTACATCTTGCCTTCTGGGGCTTGGATTTTTCCCTCTAATTGCTTATAATTACTGAAAGGTTCTTACACTTTCCTGCTTCTTTACCTTTTCCGGAAGGTACGATCAACTCAATTCAATCATCTTTGATCTCATCTCCAGTTCTGCTCTCAGTATGGAGCCATCTCAGCTCAAAATTCCACTGCAGCCTTGCCTTTCATCTTAGTCATGCTTTTGTGTGGCTGTTTGACAACAGAAGCAAGAAATAGTCAGTCATGTATGGAGTCCTCAAGCTCTGAATCATTGAGCATTTGGTGCAGATTTCTATCATTTTGCCTGTAATAATAATACCCAGTGACCTTGCACTGGATATTATGACATTTTGTCTTGTTCCTACCCTTCCACTAAAAGTTCATTTAGGTCTTCTTGTCTAACAATCTGCTCCTCTTCAACTCTTTTATTAAATTTGTCATCCTCAAACTATGAGATTTCTCAAAGAACTGTATGTGTAAAACAGAGACTAAAAGAATATGGAATTCCAGAGCTAGACCCCGTATCTTTGTACCAGCTATGGCCCCTGTGCCACAAATTCTTTGTCAAAACTACTTTCAGCACCAAGAGGCTCTGCACTGTAGCACACACATCCTCTGAAATGCATGGAGTTAATATATCATCCTCCCCTGCCTGATGTGAACATTCTCAGCTGTGCAGGGTTAGAGCTACAGCAGAGCCAGATGAACAGTTGACTTACTGTGTCCTGTCAATGATGTATCACATCCGTACAATCTCCTTTGTGCAAAAAGCTCGGTAGAAATGTTCAAAACATGAGCTCTTCCTTCAATTAAGCTTTCCAATATTAAGCAAAATTTCAGAGATTTTTTTACATTTTCTTTATTTGTATTTGTGTGGTCATTATTCTCAGTGCTTGCTAAGTGGCAACATACCTTCAGAAGACAAATACAATATTTTGGTTCTCTGGAATACTTCTTTTTTATTCTTGTTTAACCTCATTGCCAGTTTTAGTACAGCCAACATTCTTTAACAGACGATGAATCAAAGAGAATCACAACTTCATATTTTAAATATCTGAAACTCTGTAGAAGTCCTTGGGAAAAACAAAAACTCTGTTTAAACTTAAATTGCGTATACAAAAACTGGCAGCACCTTTGGGAATTAAAAGTCTCCACAGTACAAATGAAACTAATGTGATCACAAAACAACAGGCTGTCTTTACCTCTATCTGTAAATAAAATACCATCTGTGCCACAAACTTGGTTAAGAGGGTTAGGGGACCAAGACTCAGAGGACACTAACATGAGCAACAGGAAAAGACTTTTGTTGGGTTTTTGTTTGGTTCGTTTTGAACAGGCCTTTTATAGAGCACTTTCTGGCATGAAATGTTGATCCAGAAGCCTTCCAAGCACAAACCTTATCCAGAATTCAGCAGAAATCTGGTGGATGCAGAACTCATGGGATTACGTCTGGTATGCAGTGTACAGTGGCAAGTGCTCATATGTGCACATAAACAGCAGCATCTACTCCTCTAGCAGTAATTTAGAGATTTGTCAGAGTGGCAGTACTACGTTAAATAGGCAGACTAAAAATCACCAAAATTTCTAAAAAGAGAACACTCTTTCCCCTGAATTGAAGCTTTGGGCTGAGGTTCTAACCTTCATTTCAGTTTGCACAATATGTAAAAACTACAGATAAAGACAAACAGAATTCCTCTTCTTCCTTCTCTCATTGTCATAACACTCTTGATCACAACATTATTAGATATTTTTCAGGCTGCTAATTCAATGCCCACTGGCAATGCTGCTCTTTTCAAGCACATTTTTAATGTTATCCCATCTGAAATCTAGGTCTGGTAAATATAATAAATTTGATTATAAAATTTAGATTCCCTAGTTATTAAATTAGCTTCTTTTCAGAAAGCGTGCTGAATCAAAAGGAGAGAAAGCGGCAAATTATACCTGACAGCTTTAATGCACTTATAACTACATGAATAAAAGATGTTGTGATTCATCATAGATAATAAGTCTTGCAAAAACTTTGTGTGAGCTGAGAAAATAATACTAACAGCCTTGCAAAACTGCTTATAATTTAAAATAATTTGGGTGGCAGGGAAAATGTGGCAGATTCTGAAGACTACAAAGTGGTCCAAATTGCATTAAATTTTCTCTTGCAGAATTTCTTTTTGTGTAGAAACATAGCAGTAATTTCTACTTTCATAACTGCCAATGTAGTAACAAGTATGGAGAAACCAGGCAAGATACCTCTTGTGAGTAAACATCTCATCATTCCTCTGATTTGCTAGAAAACAGTATAAACTCTCACTTTGTATTCACAAGCCTAACACTTAATATTATTACAGCTATGACAATGGGGTTGTGTTTTGTACAGTATTAGTATTATAACTCCAGGATGCACAGGAGAAAGCAGGACAGATGATTTTAATATCTAAACCTACTTCTGTAGGACATTTGTTATTTGTTCAGGCTAAACTGTTTCTAAGGCTATGGGATGAAGATGATGAACAAGGTAGGTTAAGTTTTAGGCTATAGCGCAGAAGTTAACTTCTGGACTGAAGTCCAAAATAGTTTTGACAGGGACTTCAAGCAGATTAAAATCTTAGACATTAGATTGTTTCAGAGTCTTGGGGAATATAAGGGACTTTTAACCTGTATCATTATATACAAAGGAATTAGAATGAGATGCACTAAATAAGCCATAAAATTAATGGTAGCAGTTCCCACCATGTTTAAGTCATTGCTTTCTTACATCTTCTTGTTACTTGCTTTTTTATTGGACCACAGTCTGCCCCATCTCTTCAGAATGTAAGTTACAACAAATTGAAATCAGGTGAGTTATAGTAGGAAAATTTAAAAACTACATGTAAGGCGGATTTAAGAAAGTCAATGAGTAGCGACATAAGACAGATACAGACATCCTTGGATTTAAAATCAAATGTGGATGCCAAAAGTTCAGTAACGCAGAAAATTTATTTTATTTTTTTAATTTGCAGTAATCAACCAGAAACCACCCAAATAAAGCAATAATTGTAAAAAATATGTTACAAATAGCATTTGCCTTCAGGGATTATTTCCAGCTCTGTCACTACCTTGTTTTAAGATCTTAGACAAGTCATTTCAGCTACTAGTCTATGGTACAAAAAACAAGGTAATCAACCTCTAGTGACCCTCCACAGATGCTGTACTACTTAGTTCTTGATGAGGCAGCCTAACCTTTCAGAGCAGCAGAGTCTCCTGTGGCTCTCCCTAGAGGGATTCTGGTACCTTCTCAAGTACCAGTGGCAGTTGAGTTTGTGGTGATCAGCAAGTAAACCTAGTTGCTGAATACACACAATATTACTTATAATAAAATAGAGGTTATAAATAAAGAAATTAAGGAGAAGAGTAGACTAAGAGGAGAAGAAGACAACAGGCAGAGATTCTATGGGTGTTAAGTCATTTAGATCCTACCTAATCTGTAACAACAACTGCTAGCCTACAATTTATATTCAATATAGTGATGCAATACTTATTCCTCAAGCTTGCCTTCAAATTCGTCCATCCAGGCCTGGTAATAGCAGTGGGCTATTTTGGGTGCCGAGATGTTATCAGGTGTAACAGACTGCTGTCATGGGTAGATTTGAAGTAAGATCACCCCATGGATAGTCCCTGGTTTCCAGCACATTACCTACAGACTCTGCTGGTCCTCAGTTCTTCACTGGTGCCAGCTTCCTGGAGCTTCTCCAGGCTTATGAAGTGGGAGGCTCCTGACTGACCTCAGGTCCTCTGAGTCAAAATGGCAATTTATCTTGCTGCTGTGGAGAACAATAAATAGTCATCAGTCACCCTCTCCCTTCTCACAGAGCCCCACCCAGCTAATCTTAGGGGCAACCTAGCATGGTAAGGCGAGCACTCCTAAGTGCCTTCAACTACCACAGGCAAGTAAGCAAGTATCCTCCAGAACACTGGCTCATTTATCTTTGTGAGCTCTCTCCGAGCCCTCTCTGCAGCAGATGATAGAGTACTGTCTGAACTGAGAGAAAATATACATATTTTTCATCCAAGTCAAGACATAAAAAAGACATAAATTCCACTGCTTCCAAATACAGAGGCACAGGCCTAGTAACAAGTTAGTACACAGGGAAGGAGGATATCACAACTTTCCCATGCAACAGCAATAAGACATTCTTCCCTCAGCTGCACCGTGAAGTAACACATCCCTGCTTTCATCTGTCATCGGGGTGGCAACCCATAATCAAATTGTGTCTGATTATCTCCTTTGTTGCCAACTTTGACGGCATATGTGCCCAGCAACTTTTATATCCAGACCTGCAAGAGTTCCTTTTCAAGAATCTCTGCAGCAACCATAAGCAGTAAAGAGTAAAAAGCAGTTTACAGTACAGCTATTTACAGCTGAACAAAAATTATCTCAGTTCCCCTTACAGCCAGAAAGAGTGATATGGATAATTCTTTGGTTGAGACTCAGCTGAGCCACTTTAAACGTCTATCTGGGAAAGAGACAAATCATGACACAGATATGCATGCTTCCCCCCATTAATGAGAGCATAACGTGATAAATTCAGGTGCAGAACCTGTAGGTACACATTTGTTTTTAGTGGGATGAGTCTTAGCCACATCTTCCATACTCCTGCCATTCAGCACAAACCTCTATCACACATGGTTTAATCTTACCGGTCTCCTGTCCTCGGAAATTAGTTGCGGATCCTACCAATACTGCAGCGGTACATCTTTTGTGCTACATAAAAGAGAGTTCAGAGACCAGAACCCCCACAGTGCAGGTGTTCTAGCTGTGCTCTGGGCTGCTCCAGCTAAATCTCTCCATTACAGATCAGATACAGAGAGTCTATACCTAAGCTGCAGGAACATGAGACCCATAAACACTGTAAATGCCACATGAATAGGAGACTTCCTAACCCTTGTGAACATGAGACTGTGTATCTCAGCGTTTTGCTCTTTGTATAGCTTATGCCTTCTCAGACACACACAATTCAAATTTTGCAGAGTATCAACTCCCTAAAGTTCCTTCAAGACCCTTCCCTTCTTTAGAAAAGGGTTCTGTAATGGACTAGAAATCCTCAGCCAACAGCTCCTGCCTGAATGGTGCCAAGTGGGGACCATTCCCCGAAGAGCAGCTTTGTCCATAGCTCCTTCAGGGATTTTATTCATGACACTATTACTAGTGGATCCAACAGTCCCTTTTGATGTAGCTACAGACTGAGGAATTCCTCACTAGCAAATATACCAAGGCTGCCCACAATATTTACACAGATAGTAAAGCTGTTTTTCAGTTCTGCAAGCGCCAAATGCACCCATGGAAAGAGATTTTGCTGACTACAATGAACTTTGTATTAGGACTTTGAAATGTTTTAGGAAAGGATCACAGAATCTTTTGTAGTGAAGGTATGTGTCTACCACGCATTTGTTCTATTAGCTTAGATTGGACCCTATACTAAGTTTAGTTACTAAACAACTAAACATACATATTTGGAAAATAATCATGCCTTCCCCTGCTTACATAAAAGTATGTGCAACCAAAGCTCATAAATAGTATTGTGACCAAAGGGAGAAAACACTACTTGAAATAATGGAACACATTAAAGGAAACTGTAATTTAGAGTCTTATAATTCCTTTCTTTTTCACAGAAATAATTATATATACTTCACCATCTTCAGCAGTATTAAAGATGTTATAATTAAGGTAACTTGCGTTAATAAATCACAGTAGTACTGCAACATGTAATTAATTGTAGCTTTAGAGAGTGGTCTGGGAAAAGAAACAAGAAGGTACACAATACATTTGCTACTTCAACATTTCCAGAAAACATATATTTTAAAAATATTTTACAGGTTAAAATACTGATAATTCTATAATTGTTTCTTTAGTAATACAGTGAAGTAATGTCTTTGCCATCTTTATAGTATTTTTTGAACTTCATAACAATAATTATTTAAAATTATATCAGTCTCAGTCACATTGCATTTAAAAATATAAAGTCAGAGTCCCTAATAAATCCTTCTGTTTTTTCAAGTAACACAGATAAAATTAACTTTGCTAATCTTGACACGTTTTATTGTACCCTTATGTACAATTTCTATCCCTCTCTCTTTTTAAGTACAGAATCTATACAGTGGAAAGTCTTAAGCAACCTTAACTATAGTTGTTGCTGCCAGCTCTTCCTATAAAACTCAGGGTGAAATACTGGTATAATTAAAATTGATTGCAATGCTCATACTGATTTCAGATAATGAAAGAAAAGAGAAGAAACGCTCCCTGAAATACAGCAAGGTCCCTGCAATAAAATTTTATATTTACATATGATTTCAGGAAAACCTACGATTAATATATTATAGTCAAAATACATATATAAATATGAACACAAAAGTCAAAATTATAGGATTTCACTATCCTTTTTAATCAGTGCTAGCAACACTACAGATGGATGTTTGGAACGGAAGAAAAATAAAGGATAACTTAGTTGGAAACAGGCGGAAAAACTAATCACTAAAATACATAATGTAACTCCATTACTTAAAGCCTTTTCAGGGAACCTCTATTATTGTTGCAAAAATGCCATGGGATGTTATCATTAAAAGATAAAACAGAAGTTGAACAACAGTTCTTATCTAATAGCAAGAAAGTCCCCACTCTTCAACGATTTATGTGTATAGCTGATTATATGCAGTCAAAGTAGTCTTGCTTAAGACCACAGAACTTTCCGAAATGCTTAAAATTAGGCATAATATATTTAACTTGTCACAAAATTGAGACCTACAGCCTTACTTGGAAAGTTATAGCAAATATATTTTTCAAATTAAAAAAAAAAGAGCATATTCTTTCACAAGAGAGTATCAGTTTTGACCTGCATTTTTTATTCACATAAAAGCTGTGTTTCAAAAGTCTGGGTAACATTTCTTTTATGAATCAAATATTTATCACAAAAAGGTTGCTGACGACTTAGAAACTGTATTTTAAAATCTTTCCAATTACATTACTGGTATTTTCCATTCTAAAATTTATTTTTTTTAAAGTAAGAATTTTGCTTTTAACTTTTTTCTCTGATTTTAAAACTTGACTGAAAAAAATTAATTATGAAGTTCAAGGGAACTTTTCATAAATGCCAGTAAGGTCTTTTTTCAGCTAACTATATACAAGGAGTGTGGGAAGACAGTATGTTAGAAAGGTCAATATAAATGAATGCTATGAGAGGTATTTGGGGGACACATATCTTAGATAAATTTTAATTCTTTTCCTTTTAAATAGACTCTATCATGATAAGCTTTCAAGTAACTCCAGCAAGCTGAAAATATTTGAAGATAAGCTATATTTATAGTGTACTCCTAAATGCAAAGATGGCTGTGAACTCTTATTTATGACTGAACAGTGTTATCTAGCCACAAAATGTTCACATTTATTTTCAGTTTTACTGGTGGATGAATGTTGACTCTCTGATAATTAGTTCCATTTCCATCATCTCGAAAGCATACGAAACAACTGGACTTTCTGTAAACTAATAGCACATTGTCATCTTAAAATTTCTTCATCAGAGAAAGGTATTTCAGCTTCCTTGAAACTGATCTCTCAACTGATTTGTTGTTTGTTTGGGGTTTTTTTCTTGTGGAGTGGGATGGGTAGAAATTATGCAAATACTCAAGGTAAGGTTGAAAAGGACTCTGAGCAACCTGACCTAGCTGAATATGTTCCTGCTCATTGGAGGGGGGAAGTGGGGAGTAGATTACCTTTACAGGTCCTAAATATTCTAAAATAATAGTCTTTCTAGAATACAAAACAGCTTTGGAAATCCCTGAAGCCAGCTCATGAAGACCTTGGTACAGGACTTTAAAAACTCTGGACAGACACCAAGGTATCAGCTGGCCAACTTTAACGACCGTCCAGTTCTATCCAATTACCCTGTACTTTTCTAACTGTGCTAAGATTATTTTGTGTTACCTGTTTTAGGAAAGCTTGCCGTCCTTGTGCTTATATCCTTACCTGCTTCAGAGTGTTTGCCTTGCAATCACAGTCAGACAGATTGCTTTCATGTCCGTTAAAGCAAAATATAAGTGATATTCTTAAGCAGACCAATGTAATTTTGAAGGGGCTAAAGAAGGTCTGGCTTTGTGAGACATTTTGTTTCAGTCTTCTATCTGACTTTGGGCAAAATATTAATCTACAGTCCAGTTCTTGACCTGTAAAACCAAGCAGTGATATTTCATGTCTTTCAATTAGCTTGTCTGTTGAGCTCCTCCAGGAAAGTATCAAAATACTGTAAGCACAGTGCCTAGCCTACTCAAATCTTACATTTGGCTGGAGCTTACTGTCACATGTACTTATGGTAAATAAGTCAGACCACCCCCATACTATTTCTCAGGAAATAGGGACATATATACAAAAGACAGCTTGCCAGCCCCTCCTTCAATTTACCAATGGCTGATCATCGCCTTCCCCAGTCCAGCTTATGCAGCATTTGAAATCCTGAAAGACGGATGAGCATGATGGGTGGCCCTCGGACTAGGTGACTGAATCCAGCTCTCAACTCTTACTCTGTAAGAAAGGGTTTAGATAGAATGTAACAGGAGCTAATCTAAGCTGTTACAAGAGTAAAGGAATGCTGGCACTAAGCCTAATGCTCTTGAGAGGATTGGAGATCTAGCAGAGAGTGAATCCCTGCTGGAACTTGGTCTAACACTCTTAAAAGACACTGAGATGTGGAAGTGGACCTTCAGGCATGAGGAGATGTATGTCTACTTGGCACTTTTAATTTTTTGCTTTTGACTTTGTAACAAAACTTAAAAGAAATTAAGTTTCAGCCAAACACGATTTCCTAAGAATCACAGGACTCACAAGGGTTTTGTTTCATGGTAGTATGTTTTTGTCTTTTGATGTAGCTTCACATTATACTCACTATGCCTAACATGAAAAGCCTGCATTTAAGTATTGTTACATAACTATTCAGTGGAACATTGACTCTTAAGGAAAAATTACATTTTAAACATTTCAGAAAATATTTTCTTAGTCTTTTCATTTGCTTTTTCAATTTTTCAGCAATGCAAACACCTCTAGTACAAAGTCTGAAGTCAACATTAGAAAGCACTTTTTAAAAACGCAGGTATGCCAGCTTGCTAAATAATGATTTCTGCTTACAAGAGACAAGGAAGAGCAAACTTAAAAGGATGGGAAAGGGAGCTAACATTTAAGTGCTGCAGGGCATAGTAGCTGATGACATTTGCCACCACATAGCTCAATTTGTCTGATGAAACTCATTTACCAGACTGTCAGTGTCATTTCTATAGACAACAGTGAGCTTTGCTTTCTGTCATAAACTACCCTGCAGTGATAATTCAAGGGGTGAAACAGGACTTTCTCTTCCTAACCAAGAGTCTTCTAGCTATTTAGGCATATGTTCTAGCACTCACAACTGTACCAGCCTTGTTACAGCAACACAACTGTGAGCAACATCAGTGCAGCCATAGCTCTGCACTCCTGGACGCTGCACCCACGGGGTGACCTTACTGCAGGGAGAGACGGGGTGGCTGAGGACACTTAACTTCCACATCAGCATTGCGTGCTTGCAGCCATATGAGGATAACTCTCCACTCACACTGCAGTTGTATCTGTTCCAGTCAGGAATGTCATCTGAGGAAAGACGAATGACCTACTTATTTGTTCTTACTTAAAGAAAAACTGAAAATGCCTGGCAGAGTAATGAACTAAACCTGCTTACCTGTGTTGTGACAATGTGTTCAACATCAAGTGACCTGGCAGAAATCAGATTCACAAATCAAATCACTCTGACATCTTTCACAATGTTTCTAGAATTTGCCAGCACTCATAAAGTGCTTGGTTATTGGTTGACACAGAAAGTAAGGTACTTTTAATATGTTTGTACAAATATTCTGTGCCAAACTATAAGATTGGCATGGAAAATATTTTGTCTGTCTAGAGGGAATTAGAAAGAGGGGACAGGAATTTGCTGCAAGTTTTACATCTCTGCAGAAGCAGGATTTTGCAGTATGTGTTTATGTATAATGACAGAGGGATTTTGTGCCTATGTTTTGCAGTATCTCGGGATTAAAAAAACTTTTCCCATATGAGTTAACTTCTAGGTCTCTGGGAAAAGGAAAAAGATTTTGCAATGTGCATTAGTATGTGGAAATGAAAACCGTTCGCCCTACATGTTGCACTTTTGGGTGATTTTGCAATGAGCAGTCATTTGTGTTCCCCAAAGAAGGTGTTTTTGAAGGATTTGTATCCTACTAAGGACTCAGGTCCTGTGATTCCTGAAGATACCTCAAACACTTCACAGAATGACACTCAGTGGACAACACATGCTAATGGAAGACTGCATAAATTCTCAGATGCCATTAGTTAAATGACTGAAACTACCACCTATGAAACTGAATTCATGACTCCAAAATTACTTTAGTGGCACTGATGGATTATCACCTTTCATCAGTGGATAAAGGGCAAAAAAGCATTTTCATGTTTCAAAGCCTGTACCACAACATCTGTAATGCTGACAACACAGTACTGGCTGTCATATCAGAAAGAGCTGAAAAGACACAGTTTGCTAAAGCAGATTGAGTACTTTCTGAAGGCCTTCTTCCAAAGACCAAAGTAATAGGAAATTGCACGCAGTCATTCTCTCACCAGTCTTTTTCCACATTCACATGGAGTCACTAGGTGAACTGGTCTGAAAACATGGATACTTGTATTGCCAGCATACAAATGTTGTTTAGCTTCCTCTCTGCTTTATTTCATATGGTCTTACCATTAATTCCGGGATGGCCCAATTTCTGAATGTGATCAACTAATTAATATCTGAGTGTGAGCAGTTGACTCGATCTAATCAAGACCTTTGTTAAAACTATGGCAGTGGGAGAAAAAAGCACTCTGAGGCATGCACGGTGAAGAGCTGTCTTTTGACACAAGTGATTACTGCCAATCAAATCGTTCTGTAATGCATTTCAGTGAACACCTCTGCCATGACAGTTTCTGTAAACAGAATCTTCTGTTATCTGTATTTCATGAGAAACTCTACTCTGCCCTTGAAAAGGATGTTCTAAACTTGTTAATGCTTTTCATTTTTCTCGTCTGGATCATACACCGAGGAACACATCCATACGTGACATCTCCAACGCCCAGAAAACCCGAAGTGCACAGCACACAGCCCCAGGTCAGCCCTTGCTTGTGGAAGCTCACCTAAGGTGCCTCTCTCAGTACACCGGGCTTCCCGCAGGGTTTTGAACCCCGCTCACGAACCACTGCTCTTCACGTACTTAGCGGTGGCTTAAAGCTCTGGGACAAGAGTCACATCAGGGAACAAGGTGAGCTCAGCGAGAGACACAGTGGGAGCCCAGGTTCAGGCAGGGGCCGGGGAGCCCCTGCAAGCGCCGCCACCTTTCAGTCCCCACCGCACAGGGAGGCCTGGGGTGCTCCCTCCCCCGGCACAAACGCCTGGCCCTGCCCTGACCGCCTTCCCCCTTCACCAGGAACCCGCCAGGCCCTCTCCCCTTCCCGGGGGAAGGCCAGGGGCAGCCACAGCCCGCAGGGAAGGGCCCCGGGCCGGCAGCCCCCTCCGTTCGAGGTGTTTCCAGGGAAAGGCTGGGAACTGGGCCCTGCGGCCTCCCCTCAGCCCGGGGGAACTCCCCGCACCGGGGCCGAGGGGCGGGCGCGACTCCAGGGCGGGACGGCGGCCTTATGGCGCCGGTCACTGCTGCGCACCTCCGCCTGCGCTACAGGATCGCGGAATCCTTCAGGCTGGAAAAGACCTCTGGGATCATCGAGTCCATCTGCGACCGAACACTACCTTGTCGAGTAGACCTCGGCACTGAGTGCCGCGTCCAGTCTTTCCTCAATCGCCTCCAGGGATGGCGACTCGCACCACCTTCCAGGGCAGCCCATTCCAATGTCTAATCGCCCTTTCTGCGAAGAAATTCCTGCTCGTGTCCAACCTAAAGCTCCCCTGGCTTAGCTTAAGATACGTACTCTCGTCCTGTCTCTAGCTGCCTGGGGGAAGAGGCCGACCCCCAGCTAGCTATAACCTCCTTCCAGGTTACCTCTCTGCCAGCTCCGTCCCCTCCGGCGGTGCGGGCGGCGTCGCTCCCGCCGGCGGAGCGGGGACGGGGCGATTCCCGGCGGGACCGACCCGGAGCCGCAGCCGGAGCCGCCCCCCCCGGCCCCGGTGGCGGCACGGCGCATGCGCGGCGCGGCGGCCGCGCCGTGTTCCGGGAAGATGTCGGCGGCGTGGAGAGCGGCGCTGGCCGCGGGGGCCCGTGCCCCGCTGCGGGGGCGGCTCGCCGGGATGCGGCCCCCGCGGGGACAGCGCCACCCGCCCGCCTGCGGGGCCGCCCTGCTGCTCGGGGGAGGCTGCCTGGCGGCGTGCTACAGCCTGCGGTCGCGTGTGCTCCCGACGGTCCTGGCTCAGGTAAGGCGGCGGCGGCATCATCATCATCATCATCATCATCATCATCCCCCGCTCCCGCCGACGGGCAGGGCTGGGCCGGCGCAGGGGGAGCCTCGGCCCAGGGGCGGCTGTCGGCGGCCTGTCGGGGTCCGCGGTGGTCAGACCCCGTCCTGCGGGGGCCCTGGCGGCCCCGGTGGTCCGGCAGGTGAGGCGCGTTCCCGGCCCGCCGCCGGGCATCGGCAGCGTGCCACCTACTGCGGGCCCGGCGGGAGCTCCGCCGTTCGCCGCAGCGGGAGAAGGCAGGGTTTGCCTCGGCACCGGGCGCTTCTTCCCCCGTTCGCTTGACAGCCCTGGACCCGGGTGCTTGTTTGCACAAGCGCACGGCCTGTGCTTGAGCCCTGCGCTGTGCTGGTGACTTTCAGGTGAAAGGTAACTTTCTTCCTTTCACGATGTCCGGGCTGCACGTCAGGTGCGCTTAGACACTCATGCACCTTTTTGCCTTCTAAGAAGAAAAATATTTCACGAAAGTAGTGCTTTTATAACTGATACTTTGTCTGAAACGCATCACACAGAATGTCCAAACTTTGTCCAAACTGTGTGTTGGATGCTAAAGTGTATTTTCCTTTGAAGCATCAGTGCACACTCAGAAGGGTGTGTTAAAGGACGGATGGTTATTATTTACAAAATAATCTTTGCAAGTTCCAAGACACAACTGTGTTTCCCAGTTTTCACAGAGGAAGTGAGCTTTTTCCTGTTCTTCCTTAAGATAAGAAGTTACTGTCAATTGGAGTTGATTTCTTATTTGAAGGCTGGAAGACCTAAATGTTTTGTAGGCCAGAGGGTTTAGGTGGGATGGGGGGAAGACATCAGTGTATGCTTGCAGTACCCAGTGCCATTCATCTACTTATATCTAACAGTTTTTGGAAGTTCAACAGTTTGTATGCGTTGATATCTTATCTCTTAACAGTGATTGAACAGGCTGAACTACAGGCAGATAAATAGCAACCTTTATTCTTGAGTCAAGGACAAAGAACTGTTTTTTAATGTTGTGGTCTTAATTGTGGAGAATTTCTAATTAGCATCTTCTCAGAAAACTCAATTTTTATTAAATAAGCATTTTTCTAAATAGATTAGCTTATTAATCCTGGTTCCTTGGACAGCACATATTAAAACTTTAATTTTCTGTATATAGCTCCTACCATCCATTACTCCACTAGAAATCCTTCTGGAAACATATCTCCTTGGTTTTTTTATGTGTTATGTGACATTTTTCAGCGGCATTGCATTATGTTTAGAAAGTCCTGTCATTGAGACCAATTTCACATGTGCATGGAACTCCTGCTTAAGTGGATGTGTATGTAGGTATACATAAAAAGTATTAAATGTGGGAAGTAATCATTTTTAAAGGGTGTTGAGTGAAGTGACCTAGTCCTGGTGCTGTTGTGTCCTCTTGGAGTAGCCTCCATGTAACACATGGACAATCCTATAAGTACACTTTTAATAGTACTTCGGGGGAACTCCAAAAGTTTCGGCTTGTATAACTGATTTGTTTTTGGAGACAGTAAATTGCTGGACTTATAGTCCAGCATAAATAGTAGTTTATTCAGTTTGAACTTTTCAGTTTTTCAGTAAAATGGTTGTTGGAGATGCTAGTTCTCCAAATGTCTTGTATTCCATATTTATTGCAATTAATTTATTGAGCTTTTCAAAACTACCGAAGAACTGACCGTGCAGAGCATAACGTTAAGGCTGATAAGCTGAAAGTGGAACTGGAGTGTGAATGCAATGAGGAATAGAGTGATAGAGCCAAAGAGGCATGCTGCGAGTTTCTTAAGCAGTTTAGGTGCTACTTGTTGCTTCTTGATGATAAAAATAGAAAATAGTCAAAAGCAAAACAGAGTGTTGAAACAAGTGTGTCACCTTAATTTTACGTTTTGAAGCCATCTTCTTTCAGTTCAGAGCTTGTGAAATCCTGTTAAATGGAGATGCTTAATTTTTTTTTTTTAAATTAAATTAGCTAATCAGCTTGTATCAAGAGGGGAAAAAAAGAAGGGAAGGGGGTAAGAGCTTTTGTTCTACCAGTGTATCTCAGAATGGGGATTTATGTTGAATTCACTAAAAATGTTTCTTGTGTTATCCTGACCAACACAGCCAGGTCAAAAATGTAAGCACTGCACTGCACACTGCAGTGATACTATAAGGGCTGCTTTTCTTCTTCAGGAGTGTAATTCAAGTGACACAATGGTATATAGTTTGTAACCTTGATCAGACTTGCAGTATGGTCTACTGTGTCTTTATTCTCTCAGTGTGCGCAGTTTGCCATACTAATATGGCCTTAAACTGTTGGAATTCTATCATTAACGTGTGCTGCTCATCTCAAATCAGCTTTGCACACAGTTAGGTTGGTTACCTTTATTAGCGTCAAGAATCACGTGTGTGATTGTCAAAGAGCATACAAGGAGATTTGGAATGATACACGCTGGGAGGTTGTAGCACTTTGTGAGAGGCAATGACTTCTGCCTCCCCACTCCAACTAAATTTGGAATCTCCCAAAGGATTGTAGGATCAATCCTGTATGCATGCAAACTGCAAATGATAAGAAAATTCTGAGAAGCAGCAGGCTGCCAGAGGCAGCATATCCTGCCCCTGCTGAGTTTTTTATGGCCATGTTTAGTCACTAGCTTCAGAAGGAAGCTTATAATTTGATTTGCCCTTGAAAAGTTGCCATCCCTGCAGCGTGTCACAATTTGTGCTCAGTCTAAGTCACTGTTTTCCAAATAAGACTGACTGGAGTTGTTAATAGCACATATGTGAAGTTATGTGTGTGCAAAGTCTTGTCTGATGGCTGATAAACTTTACTGTGTTTCAGCATTCTTTTTTTAGGATTGTGGGAGCATTAGTTGGTACTTAAATATTTGATACTGCTTACCTGAGGTAAAGAAGAAAACACAATTTACTAACAGCATTTTCGGGTATGTTTTTGTTAATACTTTCTGTTACATAATTGTAGTCTAATTGGTTCTCTTTATCTTACCATTTCTATTACTGCTCTGTTGCATCAGCAATCTTCAGTTATTCCAGATAAGGAGAGGCTCGGTTTGTGTTCTGAAGGTCTTAAATACATGTGTTGTATTTGATCATACTGAAAATACTAAGATAATCCTTATAACGATAGTTAACAGACAATTTGTGATGTTTTGATATTTTTAAGTGTCTGAAATTCCTGCTTTATTTAAAATGTATTTGTCGAAATAATTCTTTTTGGACTGCATTAATTTTCTTATTTCACTTTGAATTGTGTTGAATGTTTCATAGTTTTCCAGTATGAGCAATTCTTAAGAGAAGCAAGATAGCCACACTTGGCAGTGGTGACTCTGTGTGTTGTAGTGATATGAAAACTCTTATTCTGAGCAACCGATACTTCAAATTATTAAAATTAGGGCTTAGATTAGTTTTCGGGGGCTACATGTGTACCCACCACAAAATTTATTTTGGAACTCTTGCCTTACACTGTTTAAAGGAATCACAATACCGTAAAGGATTCTCCAAACACTAGTTTGTTCAGGAAAGACTCCTTTGCTTCTGCCACTATGGAAAGGCAAAATAGTATTCTGAAGGATCTCTAAGCAAATCACAAGGCTATGGTGCCACAGGTCATGTGATAATCAAAGAAGAGTGCTCATATTAAATACTGAAGTTTATTAGGGGTGTAGTAAAAGTCTCTGAACTCCTAGACTTGGAAAAAAGTTCTGAAATGCTCTGGTTTTTGGTGACACTTCTGCACGTGTACTGTGTCTGCAAAGAGGTGAGTTTGATATTGTTAGCTATAGTTGTTTTAGACAAATTCCATAATTTGCATGGTTTTCTCTCAGGTAAAATTTCCAACACAGATCAATAGACAACTTGCTGTCTACTATAAGCATGTTACCCGTTTAGTGTGTGTTCACTTCATTGGCAACATCTGGCAAAAATGTATAAAACAAATGTAATTAATTGCATGCATTTTGTTTAAATCATTTGAGTTAACTTCTGCGGAGCAGTGGAAGGAAGAAGTGCATAGCGCTGGGATTTTGATGGGCTTTTTATACATCCTTAGTATCCAGGACCACTTTGTGACTGAAGTTATGCTTAGACTATTTTAGGCCACACTTTCTCACTCGTTTCTGAATATTGTTTTTGTAATAGATAATGTTATTTAGGAAGGTAAGCTGTGCGTACTAGCTGCATGTGAAGGATTTTTGGTCAGGTGAAAGTATGTATGTGGCATAGAAAAAAAAGTATATTTCATATACATGAAACAATGGTTCCGACAAAGTTACGTGTAAATGCTCTGAATTGTGAGACACTGGTGAATCTTGTTAGAATGGGAATTTTTGTGGGGGTATCTCTGCAATCTGTTTTAAAAGCCTGGTTCATGCTGAGGGAAGAACATTGCTATTAAGATGAGGTGTCTTGATAAATATAGAACCTGGGGTAAAATTGCATAAGGATTTGTAATGATGTATGGAATTGCCTGGAGGGAGGACTGTGGTTCTAAAATAAAACCAGAAAGAATATGTGCAGTCTAATCTGAGAAACATACAGGAAGATTCTTGTGCTTATTCTGTCACAAAAAAAATAAATTGCCTGCTTTTGTCAGAGCAAAAATCCTAGAATAGTTTTTTTCTCCTAAATAGTATTTTAAAGTGTTTATCTCCAAGTCTTTGTTCTATTAGAAATTAATTGGGAATGCAGATGTAGCAGCACATATAGAAGATTACTAGAATGCTCACAAAATAAAGTTAAGCATGTGTAAAATACGTCCGCATCATAATGCTTCAGCATGCTTTTGAAACTTAATGCAAGTGTTTGTAATCCACATCAAACAAGCTGCTCGGTGATGGACTGCAGGCCTCAGAAAAGCCTCGTATTTGAATTCAGCTGGTGCAAACCTGACCACATGGTTACATTATTAATGCTTGAAATCTATGTAGTAAAACAACACGATGTAAAAATAGAGAAAATTACCATTGCTGCTGTGGGTTGGAGCATCTTTGAGTAAGGATTGGGGTGTTTGTTGGTTTGTTTTTTAAATCTTTTTCCTGCTTTGCAACTTCTTTAAAGGAAGGGATAACTTCCTTAAAATGTTTTCCTTCTGTCTTTTTGCATCTTACCTTGCTCCTTGCTGTCTTAATTCCATTCAGAGTGGAGCGGAGCACAGCACACAGAGTCAGGCAGTGGTTCCCTGCACAGCCTTAGATTTCTGTTCTGGTTGGAAAGCATGGTTGGAAATGTGTTAGAGGATTCTCACTGCATCTTCAGGTTGAGTCCTCGAATCATCTGCGAGATGGTGCCCATAAATCTTCTTCCCACTGAAGAATCTGTAAAACTGGAAGGCTTTGGGGGGGCGATGGAGTTGGATTCAAGGTTCTCTGAACCCATGGTGTTTCTTTACAACAGTGCCCAGTGCTAGAGAAGCTCCTTACGGAGGTGTAGTGAGCTGCATGCAGCACTTCTGTTGGCACGTGGTAGCACCCATCGCTCTGCCAGCTTCATGGTTTACTCTCCACTGTATCTGTACTGCTGTATCTACTGTCTCAATGACTGTTACCAAAAAAGGTTGTCTCAGATCACAATAAGGCAGTCAACCCAGTTGGTAAATGCATTCAGTACTGCCTTTTATTGAACAGGAAATGGGTAGTCAATTTTTTATTAAATGACTGAGATATCTATAGTCTATGGCTATGAAAAAGACAGTTTAACGCAATTCATGCATGTGCCTTCTAACTCTGGTCTGTTGTGTGAATATATTCCTACTAAGTTTTTTGTTTACCGTGCATCTAGAAGTAAACTGAAGGACTTCAATATAGTTGGTTTGGTTCTGTGTGTTTAAATACCTTGGTAACATTGTTGGCTCCTAATTCATCTGGAATGAATGAGTTGTTAATAGTCCCAAAAATATTCTGAACATAGTATGTGCTCAAAAAATTAATTTTTAAACAACATTGCTCCAGTTTTTAAGCATCAATAAATATGCATCTCCCCTGCTAGCTCAGTTTAACCTAATCTTTTTTCCTTAAATATACTTCAGTGTTCCTGAAACTGTTCCTTCGTGTAGCCAAGGAGAGTAACCTTATCTACCTCTTGTTTAATTCCGTATTTCACTGTATTATGGAAATACTGTATGTATCAGGTATCCACCAAGCAGTCTAAATCAATAACTGGGATATTAAATATATCACAAACATCATTCTCAGCATTAGTGACATACAGACGTTGTCATGTTGTGTGCCTAAAATAGAATGTGGTATAGAGAGTATGGAATCTGTAGGACTATGATGCTATAATTAATTATACCCTTAAATATTACTTATGTATGTGCATTTGTTTCACAACTTTAAATATATGGTATCCATTTCAGCTTTTTGAATGTGAGATATTTCTATCCTGAAGTTTCTGGCTTTGAAAATATTTACATTTATTCCCTTCTCTGTGTGCACAGAGATTCTTTGTGCAGGTGTCTTCACTGATAGTAAAACAACATGATGTCAAATGTAATCTCAGGGGGTCAAGGTTAAAATTTAACTATCTTTCATCTGATCTGTCACCTTTTACTTGAATTCGCTCTTGCTATATGACTTTCAGTGATTAAATAAAATCTAACATTCTTTCTAGGCACTTTGATACATGTGGACAGATGGGGTGAGTTAAACTGCATGGTTTTGTGTTTTTAGCTAATGTAATAAAAGGCAGAAACTTGAGAGTCTTTGCCTGTTTATGTTAGTAGGCAAACATGAACAGATTAGAAAGTAGCTTGCCTGAAAACAAAAAAATATATTGATTAGAAAGAATTGCACAAAATAGTTTCTGATTTTTAACAAAGAACCTAGAAAAGAAACTAACATTTATTTACTGGCGGTATAAGACTTTTCCTCCAGTAAATTCTGTAGGTGGCTTCAAAATAGATATTACAAAGTTTCTTTCTTGCTTGCTTTATTAGGTGGAAGCTCTGTTTGCTTTTTTTTACCTAAAAGCTTTGAACATAGTGATAATTAGCACTTTTTTTTTAATAAAAAATTATCTGTTCTGTACAAGCAGTAGCAAATATTCTCCCTTTGCTACTGTTTTCAAATGTGTTTGCTGGCTTAGCATGAGAGCTCTGTATTACATTTCCTTGCAGAGCTTCGTGTAAGATTGTGGCTGATTGAATGTGGTTATTCCTGACAAGCAGCATCTTGGAAACACCGTGTAGCCAGAAAAGGAAGAAATAAATCAGAATCTAATTTAATTTGTTCTGTGTAAAACATTATATAGACTTCACTGGTGATATATGTGACAATAGCATAGAGCCTATTTTCTGCATTGGGTACTTTTAGGTCACTGAATTTTGACACATTACAATGTTATCTAATTTTGTTTTTACTGTGGTTCTTATATGAAGTTTATTAATGTAACTAGGCTTAATTTTGTTTGTATAACATTCCAGAAAGACACTAGTTAAAGTAGTAGTTCAAAATAAATGACAGATGAAACTGTGTGAAATGCTCATTCAGATGTGCTACGTACTAGGCTATATCTCCCTACTGCAACTCACAAAGATTTTTATTACACTGCGAACTAAAAAACAAGAGAAGGGAGTCTCGCCATCTTTAAACACATCATTTAAAGTATTTCCTCAGGGTTTGTGTCCCTTTCAGGGTGGGAGAAATTTCAAGAATGACTATATTGCACCGATATAGTCTATAGGAAACACTTCTAGCAGATGTAGCACACAAATATTATCTTATCATTGCTGATATCTTCCCTGCTCCTTTGCCAAGTCATCAGAGAAACTCCTTCATCTGCCTTCAAGAACTGCAGAGACAAACCATAGCATAGATGAAAAAGTTACATGCAATGAAGAAAATCAGTGTTTACATAAATTCTTTTTTCCTTAATATTCCTTTTTTTTTTTTTTTTTTTTTTTTTTTTGTGAAGTAGGCATTTTTTGGATAATGCCTCTTACTGGAGATACTGTAATTTACATTAATTATCTATTAAGAAATTATAATGTAATATTAAAACAAAATATACTGAATTGCATATAAAGCTATGTACTTATTTATAGTGTAAATTTATACTTTATATATATTAGTAAGGATATGTATGCATATGTATAAAACATACTTATAGACTGTGTGAATGCAGGAATAAAAAATAAATATAAAATTCTTAGTAACGAAGTTATGGGATTTACTTTGAAAGCTTCTAGTCAAAATGGACAGGTGTGCTCAGAATTCAAAGGATGAATTCTGCTTGAAGTTCCATGAAAGGCTTCTTCTGGTGGCCCTCTAAGAGGCAGAGGGCTGCATGCTGCCAGGTCAGGCTGGGCTTGGAACTTGACTGCATGTGCGCACTCTTGTGAAATCTTGTCAAGGAGAAAAGTGGAAAGTTCTGTGATGTTGTATTGCTCACCATGGTGAAATAGACTTTGTAATTTTATTATGTTCTCTCAGAAAGTTGCCAAAATAAACTTATTTTTCAGTAGAGAAGTCTTAATGGCTACGTACTGACCACATCTGATAGTCTGCTTCTCCTTTTACCAAACTTTGAAAATTAGAAGATAACAGACCTCAATAGCATAACTGACAGAAAGATTGGTTTGAGGCTGCAGCACAACTTCTAGACCAGTGCTCTTTAAATCTGCTTTTGAAGCAGCTGTGGACTTGTCTGGTAATTCGGTGTTTTTAAAGGAAATGCAAAATCAGAATTATACTTGGCGTGGAGACTTAGTGCTCTTTATTTTATAACCTTAAATTGTTTCAGTGTGAAGTGACAGTGATTTCAGTAGCCTGGAACTGTCAGAATGAAATGTTTTCCCTTGCTCATTAACCTGAGGGGAAGGCGTAAGAGTGTATGGTTCTTACCTAGAAATGTGGTAAAGCTGAGGGATAAAACGTCTGGCACCCTTTTGTATTGAGACATATGGTGTTAGGCATAAGAGAATACAGTAGTATCACTGTTGCATTTGAAAATAAGTAAGATGAAGATGTGAAAACAGCAGGAATAAACATTGTAATCTCCAGAAGATAAAAAAAAAATACATCAATTTAAAACCATGTTTTCCTAGATCAGTTTAGATGCTTTTATCTAATGTAAAGCATTAATATAAAATCTGTATTGTTCAATAAGGAACATATGAGGATAATTGATACTAGATTTAGTTGTTCACATGAGATGGACTTCTGGTTCTCAACTGTTCCTCATGAGGTCCATCTCCACTTGGGTTTTTCTACCTTTTTCAGTGAATTGTTGTGGTTTAATCCCAATTGACAACTAAGCACCTCACAGCCTCTTGCACACTCTCCCCTGGTGGGACAGGGGAGAGATCTGGAAGAGTAAAGATGAGAAAACTCATGGGTTGAGATAAAGACAGTGTAATAGGTAAAGCAAAAGTTGTGCACACAAGGAAAGCAAAACAAGGAGTTTGTTCACCATGGGCAGGCAGGTGTTCGACTGTCTCCAGGAACGCAGGGCTCCATCCCATATAATAATGACCTGGGAAGATCATTCCAAATGCCATCACTCCAAATATCTTCCCCTTCCTCCAGCTGTCCCCAGTTTTATATACTGAACATGATGCCATATAGTCTAGGGCATCCTTTTAGTCAGTTGGGGTCAGGTGTCCCAGCTGTGTCTCCTCCCAGTTCCTGGTACACCCCCAGCCCACTCACTGGTGGGGTGGGGCGAGAGGCAGAAAAGGCCTTGCCTCAGTATAAGCCCTGCTCAGCAATAACTAAAACGTCCCTGTATTATCAACACTGTTTCCAGCACAAATCCAAAATATAGTCCCATACCAGATACTATGAAAAAATTGCCTCTATGCTAGCCAAAACCAGCATAGTTGTGTCCACAGTAGAACATTCTGGGAAGTTGGTTGGTTGGTTGGTTTGTTTTTTGTTTGTTTGGGGGTTTTCTTAAGAGAGTTTTGGTACTAATATGCATAGATCAGAGAAAACCTTTTTTCTGTGCTTCATGCAAGTGAAAGATCTGGTTTATCTTCCTGAAATCTTTGTGTCCCTAATGTAATTTAATGGAATACTTCTTTTTTCCAATGGTACAGTTACAGCAGCTACTTGGAAAACGTGGGCGTGGTTTAGTAAGTTTGCAGTCAGAGAATGTAGTCTTTCGTGTTCTGATTCTACAGAAATTCTGCGGTTAGGCCGGGGATGTTTTATAAGCACATGAGAAACAAGTGAGTGATGGAAACAGAGCTACTAAAACAATATGCTGTGCTCAGCTGGGTGAGCTCTGCAATGTGCAGATGCTTTTCTTGTGTTGTGACTTGTTTTGTTTGTAATTATTTTCTTCTAACCCTCACCAGAATATCTGGTGGTGCACACTGCTCCTTTTTTTTAAGTGAGACTTTTTTAAGCACTGTGAACTCTTTTCATTGAAATGGGATGTAGCCAGACCTTCCTGTATGAAAACTTGTCAATAAAGTCTTAAAATATGTTGGAATTAATTTATAATAGCAAAACATGCTCTATTTTGTCATATACAGTTAAAATGTGTATTGTAATTTGTCATTCGAAGTAAATCAATTTCTGTATTGTATCAGAGCTGGAGTTTGTTTTTATGGCTTGGTTGTTACTGCATTGTGTGTGTGTTTCTGCTGCTGTATTTCTCCTCTGGGAAAAAATGAATTGTTATTTTTTCACATAGAGCTGTGGTTAAGCACTACTGTAAAGAAATTTGTGCTTGTCTTTTTGAGCTCTCTCTGGGAAATTTTTTGAAAAAGAGTTCTAAAGACCTAAAAAGTTATGAGTAACAGCATTTAGGCTGTGACCTATGGGAAACATGGAAAACAAAAATGGCAAAAACTAGAGCAAGTCTTTTGTTTCTGGATTTTTTAAAAAAATCTGTTAAAACTTTAGATTTTAGTTTAGTCAAAGAACCATGATGAATTATAAACAGTATAAAGGGTATAAAATTACTTTTCTGGTACACAGTGTTTTCTTTTATTCTGAATATGCCTGTTGTATGTAATGTTCCTACTCCATCTCCCAGAAGAACATTGTAGGAAATTGCTGACATACTTTTTTCCCAGCTGCTGTTAGATTTGGGAAACTGACAGTGCCATATTGCCAAATGGTGTTGCATTGTTATTCTTTAATTTTAAGGTTTAAGTCTTTGCTTCTCTTCAGCCTCAAAAGTGAAAAATATAAAGAAGAATCTAAATATTTAGGTGCACCTGAAGTGTTGGATATGTTAATTGAGCAGACTTTGTGTAGTAATATATACTGGATTCTTTATGTTAACACCCCTATAAAATTAATGCACTTTCCCCCTTAATATGCCATCTGCTTGTTGAATGTTTATCATGGGTACCTCAGTTTATAATCTGTGATGTGGAAGTCTCTTTACACTACTGCTTCTTGAAGTGTCAGCAATGCAATCAAGATGCACGGACAGAAATCACAGACTCGTAGTCGTATTCCTTGGTGTAAAACTTTTAAAGCAATATATGATGTTTTAGTACAGGTGGCTTTTTCCTTGCAGTGTACACTCGTTCTTTGTGGCAGTGGTAGGAGGTACCACTTCCAGTATTGCAGAGTGCTGGTACTGACAGCAAAGAAGTGATAGTCCTGAGAGTCATCAGTGGGTGAATCCTTTGTGGGAAGGATTTGTGAGACTAGATGTGGCAATGTAATGTGGTAATGTGGCATCTTTCTTCCGTCTCCCTCTCCTGATTGCTTGTGGGCATCTGTGAGTCTTCCCTGCAGGGCTCCGCAGGATGAAGTTGTCCAGAGGGTCCTGGGTAGTTTCTCCTTCACATAGGCTGCGGGTTAGGTCGCTCTCCCTCCATCACTTCCAGGATCAGCAGGCCCCACACGAGGGGCTGCTCTGCAGGAAACCAGGAGGAAGTAATGCTTGCTTCTGCTCCTCCCGTTTCTGAAGCAAGCAGACTGCACTGGGCTCAGCTTTGAATGCAGAGTTAGAAGGTGGCAAGTAATGGGAAGTAGACACAATGGCTCTTGGCCAGGCTGTGTAGGGATTCAATTCTGGATGTGGTATTAATATGGTGGAATCAGACCCTTCCATATGGTTCCATCGTGTGTGTGTGTGATTGTGTTTCGCCTTGATAAATTCAAATTATGTACATCTGCTGCTGGCCATCAGAAATATTCAGTTGATCTGACTAGGCCACTGCAAGTGGTTTTAAAAGTTGCTTGCAGTTCTTTGAAGTGTGAAAAACTTAATACATACAGTGTTCCTGGTCATTCTGGATGTCATGACTGGGCTGCTGTCTTGCAGCTTCGGACCTGGAGATTGTAAGTTTCCCATCACTGTATGCTTGTGGGATGCTTGTAGCCCATTTAATGTCTCTGTGAATGCATTTGGCGAAACAAAGTTGATAGACCCAGTATCCTTTATTTGTGCAGCTGCTGTAACTGGGAATATTAGAACAAGCCCTTGTTCACCACACCAAACTGTAGAACGTATCTTCTGTGACAGTGAACTTTGAATAGACAGATGATGAGTTACTGATGATGATCTGGTTCTGTTGAGACAGTAGCGATGTGCTTTTAATTGTGGACAGGGCGTTGTTCCTAAAGGCCATCATTTGCAAAGAGCAGAGGCCATAAATAGTTTTCATAAGAATTTGAAGTTAACACGCTAGCAACACTCATGGCTGTGCATCACCTGAATAATTTTTTATGTTGAGTAATTTTGCTGAGTGTGTTAAACCTCTCCTATAGGCAGTTTATAAAAACAGTTGTTGTGCTTTTGCAAGAAAAATTTCCTTTATTCAGTTTTGGTCTTGCAATATTCCTAGTTAATATAATACTTTTATAGTAGAGGAAGCAGGGAGTGAAAAAATGGATCTGTTCTTCTCCAGAGGTTACTCTACTATATTTTTGGAACTGTTGTATGCATAAGGCACTGAGGAAAGCACCCTGTGTTGTTGCAGTTGTCTCAAAAAATGTTACTTTATGCAATAAATTATACAGTAGCATAATTCATTCTCTGTTATTCATAAAATAAGTGTCTGACTTATGGAATGTCAGACATTAAAAGAAATTAAATTGCTGTTATATATATTTATGAGCAATTTACATACCACATAGCCAACCTGTTAATGGTAAAACAATGCTTTGACAAAAGAGTAAGTGAGATTTCATGGTAGGGTGACATAGTGGTCATGAGTGTTTAAAAGTCCTAAAGCAAGCCTTAAAATTAAACTGTCTGAAAATGTAATGATTTTATTTAAGGTCATGTGGATTCTTCTTATTGGTTTTGAACCTCCAGGCTTGAAACATCTGAATTGTAAGGGCTAGAAGCTTTTCAGTGAAAACCAAGATACTTTCTCAGTATTGTGAACAATAACGTGACTTTCATAGAATCATAGAATGTTAAGGGTTGGAAGGGACCATAAATATCACCTAGTTCAACCTCCCATGTAATAAGCAGGGGCACTTCCAACTAGACCAGGTTGCTCAAGGCCTTATCTAACCCTGGCCTTGAACACTGCCAGGGTTGGAGCATCCAAAACCTCCCTGGGCAGTCTGTTCCAGTATCTCACCACCCTCATAGTAAAGAATTTCTCCCTAATTTGTAGGCTAAATTTCTTCTCTTTCAGTTTGTACCCATTAATCCTTGTCCTATCACTATAATTCCTGACAAGGAGTCTCTCTCTGTCTTCACTATAGGCTCCCATCAGACACTGGAAGGTTGTTATGAGGTCTCTACACAACCTTCCCTTCTCCAGTCTCAATAGCCCCAACTTGCTCAGCCTGTCTTCATAGGGGAGATGCTCCAGTCCTCTTATCAACTTCATGGCCCTCCTGTGGACTTGTCCCAACAGTTCCATGTCCTTCTGATGTTGGGAGCACCAGAACTGGATGCAGCACTCCAGGTGGGGTTTCACAGGAGCAAAGTAGAGAAGGAGAATCACCTCCTTCGAGCTGCTGGCCACGCTGTTTTCGGTGCAGCCCAGGGTTTGGTTGGCTGAGTGCACACTGACAGCTCAGCTTGAGTTTTTCATCAGCCATCACCCCCAAGTCCATCTCCACAGGGCTGCTCTTTAATGATACCAAATGCTTTGGTGGTATTCCTGATGAAACTAAGTGGAAGGATTGATTTATGTATACACTTCGTATGACTCTGACTAGAACATCAAGTGTAGCAAGAGCCTTGATGAGTTCTTTGGTGGCTTTTGTTAAATCACAAGGGGAGAAACTTTATTGAAGTGCCAAGGTACACTACTTACCACAGCGAAAAACAAGTCTGTAATAATAGAAAAAGTGCTGTAAAAACTGATGACTGCTTTAATCTTGTAGAATTCCTAGTTGGTTATCCATTTCGTATCCTACTTCTTTTCTTATAGTATGAGTTTGCTCTGTATGACTTATTTTCTTGATTTTTTGAGGGCTTCAGAAGGGGAAGAGGATCACTTCCCACACAGAAGCATCTTGAGACTGATGTGGCACTTAGTGCCATGGTCTAGTAACCATGGATCAAGGATTGGACGGGATGATCTCAGAGGTCCTTTCCAACCTGGCTGATTCTATAATTCTACGGAAGTTTTAAGTCTGGAAAAAAAAAGGGGAAGGGAAGGGAATTTTTGTTAGGTTGAAGTGATTTATCAAGCAAATATAAACTTAGATTATGTTTGTGTCAGTTGTTTTTGTAGTGGCTTGTATGTTGAGATCATTGCTAATGACAGGGTTCTCATGCACTGCAGCAAAACGTATATAAGCTTATGTTACTGAGCTATGAACCCTGGATTGAGTTTTGCTGTGGGAGTAAAAGCTCCCCCCACTTTTTTTTTTTTTTTGGGTGTGAGGGTGTAGTGTTGCAATTTGTTTTTTTCTAATCCTCCTCCTTATTAGCATGGGAATGAATAACTGTGTTCATAATGCTTGGTGCATGGAGTTTTAGCGGCCTTGTGTTAAAAACAACAAGGCTGCACCTCAGCATGATAACTGTGCTATTAAGTCCTCTGCATCTGCGTTGGTTTACAGAAAGCCTCAGGTTGTCCTGTGGTATTAAGTTTCCTGGAGAACTGGCAGAAACTTTTTTCAGTTATTTTTTTCCCTCTGAAAAATAAGCAGGTGGTTGTACTCTACGGGTAGGAATATGTCTGTTTTGGCAATATTAGGGAGCTTTCTACTGCCTACAATGAGAATAGAAAAGAGAAATAACTTTTCATAATAAGGAGAGTCTGAAGGTTGGGATATGAAATATTTAGGCTCAAATATCCATGATCTGGATAAAGCAAAATGCAAAGTTCAGTCTGTGTCTTTCAGATCACAGGTAAGTATGTTATCAGCTGACTTATTGGGTGTGCTGATTTCTAAAAAAAAACAAACACAACAACAACCAAAAAAAAACCAAACCCACCAAAAAAAACCCAGAAGGCTTTCTGGAGCATTATCTCTTTTTTTCCCCCCAAATAAAAACATTTAGATTCTTGTGGTATTGCTAATCTGTGATAGGAATATGATTCTTTGGAGGCCAGAGTAGAGGAGAGGCACAGAATTTCAAAGGTATGCTAATTCTCAACCAGATTTGTGTACAACTGTGTACAGGAAACACACAAAACTGAAGAAAAAGCAAATCAATTTTGAAAGGAAATGTATCAATATCTTTTCTTTATCCTCTGTTTACTAAGAACTTCTTGATAAGGACTATTTTTTTTTCCTGCGGCAGTCTAATTATTTATGAATTAAAATGATTGTTTTTGCAGACATTTAAGCAGTTCATGTGCAGATAACTTGATATTCAACATACAGTTGGATCAGTGTAACTCATGTAAGCATCTGTGTGAACTGTATCATTAGTTTAATTTGCCTGTTTTTAAAACAGTATTAGATTAGAGTTGGGAAGATAATGCAATAATTTGCCAAGTGCTAAACTGGGTTTAAAATCCTCCTTAATGGTATAGCCTGAAGTATGCCTCTCTCAGTTGTGTTAAAGATACTACAGTTAAAAATAAAGGGGTGGAGGAAAGGCATACCTATGGTGTCAGCAAGGCATGTGGTAAGCTGATGTATAAAGGGAAGGTAATGGATCTGCTTGGATTCCAGCCAATGGTGCCGGACATGGGCATTCTGCCGAGGCACATTCCGGGGCATTAAGTGCAATCCCTTCCCTGAGAGTGCTGAGCCCTCTTCGTAATTCATCTTCCCTGCAGTCCACTCTGCCAGGGGCCAGGCATACAGCGTGGGTAATTTCATTACCACTGCAACTTTCTGGTAGTGACTTTTTCAATTCAGGGCAGTGTTTAGCTTCTGAATGCTTGGACATGGATAGCTCCCTTTGAATCTCCTATGCAGGCACTATCTTTCAACTTGCTGTTACTTTTAATAGGGTATTGAACCTTTCCTGTGCTCTAAATTTCTGGTTGTAAGCAAGGTGTTGTAATAAGATGGCTTTTTAGTCATAACAAATAGCTTTTTAATTCATTAATGCTGTTGGTGTTGCAGAATTAAGTGGAGGGGGTTCCATTTAGGCTCTGTCATGTTAGCAACCTACTCTGATACTACAGCTGTTTGCTACTTTATGGCAACAGGAAAAAGTGCATGATGCATTTTTATGAACACAAAGAGGAAGAACAGAATTCTCCATCAGTGTATATTTCAACAAGTAATCAAGCCCTGCAGTAAAACTCAGTCCCTAAAGGTATTGAGACATTATCATTCCCGTTTTCTCCACCAGCATAATTTTCCACCATTTCCCATTTTCTTGACCATTTAAAAGCAAGATGAATTAGCCATACAACTCCCATGTTCTGTCTCCTAAAGTATAAACTTTAAAGACACTCAGAAATGTTTGCAGAGTCGGCCTCCTTCTCCTTCCTATGCTCACAGAGAAGGATTACCTCAGATCTCTCGATGACAAACATACACCATTTTGTGAAATTAATTCCTTCAAGATTGACTACCAGGATTATTTGGCCACTTGTTTTATGGAATGAAAGTATAGACTGTAGCTTTGTATGTTTGATTGTGTGCAACCCGCTTATGAAAAAGAAATGTTATGAAAGCATTTAACAAAATATAAATGTTTATATTGTTATAGCTTTTAATTTCAACTTTTCATGCCAACAGCTATGATTACTTTTCATTGTTACTGAAAAGCTGTTTTGTAACAAGAAGTTTCAGATAAATATTTAATGTCAAGCTGGGCTGAGAGTAATCTAAGGATACTATTATGCCCAAGGTAACTGTGACCTGCACCTCATTGAGGTGCCATGCCTCGAAAATATAAAATGACCTGTGTTAATATCATGAGTATTTATATTCGCTTTTTAAAAGCTTAATGACCAAAAGCTATTTTTAAAATGGCTTGTTTTTCTGATGTGTTGATAGCAATTAATCCTCATTCAAAGATGTACTATAATAAGTTAAGCTTGTTAAATTAAACTGTTTGATTTGTTTTTCACTTGTCTTGCCTTCTTAGAAAATCTTCCTGCTTTAAGTGCTACATAATATTGTTTATAGTTGTGTATACAAAGAACTAGAAGTAGTGAACAGTGGAAAGTACAAAGGAAAGGATGGCATTTTCCTTTTCTAGCAGTGAAAAGGAGTGCATTAATGTCTGTCCTCCTCCATTCCCACAGCCTTGCTCAAAAAGAGTCCAAGGTCCAAAAACCTTGTGCTTAATTTGATGCTGTAATTTAACATTCTCCATGGTTCTGGAACAAAGCTATTTACGCCTGGGACCTAAATAACTGTTCACAGCTGCTCCCAGCTTACACGCTGGTGATGGTTATAGCTCCTCACCCTCACACTGGAGAAACTTCGTTTAGACAGAGTATTTTGTGAACACTGTGTCTCCTGGTTCGAGCCCTTGTCTAACCCTGTTCCATGTTTCACACATTTAGGATAACTGATGTTAAGGTCATCTCTGTTAAATATGGGAAACCATAAGCACTTGAGAAGACAAAGAATCTTTAAGAACAACTAGACGTAATCCAGCAACAGTAGTGTCAAATGGTATCAAATATTCCTTAGACTGTTGTGCAAACAGGAGAGTCATGCTTCATTTTTGGCAATTTACTCTGATTCTGATAGGAGGCATTTTTTTTAATGGTGATTGAACTCCTTTGTGCAAGCTGTGTAACTGCTTTTTTTTAGTAACTTTTACTGAGCTTTACCAAGCATTTAGTGTGTTGGGTGTCTAAAGAGAAATTAAAATGAAGCTAAACCAAGGGCAGTAGTGTTTACAGTAAAAGAAAAAAAATTGACTCTTAGAAATAGCTTATCATCTCTTTCTCAACTCTGTTATCTGTTCATTCCATAATCCTATCAAAATAAAGATAAGAAAATAAATATCCAAATCTTATGTTGATGCTCTTGTGTAGTGTAGCATGGGAAAATGGCCCACTGCTACTTCTGACCTACTATTCTCTCTTCCCAGGTAAGAATTTTCTAACTCTTTCTTCAAGGTTGCTTTTATGTCATTTTCCTGTTGCTTCTAAAGAGCATTCTTGGCCACCTTATTTCCCCTCTGAATATTCCAGTCTCTGTGCATTTTGAATTAACCAGCGTTTATTTGAGGAAGAATGAAGAGTTGTATCCTATTTCAAAACTGAAAATTAGCTATGAAAAATGAGTTGGACACAGTGGAATTGTTTTCCTTCTACGAAAAGTAGTATAGCTTAAAGAGGCAAAATATGTGCTTCAAGTTGTCTATGCACAAGTAACTAAAGCAATTAACTTTTTAAAAATTCTTGCACCTAATTTGTACAGATATTGCAGTACAACCAAAGCGTAGCATTATGCGATTTATGTAATAAAGTAAACAGAACTGTAACCTGCAAACTTAATGTTAGAATGAATAAGGAGCACATGTGTGTCTTAGTAGATAGGTACAAAATGTTAAATATAAATAATGAAAAATACACAAAATATGAATTGGAAAGAAATGTGATTTTTTATGAGTTACTTTGTGTTGACACAAAAGTAATTACATACATTTTGTTTCATCGTCTTCTATAATTCATTAGGGTTATTAAGCTACTGTATTAAAGATAGCTTGGACTTCCCTCAGTAGAAGCATTAATGACTAGCTTGAAGCCATTTTCTTTTAAGGAATTAATATTTAGACATAACATTAGCTATGGGGGTAATTAACAAGTTTAGAATAATTAACGAATAAAATTGCAAGGAGTGTAAATTATATTGCCTGATATCAAGTTTTAAAGGTTTCTTTAAAGGTTTTTTCCTAATTAAAATGCTAAATTGGTTTTATTTCATGAACAGGACATGGAAAAATGTTGCTGTAATTTCTTTGTAAGCTCCATTTAACTTGACACTTAATTGAAATCAATCCTGGATTAATAATTCATTATTTTCTCTAAGCAGATACACTAGAGGTTCAAAAACCACATTTGGTATTGCTTATTTTAAAACCTCTGAAATTTCATTTTGTTTTGTGATTGGATGTGCTGGGTTTTATAAGAAAAATATGTATTGTATTATATTTAGTGTGTATTGGTGGGGAGAAAGGGGAGGACAGAAAGTGCTTTTAGATGGGCTTTCATGTTCAGTTTTGTGCCAAACCAGTTCCTCGAGGATGGAAAAAAGCCCTTTAACTGGGACATAGAACTTCCCATAGTTGCATCATGGTTGGCACGCTTCATTGGTGTTCGAATTGAACTAAGCTGATGACGTTCATATCTGAGAAAAACTGGAAGCACAACACATGCATAGTCAGTATACCTAACTTTCTGTAGTTTGGTGCTCCTCCAAATTCATAATTGTACTTAGTTCCTTTCTGGTCTTCCAAATCATCATTAAAAATGGACGTTGCTAGTTGATGTGAGAGTGGTATCCCAAAGCTTCTGATCTCCGGTGTTAAATCTTTTGAAGTGGAAAAAATAATAGCTTAGAAAAACTTGATTGAAGATTACTTCAAGAAAAATGGATTTAATAAGTTGTTGCTTAATTGCCATGTGATCTGTAAGGTTAGAGATGCCAGACTGCAAAACTTCAGTGAAAGGGCTGGGCTAAACTTTATGTAAATAATGCTTTCAGGTGCTATTATACATACAGATTGTAATCAAAATTACTGTTTTATCTAAAGCCCAGGTAAAGACTGTAAGAATCTGTACTTTATCAGAATTTACTTTATCAGTAAATTGCTCAGGCTACTGCTCAGCCCAGCTAATTGCTTTCCTTTCTATACTTCGTTCTAATCAAAGAAGAAACAAAACTATGACCCAGGTTAGTAATGGCCAACATTGTATAGTAGGAGCTGTCACACTCACTGGTGTTTCACCAGTGAAGCAAGTTTTGTGCTACCTAAGTGTGAGTCGCTTTGGTTGTAAGGCATGAATATTGCTGGGTATGGCAGGGCCCTGAGTGTTTGTTAGGGGATACCTCTTTCCCATCCCTAATGATGTACTGATTATTTGAAGTTTCTTCATTTTAGAATGCTTTTAATTTCTGTGTATAAATGTATTCCATTACCAGAGGATTTTTTTAAAGCTTTTAAGTATTGTCATGCTTCTAAAATATGGGCGAGTTTTTACTATGTCATTCGTATTTTTACTTAAGAAATAAACTAAAAGTTCTTGCTTTTCTTGAATTACTTTGTCCATATGTGTCAGTACTTGATGCCTGCGTCTTGAAAAGGATAAGGCTAGATGATGACTAACATTTTATTAGCATTGTTATGTGATGTGATGGCATGTAGCAGTTGTGAGAGAAGATACTGTTCTCTGACACACTAATCCTGTGTTATGCTGGGCCATTCACAGACCATTCACATAGTCTTCATTGCTTATCATTAATCTTGTATGTCAAATCTTTTGCCTGTGATCATTCTTTACTTGAAGTCCCTATTTAAATATACTGAATGTGGAATTTGTGAGTAATGTGATGCCCAGGGAGGATTAACACAGCGCTCTTGGTTCCTCTTGATCTGGGTTTTCATCTTAATAATTGATTGTTTTTTTAGACCAGACTGTCAAATTCTGTTTTCTAGTCTTTCACATAAATTCACAAAAAGTGCAGAGTTTCCAGATACCCCCTATAAAATTAGTATCAAAGTACAATTATTCTTATCAGGTTTATTTAAAAAAAAAAAAAAACACCAAACCTACACTGTTTTTACAATCCCTTGTTCTTCACCCTCTTAGCAACAGTTAATGAATTTAACTGGAATCTGTGAAGTGCTTCGTAATTTTTCTAAGTGTGTTTTTCATCCATGCAAAATCAGTATGAGATGGAAAAAAATTTAAAAGTAATGCGTGATTATGATTAAATATGGAAGAATTTCATATAAATATTGGTATTGTCTAGTTAATACTGTGATTCTCTTCTGTTCCTTTATCGAATACCTTTTACTGTGTTAGAAGACAATAAATTATTTTCTGTATGATAGATTTATGAAAGGATTAATTTTCTCTGGAGCACGTGCCTCTTTCAGTACCTTTCAATAACTGTGTAGGTTTTTTTTTAAGCTGTTAGTAGCTTATGTAATTTAAATAAAGATTAATATATAGGTGGTTTTATTTTGGTTATGAATAAAATCATAGTGATTTAAACTGGTCTGGCAGAAAGCTGGTCAAAATTAGTGTTACATGGCATTCCAGAGGACAAGCAGAAACACTGATGCTGTCGTGTTGTATGTGCTTGGGAGTCAGCAAGAGCTTTCTTATGCAGAGCATAGAATATGAAATAGGGACTGTACTTGGGGGATTGGAGGGGAGGATGAGTTAGCGTCTCTGTGGTGTGGGGGTTGGGTTTGTTTTACTGTGGTTTTTTTAATGTAAGGCCTTTTACTTCTAGTTTTTCTCTTAGGAAGCAGTTTCAGTCATTCAAATCTTTTCTCATTGACAAAAAAGTCCTGCATTTGATGAGCAACTGTAAATATTAGATGCAGTGATTTCAGAGTACTTAAGTTGCTTGCTAATAACAGCATAATTAAATTTGCTAGTAACATTTCTAGGTATTTATAATTTTTGCAGGTGTAATAATATACACAGTTAATTTAAAAATAGAAATGTTTCCTGTTGTGTATAGGTAGAAAATGTTATTGTTAAAGTACCAATGTAAGTACCATTGATTAGTGAATCTAAACAGAACTGTGGAAGAGACCAAAAAATAAATGGTATGGATAATAAAATAATAGTAGACTTAAGGTCTGTAATTCTTTCATGGATTAGATACATGATATTTTTCTGGCATTAAGTTCAAAAACCTGTTCCTTTAGTATTTGTAATTTAACTTCAGGCATGCATAGGCTTGTTGACAGCTATTTACTACAAGTCTGCCTTTGCAAGAAACTGGTACCTTGCCATGTAGCAATAAAGACATCAACATACCAGCTGCAAAAAACTGTTTTTCTGATGTATTAATATATAAGCAACAGAAAATGTGAAGGGCTTAATTTCTCATATTAGTTGCCTGGCTGCCAGGTGATGTTGTCTTCATTAGAACTGTGGTTTATCTTGTGTATCTTTATTAAATATCAGTTTTCAAATTACTTTTTTTCAGGTTATCTGTATTAAAAAATGGTCCTGCCTGACAATTCCTTGTGTTTAGAGCCTGCTATGTATTAAACTTTCTTGTTGGTAACATTCTACAGTTTTGCCTTCCATTGAGGTATGGAACACCTATGTATTGCGTTACAGTGCAACATAATTATGTATTGGACACAGTGTAATGTGGTATATACCAGACCACGTCATTTTGTAAAATACATCAGCAAAACTCTTGAGTTAACATCAAATAAATGAAAGTACTTGTTTATAAACTTCTGAAAGTTGTAATATCACCAGTAGAAGAAAACTGCTCTTCTTGCCTTCTGCCACTCATGTTCTTTGAGCATACGTTGAGAGTTGGATTCACTTTTTCCGGCATTCTTCTTCTTAGCGGGCTTTAACCTTTTCTCTGATCACATCAATCCAGGCTGTTTTGCTGTAACACTGAATTGGGGCACTTGTCCAATCTACTGATTTCTTTTTCAGCATTACCAGTTAAATTGGTTTTGGTAATTAGTAGAGGTTAAGTTTCCTGTTTTGAGGCTGAGGTTTTTAAAAGTTTATTGATTCTTTAGTTAACTTAAATATTTCTGTTGTGCTGCTCTGATTGGTTTATTTGTTCTGTATCTAGAAGCTAACCCCTGCCTTTAATAGTCTTTGGCTACTCTGTATCTTTTCTGGCATTGCATTCACATTTTTAAGATATTGAAGAAGAATTAGGAGAATTGTGTACAGTATTCAAAAACATGGACACACTAGCGGCACAGTGATTTTCTTCTTCTTTTGGTTTTTAATTTGTTATTCTTTCATCATTTCCTGATGATCCTAGCCTTAGATTTGTGATCTGTTGTGATCACTATTAGAATTTGAGCAGAGAACCATGTATGATGTTTCCACTTACACACACACACATGCACACACCCAAACACCCCCTACTAGTTACAGAATTGCTATAGTTCATCAACTGGTGTCGTTGTCCAGGAATGCCAATTGTATCAGCAATAGTGTGGCCAGCAGGACCAGGGCAGTGACCATCCCTCTGTAGTGGGCACAGGTGAGGCCGTGCCTTGAATACTGTTTGGGGTTTTCGGACTTTCACTACAAGAAGGACATTGAGGTGCTGGAGTACGTCCAGAGAAGGGTAACAGAGCTGGTAAAGGATCTGGAACATAAGTCCTGTGAGGAGCGGCTTCGGGAGCTGGGGTTGTTTAGCCTGGAGAAAAGGAGGCTTAGGGGAACCTTCTTGGTCTCTAGAACTACCTGAGAGGAGATTGTGGCGAATTGGGTGTTCGTCTCTTCTTCCTGGTAACAAACAATAGAACAAGGGAAATGGCCTCAAGTTGCACCAAGTTCAGGCTGGATATTAGGAAAAATTTCTGAAAGAGTGGTTGAACATTGGAACAGGCTGTCCAGGGAGGTAGTGGAGTCCCTATCCCTGGAGGTGTTCAAAAAATTAGTAAATGTGGCACTTCATGATATGGTTGGTTTAGTGGACATGATCAAAGGTTGGACTTGATGATCTTGGAGGTCTTTTTCAACCTTAATCATTTATACATTTTGATCAGATTTATTTTTGGTTGCACCAAATAATTTTATACGTTTAATAAACCTTTTTATTTTTGTTTTTGCTTGTTTATTAAACTAGTTTTCTAGATCTTAGATGTGCTGAATCACACTGACCCTTTAGGAACTCTGCTGGCAAAATGTCTCAGATGAAAAACTGTTTATTTCTGCTGTTGCTTGTGATTGTGTTAACTAGTTATTTAATTCTGTGAGGATCTTCCCTTTTGTCCTGTGTTAGCACAGTTTGTTTAGGAGGGTTCCTTACCTTTTTCAGGTAACCTGTCCAGACTCTTTGAATCCAGATCTGTTCTGTCACTGAAATCACACTTAAGCAGCTGCTTATCAATCTGTCAGCTACAGATTGTAGTAGTAGTGACTTCCCTATACAAAAGTTATTGACTTTTCCCATGTATTTATCCATATGCTTAGTCTTGCTGGTTTTGCTGTATTTTAAAACTGTAGTTTAAACTGTTTATAGTTTAAACAGTTTGCTTTGGTGCAGACCTGATTTATGTGTACCAAACTCCCTGGCTGCTCCCAGAAAACTAATTTTTTGTTTAAATGATACAGTATTTGGCTCTGTCACTGCTGTCTTTTGGAGCACTTATAAGGAATAAATTTCACATGACAGCAGTTAGATCAACTGTTTAATATTTTACTTTGGAAATTTTGGGTGAATCTTGATGAAATTTGGTGATCTGGATGACTTGTTTTGAATGATTGATTTTATCAGAATTATCTTCTGCCAATTGCTTAGAATGCTCTGATCCAACCCTCTGAAGAAAGACTATTGTGGCAACTTTCATCAGCTCTTCTGTAGTGAGCACTAGGGAGGGAAGAAAAAATCAATTCAGCTCTTCTGGTACTTTTGTTTGAGCCCTTCCTTCATGTTTCACTTAAATATTTACACTTCTGATTCTTTCTTATCTTCATGATTGTTCTTGGAACAGGTTTTGGTTGTGAATTGAGAGTGATTTAAAAGTTGGGTTTAAAACTTATTTTTGCTTTCGGTTTTTTGCAATTTCTAATTAACCAGCCAAAGGTTATGGCAAGTCCTCCCCGCCCGCGTTTTCACTGTTTAGGAGCAACATCCACTTTTTTAAAACATGTTTTTCTACCTAAAATAACATTCTCCAAAGTTGTTTTTAATCAAGCTGGCTTTCCTAGGACTTTTTTTGTTATTCTTGCTGCTTGTTTTTAGTAAGTGCTGTGTGTTTCTAACCATTTTGATGGTTTTGATGGATGATCCCTGCCATGTGCAAGCATTTACACTTTGAGGCACTCCTTTTAAATAGACTTTTCATTCTTATGTAGCTTGCCTTGGTGAAACCTAACTTTACAAGAATGGATGTATTTTTTGACATTCAAACAGGTTTAATATGAATGCGTTACAGTTCCTGTTAGTAGCTCTTTGATTCAAGATGGTCTCACAGGCTTTGTGAACTGTGTGCTCCTGCATCAGAAGTTGCTTCTACTTTTTATGACAGCTTACAGAAGGAATAATTTATGCTGTCTAAAATACCACAGTTCTCACAGTTGTGCCATATTTACCTATCTTAACAGTGAGAGATTTCAGCTACTGAGTAGTTGGTTTTCTGCTTTCATAATTTCTGCAGTTTTCATTAAATGTAACAGTGAGTACCGTTACATTAACTTTTGTTCACACAATCTGTAGTACAGCTCTTAATTTTATGCTTGGAGCATGCTGTATGTATAGACCTGTTGGCTTTCCTGTGGATTTGTGGATAAAAGGAGAACAGTTCAAATTTTTGTGAGTCCTTCAGTGCTGTCTCTCATAATATTCTTGCCTCCACATTAAGATAGCACGGTCTGGATGAGTGGACAAGATGTGTGAAAAAAAATCATTGAGTGATCAGCCTCAGAGGGTAATGGTCAATGAGTCATGCTTGGCCTTGAGGCCAATAAAGTAGAGTACTGCAGGGGTCTGTCCTGGTACTGGTCCTGTTTAATATCTTTTCCAGAGAACAGAGGAGGTGACAGGGTTCCCTTACGAAATTTGCAACCAACACCAAATTGGAGAGAACCAGTTAATACACAGATCTGCCATTTGGAGAGGCCTAGACAGGTTGGAGGAATGGGACAGTAGGAACTTCATAAAATTCTAAAAACAAAATGCGAAGTTCTATGCCTGAAAAGGAACTATTCCTTGAAGCATCACTGTCTTGAGGAGCAGCTCTGTAGAAAGGGATATAATGGTTTTGCTGTACAGCAGCCGTAACATAAATTAACAGTGTGCGGTGTCTGTGAAGAAAACAAAGCATCCTGGATTGTATTTACAGTAGATTTAGGGAAGAAAAAGGATTATCCCCCTTAATTTGGCCTTTTTTAGACCACATGTGGTCCAAGACCACTTCCAGTCTTGAAGTCCCAAGTACAAGTAAGGTGTTGACAAGCTGGAGTGAGTTCAGTGGAAAGCCACCAAGATGGTTGGGGGCTGGAACACTTGCTGTGTGAAGAGAGGAGGAGAGGCTCTGGCCTTGTTAAAGCTGGAGAAGATAACAGTTTCAAGAGGACATGATAGCATCCTTCCAGTGCCCAGGAGGAGATCCTCAAGAAGGTAGAGCCAGGTGCTTGACAGTAGTCATTGTTAGAGAGGAGAAGACACAGTGGGCATCAATTGAAACAAAACTGGTGAAGGTGCACAGCAGAATTTTACTTCTCCTGCATTAATGTTGAATTTTTGGTCTCTAACTTTGAACTGATTGACATGATAATTCTCACATTCTTTTAATTTTGTATTTCCTAAAATAAAAGGAACGGGTACTGGAAAAAGTTAAGAATGGCTTGGGCTGATACTGTTCCAATTAGATGGTATTTGCATTCCACAGCACTTGAGTTAGAATGCTGTTCATGATGAACCATCTAATAGTGTTGTTGGACTGTGTCTGGTCCTGTGGGTTTTGGGTTTGGTTTTTGCAACTTATCTGTCTTGATGCAAACTAATAACCTGTAGGATTATGGAATCCACAGGCAGTCATTATTTCAGTGTTAATATTCCAGCTATTCAGAAAACAGATTTAGAAGGAGCGTTATGAATACAGACATGAAAACAATCTTAACAGAAAATATGTATAGGTAAAAACAATTCCTTTCAGGCATTTCCAGACTTGCAGAAGTGTAAGCATAAATGGAGAGATGGAAAATATCATTAGATCTCAGTAAGTAACTTGGAGACGTCAAATACACAGAAGCCCTACCTTTATTTGTTGTGGAAAAATCACATAATATTTAGTCCTTCATGTAATACAGGAACTTTATTCAGATTATTAGTGAAACTTTCTTTTGTCTGAAGTGTTTTTTACTTGTACAGGTAGTATTATTTCTTCTGTTATCCTCAAAGATACTTTTCAATTTTAATTTAGTACTGTATGATTAAGCCTCCTGAGGAAGCTCTCTCAACCTCTGATGATAGTTGTACTCAATTATAGCCCTCTTTCACTGAACTTGGAATAAAAAAGATGGGTTTCACTGTTGTTCTTGCTTGCTTTAACAGAAGTGTATCACCTGAAATTCTCTGTAAGATATATTTTGATTATTGATAATTTTAAGAAAGTGACTCATATAGCTCAAGTGTACCAAAGCTTTTTTAAATTTATGCTTTGCTAACTGCACTCCCTCATATTTCTGATTTCACAGTTGACAAGTGATTCTTTTCTCAGAAAAACATGAGAACAGTCATACAGATTTGGCCAAGGAAGAACTGAGGAATTGAGCAAGTGTATATGGCATTTTTTCTAGTGTGCTGGCCACTTGAGGTTGGGACAGCCTAAGGAGATATCATCTTCAGCTCAGGATTCACAGGGTTTCAGGTTTGGTTTTTTTTCTTTTCCATGAACATCTCCAGATTTCACCTGAATGCAAAAACTTTTAGTGTCAGCAACATAAAATGGCAGCATTTAACAGCTGGTTATTGTGTCAGGAACTATCTCCTATTTTGAGCATTTGGTGTCCAAGACAGTTGCCTCTTTTTAATGTTTCAGGTGTAAGTCAAAGCAGAAGTTAGAAATGGACTGTAATGTTTTATCCAAATTCTGTTATTTGCAATTCAATACAGTGCAAAGTATCTCAAGTGTATAATAGCAAGTATAGAGTTAAATTAAAAGCTTCTTTGTAACAAGAATGTTGTCTTTCATAATGAATCCTAATTGTAATAAATAATGGAATTGTCAATACAGAAATCTTTCAGAAATCTAGCACATGTGATTCTGGAAATATGCAGCAGCAGATATTTACATAGCATTCCTTTCTGTTTGTGAACATACTTGTTCCATACAGGTTGATTGAACATAATGATGTGCTTAGTCATTTTATCCAGTCTTTGGTAGTTGTCTTAAAGCAAGAAATAATGCAAATTGCCTTCACAAGACAAGGGCTCTTCTGTTCTTTACACAATGTAGAGAAAATTACGGATTTTTTGAGGTTGGTCTACCTTGTGATCCCAAAACTGCAGACTAATCAAGGAATGCAGAAGTGATTTTAAACTGGCACGCTGGTGACCCAGAATCAGTAGCCTGTTTATCACCACAGTTGAAAACTTTCAGCAGAAGACGTACTTGGGGAAAAGTCTGAATTGTCTTTAATTGCACTTATCAAATGAAGAAACAGCTGCGCTGGAATTAGCAAGTCCGATATGCTGTGCTGAAAAACTTTTTTCTCTTTCTTTAAGGGTCAAAGGATCCTTTGTCCATCTGTAAACTGCAGGCAGCTGTTGCCGATTTTGGTTCCAGCCATGAATGTCAAAAAGCATAATAGCCAACATGTTGCTTTTTTTAAAAGCAGGTAATAGTTTTAAGTTAGGCTTTTTCTATTTTAGGAAACAGCAGGGTTGTGGTAGTTTCTAAGAGCATAAGTATTGTTCTTAATTTCTGTTGTAATTTCAACAGAAATGCTCAAATAATTCTTAAATTTGGTGAAGATTTCACAGCCAGGAAGGATTGCAGTTACCTGCAGGAAAGCACATTTTACCTAGTCCTTGTTAAAGTAAACTTAACCAAACCTAAACAGTAAGCTTTCTCAGCTATGCAATAGCCTTGCTAATACATCTGCATTTGTAGGGGAAGCAAAAATTATCATTTCCATGTTGTCAGGTGAACAAAGATATATTATAAATTCTAATCCTATTTAGAAAGTGTATGTGGCCCAGGATTTGCTGCTTTCCTGCCTCTGAGGGGTCCTTTGGAAAAGGAACAGCAGTGAGCGCACTACACTGAGTGTGGTGATTTAGCCTGTCAAACTGTGCTGGGCATTAGGTAACATTCTTAAGTGTCTTAGAATTGGAGCTTTCCCTGTTGGGTATAATGTTCTTATGTAGGTAATGGCTGTCAGTTCTTATGTCAGTAATGGTTTTATCTTGTGGAATAAATGGTTTTTCTCTGTAAATTTCTGTGAGTGATTTTCTCTACTAAGAAATGAATGTTCTCTAATGTTAAAAGTGATATTCTGTTGCTAGGATTTCCACTTTTTCCCATTTTGTCACCATCTGTTTTTAAACCCCCAAACTCATAGGGGTTAGGGTCACCAGTAAGCTAGAAAACTATCATATTAATGAAAAAAAATCCCTGCCTTTAAACAGTTTTTCTGCTAAAAGAACTTAGTTACCATTGTTTATAGACTCACCTATAAATTTACCTGCTATTATTTCAATATCCAACAATGTTAATACTTTCACAGAACGCATTTTTTTTCTTTTTTAGCCCATGCAGTATTTCTGTTGTTTTGTAAAGCATCTTTTCTGTGTTCTGAAGAACATTTTTTACCTTGCTCTTGTTCCCCTTCAAGTGGCACTCCCTGGTCTGGCATTTGCTGATTATCACTTTCCAATTAATAACTTGTGAAGGAAACATACTCAAACTTACCTCTCTAGGGCTGTGCATGATTCTGTACGATTTCTTCTTCCCTTTAATTTGTCTGGATTTTTTTTTCCCTTTTCTTTTGTCAGTGGTATTTAAAGTCAGGCTGTTGCTTGCACCATTTTGTTGAATATCAGTTGTCTGGCTGCTGATGCTGTGCTACAGTTTGTTGGTGAATAAAACCTGAAGCTCTTCAAAACCAGATATGTCCTGGGATCATTGTTTTCTTGCAGCTAGGGGGTCTTCTGATCAGCTCTTGAGGTCTGCATGGCTGTGCTGCAGTAGTTTTACTCAGTTTGAGAATTGTGTACCTTTGTGGATCCTGATTAGTTGGTAGCATCCAATTTCTCTGTTTTGTTTACATAAAAGTGTAAATAAGAGAATTGCATTTTCTACCTGTATTAAATTTTTCAGTTAGAATCAGTCCTTGGGTATATCGTTTAGCAATTTGTGTTATTTGTGACCACTAGTGAACCTTCTCTTTGCTCTTTCACATCACTTATCATTTCCTTTTCTTTGCTACTTTTAATTTTGTCTGGTTTTATGCAGGATTTCCCTCCTTGATTAGTTTACATTCAGCTTATTTGCACTGGATTTCAGCTGTTGTGCAGTTAGCCCTACCTTGTAGGGAGCACTAGAAAATTCATGTTTCAAACTCCCTTGTCCTTACTGCCATCTAGTCTGGAGCTTATTTTTTGCCAAAACTATGTGAGTTGAGGAACCTGGCTGAACATACATTGCTAGTAAGTGTTATGACCTGGAAATATCAGACATTTACATCTCTGGTCACACTTTTTAACCATGAATGTTACCCACTACCTATTTATTCTCTTTTTCTGGTATCCTTCTTGTGCCTTACAAGCACAAGTTTTGTTGCAGTTGAGGCTTTTGTTTGTCACTTAAAACTTCAGTGTTTAAATTTTTTACAGAAAAAGTGTGTATCCATGTTCACACATTTCTCTACTACTTTTCTATCCATATAGAATCTTACTGTTCACTTACTCCTATTACTTGCATTGCTTTGGATGTCTAATTAATTAATTTCCCCCTTTTATTTCCTTCGAAAACTGTCCTAATGTTTCTGAAGATCTCTTCTTATATTTTGGCATATTTTTTACCCCAGTTACTTCTATTCTTTACACTTGTCTTCCCTTTCTAGTACTGTTTTGTCTGATTTACTGCCTTTCTTTACGGCTTTTGGAATTGAAACTGCTGTTGTTAAGTCTTTGCTCCAGCAGCTCCCTCTCAACCATGACAGTGGTTTAATCAAATTAGAGTGGATAAGTTTAATAGGAGGTGCACTTCCATTGTTAGAAATCAAAGGAAAAAATACAGTGTAGTATCTTCTTTTAATATTTTATGGTTCTTTAATACATTTAGTTCGGCATTGTTACTGTGGTCGTTTCCCGGACCTTCATCTGTGGTGAACAAATGACTCAAGGAAAGTAATGGTTTGAATATATTGTCTTGTACATTTGCTCTTTTTAGTGTGTGTATCTTTGGAGAAAATTATATGTGAAGCCAGTTTGGGATATAAGGTTGTAGCAGTTTCGTAGCAATTAACAAATATGTTGCCTGGTCCTACACTGAACGGAAGAAGACAGTGCAGATAAATTCTATAGGGAGATCTCCAGGTTAGTGGTTTCCGTGGGACTGTGTGTTTGCTGGGACTTGGAGGTATGTTGGTGTTCTAAGTTTAAAATATTCTGAAACAGAAATTGTCTGGGAGTAAGACATTTCTGGTTTCCTTGAACAAAAAGATGAAAAAAGATATGCAATTTGCTTGTCTATATATGCCAAAGCAATATATAGAGAGTCCACTTAAAATTCAAGTGATGTTATTGCCAAATGTCAGTTATAAAGAAATACTATCAGTGTTATCCATATTATCAGTAGAATCAATATCTCTCCTTCTGCACTTCATTCTATGAGTTTTATTTCTAAGAAAATCTTTCTGCTTTGTTTCAAGGGATAGTTAGGAGGCAGGTAGATATTTTTAAATGTCAGGTGTTGTAATTTTCCATCATATGGAAAAAGAAATACACACAAAAAATACTTGACACTATGTACATCATAGGCTGCTTGTCTATACCAGTGCCATTATTTTCCAGTTAACAGAATGCTGTGTACAGCTGTTTTAATACATAGCTCTTTGTGTCAGTGTGCTTGTGTGTGTGCATGTACACACATAGACACTGAGTTTCTGACTGTTTTTAAGTCCTCAAAACTAAGATAACCGGGATTTTTATCACAAAAAACTCTCTTGTGCACTGTGTGTGAGAGGGACAGAGGCATGCTTCCAGGTGAGGTAGCTCATGGCTTAAGGCAGCCGCCTGATGTAGTTCCAGCTGCGCGTGGGTGTGCGTGGCAGGGGGCTCATGTGTGTGAAGTTTGATGTTTCAGGCTCCTGGTCCTGGGCACCTAGTGTGCATTAGTCTTCTAGATTTCTAGGAATTTTAATGCTTTATCCAGTTCCATTGATGGTCTTGTCCAATGATGCATGTCTTATATTATTTCTTCAAGGTGTGAAAGAGCAGAGTCAGGTATATATTTCCAACGTAAATGCTTTGTTGTTTTTTGCTGGCTTGTTGTAGAGTCTAAGAAAGCCATCTTCACTGCTGATCTTACAGATATCATCAGTTCACTATTTTACTGTTGTTGTTTATGCTCCCTTCCCAATCTGAAACTTGCATCTTCTTGTTGTTTAGTCTTGTTATGCCTGTAGATTATGCATGTCAAAACAAAGAAACTTTAATATTTTCCTAGGTAAGAACAACACTAAAATAAATTGCTTTCTGTTCTTTTTAGATGGAAGAAATAGATTCAGATCTGGATGTGTTTTACAAGATTGAATCATTCTTGTAGCTCATCTTTGAACCTTATCTACTACCTTCTTTTTTTTTCTCTTAATGAGTTCCAGAATTAAACTTAAGTGTTTGTGGTATCATGACCTCATGTGGGATGGCAACGTGATATCTATACTCCTAGAAAGGATTTTTCTTGTTTAATTCCTACTGAAAGAAATCTTAAATTTCTAATATTCGGCAAAATATCCCTGAATCAAAATGTCAGATCCTGGCCAAGGAAATTTTTCAACATGTGATATGAAATGAATGAACTTCAAATCAGAGAGGTATAGTTTTTGTGCAGAATAAGAATAGTACACATGGACAAAAGCTGAAAGAAAAGCATTATGCTATGTGTATGGGGTGAAAATCTCTGAGTTGCCTTCTGTGGTGACAGATGACACTGCCAAATTTTTTCTGAAGCGATGAAGCAAGTTAATGCAAGTTGTTCACAGAGGCATATTCTGATGACTTTCTGCCCTCTTTCTACATCTTAGAATAGAAAGGTAAAGATGCAACGTAATCAGGAGGTCATTGTTGATAGTGATGGAGACTCGGGGCTCTTCAGTTATTGGAAAGTGGTTGGAAAAAGGTTGCTCTTTAGTGGCCACATCCCATGGCGGATGCATCCCGACTAAGTGCCCGAGGCAAATTGCTTCTGGATTCTGGGACAGAAGGTCCAATATAAACTAAGAGCAAGGGAGAAGTTGAAAGCTTGAGAGAATGACACAGAAGTTTCTTTGTCTGGCATTTGTACCATGGGGGAAGAGGTAAAACAAATGAGAATATAGCTGTAAAGGAGGCGATGAAAGTAGGACACAAATGACAGAAAGCAATGAGTAGGTAAGATTTATTTTATGGGCAGACTTTATCTTCTGTATTAAGTTTGCTGGAAATGCGACCAGCTCTATTAAATTTTTCATCATCCATCAGCTGGTGATTGCTCTCCCCACAGCCAAACTGTGTGAGCATTCCCCATCCAGCTTCATGCAAAATTGACTGTATTAGCACATAACATTGATGATGGAACAGTGGGAAAAAAAAGAAGAAAAGTGGCCTGAAACATCTGCGGTATCCATAGACACAAGCACAAAGTCAAAAAGACAGAACTAGGACTACAGGGTCAAGTAAAGAGAGATATGCTAATGGTACATGGTGAATTTATATTTTGTGTATGAGGAACAAACTGAGGAAAGGGGAAGGGATTGGCAGAAAAATCAGTAGATATTTAGGAACCTGTAAGCTGGGTAGGGTCCTTTGGGACCTCAAATCTAAAACCCTCCTGCTGCAGGTAAGTATATGCTAAAGAATTCAAGTCACCAATTACTCAACCTCCGTTTTAACTCATTATGGCTCGTAGCTTTTATTTTCTTAATCTTTTAATTGGAAAACTATTCAAGAATTTCATGTTGGTCTGGACCATCTCATGTTTAAGCTACTTTGGTTTCTGATCAGTGTTTTACCCTCACTTGGACATTTTATAAAATCGTAATCATTTTTCTTCATACTTGATACTTTCCTTCACTACATCTTATTTTTAGGCAGAACAATTTTATCTCTTTTACCTTTCATTGTGGTAGTAAGTAAGTCAAACTTCTGTAGTGTATTTCTTTCTCAATACATTCTTTGTTCTGATCATTGTAATGGCTAGCTCATCAGCTCTAACTTGACAAAGTCTGCTTCAGATTTTCAGGACTTGATCTGGAGTTAAATGGAAATACCTCTTTGAGAAAGAGATACTAACAGAAATAATCATAGAGTCATTTTCCCCAATAATAAACTGGCAAACAAATGCTGATAATAATGGTAAGGTCTGTGTGTTCCTGAGTGTAACAGCTGCCATGTTTTTTCACAACATAGCTGTCTGCCTGCAAGGTAATATGCTAATTGTAAACTAAATCTTGTTCAGTGAGGACATTATAGAAGATTGGCTAATGGTATCTACATGTAAAAATCAATTTGAATGTAAAATAACAATAAAACTAAAAAATGCATAAGAGTTGTGGTTTGATTTAGTTTCAAATTTAAACACAAACTTTAAAGACTTAAATAAAGCTGAGATTTAAGAGCGTAAGAGCTCAGTTATTGGGGTTGTTCAGCCTGAAGAAGAGAAGGCTTCAGGGAGACCTTAAAGCAGCTTCTGAGTACATGAAGGAGGCTCATAAGAAAAATGGGGACAAAATTTTTAGCAGGGCCAGTAATGACAGGACAAGGGGTAATGGTTCTAAACTGAAGGTGAGTCGATTTAAATTATGTGTAAGAAGTTTTTTACAGTGAGAATGGTGAAACGCTGGAACAGGTTGCCCTGAGAAGTGTTAAGATGCGCCATCTCTGGAAACAGTCAAGGTCAGATTGGGTGGGGCTCTGAGCAAGCTGATCTTTAAGTAAGATGTCTCTGCTCGTTGCAGGGGGGTTGGACTAGGTGACCTTTAAAAGATCCTTTCCAGCTCAAACTGTTATATGTTTCTATGATTCCAAACATAAGGGAAAAATAAGCACCTCAAAAATCAGAAGAGTAGAGCAGGAGCTTGACTACATAGGAGGCCAAAGGGGACAGTGAGACATGCTAGAAGGCAAGCAAATTAAGCTTTCTGAAAAGTATTTAAAAACCCTCCTTTCTGAGCAATGAAAAGGATGGTGCTAGGTATTTATAATGTTGAAATTAAACACTTGACTAAAATGGAAGTGAAAATTTTTGTCTCAATTTTAGATTAAAAGAGTACAGGAAGACACAGTAGAAAAGGCAGAAGGTCTCTGTATGCGTTAGCACCTTCAAAGTGGAAGCAAAGTCCAGATCTTCTATGCTCCTAATAGAATTGTCTGTACCCAAATGCCCCTGCTCCTTGACTTAAGGCTGCTAATGCTGGAACTGAAGCGGGATAAGTGGTGCAGGTGGATGTAATCCTTTTGAATTTACCTTACCAGTTTATGATTTTCAGAAGATACTTAAGTGGAAAAAAAATCACTAAAAATATAGGTGCAGATGAGACACACATGACAAAAGACAAGGAGCTTAGTGAGTTTAAATTACTTCAAGTAACTGCAGTATTTTTACAGTGGTTTCATTGAGGGTATGGAGACAAATAGACTGCTTATTGGAAAAGTTCTGGCTTCCAAGTTGCCTTGCTTGAGATTTTTTTCCCAATTGGTGCCTAGGTAGGAAATATGAGAAGGAAGGATAAAACTGTATTATCTCATCTGGGGAGAGTCCTGCCACTCTTGAGTTAGCAGATCACCTGCTAAGTTATCTAATAGCAGCTTTATCTCGGAGAAGTAGTGCATGGTGGATTAAATACTGGAGGACTGGGAAGGCTAAATATACCAGTTGTCAAAGCAGGGAGAGGAGTCAAGGAGGGAGTGTTCAGTTATCTTAATAGTCTTGTCCTAACAAAAAAAAAAAGTTTATAAAACTGGTTTTATTTATGTGCAAGATAATGAAGAGACAAATAATTCCTAGCATGGTCTTATCCTGGATAAATAAAGTCAAAGTAGTTTGATTTCTCTCTATGATAAAACAGCTGAACCTGTCAAACAAAACAAAATAGTAGCTATCATATATTTTTACTTCATTTAAACCCCCTTATAAGTGTCTTTTGTAGCATTTTTGTTTGTAATGCAGAGAAATGTTATCTAGGAGAAGTTAGTACACAGCAAGTGCAAAATTGATTGGATTAGTATTTCTGTTGGTTAATTGTCAATTAATTGCTCTCAGAATGAAAAGGTGTCTTAAGGGTTTTTCTGCAGGGCTGCCTGGAATCTGTCTCCCTTTCACTTTTTTTTCCTAGTGAACTTAATGATGAAATAGACAGTAGCTGGAGTCATTCTGCAGGTGACACAAAGCTGGGAAAAGGCTGTGCTGGAGAACAAATTTCAGAATGATCTTGTAAAAGTGGAAAAATAATCTGCAGACGGGTAGGTGAAATTCAGTGAAGATGAGAAGATGTGACACCCATGAATAAATCATAGCAGTGTTTCAGAAAAGGATTTGTTAGGGTTTTTCATTTGATAACACTTTACTGTATCAAAAGATAATCCTGCCACTGGGTTGTACAGATAGAAGTGTAGCCAGTAAAATGGGCAAAATCCAACTTTGTTCTTGATTCAACACTACTGATGTCTTTGCTGGAATATTGCATTCCACTCAGGGAGACATGTTTCAGGGAAGACTTCAACCATTTCGAGGCTGAACAGAAGCATCACAGGTGATCAGAAAGTAGGAAGAATCCCTTAGAGGATGCTTCATTTGTTTAGCTTGTGGAAGAGAAGACATAGGAGAGTGTGTTTTCTAATACGGAAAAGGCTGTGGCAGAAAAAATAAAGGAGTAATCACTAGTGCTGGTGATGTCCTTGATAATTTACAGCAGTCGAAACTCGACCAAGAAGAATTCAAAGGAGATATTAGAGGAACGTTTCTAAGTTGCAATTAATGAAATAATAAAGTAGGTTGTGTGAGAAGGCTTTGAATTTTTGTTATTGTTAGGCTTTAAACAGCTGGTTAAAGACGTGTAGTTGTAAATTTCCCACTTTTGAGAGTAAGGTGGAAAATGTTTGTTTTTTAAATTGTTTCTTTAGCCTGTATTTTTCTAAAAGTTTCTGACTGAATGACTGGAACAGAAGTATTGAAGTTGAAGTGAGACAACATCAGGAGTTACATTTTCATGGTCCCCTGCTTGATCCACTTTCTTTGAGAAGGAAAGTGAGGAAACCTTTTCTCATTATAACAGGGGGAGAAAGTGTAGGAATGAAAAAAAAAAAAACAAAAACACACATTAAAAGATTGTTTCAAACTGTAGATATTTCCTTCTTTCAGGAAGATTCTTATTCATATTGGCTAGTCAAACTGATAAACAATTCTCTTGATTCAAACATAATGTATTTGACTCGAGATATTTGTTTTGAAATATCCTTTTAATGCTGTAGTAGGAATTTGAATTCTATAGGTTGTTATCTTCAGATAACTTTCAGACAACATATTTGTGTTTGTGTAATCATAGCTTTAAGGTAAAAATGTCTCCCTCACCTTTCTCTGATTTGAATTTGAGAGGTATCTCTTCAACATGATTGTCCAGATTATTTTTGCCTTCTAAGACTAGCTTTACTTTCTCCATTTCTTCAAGAATGGTCATGTATGTGGTTTTTTTTGCTGTAATCTATATAGAGAAGAAGCCCCATATAGCTTAATTAAAAATTTATTGGCATTTTTTGTTTTACTGAAACAATACATTAGACTAAATTGTCCATTACATTTTTATGCAAGACAGTGTAATTACATGGAAAAAAAGCCTTAACAGTAAGAATAAAATTTATCATAGGATAGTGCTAATGCATTTATATGCAATGAGAGTAGGTTTAATTACAGTACATTTAAGATTGGTTTGCCTAGGGCGATAAACTTTACAACAACATACGAAAGTTTAATAAGCATGAAGCATCATAAGAACAATGTAGACTAAACCTTCCTCGCATCCGAAAAGCTGAAATGCAAAGAAGTTTTTATTTATTGCCTCAGGTAAAAAAGTCTGTAGAAACAGATAAGTGATGACAAAGCTTTGATGTTAATAAACCCAAATGGAAGTAAAAAATCAAAGTGTGTAAATGGCTAGGTTATAAAAAGAAAGATGACAGAGTTATACCCTGTAATTAGGTGTAATTTGTGCTTTTGGCACAGCTATTTGTCCTGCATGAATGAGAGGTTGTCTTATGTTTTCTTGTCCCTGTATAATAGAACTGCAGTACAGGCACATCCCACATAAAACCTCCCTAGATTGTTTTATTTTTTTCAGTAAGTGTTTGAAAGCAGCATACATACTGATCCCCTTCTGTGAACACTATAGCTGGCTTGCCTTTCCTAGTACTTGAAAATAATCATAAGCTGAGTGTTTAGGAAACACAGCTAGAAACAAAGTAATAATTTTAGAAAAAATGCAACCAAATCACAAAATTCATTATACTCTACCTTGAGTGTAAATCACAGGCTTACATGTCATACCAGTAAATTACATCAAAACTAGAAAATTATTAATCCAATTAAATTATTTAATGAGTTGTTCTGTTTAGCAGCTGCGTAATTGGTTGTCTCATCCATATTTTAAACTGTTTCAGAAAAAATTGCTATTAATTAAATAATTTAATTTCATTGATTCCTGCATTTGTTTTATGGTATCTCTGCACGAGACATCACATTTTCAGTGCTGAGACCTCTTTTACAACTCTGCTGCCTCTCCTGCCATGTACTGTGAAAATTTAGAATAAATCTTTTCTTCTACTTTCTGTATTGCCAAGAAACAGAAAAAGTCTACTGATTGAGGGGAAAACAGATTTTACTAAAGGCTATATTTCTGTACAGGTATCGGGTTTTAAAGTTTTCTGTTTGGAAATAATTACGCTATTTTTAGGCCTTCTAGGTTCTCTGTGGCTTTATGAAATTGCAAGAGGGTTTAATACTGATGTATGGTTTTAATCTCTCTGATGTGAAGTTTACAGCTCTCATTCGGTGGGATGTGAAATACCCTCACAGAACACCTTTCATTGAGCTGCATTACATGTTGTGAATCCATGAGATGCAATGCAAGAATTGACTGCTCCTGCACTGCAAAGCCACTTGGTGAAGTTTATATTTCTCTTATACATGAAAATGCATGAAACAAAATTTAAAAAATAGTATGATTCCTCTCTATCTTGACCTAAATATATATTTTTTCTTTGTTTTCCATGTCTCCCTTTTTATTTGAAATTGGAGTCTGACCTGTTCAGAAGTTCTCGAATGATTACTGTAGGTGCTGCAGCATGGTTGCATGGTAGTGTTCACTGGTGGCATAAGGTAGCCCTCTGCCTCCTGCGGATATCTTTCTGTCTTCTGATACATTCCTGAAAGGGCATTTGCTTGTCCTGCAATACATAAATCTACCCCTTTCTTTCTAATTGCTTATTCAGTTCATGAAACCTTTTTCAGTAAGTCTGCCTTAAAGGACAAACTCCCTGGTGGGGAAAAGGGTGCTCTGATGATTCAGAGGTTTCCTTTCTGTTTGAGCTGGGGAGGGAGCTGCAAATTCCCTTTCTGGGGTTCTGTGCTCATTCAAGATTGAGGGATTCCTTCCTTCCACCCGTGTCCCTTCTGATACTGTTGTATGCCTCTCCCTGATGTGTATTGGGTCTGGCTGAGATGCAGTTCATTTCCCGTAGCAGCCCTCCCAGTGCTGTGCTTCACATTGTTAGCTAGAAAGGTGTTGATAACACACCAGTATTTTGGCTACTGCTGAGCAGCGCTGGCACAGCACCAGCACTGTCTCAGCATTCCTTCCCCCTGACCCGTTGAGGGCAAGATCCTGGGAGGGGACACAAGTAGGACAGCTGACCCAAACTGACCAAGGGGATATTCCATACCATATGATGTCAGCTCAGATATAAAAGCTAAGGAAAGGAGGAGGAAGGGGGGCATTCACTGTTTACAGTGTCTGCCTGCTGAGAAACCATTGGGTGTTGCTGAAGCCCTGCTTTCTGGGAAGTGGGCAGGCATGGCTTACTAATGGGAAGTAGAGAATAAACCTTGATATTTTCCTCTTCACTTGTGTGTGCGCCAACTTTCGCTTTTGCTTTAGTAATCTGCCTTATCTCAACCTACAAGTCGTTTTCCATCTTCTCTCTCTCCTGTCCAGCTGGAAAGGGGAGTGATAGAGCTGCTTGGTGGGCACCTGGCACCCAGCCAGAGTCAACCCACTACCTGACATCATGCTTTGCTCTGGAACTGCCATGGCTGTACTGGAGAAAAGGATTTGGCAACCCGGTAGCTTCTTCTGCTCTTAAAGGAGTAATCATACTGTTATAAAACCAGTTATGTAAGTGTTTCATTTCAGAGGTCACATTTTGGTAAGCTAAATAGGTTGGCTAAAATTTCTGAACGCCTACGTGGGATATTATTTAAATAATTTATTTTTTTTAAGCAAATCTTCAAACAGTATTTCAACTTCTGCCCATGTTGCCAATACTTTAAAATATCTTCAGAAGATTTAAGTGAAGAGTCATAGTATAGGCATAAGATGCTACTGAAGTAATTTCTTCTTTTCTGTCAAGAAGTGCAATTCAGTAGAATTTCAGGCCCCTGGGGGATGTGATAAGAGCAGAACTTTCAATAGAAATTCAGTAACAGTCCTGTGATTAGTAGTTATAAAAGTAGATGGCTGTAGACAGGTTTTAAACTTGTTTTCTGCAGCAGCATGGGACTTCTGCAGCCTTAAAACTTTAAGAAGAATTCAGGAAACCCTGCATACTGCATGTGTTCAACAAGTGCCAAAGATGCACATTTTTCTACCCTACCTGCAAAACCTCTTAAATATGTGTTGATCATTATTTGGTGTATCTTTTCTGGTAAAAGTGATATTATTAGTGACACATGGATATATATTTCTTACATAATCTCAGAAGTTAGGAAATGCTGGTCTCTAGGAGAGTTCTGTAATTGCTGTTTATATTGGTCAGTTACTTAAAGACGTTTTGTTTCCCTCTTTTCCTCCCACTGAGATCCACCATTTCATTTTATCTGTAGCTTTTAAGCTGCATTTTCTAATTGCAGTGGAATGAAAAGATGTGGCCTGTGCTTCTCTCAGAAGTCAAGTGGTAGAGCTGTGCTCCAAATGGCTCAGTGGATTGTTGTTTCTCCTGCTAACATTGTGAGTTAAGCTTTCCCAGACAGAGTGATTTAAATCTGTTTCTTGGGCCCAAATATCTGCTCAGAATTGTTGCTATTCTTCAAGTGCTGGCGCTTGCTAGAAGTTATCATAATTTCAGTCCTGCTGATGCTGTTCGCTCCTAACCAGATGACAACTCATGTTTAGTTACCAAAATCAATTCCAAGTTTTCTTAAGCCCACAGTCTGTAGTCATAAAAGTATATCCTAACTTAATGTCAGTATTTCCCTCGGTGTTTCTAATAATTATTTGTTTTCCCCCTTTGCTTAGCCTTTCCCCCTTATAAACTTCTTTCATGGCTCTCAACTTTCCAGGTCTGTCAGAACAGAGGTTCTTGCTCTCTCTGGACTATTCTAAGCCAGGTTCAGTTTTCACCTGAACCATCTCCGACACCACTCAACAGCAGTGGTAATATGAGGCAGACAGTATCTGCACCTCCTCTGAGCCTGAGCAAAGCCTGACCCCTCCAGCTGTGCCAGCTTCCACCTTGGTGTCCAGATGATCTGGTTTGCAGGACAGAAGTGCACCAAGTGTGGCTTTCTAGCCAGACACGATGTCTGTGCAATTGCTTGAGTCAGACCCAGGAAGTCTGTATGATTTTGGAGAAATTATTAATAATTCATTTGGGACTTCCAGGTAGTCTATCTGTAGAGAATTTGATTTGCCTGTCAGTTGCCTGAAATCATTATGTTGTGGGGACAAAAATCTGATAATTCTTTTTTCTGATTTTTCGATCTGAGGTGAATGAGTTTGTGAGATTTCTCTTCAAATTCAGTGTGTAAAACAGAATTTTTTTGCTTGTTTTTGAGTGAAGCCATTTCAAATTAAAACATAATTACTTCTGAATAAAGGGGTTGTTTTCTTTCAAAAATATGGTTGTGGAATAGGAATTGAGAAGCATACTTTTGTGTGATTTCTGGTGTTTGACAGCTATGAAATTTTTGTGTGATTTCTTCCTAAATTGGTTTATACATAGTAATACATAGTAGATAGTAATATACACTATTAAAACTGTTTCTTTCCATTGTTCTCTTACTCTGATGAGGTGCTGCAATTTGTTGAGAACTGGGAAGATGCCTTAAGGTGAAGGAAGAATTGGACTTCCTGTATGCAGAATTGTAGCTTTGCTTAGAGACTTACGTTAATTTTTATTTTTAATAATTGCAACACTAAAACAGGTATGTGATTGCAAAGATTTTTTTTATAATAACTGGAAGAAGTGTATGTTGAATAAAACTAGAATAGTGTATAAGTTATCCTTTTTCAAATATTTAACTGCAATTACACTAGGTTATAGATAGGAGAATTTTTCTTTCTACTTGTTCTCTCTCTGGAGCCTGTATCAGTTCTGGAGTTCTTTGCCTCTTCTTGTTTATCTGGTTTTTTGAGTCATTAATTTGATGGATTTCAAAACTTGGTGTTTGTTTAAACTGTAACAACATCTTTATTTGAGATGGGGATCTTATCATCTGGAAGTGACAGAAGACAGATTTGTGTTTTTTGAAGCACTTTTGCTCCAAATAATGACTTTTGTTCTAACTGGTACTTTCAGAGTGCAGTTAGGCACTTCAATTATCATAGCAAATCAGTTCCCTCCAAAAGATGATTTTGCTGTAAATTAGACTTGCTTAGAACATTGTATCAGTTAGATGGAGACTGCAGTCCCTGGGCCAGTGGAAAGACTGAAATTCATCTTTACCAGGGAAGTCTTAATTATTTTAGGCCCAAGATAGGAAGGTGCGCACTTGAGGAGACTAGCAGGACTTGAAGAAATTTGATTGTCTTACTAATTGTGACTCAATAGTAACTTATTTTTACCACTCAGATAGCTGTAGATTTGTTGAGAAAAATTTAATGTATGCTAATTAAATTCACATTTTTGTTAGAATAATTTAATGTGCTTTTTCTTTTCACTTTATCTTCTTTTCTATAATTATATGTGTGCATTTGCATTACAGATGAAGTAGTAGTAGAGAAAGTGCAGTAAAAGTGTATTTTGAGTAAGGATTCATTTGACTCAAAGTTCTAGGTATGGAATTTTACAGTTGTGATAGAGTTTGATTTTACTTAAGCGTGATTTCTAGAAAATCAAAATACTTGTTCTGGAGCAGATAAGCATTGTTGAAACTACCTGGCAGATACAATGGAGAATTTCAGGTTATGTGATGGATTCTTCTGCAATGTGTTGCAGGTTTTGTATTTTTTAATAAAATTTGAGGTTTGAAATGAAACCACAATGTGATTTATTTCAGAACATTCATAATACTAAAGTGTTTGAGTACTATATAGACAATTCGGCAAAATCAATAAACTTAAATATATACACATTATATGTATATATATGTATGATGGTGCTTCCACATTGAAACTGGTGAGAAAAAAGGCAAGAAACTTTCCATGGCTGTCTTGTCCCAGTAATATGCGTGCCATGAAGGAAGCACCTAACTGATTGTGGATAGATCAGTGCTCCATCTCTGCCTTTCCCATTGAGATTGTTAACAAAAGGGCTAGGTTTTCTTTGTCTAAATAAAAATCCTGCCCTATTTTTTAAATGTGAACTTTTGGATGAAACTTGCACCATGGCTATAACTTGGCTTTCTCATGCTTTAATGTCAAGTGTTTTCTGTTTCTAGACTGTGACCCTGAATACTATACTGATAATAGTATTTTCAGAGAACCTTTTATTTGTTCATTATGAGAAATTTTTTGTCATCGTTTCAGAGAGAAAGCACGTCTATTCATCTCTGTTGTTTCACCTATTCCTGTAATTCTATTATTTATATGTTACAGTGTCTTTGGGTAGAATTCTGGTGAGTTCTCATGACAATTTTGCATCTGGGCTTACGGTATCTAGGTCTTTTTTAAATCAGCTTTCAGAATTCTCATTTTACTGTTACTTGTATCTGCCAGTTTTAAATGGGCCATAAGTAATCCATTTTGCTTTTTAAAACAATAACAAAATTGTCCCTTTAAATGAAAGTGAGAACAGCATTATGTAATTGCTGTTGGGTTTAGCTCAAATTTTTGGACTGTACCACAAATAAAATCCTAGCTTTTCTGTGCCCATTGAAAGAGTCAAGGAAAACATAACGACCCTGATGATTTGTGACAAACAAATGAGCGTTACTTATGGCAAGCCAGCATTGTTGAATTAGAAGCTATATTCCGAGGCTGCTTGTAAGTCTTCACAAATCCTATCACAATGGAAGCCATGGAGTAACAAAAATATTGTGAAACAAATGCCTCCTGGGTGGCTAATTATTGGCATTCTTTCCTTTTTACTCAAAGGGAAGCTCTGTATCTTCCCTGTAAATTGCTGTCTGACTCGACAGCAAGAATATTTTGTGGTGGGGAGCTGAAATCTCCTCGGTGGTTTATTTGTGAAGATTTTTTTATTTATGCTTTTATTTTATTTTTTTAAAAATAGTTCTTAAAAGGAACTGCTTGGAATTCTTACTGTCATGAAAGACTGTTAATACCTTGGCTTTCTCTATTAAAATATCATGTAAACAATTATTGCATTGTTTGTGCTATTTCCTGGATGTTGTTCCAGTTTGAAGTAAACGTTGAATTCAGAAGAACAGTTAATACACAATCTTAATTTAACGTATTTTGTTTAGATGAACTAATGGAGTGAGAGGACTTTTCAATTTATTATGCTTTCTTTTTAAGTGAACGCCAAAGCTTTTCTTCTGATTTGAAGCAGAACTTACGATCATATTACTGTTTCTCATGCACTGCAGAGGTTGCAATTATTTCCTGTCTCTGAGCATTCCTGTATCAGCTTGATTATTAAAAGCCTTAGGTGCCATAATGTTAATTAGAAAATTACAATGGTGTAATTGCATTGTCATCATCATGGAAAAGTGGCAGTTCTCAGAGAAGGAAGAAATAAAAGTCCTATGTATGCCTTCCTGTGTCTGCCTGGAGGTGGTCCATGTTACGTAGAAGCTTTTCAATGGGCATGAAAAACTGCAGCCTTAAAGCTGAGAAAAAATTAGAAACATTGTAGAAAATAAACTCCCTCTAGGAAGTGTAAATTTGAGGGAAGAAAAATAAGTTTCCCCAAATGATGCTTTTATATTGGCCATGCAAGTCATTAAATCCTTTCCCACTTATTTTTAATAGGCCATTACTTGTGTTCCATTAACTTCAGGTCTTTAAAGAATCTGGGTAAAGATCGCTGTAAATGTGAACAATAACCATCTCTGGTGATACCTTGGTGGCCTGACTTTCTATTTTTGGCTTTCTTCAGTTGTGTTGTGCCTCCTAGGAGATTAGAAATTCATTATTGTGCATCTGTTCTTCCTTCTTTGTGAAAGCTGTCAGTCCAATATTTTGATTAGGGTTATGATTTGGGGGAAGAGAGGATTTATTGTTAGGGAAGAGGGAATCTATTCTCTTCTGACCATGCTGTGAACAGGTTTTGTTGAAACATTTCCCTGTCATGATTTTTCAACCCCTCTGGAGAATTAAAACAGAAAAGACAGAGATCTAGCATTTCTGACATTACAGGCATTAAGTTTATTTCACATAGCTTCGGTACATATTCTCAGCATTCAGGGAGCTTTTCATTGTGTTACTTTTCTTAGTCCTAATGTTGAAGGGTAAAAGACCGGCTTGCTAACAAGTGTTTTTCTTGTTCAGTGAATCTGTAATACTTGTCCTAAATCTGTTTTAAAGAAAACCCTCTTGTGTTTTATAAGAAAAGCGTAGCAGCACAAGCGTGATCACTTCACTGGCTTCTTCAAAACTGCACCACGGGAAGAGGATTTAGTTGTAAGTTTGCCGAGTGATATAGTTGCCTCATCAGCAGAAAGCTGTTATAGAGTGACAAAAACCTATGGAAGGCAGCTATGAAAAATCTTGCAACTTCTTACTTACATATTTTTGGCTTTAATGAAGAAACAGCTTTATAATTTAGAATGGTAATGCATTAGTGTAATTGTAGATATATAAGTTATTTCAAGTAGTGATTTACAGTATTTATTTAAAAATCTGCAAATAAGGTACCGTGTGTTCATTTTTTAAGACTATTGGGATTATTTTTCTCCCTTCCCTTAATAGTATGTACCTATGTATGTGTATATTAAAATGAAAGCATGACTGCTTGTCCAAATCGCTATGTTGTAGCCAAGGCTGGTGCTTAGTCTCAGAGCACTACTCCAAAATCAGCTGGGCTTGTAATCTTTTTATACAATAATAAAAATTAAATAGATTCTCTGATCTGTAATCAGGATAAATCCACTGACTTCATTTGAGTTTTCTGATTTATACCTTGTTTACTAAAGAGAAGAATTGAGCAGAGAGTAGCTAGCAAAAAATGGGAGAAGGCAAGTGGGACAAAATTTAAATGTCCTACAGCCACTTTGAAGATCAAATATAAAAAAGCAGAAAGCTGAGTCGGGAAATCGTGCTCCCTGACCTAATTTTGGAATGCAGAATATGGGGAAAATGCAAAAATGGCCTAGAAATTTCTCTGGGCTATGTCATTTAGAGAGACCAATCTGTTTATATTGACAGAGCGTCATTTTTGTACTTAATTTTCAAATGTGATACAGCAACTCAACTAAAAAAGCAGACTAAAAAGCTTTTTCTGGAAAAAGAGATCATCAAATTATGATTAATCCCTGTCTACTTAAGTTCTGGTTAAACTAACTGAGCATAAGTGTGTCTGTAAGACTGAGCACAGATTTAAGTGTTTTGTCAAATGGAAACAAGTTTTGTATGTGTTAAAATGTTCTGACCTGCCATGATGTACTGAGCTAGGTACAAAATAAGTTATTGAGTGAAGAGAGAAGATAATATCCATTTTCAGCCTCTGACATTTAAATACTCTTCCAAAAGAAAATTTAGGGAGCTGTGATTGCACGCAACCGTTAGAGTAGTTGGTGAAGTTTGATGTGAGCAAAAGGTCCCACTGAGTTGCTTGGAAAAACAGGGTGAAGGGTTGGCATGGAGTTGGGAGCACATTCACAGTAAACTTGAAAAACTATAATAATTTGAAGTTAAGGTGAATCATACTATTCCCTCAAATATTAAACTGGTAAAATGATACCCTGTATTGAATGTTCCCCCTCTCTCTTTATCTGCGTGTTTGTGTGTATGTACATATGTAAAATGCAGCACATTTGTAGCAGAGTGTGTGTGTATATATATATATACACACACATCTATGAAAATCCCAAACTGGATATGTTTGGTTTTGTCTTCCAATAGTTAAAATTCACCCTTCTGAGTACATTTCATCTCCTCCTCCTCTCCCCACTCTTCCCCCCCAATATTTTCATGCTTCAGCATAACAAACAAAGTGTATCTGGTCCAAGAAAGGGCCCAGTGTTGAAACCAATGATAATTCCTTTGAAGAAGTAACATAGCTGTCAAAAGTATTAATAATTTGTGGACTATATCAGTTATTTATTTAATTTTGACCTTTGGAAGTAAGAAACTGTGATTATTCTGAAGAAGTATTTATTTTTACTTTTAATGGTAACATTTTCTAAACTCAAAAGGCACAAAACTTGAGTTAGGAGCAAGACATGTAGAATATTTTAGTAGAATTGACTAATTCAAGTGGATATGTATTGTGAAATGTAATTTCACTGCCTCCCATTCCTGCTTGTAGCTGCTGTTCATCATTAAAATTTATAACAAATTTCCCTGCTGCTATTGATGAGTTAACCAAGGTAACAGCCCCTGTTCAGCTGTAATTTGACTCTCCCCGTCTTGCCTTGCAACATTTTGAATTCTGTTAAACGTTATTAAACTTGTGACACCCTGTGGTAGTGGGGAGTCATTGCATATTATGTATTGCTGCAAAAGAGGTATTTTGGATATCTTTTTGTGGTAGAGCCGTCACTTGTCAAAACTAGAGTCACTGCAGATTACTTTTTGTCTCCCAAAGCAGACACTCCCCTCAGAGGCAGGAGTAAAAGTCATGCTTATTTTCAGCATCCTGTGTTATTTGCTGGACTGAGCAAACACATTGTGTTTCCTTGTTTTATTTTGAAACTGCCTCTTTAACACTGATGTTTCTGAAACAGCCTTGTCTGTGTGCACAGCAACAGTCCAAGAAACATCAAGGGCCAGCAAATATTTCTGAAAGGCACAGTCTTCGCTGAGCTTTGTTTTGTCATAAAGCCTCAAAATTATTTAATAAAGCAGCTGTTAGCAACACTTGTCGTATTATCAACAAATTGAGTAAGGTAGCAAAGACAGGAAGTGTTGAATGGACTTTCAAACATACTTACAGTGCTCTTCAGGGATTTGTGAAGGAGACTGTTACAACCACTTAGGTTGTGTGTTGGCAGACACACATGGTGAGTGTGAGTCCATGCGGACAACTCTTAACGCATCGTGAAATATTCACCATAATGTTTGAACCTCTCCACTACAAAGAAATGTTTGCTCCCCAGCATGTTTTGCTGGAGCATGTTAGTTTGTGAAAGCTCTGTATCATCATCTGCTAATAACTATTTGCTGATGATTTAATGATTTTGCTTTATATCACACCCAGAAGAAATGCAAATAGGATGCGCTTTAGTGCCTCCATGGTTAAACCCTGGTTCTGATACAATGTGGTAAAGTACTTAACGTTTTTTGCATATTAAATATTTAACCTGGACAGAGGGCAAATAAATTGTGACATTTTTTAATTTATTTATTTTATACTTATGTACACATAAATGCCTACTTTTAAGAGCTTTGGCAGCAGTTATGCCCTGACACTTGTATGGGGCAACATTAAAGTTAATGGGCTTCTGAGATCACCACAGATGCTTACAGGTAGCTCCAGTGGCTTTGCTGGTGGATAAGATTAGTCACCCTTTAACAAGCCTGTTTCCAGTTGTTCACAAGTGTCAAAACATAACTGCTTACTCTGAAATTCTCCGTACCAGGAGTCAGCTTTAGCTGGATTTTTATGAAACTGTTCAGTGAAGATGAAATGGAAGGTACAGGCACCTTCAGGAAAGTGTCTTAGGTGCAGGAGACAGAAATGGGGCAGGCTCAGATTAGGTTCTGGAAGGATAAAACCAGCTGCAGGTTTGGTAAGGGGATTAGCAAAGGGGAAACGGAACAGCTGAGGGACTGGGGAGTAACTGGGGCAGGACAGTTTCCTCCAACTCTGTGTTCTGGGAAGTCTGGTCTTGGTATGTTCCTTTGCTGTCTGTAAAATATGAGGTATGCAGTTTTATTCCCTTCAGTTAATCAAGATAAGATCCTGTTGAATGTACAAGTTACTCCCTCAGCTCAAATGGTGGAGGCACACGTTGTGGTGAGAAGTGTAGTTAGAGTATAGGTGGTGCTACATAGCAGAACTTGGAGGGGTTGCGTTTTACAGTGCTGAAACAATTGAAAAAAAACCATAGAGTCATACCACTACATCTTATATGTAAGAAGGAAGGCTAAGTTATGACCAAACTAGTAGTTATGATTAGGGCAGTTTTTTAAGTCCTTGATTCTGTGGCTTTAACATTCAACACAGCAGACCAGTACAGTTACAGTAAAATGTAGTAAGTAAAAACATGAAGTAGCCCAGATACTAGAAATTCAGAGCAAAACTTGAATTATTTGTGGTAGATGAGGTTTTTTGTTTTGGTCTGGGGTTTGTTTGGTTTTTGGTTTTGATTTTAGGTTTGTTTGGGGTTTTTTGTTTGGTTTGGTTTGTTGTTTGTTTGGTTTTTTTTTAAAGGGGGGAAAAAAGCTGGAGAGTTTAGGAGAAGATGAAACTAAATAGAACATTTAGCACAATTCACCATCTTAGCTATAATTTTCCTGGAGGGAAGTTTGGCATTTGAATGTTGAAGTTCTCTCTAAAGTGTATCTATGTAGAAATAAAGAAGTAGCAAAGGTGGTTGCATTACATGAAAGATGGATCTAGAGGATGACTCCTTGTTTTAAAATGTTACCAATGAGATTGATAACAACAGTGCAAAGAATGAAGTAGGGAGCAGAATTCATGTAGAAAGAGAATGAGACAGTCCTTTCACCACTAGGGAGGTAGGTAGGCACCCAAGAGTGGCTGTCGGAGGTTAGGACTGAGCTGTGGATTGAATTAGTCGAGGTTAATGGCAGAAAGGTGATTTATGCGTCGTCAGTATTCCATGATATTTGAAGACAGAATAGACAAACAGTAGCTCAAACATTTAACTGAAAAAAGAATGGAGTGCCGTGGTAATCTGATAGTGACAGGTAAGTGTCCACCTTGCCTATATTGGATAGAGCTCAGCAAGCGGCCTACAGGCACCATTCTGCTCTCTATAAATAGCATTGCAGATGGTGCTGAACAAGGCACCTCGAACTCTGAGACTTTTCTAAGCTCCCCAATTTGACCTTTGGTTACAGAACAGCCAGTATATATGTAGCTTTTTATCACTTGTCCACCTATTCTTCCTTGTCAAAAATTTTAATGCATCACTGATATGAAAATAACTGTGTGGCAAAAAGTGTTTAGGAACAAAATCCGCTTCACATTAAGATGTAATTAAGAATACCTTTCAATTGGTTGTGTATCTTTAGTTCCTTTTGGGATATGATTTATATCTCCAAAGAGTACCAAGTCTTATTAAAACCTTCATTTCTCTTTCAAGAATACTTTGTTATGATAATCACATTCTGTTTCTAGTTTTGGCAGCTTAATGCTTTTTATTGAAGCATCACACTATAAGCCTGTACTTTCCATGGTAGGCTGTTTTAGACAAAAGACAGTTTCAGGCTATGATCAGATCCTTGCGTAAGAGGATCTGAATGTCCCAACCAATTGAGAAGACAGACTCCAGTTTTTCAATACTATACTTACAAATCCTTTGTTCTCCTCTGTCGTGAGCTTAGTTTGTTCCCTGTTCTGTCATTTGGTCCTTCCGGTTAAAGGCCTGTGACCAGCTCCACTGAGTTGTTGATTCTTCTTGTTCCTAAGGCAAAAGTTGTAAGTTAGGTCTGCTACACTAAAAGAAAACTTTTCTCAGCCTCTTTTGTTGCTTTTTCGTGCAGATTGTAGATTGATTTATTTGTCTTTAGGATTAGTTTCGTCTCATGAACTGAGGAACATATTCCGTACCAGGGATATAAGTTCCTCGTTACAGCAATGTTTTCATCTCCACATGGTTAATGCAACTGACAATCACCTTCTCTGCTGACAAGTAGAGAACTTTGAGAGGAGGATTTTACCATTTTTATTGCTAAATGTCCTTCTGACTGTGACAGTAGGTACTTTACATGTGCATTAGGTGATAGTGTGGCTGTGTTCCGTCCACCTTTTCATGTAACATCTTGATCATACCAGGTGTCCCTCAGATCTGATGAAAACCAAGGGTTACTGAAGAGCAGTTGCACTGAATGTCACGTTAAAATGATATTCAAAAATGGCAAATGAAGATAAATGGGTGGCTGGTACCTGCAGGGCAGAGGGATCTGTTGACAGGTAGAATGTTACTGGTCAGCTTTGAGTGAGTTCAGACAGCTTCTTGTGACCACTGTGGATGTCAGTGTTATTCTATTTAATGTATAGTAGAACTATAAGTTCTAGTTTGCAAGCTCAGTTAGTGGAAGTATTTTGGAAGTCTTATTTGAAGTCGAGACTTGAAAGGTCAGAGACAGAGGGGTTCTGATTTTTTTGTTTTGTTTTGAGAAATGATCTGTTGGCAACTGACTGTTTCTATATTCATTTGTGTGAGTTCATGAGTTCGTTCTGCTGTGCATTTGTTAGTGATTTTACTTTATGGTCTCCGTGAGATCAGTTTTTGTATCTGGTATGTACTCATATGGAAAATGAGAACTTGAATCTGTTTTGGGAGGCATTTATAGTGATTATTGTAGTGACATAGATGATTAATTCTTGCAAGATTTTTTTCCGTTCCACACACCACTGGAGATTTGCTACTGATAATGAGTTAGGTAAGGCTAGGTGGGATTCAGAAAACATACCTACAATTTTTCCCTTTTCTAAGTATGTATTGGTTGTTCTTTGATGCTTTTTACCTTGTATAATTTTCAGTGTGGGACAGTTTGACACATTTGCAGGAAGGATGCGAGACAAAATTTTGTACTGCATGAAGTTACTGTGCAATATCTGTGTCCCGTTGGAAGAGATCTTTTCCTACTGGCAGTGTTTTCAGTACTGTTAGGCTGGTTAGGATATGATGAGTGTCTCTACCCAGAGCAGAAGGGATAAAGTTCCTGGTTTTATGTAGCTGAGTGTGTTGGGCTGTGGGCTCCTGTGCTAGCAAGGTGATGTATTTTGCTCATCTGTTGTAGTGCCTAGGGAGCTGACCTTGGAGCAGGACTGTATCAGGGAGCAGTTTGGTGAAGGGAGGAGGTTGCTGCCTTTGCAATAGAAATCAGAGGCAGTTTGTAGGTTTCATTCAGATGATGGAGAAAGTAATTTTTTGTGTTCTGGTTACCATGTAATTTTGCTATTGCAGTTACCTAGAAAAGCATTCTTGAGGTGGTCCATCAAGAAATGACATATTGCAGGTTTGTTCTGGGGCCTGTGTTTTGAAGAAAACCAGTTGTTAATCTGTGGACAACTGATTTTCGTGCCTTAGAGCGTGTGACAACTGGCTTTGACAGATGTGATAATAGAAGAGGAGAACTGCTTGGTGTTAAGTCTGAGGTGACTCCCACCCATGAGTTGTACTCATGTAGTAGTGCAGTAGAAACCATAAAATAGTTCTTATTTCCTGAGCCTTGCTGGAGATAAACTGGGAAGTGGTTCACTTTGTTAAAATCTGAAATCAAAAACTCTGTTATTGTTGGAAGTATCTTTAGTAGCATAATCCCTTTCTTACTAATTTAAGGATCTACCTTTTGTTTCCCATCTATTCAGGGAAGGTTGGGTTAAGTTGCAGGGTTTAATTTACTTCTGGGATTGCTTTCCAGTTAATCTGTATTGAACAAAATTACGGGCACTGATTCCGCTATCATATAGTTTCAGCCTTGAAGTAACCCCTAAGAAACATATAAATACTGACAAGCTCAGAACAGGTGAACATTGTTAACTGATATTTTACTTTTTTCAGCTATCAAAATGGATGTGTGCTCATGGTTTTAGATTGAGTACTATTTTTTTTAAATTATTTCATAAATAACTGTAAGAGTTGAGCTTTTCTGAAGCCTTTTGTGAGTATCTAAAGATTAATAATCACAGAAATTTTTAAAATAGCTATCTGGCTTATTTCTAACGTTCTTTCTTCTGCAGGTGGCTTTTGAAAGCCCTCTGTATTTAAAACTCTAGCATGGATTTAGAATGGCTTTGAAATAGTTTTCAAGGTGCCAGAATAGAAAGAGTATGACAGGACTACTTAATCTCTAGCTGGGGCCAAGGGTTCCTTTTACATAATCCTATTGTTCTAAGATATGTTAATGCCATGGACGGAGTAACTGACCAACAGGTTTTTTTGCAAAAAAAATTTACGATAAACCAATACGCAGTAAATTGGACTGTAGTAATACAAGAAGTGGTTTTCAAGGAACTTTGTTATTGGTGAATATAAATGTACTTTTCCTTTTTTTTTTTTTTTTTAATTACTCTTTCCTTCTTTTTGGTTGCAGGTGACAATTAGGCTAACATTGTCTTAAAGGTGAAATAAATACATAGCATTCACAATCCTTCCACTAATATTTACAACCTCATAGCAGAAGCTGAACCGTCAAGAGACTGTAAAATCAGAATAAATAGTACTTTAAGTAGTGCTGTGCATCTGCTCTTCCATCATAAGTAAAAAAATTGGGTTATTTTCTAGTGTAATTGTGACTATAAGCCCAAATGTAAAATCCTTCATTTTACAGGTTTGTATGTTGATATGCCCTTTAGTTATGCTGCGTATCTTTTTTGTTTGATAGATAAGTCTGCAGTGCACTTTCACTGTACTTCAGTCTTAACTAACTTTAAGAAAAGTTTGTTTTGCTAGATCATTTCTGTAAATCTAAGTCAAGATCAATATGTTGAAAGCTGTCTAAAGAAAAGAAATCCACCTGAACCTTAAAAATCAATTCTACAAAGGTGATTGAGTATTTGTTTTTCCTTTAAAGATCAAACTTCCTCTAATAATTCCCATATAATCCCTGTGTACTTCAATAGCATGGTAGTCATAATATGCTTGAAATGTATGCAAGGCACCAGCCCAAAAGTTTAACTCTTACTAACAGAAGGATCAAAAGACTTCACTGACACAATTTTATTTTAAAATAAAACGTGATACAGACATAAATGTTACTGTAACAAAAAGGCTTTTATAGCATGCATTTTGGGTATTTTATATTGTAGATTAAAACCAGTTCTCCTTGTCTGAACCGCAGAAAGAAATCTTGCACACCTTCATTAGCCAAAAACAAATGTTGTGGTTTCAGTTTGTTCAGGAGCTGATGTGTCTGTCCTGGAGAACACTGCTTCTGAGGGAAGGGAGGCGATGTGTGACATGCAGCTTCATTCCCGCTCTGGGAAAATAAAGTGTGCATGTTTGAAAATGTGCATTGGTATTTTAAAAATTACTCTTAGCAGAGGGACCTTGTATGTTTTTAATTGGCCATGTAACTCAGAATAATTAAGTAAACTTTCTTTGAAAGTAACTGTGTTGCTGTAGGGTACTGAAAATAAAGGAAGCTACAATATCCCATTAGTAATTTGAGGGAATTATAAAGACACATCAGTGGCTTTTTCCTTAAATTTGTCTATCAGGAGCCAGTTGTGTGGCCTTGCAGTTGGTTTCTGGTCTTTAGATTATACACTTAAAGAAATGGACTTTAACCAGTGTCCTATTTTAGTTCATTTTAAGTGTAATGCTGTGTTTGTAGAAAGTTTGCATCCACTTCTCACAAGCTGCTGTTCTGAAATTATGAAATAGCTTCTGCTGTGGTGAGGTGCATTTTGTCCCAGTTCTTAGGGATTTTTAATTTCTAGAAGTGTACCATATCATTAAAGTTGACACATTTTCTTTTTCAAGTTAATGCAGTGTCAAGTTTACACTTTAATATTTAAATTAAATACCTCAAATCAGACATTCCGAAAGCCAACTTTCGATATTGAAGTTGAGAAGTGATTCATCAGTGTGGAAATTCACTTTACTCTTGATGACAAGCAAAATTTTTTTTCTCTGTTTTACCAAAGAATATATCACATATGCAGTTGATTAATTGCCAGGTTCTGTAGTTCAGTACGTTTTTATGCTGCTAGAGCATAGTGTTCACATTATTCTTTTAAGTAGTGTGAAAATAGTGCTAACAATTCCCAGGTACAAAATTACGTGCAAGAAAGGGAGGAAGGGATATTAATCTGTTGGAGCACAGTGGTGTCTGTCAGGCACATAAGTCTGATTTTTTAAATTTGTTTTTAATTTTCCAAGCCAAGTCTTTTTCTATCTGTCTATTTTCCTTTCGTACTGTGTTTGAAAAATAGGTATTGTTCTTCATTCATACTTAACTGAGTTTCCTATATTCTCATGGACCACTACTTTGTATCCATCAGAATGGATTTTTTTAGTAACTTTTTTACCACTTGAAGGAAATTAAAAGTGCGTTGAGTTCATTAGACAGTGACTGTGAGATGTGCTACTTCTTCCGAAGTCCCTTTCAACACAGAGTCCGGGTGTAATTGTGTCAAAAGGGACTTTGATCTTCTTCTCTTTCCAGAGTGGACCACATTGTGAGGCAGGATCTCAGCTCTTCTGGCTAGCAGATGCTCAGAGAAAAGATTGGCTTCAAATTTATTTCCAAATTTTGCTTGCTTTTTTCAGACTTTCTGCATGGTACCTGCATTGTCAGTTTTGTATTTGAAGACTTAACTCTTTGCTAACAAAATTTATGCAGTTTTGCTTTGGTTGCATGACAATTTAATAAAGAAACTATTCTTAGATAGACATAATATATAACTGAGGACGTAGCAGAATCTCTCCAATGTGTGACGTTGTATGCTCTCAAAGTACTGTTCACAAAACTCAGCAAAACTGATTTTCACATTCTCAGCACTCATGCTTGAGTTGTATCTGTCACAAATGATCTGTTGTTACTTCTCCTAGCTGAGTAAAATTCTTTGTTGTTGCTATGTATGAGAAATGCTTTCCTTTTTGCTGCATGAAAATATTCAAGTAATTACTTGCCAGTGTCTTATAATATGTACTTCGCTACATGAAAGGTCCCTAAAATTCATACCAGTGAAAACTCAGATACCAGCTGCTTTAGGAGGACTCTCTGACTTTATATTGCTCTGTGGACATCTGCAGGAGGGACTTGTTACTTCATCCCATCAGAATCCTGACCTTCAAGTTCAGAACTACAGACTCATACGCCTGTACTTACCCTGATTTGCTGATGGGTTGTAGCTGCCAGCGTGAAAAAGCTTCAGCTACACACTTCAAATGGTCCTACTACCACTTGTGGTATACAGGTGTCAGGTTGGGCCCTTCAGTACTGTGTTAGTTGAGTTAATTCAGCATTTGAATGTTCTACTTTGATGCCAACAAATTCAGAATATACAGCTCACCCTTTTCTGTTAAAGTGTCTCACTTGCTAGCACTGCCATAGGCTGTGTGTTGATGCAGAGAGACTTCTTGTAGCACATCTCTGTCTGAAAATGTCCCCTGATGCCACTTCCTGTAGTTGATCTTCCTTTCCTCCTCAGCGTGTTTGCTTTACCCCAATCTCTTCTTATACCACCTATTGTGAGGGTTATCTGAGATGTATTTGCAAGTTCCGATACTGTTAGTGTTGGTAAAGTATTGCTTACTTCTCTATGTAAAGTTCTTTAAAGTTTGGAAGTTATAATGTCATGGCTTGCTAATGTGCCCAAATAGTGAAATGTTTATTGCATTTTAAGTAGCAATTTATTGCAAAAGATGTGGTATAACACCACCTCTGTCTTTTCAGTTGAAGAGTCAGAGCATCTTTTCCATAGATAATGCAGAAACTCTGTGGCATTCGTTTGTATCTTCTGTGACTGTGAAAAAAGTATCCAAATATAAACATAAGCAATGCTCTGCTTATCTTTATTTTTTCTAGATTTTCTGAAAGCATAAATCTGCGAGAATGGGTGGTCTCTTTTAGTCATTTAAATTAAGTGCTGAATGCTGAACATATAAGTGTGGGTGATAACTGTGTGATTGCTGATCAAAGGAACCAGAGAGAGTGCAAGTCCAATAATGACTCAGATGATTTTTTGTTATGAAGTCCCCAGGAGCCCTAGGCTTGGTCAGGCAAGATAATTGTGCTTTGAGCGCATGTAAACTCACCCTGTTGCCTGTGTTCTTTTCAGATGTACCTAGTAGTTCATGAAAAAGATAAGAAAAGGCCTTAGAGGTCCTTTCCAATCCTATTGATTAATGTTCCTAGTTTTTCTGTTTCTCTCCACTGTTTAATTTTTCTTGTTTTTCTGCTTTTGATAGAAATGCTTTAAAAGGTAGAAAAGACATACATGGAGATACCTCCTATCCCCTCCTCCCCTACTACCCCAATCTAATGTAACTGTTCTCATTTGGCTCTTTGTGGAGTTTTTGGGTTTTGAGACGGAGATGTGCTTGCAAAGTATTATGCTAAATGCAGAAGGAATTCCTATCCAGTTTTTCACTCATTTCTGGCTACAGAAAGGAATTTAAACACAATGAAAATGTCAGTCTTAGCTTTGTCCCTTGGGACTTTGAGGGAAGGCATGCTTTCTGCAGTATGCAGTCTGTCAGATATTGAAACCTGAAAATGCATTGTCATTGTCAAAGATGAGCTAAAAAGCAAAATACACTATTCACAGTAATCATTATGGTACATCCTCTCCATACATACTCTCCAGTGAACATGTTCCAGTACTCCAGTGAAGGTGGGTATACTTTCAGGGGCTTGGTAGAAGCTAGTGCCCTGTCAAGTGAGGTATTTAAAAGCCAGTTATTTTGCTGTGGTTTTATTTCCTTTCATTGCCCAGGTCCTTGCATAGGTAGTGCTCAGCAGGGTGCAGTGATGGCAGGCTGTGTCAGTCCGCATTCAGGTTTGGAAGGACAATCATCGTCTGCATGTTCTATTGAAATGTGGTTTTACCGTTGTGTGATGGGTCATGTTCACACTTCCAGGTATGTGGTCAGAAATGGAACATTTAGTCATCCAGCACATTGCTTGGAGTCACAGCTGATTGCTGTGATAGTGTTGTATTTACTCTGAGTTCCAGTGTAAAATAATGAAAATTAAGGCAGCTTTTTAGTCAGACATAGGTTATATTCATGATCAAGCATCTTAATTACAAAAGAGAGAAAGACCTACTATTTTAGTTTTAACCAAAATAATCACAGAGGTCAACATATAGTTTTTATATATTTATTTTAGACTTTCAGAGAATACAGTGTGTATGTGACCTCAAAATAAGTTTAAAAAAAAAGAAAAGAAAAATCAAAACTCTTTTTCTCTGAATAATGAAAGTAGGAGTTAGTTCAGGATTTTCTTTTGAGTTTGGGATTAGAAAACTAGAGGACAGTGTTAATTCCTGATGCAATTCCTTTCAGGTTTAACCAAATTTATCTATAATTGACTAGTGCTTGCTTCTAGGATGCATCCTCAATTTACATGTCCACAGAGAAAAGCAAAACTAGTTTTTAATGCAGGAGCAGGTTGAAAATAGGCATTCCCATTTTCTTCCCTATGTGCAGAGCTACAACTGCTATGTTTGCTGTGACCTGGGTGTTAGATGTTGTCTGTTCTTTTTCCTGAATTATGGCAACAATGTGATATTTTCTTGCTTGATATTTTTATTTTCCTCCACAAGGATTTCCTGCCTTTTCCAGGCTGTTGGAGTTACTCATGTGAGGCAGAGGTTATGATGATTGTTGCCAACTTTTGTGCTGTGTCTCATATCTCACTACACCTGGTTAGGAAAGAGTTAAGTAAGACATAGTTTTATCAGAGGATAAATCAAACATCAGGTGTCCAAACAGTAGGAGGAGTGAGACATCCATCATTCTCTACTGAAGCCAGGAGGAGTCTAAGGTAACTGAGTTTTCACTTTTTAGTCTGGATCTGGGAATTTGTCACAAGCATGTGGACAATGTGAGCTGTGAACAGCCTTCTGGGGTTATTGAGCTAATGACCTGTCTTTCTTCCCAGATGACCTTGCTTAGATCTTGTTTGGCATGCAAAGAGAAATTTGATTTCAAACAAACTAATTTATTCTTGTCTGCTGCAGTGGTCAGAAGCTACTTACTGTATCTCCTTGCCTTATATTTCATTTTTGGAGAAATGAATTTATATCTATCTGTCTTTAGTGGGACTTCTGCCTCAGTATGGCTTTCAGGTCCTTTTTGGGAATTCTTGCACTTTAATTTAACACCATAAGTAATGAAAAAAGTGGCACTGATGGAACCCTTCAGTGCCCCTGCCAGGTGAAATAATCTTTGCAGTTTGTAAACTGAGAGAGTGAAAAGGAGAAGTCAACCGCTCAATGGACAACTCTGTTCATTGGTTGAATCTTCTTCAGTTTGAAGATAACTTACATTTAGTGATTTCTGATAAAGCATTTAAGTGTTGGTTCATGTTTTCCTGTTAAAAAAATAAACAAACAAACAAACAAACAAACCAGAATAAAACACCACCCCCCCTAAAAACCAACTAACCATAACCTGCTTGAAATTAATAAAAACGCGAGAGAATACTGCTTCATCAATATCAGACAATTGACGAGAGTTATAGTCAGATTTTGTAGCCTTAATGGATTTCTGGCAGAAGGTAGAAGTAATAATTAAACTAAAAACCTTAAAGTAATTTTATTTCAATCTGTTTAAGCATGGGCTGCCATTTCAAATTTTTATAAATAAAAAGCAGAGCACATTTAGTTTGGGAGCTGATGATTATTCTGCATCATTTCTGTAGTGTAGGTAGAACTAGCATGTTGACAAATGCTGATGCTCCACTGCATGCAGTCTTCAAAGCTAGTTCATGTTCCACACCATGTTTGTCAGCAAATCAGTAAAAGTTTATATCAGGTTTTAGATTTAACTAGTACTTATTCTTTTAAAATAATTTCCTTTTAATGCCACAGGAATGGCATTGCAGACATACAATTTATGGTTCTTTAAAATGTGTCTTCGATAGTCTTAACAGTGATGTTGTTCTATGAAAGAGAAATTAAAGGCAGAGAATGAGGGTTGGATGGACAAAATCATGGAAACTTGCAAGTTCTGTTAAAGCTTTCTCTGAGCTTAGGAGAGAGAAGCAGATGCTGACTCAATAGCCTGAAGAACAGGAAATGCTTCAAATTTGTTCTTTCACACTGAAAGGAAAGCATGATTAGATAGTGATGCTGGAGGCTTTCAGCTACTGGTGAGTTCAGTAATTTGGCCATTCAGGTAGAAGGTGGTAGGGTGTCTTTTAAACTATGAGTTGTAACTCCACAGGCTTTGAAATGGCAACATTTGTTGCACTAATATGATGCAAAATTCTACATCAAGATTCCAGAGCTTAAAAATTCTTGAGGAAGTGGCAATTTAGGACTTCTTTTAAAGAAGGAGAAAACGTGCAGAAAGACCAGACTGCGTGAGTGGTAGCAATTTATGATTTATACGCCCTCCTCTCATATGCACGCTGAGTTCGTCACTGTCCTGAGTTACTATTGACATGAGATGAGCAGAGACTCCTTTAACATTACATCAGTAGTATAACTAGGAAGGGAAATTAAAATATTTTAATTACTACCAAAAATTGTCTTGTGGCACTCAGTGGTATTATTTGAAATACTGATAGTTTCCTTGCAAATAGACTCTGGAAACTGCTGTGAATGTTTGGTGAACCTAGTTCCCACCTCCATCCTCAAGGATTCAAAGAAAGAAGCCATGAACTTGTCCCAGATCCCAGACATAGTATTACTGGCTATTCAAGACTGAATATTGAACTTCAGGTAAGTGTGATTTGAAGTGGCAGGATTACATTTGGGAAAGTAAAAGGGGTTTTTGTGGCAGATTTTTTTCATGGCGGCTGTGTGAAGCTGCTCAGAAGTGTGGAGTGATCGAAGTAGTCCCAGCAGAGATGGATTATTGGAAAAATGCAGGTGAGGTGGGCAAAGCTGCCTGATAGATTGCAAAACCATATGATTAATTATACTGATCACATGCATATGGCCCCCATATAAGTCACATATATTTGTGCGCAGAGATTTGTCCTCCCCACCACCCTTTTTGTAGTAAAATTCAGAACAGTGAATTAGGAACAATACAATCAGATATAAAAGGATTTAGAACTGTTTAGGTGACTGGGCCAGCAGCTGGCAAATGCAGTTCACTATGGAAAAATGTAAAATAATTAGTCTGGGAGCAAGAAACTACAGGAAACGCAGTATATGCTGCAATGGAACAATCATTCAGCACGCTGACTAGGAAAAGGATTTGAAGGTTATTGTGGAAAAATCATTGAAACCGTGAGGCTTATGCACAGCTGCAAGAAAGTAAGTTACTAGGTTGTATCAGAGGGATAAAATACAAAATAAGAGGTGATACAGTTACAGGAGTGTTAGGCTCCATCTGGAATACTGTATATAGTATTGGTCACCATGCCACACAAGGAATATATTGTCTGGGAAAGAGTGCAAAAGCAGTAACAAAGATGAATATTTTATGTGTAAAAGATTAGGGAAGATCATCTAGTAAAACGGATATGTATGTCCTTTTCTCTGGACAAGATTAAAAATTGGCAGTAATCTTAAAAATGGGGAAATGGACAACTTAGAACTGCATACTGAAAGTGATAAGGATCTGAAATAAATTATTATTTCAGAAAGTCTGTTGGAATACAAAATAGACATAAATTCTATAGACTTCATGAAGAGAATTAAAGGGAATGATAAACAGAGATAAATCTGTGATTGAGGTTTTTAAATTTGAAGGTAGGCAGGTTAAGCTGTTTCACTTCCCTCTCCTCTTAAAGGTTTTCAACTTGGATAACTATGGTTTCCAGACTTATTATGGCTTGTAACTGGAGAGGCAAAGCAGGGGCACATAGTTTTTATCTATAAATTATGCTTCTTTGTCTGCTAAGACTAGTTTTAAGTACATCGGGGAGCACTCAAATTCTTCATGCTGTGTTTTAGGAATAGTGTGTTCGTTTTGTCAGTGGTTTTCTGTATTTCAGAGTTCTGCGACTAGAAGTTAAGGCTGCCTCTTTAGTGCTTCTGTAATGCCATTTCAGGATAATGATGCACTTGCACAGTTTGCCACAGGTTTGAAAATGTTTTAGAGCATTTGCTGTTTTGTCAGTGCTGGTTCTTTCATTAAAAGAACTGGAGAGAGAAAGCCCAGCATATTAAAGAGTATGGCATTTAGGGTTTATGTAAGTGGTAAAATTATAGTTAACATGAAAAATATGCTAAAGCAATTAAACTACTTTAAGTCATAAAACTCCTATTTTTTCAGGATTCAGCACTTGGCTGGGTGGGATGCTTAGCTCTTAATGCCTAGCTAGCTGTTGCAGGAGCAGTAAGACAGCATGTGAATAAATGAGAGATAATTCCACAGACTTCAGTCCTGTAGAGAAGATTGCTGCACAGATTTGAATTTAGCTGCATCTTTGGATCTAAGCAAATGCAGTGGGTCACTGGACTGAAGTTTGAGAAAGCAAGTTGTCAAACTTAGGGTAATTTGTTAACTTCTCCAGGAAACCTTTCCTATTTTGATACCCTGCTTTAAAAATTCTGGAGCTACTTGGTCCCAATTGCTTCTTCTCTGTTGTCACATGGTTGAGATGATGAGTCTGCTGCTGTAGTCTTTGTATTTGATGTATTTGTGTCTTTCTCAAGACTTTTGTGGAGGTATGCAACAGAGCCCAGAACTCAGTATTTGGTGGTGTGATTCTACTTTTTAGGTAGATACTCATGAGCCTGGAATAGACTACCTCCCAGGCAGGTGCCCAGATTCCACATACATTCCATATACATTACCAAGGGAGTGGAGGAGCTCAGAAGGAGAGCTATGAAGCCCAGGAGCTTTGTAGACAGCAGAATGAAACCAGTGTGAATGGCGGTGCTGCTTCTGCTGTTACCTCTGAACGGCAAGTTAGCGCAAGTTGGAAGGCAGCCCCTCGTTAAAGCCAGCCACCCAGTGCTTGGTAGTGCCGTATTTGTGTGAAGGGCAGACAGCTCTTTCCTGTCAGCTCCCAGTGACTTCCAGACCTCCAGAATCTAATAGGTAGCAGTACGGCTGTGCATGTTAAAAGAGGTCTTGGGAGGGTTTGTGTGTCAGCAAAAATCTGATCAGGGTGTGCCAGTGCCTCTTCACTCATCTCAGCTGGGGTGGAATGGCATAGAACAGACACACTGGTTTGCTTATGGCAAAGCAGATTTACGTGGCTCCTGGCAGCATGCAGAAGCAGAATGTGAAGGACTTCAAAATTAAACAGCAACCTTGATATCTTCACTATATAGGTCTTCTCTTAGTTTTTCCTCGTAGATCGTGGCTTCTAGACGTACCTATCACTTTCAGTTTTACTTCCCTTTCTGTTTCCGTCATCCAAGTCGCTAATAAAAATACTGGTTAGAACAGGGTTTAAGGCATTTGTGTGATGGCTCCTAAACTGCCGGTTCAGTCCTCAGAGATAACCCAAAGATATTGCCTTTCTGTGCGTAACTCTGCCACAGGCATAGACTGTCTTTGTGACTGTATACGTCATGAAGAAGGTTCTCTGTGATGTTGTCATCTGTATCATAAGCAAAGTGTCACTTTTCCTGTAAAAAGCTTGTTATGACTTTGCCGTAGGCTGCACAATTTCCTTCCCAGAGATGTTCCTCTGCCATGTCAGAAATCTGCTTTTAATCAGCTGATATGGAACTGTCAGTAAAATAGTTCATTAATGGGAAAAACTTGGTACTGCATATTTAAGACAGTCTCTGCAACCAGATCATATTTGCAGTAGCTCGAGATATATATATATATATATATATATATACACATTTGATTTTAGGATTGATAATACAATTAACATAAACAAAATTCCTCTTTTTTTTCCCTCATTTTTTAAACTTTCTAGCAGCTTTTACAGTATGGGTTTCTTTGGCCTACATGAAGATTTGAGCCCTTTTGGGAACATACTATTCTATTCATGCTCTTGCAGGCTCAATGCTGAGTTAGAACTGCACCTTTAGATAGGGTTACCCTGGGGAACGTGTTCTGATAGTCCGCAGGGTAGTCAAAACCTTGCAGAAGTTTGCCATAAGGTGGTACTGTGTGAGAGATTCATGCAACTTTACTCATCTACATTTACATGTCTTTGTATACCTAACTGAGGAACCTTTCTTTAGGTCATGCTGGAATGAGTGGGAAGAAGTAATCTCCTGCTGAGGATCCCTGCAGTTTAGATACCAGAAATATTTTCTGTTATTAACACCCCTCACAATTCATGTTTGAATTCGGGGGGGGAAAAAAAAAATCTATCCCAAAGATGTATTTTAAAATGTTAATCTTTAATAATGAAACCTAAATAAAATAAAACCTGATTTTCAGCCATATTGCTTTTGACCCACTTTTGATAACATGGCTTCAGATTGTTTCCGATTGATCTAGAGAGGAGTGGCATACATAATCATTAGACTCCTGTCTGAAGAGCTTTAGATATTACCTTAAAAACAGTTTGGCAATCCTAAAACTGCTCTATCTGGACCAATGAGATCAATGAAGTGTGAGAAACTTTTATCAGTTATGAGTAAAACTATGTACAGTTTAATCTGAAATGTGCAGCTGCATTTTTGCAGAAAACAAAATGTATAGCAAGCACAATGCTTATATTCAGGTTGAAGTTAAAGCATTTTTTCCAGATATCAATTTACAGCTTGAGATAATGGATTTTGGCAGTGTGCAGAGCTATTAAGAAATGTTTATTAAAACGGATAAGAAACTACTTAAGAAGTGGCCTGTAAAAGAATTTTTAAAGGACTGGTTAGTGGAATAAAGAAATAGCGTTTTCTCCTAGAAGTAAAGTTTTATGTCCCTGGATAAGTCATTAATGAAAAAGATTGTGATTATGTCATCTCATTATTTAATGCAGTTTATGAACTGATACGGAAACTGCACTTGAGAACTTTTTTCACCTCCACTGTGAGACTGATGTGTGTTAAACATCTATGCTGGAGAGAGAAATAATCAATTATATTTAAGTTTGCCTCAGTCACAAAACTAGCGTATAATTTGACATGACCTTGACATTCCCAGGGTCTATTATCCATTGTGCAATTCTTCAGAGTAGGCAATAGATGTGTGAAACTCCATGCCAAAAGTCATTAAAGTAACTAGAAGTTTTCATGGACTCGAGGAGGTGTTGGATAAGTGCCAGAAAGTGATATAACCAAGGGTTGTTAAATACATAGAAATCACATCCAGCTCAGGATGTCCCTGAACTCAAAATAGATTAATACTGAGAGAATATTTTTATTCCTTTCTAAGCATTTGCTTATGACCAGTGCACACTGCTGTTAGATTTTAAGTACAGTGTCTGACACATTCAGCTGCTCTAACCTTGCAGCCACAGACCAAAAGGAAAGAGAAAGAATGTTGGGTGAGGTGGACCTTTGGTCTGACCCAGCACAGTCATTCCTCCATTCTTTTGAGACCACCTCTGACCTAATTCAGGAAGATATTTAAATGTTTTCTAAATACTTTCAAGGTAGGACTTTCAAGATTTCAGCTCTGAGTATGAGCTTAAGTATTACAGTCTATGTGTGCATTTATTCGTTTTTCTGAATGGAAGCGCTTTCAAAATCTGTAGATCTGCTGGCAGATCAAGGCTGTGGAGCACTACAGAGCCTTGGACAAGGGGTACTAGGACACCTTTTCTGCAGTTAGAAGCAGGGTGTCTGTGTAACTACTTTAAATGAATATGTCTCTTTGCAGTAAGGGGTGCCCTGGGACCCCATTTTTCACTGCAGATGTTCCCCAGAGGCTGCCTGCCTGCATGCGTGTGAAGGCAAGGAGAACTTGAGCTTTATGGAGCCCATGTCCTGGATGCAGTAAAGTGTGCATTTCTCTTTCATTGACTTTCAAAATAAACAGGGTGTTTCCTAAGCACAGGGAGAAGAACCCTGCAACTGGTTTCTACCCATCTCTCCACTGACTTCAGTGGTACAGATTCAGAATGAATCTGGTTTTTGTGGTTGATGATGAGTACTAGCTAGAAATGAAGTCATCAGTTTGTGCTTTCAAACCACTGAATTATAGTGGTGGCTAGTGATTCTTCTCCAGGAGGGCAGAGGAAAAACTAGCATGCATTATTTTTAGTTACTACTGTAAACTTTTACAAATAGGCAGTCTGTATTTGAAAGATGTACATGTGCCTGAGGTCTTAAGGTGTCTGAGAAGTCATTCATTTATTGAGAGAAAAGGGTTGGACAAAGCATTAATTTGGCTCAGTCTGGGTTTTACACAATTTCATCCTTCTTGAATTAAATGCCATAGTCAAACTGTTTCACAAAAGAAGTCTGAGATAAAGATAGTCTTAAAAACTTTGAAGAGGAGGAGAAGAGGTGGAGTTTTAAACCTCCCAAAGAAATGTTACAGTTTGCTAATGGCACAGTCTGCTTCCAAGAATATGACAGATTTGATAAATGAAGCAGCACTGATAACCACCGAAGTCTTGAAGAAAAAAATCAGCAGATGCTTGATGACCTGCTTAAATGGTACTACAACCTCTGCAAAAGCTGTTTAAGGTGCAGCCAGGATGGCTGAAAACAACTTTATCTCTGGTACAGAGGAATGTAGCACAGGGAAGTGGATGACCTACCAGGTACGAGGTTTTCCCAGGTTCACATGCTGCAGAGAAGAAAATTGTAGCGCTCTGTTGTGACCTTGCAGTCTCACTGAAGGTGCAGCAGTGATGGGCTTTGAAGGGAGGACTGAGAAAATGTACTTGAACTTTCGTTATAGAAGAAAAGTTCAAAATTAGAGAATGGAATTCATAAACACTGGTAAAAAATGAAGGGTCATTGCAACTCTACTGTAATCAGGAATACACTGGTTTTACACTCTCTATTGGCTTTGATTAAAATATTTGTCAGTGTTACTTTATTCAGTGAGTTTCGTACTGAATTCAATTTTTAGAATACCTCTTACTGAACATACTGAATGGAAAAGGGATCTTCTGAATTTCTCTGATGTAAATCTAACCTTCTGAACAGTCATCTCCTTGATGTCCCATTTAGAGGTAGTAAGACATTTGATTAAGGGGAATTCTAGATTTCTGAATTATTGCTTGAAATATTTTGAATTGTGAATTTTTTAGAAACTAATGTTGATGAAAATCTTTAATTAGTAAATGTGAATATCAGAATTTAGATAAAGCTTTCACTGTGGTTTCTGCTTTTCTGAACAAGTGGCACACCAGGACTGTTTTAGCTGTTCCTTTTTATCCAGTCTTTCCATGTGTAATTTCTGTGTCAAATGGAAATGCTTTAGAAGAAAATTTCTACATAGGTAGAAAGTTTAAAAAAATAAGCAAGTCTATGAAAAATATGCCTAGTCATTGGAAAATATAGTGTGTTTTAAGACATTCAGGTTTTACACATGACATTGTCACAAGATCATTGACTCCTACAGAAAACAAATCATTTGTTTAGAAGGGAAGTCAGCAGCTTTATGGAGAAATAAATATAATTTTACAACTTAATTACAGTATAAACATTTCTTGTGGTTGCAGTGACTTTGTTGTTATTGTTGTATTAATCTTACAGGACATATGGATATTTGTTTGGGTACCTCCTGGGACTTGCTAAATCCTCTGAGTGTAGCTCTGATCACTCTTCTAAAGAGCTTAACTTGTTAGCCATTTTTCATTTGTGTGACAAACCATTTAATAAATAAAGAGAAAAGGAAAAAAAAGGTCATAAAGGAAAGCTTTAAAGCTATTCTGTTTTCTTTCCTTTATATGTTGTTACTCTCTGATTAATTTGTCACTGTGAAAGTTTTAACTAATAGTGTTAGTTCACTGAAATAAAGTGAAGAATTTCACACTTTCCAGATGCTGTTGAATGCTTTGGGAGGGTGGTGGTAGTCTTTTCTATGGCAACCTAATCAGTTAACTCCCCATCACTTATGGCACCTTTTTAAGTACCAGGCTCTCTGAGAACTGAGAAAATATCTTGGTGTAACATAGCTAATAATGGGGATTAAAATCTGATAAACTTTTTGTAGAGTAAAAAGTATACCTTGACATTCAGTTAAGTATTTCTTTTCTTTTCAACTTGGTTGGAATGTCTTTTTCTCTTTTCTTTTTTTTTTTTTTCAGTCTGTTTGTGTCTTTATCTTAGAAAATTCTGTTATAAAAGGGCTAGAAAAAAGCTTAGAAAACCTTTTTTTATTATTATTCTTTGTTCATTTTTAATTTTAGAATATTTGTAACAAATGCTTGTGTAGTTGCATGGCCTCTTCTATTTTGTTGTGGTTTTGTTTAGTTTTTGTTGTGGGTTTGGGTATTTTTGTTTGTTTGGGGTTTTTTATTTTGAAAAACCCCAACAAACCACGAACTAAAATTCCTAATTCCTTTACAAATAAATGTTTTTATGCCACTTTGCTCTGTGAAGCCATCCGAACAGTGCAACTGGTATGTTCACTGGAATGTACAGTGACCTGTAACACTACTAAATATATGTGTGAATTAAAACAAGAGCCTTAAAGCACAACCTTGAAGATCTTGCTTTTCATAAAGAATAAATTAAGGGCTCCGGTCTCAGTTGAGCAATGGCCAACAGAACTTTCTTCCAGCAGTCATTGCATTTTTGTACTGAGTTTTCTGTATGTCAGAGCCTTCTGAAAGGGAAACACTGACATTTGGATAAATTAATAACAATTACAGCTTTCTTCTAAAGTATTTGCAGACTGACTTAGAAGCACTCATTTACAGAAACTGGTGTCAATTAGCACACGTGACTCTTGCATATTTAAGATTCTAATTTTTTTTATTTTTTTTTTTTAATTCTCTGGTAGTGTCATATAAGCATTTTTAAGCCTTATGGAGGTGTCTGCTTTGAGTTGTATTTACTCTTCTGTACAGAAACATAGTTCTTAGTCCAGGATGATGAAGTCACAGGATATTTCTGCTTTGGACATGCTTGTCTTTGGTAGAGAAGTAGTTATAAGTCCATAATTTCTGCTGCTGCGCAGTTTGTTTTGATCAGTGCTGTGTTCACCTGGTTGACAACTGCAGCACTGGGTGTATTTCTTGTAATGCTGTCCCACTGTTGTGATGAAAATTCCCTAGCAAGGCAAGTCCAGAGTACCTTGGTTAAAAATTAACAGGATTTGCGTTTTAATTTATTTGGCACGCAGTGTGTTTCAGGCAGTGATAAAGCACTCTGAGGCTCTTCTACATCTGCTCTTATGGATGGCACGGTGCCTTCAGCCACTGTTTAAAACTTTTTTGGATGTGCAAACATGTTAATAAGAAGAGTGCTTAAACAAGATTGGTATTCTGAAACGTTGTTTCAGAATCATGCCAGTGACAGTGTTCTCTGATGACAGAGGCAGTTTCTTTCCCAGTGTTTCCCTTGAAGCATATGATACATTGTCTGTAAAATACCATGCTCGTACAATGGCTTTTGAGGGATGCTTTTGGCACATTGTTGCAAACATAGGGCGTACAGAACTGTTGAAATTGTATGTAATCATTGACAGAGGCACTTTGAAGCTGTTTTAAAAAGCTTGTGAGACAAATTCTGGGGGTTTGTTTGTTTGTTTTGCTTTTCTCCTCCATATATATTTAAATATATACAACCGTTAAATACTAACAGGATACATCTGTTTAATTACAAAAGCAAATAAAATCTTGAAAACCAGTACCTTGGCTGTCTTTCATACTGCTGCGTCAAGTCTAGCCCCCTTATCCTCAGTGTTTCATCACTTTAAATTTCTTTTGAGCCTGTTCTGCTTGCTTTGCCTATTGGAAAGTGATTTTCCCTTTTTGTCATCTTCTCCCAGTCTCAGTTGGGAACATGCATTCCTCTGCATTCTTCTGCGTAGGTCAGTCTACTGCATCTACCATTAAACAGTTTATTTGCTCCTTTAAGGTCTTCCGTATAAACAGTGAGTCCAGAATTAATTTGTCTTCTTGTTCAGAACAAAAATTGATCTAGCATTCAATCGCTTGCTATTAAAGCTGTTAATGTTTTTTCCTGTCTGTACAGTTGTTACAGGACCAAGCACTGTGACAGTAAAAACCTTTTAAAGCTCTAAAGCATCAGGTAAATACGTGGCACCATGCAGTTGGCATGAGTCAGACTGCAAAAATTCCCACAGTTTGAAGCTGCACTTCTCAAACTCAGGCAAATACAGTTCCAGTTTGAAGGGCCTGCAGTTAAAACTGAACTCCACGTAATAAATGGGTTATCTCTTGGGGCAGTTCAGAACAGATGAAGTAGAGCTACTATCTGAGTTACTCAAACAAAGCGAGAAGTTATTTGAGAGGACATATGGTTTCCTTCTACAGCACAGGCATGCTTAAGGGGTAAACTCCTATTAACTTGAAAATGCTAAAGATCTGCAAGCTCAGGGTAAACAAAATCAGATGGCTTAGAGCCTTTCCCATCTCCTTCTGAGAAGGTGTGCTGAGAGACACTCCATACATCATTTGAATTGAGAATGGGGAGATAAAATAAAGATACGGCATTTCAAAACAAGCTTGACCAGCACTTTCAGGGAAGTGGTTTCTGCCCTGCTGTTCCTCTCTTGTGAGACCCCTCCTGCAGTGCTGCACCCAGCTCTGGGGCCTCCAATGTACAGGGACCTGCAGGAGGCGACTCCAGTGGAAGGCCACAAAGATGGTCAGTGGGCTGGAGCAATTCTCTTTTGAAGCAGCCTTCCAGCACCTAAAGTGGGCTACACAAAAGCTGGAGAGGGATTTCTTAAAGGGGCATGTAACAAGGGGTAATGGTTTCAAAGTGAAAGAGGGCAGGTTTAGATAAGGTGTTAGGAACAAGTTCTTTACTGTGAGGGTGGTGAGGCACTGGCACATGTTGCCTATAAGTTGTGGGTGCCCCATCCCTGGAGGTGTTCAAGATGAGGTTGGATGGGCATTTGAGCAACCTGGTCTAGTTGGCAGGGGATTTGACACTAGATGACGTTTAAGGTCGCTTCCAACCCAATCCATTCTATAATTCTATGATTCTATAATTTTAGAGGCAAATAGTTAAGTACCGTGTATTGTTTACTCATTTGCACATAGTATCTTTCAAAAATATCTATCTCCTCTTAATGCTAGACATAAATGTATTTGTGTCCTCACATTTTAACTGCACTTTAATGTGCAATGATTGACTGAAAAAGATCAGTGAGAAGTAGGTATGTCACATTTTTCACTTGAGTCCACTGACAGTCAAATACAATAGCATTGTGATGAGCTTTCCCAGAAAGCCATTGGAACACATTTACGAGTGTGTGCCTGTGAGGCATCAGTGTGGTCCCCCTGCCATTCTGTATGTATTTAGTACTTCTGCACCGGTGTGTTCGAGTGCTGTGTCAGCCTCAGTAGGGGAATGTGTAAGTAGGGCGGTGTGATAACTTGCAAGTAGATGTGAAAATGTATGGTTTGTTAAATTAACTGATTCCCTGGCTTATTAGAGCTTGGGCACCTTATCTGCCTTTGTTATGTTCTGTTATGGGAAATGTGGTAGTTTTCTACTTCATTTTAAGCTTATGTTTAAAAACAAGTTGTGCCAAGGCTGAAATTTCTAGAATTAAATGCTGAAATTAAAAACACGTATAGACTGAGACTGTTTTCTGTATTATCCTCATATTTGAGTTAATTCTCCATTTGGTGTGGGTTCTCATAACAGTAGAAGATCTGTTCTGTGTGCACAGTTTAGTCAGAACTCAGTGAAATACAAAGAGTGGGAGAGAAAAATTGAAACCAAAAATGTCAGGGGTTTAAATACAAGTAAACTGTTCAGCTGCTGTTTCACACATAACCCTTACTAATTAGTACCAGCAGAACTGACTGAGCAGCTATTTGAAAGAAAGAAGGGAAGTAGCACCTGTTAGTGCATAGAAGGGGCTTCGTCTAATTTTTGAATGTTTATATCAGCAGAGTTAAGAGCAGTCAGATATAAGACTTTTGCATTCTCATTCTCCGCTTTTCCTTATTTTGGCAGTCTCTGTCTCAGAAGTAGCTCCTGAGAAGGTATTTAAGCTTTTACCGTTTTCATATTTAGGCATTTCAAGACTGTTAGAAGTTTTAGTAATGTTGTTGTTTATTTAGTTTCACATTACTAAACAGTCATTGGAATACTTAGAACTTATTTCCAGACAGATAAGTTCTTTGTAGAAGTTCAGTGATTTTTTTTTCCAGGCTAGCAGTTTGGTCTGCAAGGTCAGAAAATACTGTGTTGAAGAATATAATACAGATCAGCTCACTTCATGAGAACATTTTGGTTCTGATCTTATGTCTTTAACATGATGTTGGTTTTTTCTGGTGCATTTGATCAAGACTGGGCATAGTACAAGGCTCACGTTTTTATTGTGAAAGCACAAACCACTTTTGCACATACTTATACAAGCTTTCTTAAATGTTAGCTTTCTGTAAGTCCCGTAAGTCAAATGGATTCCTTGTCAGAAGTCTTTTTGATCTCTCAATTCTTGCATCTTACGAAACTTTCATACCTTGAGCTCTGAGCATTAAGCTCTGTGTGTTCAGCATTGCATGCTGGGCACATTAACATGTGCAGCAGGGTTTGAGGTCAGGTTGCATTTTCTGTTATTTTGATCATTTCAAATTGGATTGAGTTGAAATTGAGATACAGTAATGACACTAGTTAACTGTAAAGTTTTCATCGGTCTTACAGAAATTTGATACAGAGTTTCTAAATTCTTCTGTAGATCTAGTGTGAATTAATGGATCCGAATGTAAGGCTCCCAGGGAGCCTGCTGGCACCAACTGGATTTTAATTACATCCCACACATTGGTTTAGTTATTCTTGTAGCAGGTAAAATGAGTGGTACAAGTTAATTCTTCTAGATTAAAGAAAGGAAGAAAAAAAATTGATCCTCTTTTTAGACAAGGAGAAAAAAATTTAAAGAGCTTAATTTTAATTTTTCCCAAGGGAAAGGGAAAGTGAAAGAAGGTGTATACATGATGGAAGAAAAGATACGAAGAGGCAAAAAAAGTAGATTATATGAAAAGGAGAAGAGTGAAGAAAGCAAAATTATATTGGAAAAAATTAACTGGAAAGTATATTCTATTTCAAAAGCAGAAAAACACGAAAGCCACAGGCACATCAAAACACCAAATTCTATGCAGAGAGAGAAAAAGTAAAATCAATAAAAGGGGAAGACAAAATTTGAAATTGAAGGGAGAGATAAGTGTATATGCTATTTTAAGTAATTTCAGACTAATAATCAGCAGTAAATATTTGTTTGTACACAAGGACTTAGATTTTTAATGGGTGAAGAATTAGTGTTACCAAAAATCACATCACATTGATTGGCAATGTTACTAAAACCACAGGTAAGGGTTACTGAGGTTTTATTTATGTCAACCTTCATTTTTATTTAATGTATTTTTTAAAAAAGTTCAAAGATGCAATAAACGTAAGGATTTTATTTGACTTAAGCTTGCTATTTTCCGTGCCAAAAAAATCAAAGCCAAAGATTGAACAACATGAATTCTTTGACGGCATCTTAAATTAAGAGACTGATAAACAGATTAATTATAGCAACCCAAAAATTAATTCTGTGAAGTAATGTTGTGGCCCTTAGGCATTTCTCGGTGCAGGAAGCCAAGAAGGAAACCACAGTCTTTGGTAATGCTTGTAGACGCCACTGTCTGGCCAGTCAGTGATTCCATGCCATGTCAACTGCAGAGCAAAACACTTGGATCCTTCTGGAGCCCTTTTTGTGTAATTCAATTCTAATTTACCGTCAACTATCACTGCTTTACCATGGACATTCTGAAATGAAGCGTTGGAGGCTTCACATAAAACCACAAAGGCAGCTAAATTCCAAGTTAAAGCTGAAACTTCATTCTCGGTTCACGTGGCTGTGGGGATGCTGTGGAGCATGTGGGAACACCCAGCATTTGGAGCCCCAGTTGGACCTATACACAGCAGAAGAAGTTAAGAATGGAATTTCAGCCCAAGCCTTACCGTTAATGCCACACAGCCCTTCGTGGTTTGATTTCTTCTTATATGGCACTGTTAAAGACAGAAATAAGCCCAAGTCAATCTCAGGGTTATTTTAAATCATGCTTACAAGAATCTTGTGGGAGCAATAGTAATAGATTCTTCTCACCCATTGCCTCTCCAAAATTTGGATTTTTGTATCCAGCTTGCTTTGAATTTCCACTGTTGGAAACTGCTGAGACATTACAGATACCTTAATATGTGACGTTCGGCCTTAAATACATAATTGTTTCCTACAGTATACTTGTCTTTACTTGAAACTCATTTTGTGGAATACAGTTAGAGAGGAAAACTGCTTTTTGCCCAATACATGCATTTTTATGAGCAAAATGAGCTTTGACAATGTTTTTAGAAATGTCAAGAATGTCAAATATTTTTTATTTGAAGGACTCTTTGGATGACTCAGGAAAAAGTACTTGGAAATCAGTCAGGATTTAATTGAAGTGGGAAGGATACTGAAGAGCTTGCTCCTCTATGCACACTTTAGATTGGTACTTCTAAAGAAGATCAATCTTAATTTTATGTGATTGAATCAGCCTTTTCTTCAAAATGCAATTTTTATTTAATCTTTGTTTAGGTGTTTGGAATAGTGATTAGAATAGTTATTCACTCATTTATCTCTTCTCGGAACAAATGAGAGTTCTGCTTCTAATCTTTTTTCAAAAATTTAGAGCTCCCTTCTTCCCACGTATTTCCATCATTTACCAGCTGTCTTTGGTGGATGTGGCATCCCTGCTTGCTGAAGGCTTGGAGACATATGTATCAGTGGAGAAAACAACGATGAAGGAGAGGGAGGAATACAGCTTTTAAAAGAGCTTGTGGCTGCTCTAGCTGAGCTCATGCTCATGTCCAGAGGGGTCAGAGTGCTCTTTGCAGATGGCGAGTTTCAGCAGCAGGATGTCAGGAATTTTGCAAGAGCTTTAAGGACCAAGTAGGAGATGGCACAGCTGACTTATTTCATCCTGCAAGGTTTTCTTATTTGTGCTAGTATTTGAAGCTGGAGTTACCCAAGGCTGTTTCGCAAATCAGGAATGCTAGTTTCACAAAAAGAAAGAGTTCCATGAATCCATAGTCACATGGTATTGTAATTCTTATGGGAGAACATTCTTTTCCAAATACAAGAAACTCTTCAAAGTTAATACATGAATTTGTACCTGTTGATTTCAGTTAAAATTGTGGATTGCTGAAGTTCAGTGCTTTGATATCAGTAACAAGTTTAGCTTTAGACAATATTCAGACAATTACTGCGAGACTTAAAAAACTTCAAAACCCAGTTGGTTTGAAGATGTTGTAGGATTAGCTTTTTACTTCTTGCCTGAACTTTTTTATTTTGTATTTGTGCAGAAAGATTGCTTTTCATTCCATAATTTTAGTTAAAGGACAACTGTGAAGCAATTTTCCATTTTCTTTTTAAATTTGCCGTCAGGCAAAAATTGCTCGTGTTACTGTGAGAAGAAGATGATTGTAATAAGAATGCTGCATGTTAATACCCAGCAGCTATGAACTATTCATTTGATATTTGCAACGTTTGTTAAGTCTTGTTAACTAAGCAATTACAGAGTCACTTGTCCCCTAAAGTTTTAAAAAGAATAAATTGAAAGTTTCTGCTACATTAGACTTATTTTTAAGCAGAGTTTTCCAGAACACACAGGTCTGAACAGCAGCAGTGCACTTGTGTTTTAGGCCATTATGAAGCTCCATACTGTGTAAGAAGGTAGTGATAGTGCTACGAAAGGGTTCTACCTAAACCAAAGGAAATCTTGGCTTCAGATACTTAGAAGTAGCCTTATTTTCGTTGTGTATCAGAATATGACAGTTTTAAATCTAAACTGTGAGTATTTGGGGTTTCTTTCTTGTTATTGGTTCCCTCTCCCCCTTCACTGAAACCCAAGGTTTGAGGGAAATAAACAGGCTACAAAATTGACTGTCACCAGGTGCCTGTATCCTGTCATGCAGTGAAGTATTTTGACAAGTCCTTAATGCTAACCCAGGAATGCCAGGCGTGGAATTAAATGGCAAGTTGAAGCCTTCATAGAAGTATAATGAAGTATAATATAATATATTATGATAGTTGTTGTTCCATGATTAACGTTCAAATACACGCAGTGTGTGTTCTGAATTTTACAATTTCTTGTTTTCCTGTTTCCTGTTGTTAGTTACTATCTCTGAAATGCTAAAATGTAAACATCTCTGTTTCACTGTGTCTGTGTCCTCTCTTGCCAGTAAGTGTTGTTACTACTTGTAGAGCTGTCAACTTGAATGATTTTGATCCTGAGTCTCTCCATATTTAAGGGTGGAGTTGGAAGGTTTCTGTTTGCTTGACTAGTTGAATATTTGGATTTGGTGATATGATCTTTGGCTCTTTTGTTGGTGTTTTCGTTGCTTTTCCCATTTTTCTGGCTTCTCTCAAAGACAGGCCCATATTTAAATTAGAACATTATTATTCTCCTGTCTTAGGAGTTGCTCCACAACTTGATAATTAACTTCAGGAGGGGGTCGTTTGCACGGATACAGAGCACATTTCAGCGTTTGCCGAGCCAATCAGTAACCTGGAAAAATACCATTTGCTGTTTGGTGGGTTAAGTTTTTTAGCTGAGTTAGTGAGCTGAATTTGTCTCAGCAACAGTCCAAGTAGCAGAGCTGGCAAACAAGGAGGAACAGGACCATACAGTCAAGAGCAGGGGATTGGGAAGCAGGGGGAGCCTTTGGTGACAGCAAGCCATTAATTTGGCTCAGCTGTGTTGTTAAAGCATGCTCTCAGTGAAGCCAAAAAATACTTTATATGTCATATAAGCGTGCCATTCATTAAGACTTTGTCATAAAAGCTTTAATTCCTGGTAGCCTCTTGTCGTGGCTACCCACAAAATATTGAGTTTAATCAAGATTGGGTATAGGATTCTATTTATAGCGTTGGTCTACAAATGCATACAAATCTTTCTGCATGGATTTTTTTTGTTTTTCAGAAGGAAGATGTCTTTCATGCAGAAATGGATGAAAGACTGTCTCTTCGAAAGCACCGCTTCATGCATTTTGCATCATTGGAATATGAAGGAGAACATTACATGACACCGAGAGATTTCTTGTTCTCAGTGATGTTTGATCAAGTTGAACGTAAGTTCTTATCGTTGTGTTTGTGAAGGAAAAAAAACTTGCAGGTCCCCTTGGAGATATAATTTGCAAATCACTGGGATAAGGTCCTGTATCTTACGTAAATCAACAGAAGCCAATTTATGAATGTTGCCCATATGGATTCTCATACACACCACTACCCTTTTCACAAGCAAAGTGAGGCTGATGATTTAGAAGTCTGGTGACTTGATGATGACATTTCTGCATAATTTACGTGGTAGTTCCTCAGTTACTTACATGCCACAGAAAACAGAGTGAGTTATCTGTCTATCCACTTCACCAGTACTGTGAAAAGGCCGCTCTGTGACCTTTTTTCTTAGAAGAGGCAGTGATGGGAGTGAGTTGAACGAGAATAATGAAGCACAGAGTTCAGTCCTAGGTTTTTGGTTTCAAATCTCCTTTGGTTTATACAAAACCTAGTTAAGAACAAATCAAAATTGTGTGCATATTTTTTAAAAAGTACTCTTAAAAGCATGCTTTCTGAAAAGATAGGAGCAGCAGGCAAACATAAAGTGCACATGTTATTATCCTCCTTTTCTCTTGGTTTTCTGTCCTCATTAAATCTGCCCCATTCCTTAAGCTTTTTTATTTTTTTATCGTTTTCTGTTATTTCCGTGTTATAATAATTTTTTTCAAATTATATATGGGAGGTTTTTTCTCCTCAAGAAATTTGGGGGTTACAGTTTTTCCAAGATTTTATTTGTTTGTTTATTTGGAGAGGTTAAGTTCTCCAAGTTCCAGAGGGGATTGTGACTTAGAGGACAAATATTCTATTAGTAAATTTGCTGAGGGAGAAATCTCAACTTTAGTAATTGTTTGCTGCAATCTGCACATACCAGCCAGAGAGCAGGTCATCTAGCAAAAGCCATTCATACCATGGGATGCTCTGCCCACCTACCAGCAAATGTCATAGTGACTTGGGGGTATTGAACAGGAAATGTAGAAGGGAATTCAAGGTACTGTGGAAGGGCCTGAGAGACAGGGAGAAAGAAGGAGACCTGAATGCACTTCGAGTCAAGCGTATGAAAAACCTAGGACAGAACAAAGTTTACTGAGCTGCAAGTGGTCAAAGAACAGGACACAAGTATCTGTAATAAAAGAAGTTTCCCTGTCTCTGCCAAAAATCTATAGGTGATAAGGATACCTGGACTCACTGCTGACACACAGTTTCTATTATTACACAAAGCTCAATATAAACCCTTAGAAGGACTTTATGACCTTGAAAGTCACGATGATTTTCAAAATACCATATTTTTTAATGTATGGGTGTTAGAGTTCTGTCTCCTTCAAAACTTAAATCATGAAGTTAAAAACCTAGAAGGGATTTTATCTTGAGTTTTCCAATATGAAAGACGGTGAATAGAGAAATTTTTAGTTTTGAAGGTATAGATTTCAGACAGTTGTCTCTGAAAACAAGGTTGAAGAAATAAGCGTTTTCCAGTCTTAGCAGTTCATACATATTAACTGGTCACTCCAACTGTAATAGCACACATGCAGGTTTTTAATGAAGTGGAATGCGGTAATATTTGTTTGTAATGCAGCCAAGTTCATTTCAGTTGCTTTGCTAATATGACTAGGCAACAGCATTAAGCAGAAATGAATACATAACGACAAGGAAAAAAGTCTTTGCGGTAATGCATATTTAGCATTTCAAATTGAGGTCAGGCTTACAGCAATAGCATCATAGATAATCAATACAAAAGTGTTAATACTTGTACCTAATGCTCCTAAACATTTTTTTAAACATCATTGGTGGGAGTTCTTTGGGCAGCAGCATAAACACAATGGTAGGCAATTCTCTTGAAGTCATATTGCTTGAGATTCCAGGTTTTCATGTAATTGCAAACAGACATAGAATTTCATAGCAGAGGAAAATGGCATTAGCAGTATTTTAAAGGCAATGGTTTGTTCATTGTGTTTGGAAGAGTTTCATATGAGAATAATAAACAGACCTATCTCAAGTGTCTGTCCTGGTATATTCAGAGTAGCTCAAGATAATGAAGTTCATAGTGAAGCAGCCATTATTTTTTGAAACTTTCTGTTTATATGATAAAAATAATTTTCTTTCACTCTGAACAGTGCCTGTAGAAAGGAAAACAGGCATGTTATCCTAGAAAGCCCTTCACTTACTGCATACTTAGATGCAATTTTAACATGTGATCCTGCATACAAATGGTGAGTCTTATAACACTGAACTTCAAGCTGTAATGATCTGGTTATTCTCTATGTATTTTTGAGTAATTGCTAATAAGTAAAAAAAAAAAAAAACCTCTCAGAAAAATTTGGAGCACTTTGGCAGTAACCATTCAGCTTCATTAATATTTACTTGGAGTTTGCCAATTAGATGCTGTTGATAGTAATGTGAAGGAAGAGCTTGGGGCTGTTCTAAAGTTTTGTTTCTGCTGTCTTTTTTTACTGGCAATATGCAGAAACATATGACCAGCCTCACGAGCAATTTAGTTATGTCCACCAAAAAAATTACTGAAGTTGATCATGACATTCTGTTGCTTTTTTCCTTTTCAGAGATAAACAGTCCCAAAAGGGAAAAAGGCAAGCAAAAAGAGAGGTGAGAAGCATTAAGGATTGAGAATAGGGCTTCTTGGCCAACAGCCCTGGGGTTTTTGCTCATGGGTAGTTGTCACTGGAGAATTACTTTGAAATCTTCCATTAGTTTTTAAACATAATTGAGTTTAGTAGAAAGTAAATGTGGTGGTGTGCAAACCAAATGAGTTGTTGGTGCTAGATCAAAAGTGCTGGCATCAGAAAATACAAAAATATTTTAGCTATGTCCAAATTGTCAAGTGAATTCCTGTACACACTTGGGTGGAATTTATTTCTGAAGCAAAAATCTTAGGCGTGCCTTTTGACAAGGTTGCAAAACATGCAATAAATTTTGAGTCATTATAGAACGCTTTACCAGATAAGAAAACAGATGGACTGTACTGTGAGTATATCAACTGTCATTCAACCAAAGTGATCTTGAACCCTATTTGATAGACTTTAGTCCACTACCTCTGCTCATTTCTTTCCTGGTGCATGGGTTTCTCTATTACTCATTTGCTTTAAGGTAGGCCAAAAGTTGTGAAATATTAGCTTTCCTCTTGATTAAATTACACCTTCAAAGTTATTTACTGACAGGGTGATGATGAAGAAAAATATTTACAGTACTGCCATCTAAGGAGAATGAGCTGATAACAAATGCAGTTTCCTGACAGACTTATTTTGTTCTGCGTATTGACAAAGCAAAGAGCTCTATAAAGGAGTAAAGACACTGTCCAAAAAAATTTGCTTGCTTTTAGAGTCAGTGTTTCACACAGAGTTGCTTTCTAAATACTTGACTAATTCTATTGCTGTTAGTTATTTCATGGAAGGAAGCAGCCACCTCTTTATAAACTGTGGCAAACAGTAAATGAGATGCGGTAGCATGGCACAGTATTTGTGCCAGTACCAAACACCTACAACAGCATTTTGTACTAGTTAGTGCAGTCCATTCTAAATGCGCCATCGGGATTTCTGGATTCATGGCCATGTGCCATGTAATCTTGTGTTAAAACAACGTTACCACAGGGATGTGTGGCAAACCATTGCAAAACCAGCCAAGTTCTTCTGGGTGATCTGTGGGGTGTTCATGTAATCCGTCATACCTGATGCAAAGATAGTTTAATGTAAAAGTATTCTCTGTTACTCTTCTTGTTGTGGTGTAAATATACTTCACAAAGTCTAGTAATATCTAATAAGAATACTATGAACTTGTGTTGCATCAGAAATTTTAGCATTTTTAAGATAAAATAGGTATTGGAAAGATAAAACTCATTTGAATTGTCATTGCAATGCAGGAGTGCTTTTGAGAGACCATTCATGTAAAACCTGTGTCTTAAGCAGCTGTGCATACTTAGGCTCATATTCCAGATTGGCCAGCTAGTGTTAGAACTTCTCCGTGGAAATACCATCTCTGATGTGCTGTTGTTGTAGAATATATAAGAAAAGCTATATTAATTTTTGAAAAGTACTACAAGTTCAAGAGTCTTTCAGAAAATTAAGATTTTGGAGTACATTGGATCTGAACAGTGTTTATGTTCATTTTTTTCTGGAGAAGATTATTCTTTTTCCAAGTAGAAGACAAACCTCCAGATTAGCTCATCTGATGACAATTGATACCTCGTAAATAAAAATCTTAATCTGTCTGTATAAACTCAGTCCAGATTTAATGTATCACAGCATCTTCACTTATTCAGCTGCACTAAAACAGCTTTTCCTGTGTTCTACAGCACCAGGGTGCCAGAGGCAGTATTTCCATGGCAGAGTCCTAGCTGTCAGTGAGTATTAGTTTGTTGCAAGTTTGCTGGAAGAAGTTGTTCAGCTTGGTTAAGCTTTCTGTGAAAACATGGCTGGCTCAAAGTTGTGGTATGTTTGCAGGCCTGATGTGGTGTGCGGCTTCATGTTGGCACAGCATCAGCATGGTCATGACTGTGAGTGAATCTGAGGAAAGGATATAGTGCAAGGCTGCAGTGGCTAGAAGATTTGAGTTCTCCACTGTCCTTATTTGAGGACAATGCTGGTGCAGTTGGTGGTGTTCGGAGAGCCAAGACAGACCAATCAGTAGATTAGCATTTCAGAACAAGCTGAGTCAGTCTTTTTATTTCTGGATCTTGAATTTTTTGCTTCTAGTGGGAGTTCAGATGCCTATATTTCAGTGTCTTCATTCTGACCTGAATTTTATGTGTAATAACCAATCAGACTGATATGAGCTGTGCATCAGTGTGATATGTAAAACCTAGGATTCAGAATCAAAGAGTAAAATTTAAGCTTGTCTAAGTGGTGAAGCTCCATATGGGAAAAGAGGATTGAAATGTTATACAGGGAGCCATTGATACTGCTGGGAACTGAATTCAATCCTCTCGAATTTCTAATGTGCTAACAAAGAAATTGTTTTCTCTCTCTTTCTGCATTTAGTGGTTTTTTTAGTACAGATACGCTGTTGCACGAATCCTCCAAATACAGTAGAGAACTCTGCAAGCTGCTGTATGCAGGACAGAGATGACCCCTTGCCTAGTGCTAGATGGAAGGTAAAGTGAAGCTAAGCCAAAGAAGCAACATGATGGTTTAAGGTCATTATACGAATCTCTTCTGAATTTTAGAAAATGAAACACAATCAGCCACTTCTAGCCAAAGCTTCTTAGTCATCATTGTTTACTCATTTCTTAAAGTGGTGTTATGAGTGAAGGGAAATAATGTTTCTGTTAAGGGATTTGCAGACACAAGCAACGATAAACATTGATTGCTGAAGATTTCTGCTTGTAACCATTCCATACTGTGAATTTTTCATCTTCAGCTATCCTTCATCACCTAAATAGCATTCCTATTACAACCCTATGAAAGTCTTCAAATTAACATACTGTATACATTTGACCTTTCACTTCCCCTTAAGTGTCCAAATACAACATTAAAATTGATGTTCTGGATAAAATGTTGTACCTCAGACAATTGTCAGTAAATAGGTACGCTAAATAAGATTTTCTTTTTTTCTTCTTTTGTCCTCAGCAATAACCACGTTAAAACTGATAACTTAGTTACACAGGCTGTGAGATGCAACACTGATGATCTTTGTGAGATTGGTTTATCTAAAAATAAATAGTTTTTTATCTAGGAATATGTCAGAAATTCTTATAATCTTGGTAATGTGCATTTATGTCTGGACATAAGCTTTGTTGCGAAATCAAAATAAGCACTGATGCGTTTTCATAGTGGTTGCATCCCAAGGTACTATGTAACAGGATCAGAGATGGGATTCTTGAGGGGAAATGGAGTCTTGCTCACCACAGCATTCAAACCAGGCTGGTTTTTTTAGTGTATTAACCACTGGCCACTCACCAACTTCTTTGTTTGCTCCCATTTCTTGGAAAAATTTATTAGGTTGAGAAAAATAGCAGACGATAAATAGCTGCAAGAGGAGCTGCCCTGAGAGCAGAGGTGTGAGGCAAGAGGTGCCTTCCAGCTCCATAGCCCCTGCAGCTGCACCAGCAAGGAGGTGTGCACGGTCTGCTGGGAGAGCAGGAGGAAGGGTCGAGCTGTGGTGCTCAGTGGAAAGGGAACCATGGAGAAAAATCATTTAAGAAGAAGCGTGTTTCAGCATATCATTGCACAGGGAAAAGATAACCTTTTTTTTTCTCCAGTTCCATTTCCATGCCTTTAACAACATTGCGAGACAGTGATGAAGGTACCTGAAATACATTCCTTGTATGGTCAAATAGGAGAATACATTTTTGATTCTTAAAATTATACTGACGTATTCATTTCATTCGTATTTTTGTGGTTATGTCTGTGTGAGACATAGTAAGGTTACAGCAAGCTTGTTGCATTGTTGTGACTGTTTCCCTTTGTGGCATTGCTGACTGGCTGAAGAGTGATGCAGAATCAAAGTTCTTATCTCGATTGACTGCAATGCATACTGATTACCAAAAAGCTTTGGCAAAATGTTCTGTTTTGAAAATACATTACTAGCTCTTTAGCTTTCAGAAAAACAGTTGTCAATGAGAAGATATATTACAGCTTCTCAGTGAATGAAAGCCATTTTTAAAAACTCACCCCAAAAATAGTACTGATAGTAGAACTGATCAGGCTTCAGCAGAGTTGAGAGCAAGAGTCAAGTGGTCTCACTGCACATCTTGAAGGATTTAGTTATTTGAAGTGTGAAAGTTATTGGTAATTTAATGGCATCTGAATGGAAAACAGGTTCCTTGAAACGAATGAAAATGTATTGTGCACATACAGAATACTTGTAGTGCAAGTAATGGAAAGATCTGGTTATTAATAACAGGAGTCTGCTTTTGTGTAAACATCATCTGCCTTAGAATTTCAGAAGTCTTGCAACACTTTCAGCCTTAGTGAAGTATTTCAGTTTTACGACATGCAACTATGATATTTAAAATACCTAGCAGAGAAGTGACTTTTTTAATATATATAGGCAAATTTCAAGAGCTCATACAATCATTCTTGGTCTCTGAATATTTTCCCTATTTGTAAAGATGTTTTTGTTTTTGTAGAACTCCACATGCTGTTTCAACTACTTTTATAACGTTCTGTCAACATATCACAGAAAATATCTCTGGGATTTGTTCTGCCATGGGTTCTGAAAACTTTTTGACAGATTATTTCAGTAATTTTTTAAAAATAAATTCAGTGGAACTTAATCAGTTCTGAAACATCCTGCTTAGCTGGCAATTAAGTCTTAACAGATATAGCGTGAAAATCAGACTCACTGGATTTTTTTCACTCTTAAATGTATTTTGATTTCTTGCAACGTATGTTCTTAACGCAGACAGGTATTGGTTTGTACCAAAGAAGTACAGTCTGTTTTTAAAATTCCTTGGGATGTATTCAGATATGTAAGAACTGATGAGGATCTGGCGGAGCCTTGGTGGAGGACAGCAGGTGCCAGGAGTGCAGGTCAGGTTCCTGCCAAAATGTAGCACGAATTCTAGCCTCACATTTCCAGTTGTTTGTAATTATTTTGGTACCGATGGTTCTGTGCTTTTCCTTAGGCCAATGATGAATTTTTATTATATTAGTCATATGATTTATCCTTGTTTGAGTGATCTTGATATCGGCTATTTTTGCCCCTACTTGTTCTCATAAGAAATGTTACATTGTGAGTTTTTTAAAAATGTCTGAGGTAGAACCATGGAGTATCAATCACTTTCCTTCTAGGCAATAGCAGCAGGCAAGGTGTGCAGCCTGCTTTGATAGGTGAGAGGAGTTGTCCTTACTTGCCAAACAGCTGGGGTCTCCAGGGGCACCTTCGAGAAGTTCCATTGCTCCCTGTTTGGAAAACACCGGCATTGATTCCCTATGGGAGAAACTAGCCAGGTTATGCTCTGGTTTTTGCTCCATAGCCTTGCACCTGCAGTGGGTTATAGCACAGATTGTGCTCAGTAGCCTTTCTCATTTGCCGTGAAACAAAAGCAAATACTGAGTTCAAAGACTTTTTTCCGTGTGTAAAACACGGGGGTTGCTCTTGTAGAGCCACCTGCTTATATGGCAGTGCCCTCCCTTGGGCTTACCAGCTTCGTTATTGCAGAGAAGAATACAGATGAGAGCCAACTGTTAGTAATCAAATCAATCTTCCAGTGTTGTCTGGTCCGTCGGAGAGCTTAAGTCCTCACACCACCCTTCATAGTGCTGGCAAGCACCTGGTCATTCTGCTGGCTACGTCTTTTATTAAATATCTTTCCTCTCAGACCTGGAAAAGGCTGAAAGGGTAAGGATTTTTCAGACACAGCTAATGGAAGATGCAGCATTTTCCAGCAAATCCTGCCTTGGTGCTTACCAGACGAAAAGCAGTTCAGCTTTTCTACTAGATCTCAGTGCATCCTACTTGGCCATTCTTGGTTTTTCTAGATGCTTTTTTCAGCTGATCAGTATACATAAAATGCCAGTGTCCAGGGACTTCGTTCACCAAGAGCTGTGACCTTACCTGGCTTAATAAAAATTTAAAAATAGGCTTCTTACATGGCACTTAAATGGAACACGTTGCCAAGGCAGCTACCTTTTGCTGTTGTTTAGCCTATTTCAGTTGTTTTTCAGAAGAGTTGGTGCTTAGTAAGCCACATATCCCACCAGAGAAACTGCCTGTTCCGGAAAACAGGATTTTTCTCTTTCTTTGTTCCTTTCCAAATGTTTTTTCTTGCATTTTTGTTTCTCCTGGGGATGGGGTGCGCATATGTGTGTGTGTCACTCACACCCTGACAATAGCAATTATTTCTTCTCTGTGTTGGTGATAAAGAACATGAGAGCTTACTTCTGTTTCTCTGTCAGTTTCTTGGGAGAAAATACAAGACTTAATGCTCAAAAATTCTATCTGCTTCTCTGGCTTTCTTTGAGCTGGCTAAAGAGAAACATTTTTTGTGATGTGTATGGTGGTAAAGGCAGTCTCTGCTGCTGAAAAAAGTAAGAGGGGCTTTGGAACCAGCATGGTCATTTTAAAAGTACAGTGGGCAACATAAATGACTCTACACTTTCACTAGAAGAAAGCTGTCTATTGTTTGCTTTTCATTGCACCAGCTTCGAGAATTGTAAAAAGCCTGCTTAAAATCTGATTCACGTTTCATTTCAATCTCTTTCCTCTGCAGCCAAAATAAATGCTCATTTCAAGAGGACAATTGCTATTGCTTATGTCCAGTATTGCTGTAGGGAGGAAAAACGATATCTGCTTGGTTGTACCATTGTAAGAACACTCGTATTTATTGCCACAGCTCACCTAAGTTAACATGTAATATATTTTTATGGATTTGTATCCTCTGCTAGGGAGATACTTCACGGCTTAGGACTTGTCTTTAGCATTTCACAGTGTGTCAAAATTTATCATATATATTCTAAAAATCAGCTCCTATTTTAGCAGTTTACAAACTTAAAATATAGACCTCTTACCCATTTTTTCATACTTGATTTAAAATCATTTTTAACCACTGCTTATATTGGAAGACATTGACACATCTCCGCTGTTGCTTAAAAACTCTTCTGACATCAAACCTGAAATTAGTCACTGTCTGTTTAAACCCTCTTGCTCTTGTGCTAACATTTCCCATTACCTAAAATAGTGAGGGGTTTTTTCTTTGGAACCTTAGCCCTGTGATTATAGGTAATTAATTTACCACTCAGCACTGATCTGATTAAGTTAAGCAAACCTGAGTTTATTTTTATCTCCGCTGGTTGGGTGAGGCCATCCATTCCACAGCTGCATTAGGTAGCTTTATTCCATGCTTTTCTTAGTCTAATTTCTCTTTGTAAAGCTGGCATCATTCCCTGGCTCACAGCACAATCCACTAGCAATCACTGTGGAACTAAGGGGTGGAACAAGGATTGAAGTCAGGAACTTCTTAAATTAATACTGTTGCTGAAACATCTGAATGTCAAACTGCAGCTTCAGTCAAGGAGAAAAACGATAGAAAGCAATGCTCACTAGAGCAAAATGCCCAAATGCATGTCCCCTGTGCTCCACTCGCAGTCACTATGAGCAGAACACCTTCTGGCACCACAGGTGCTTTTGTCTTCATTTGTACCTCCACGTGTCTGCCAGGCTGAGGGTACTGTGGTAGAACAATTTATTTTCTCTGTTCTTAGGTGAGGACATTTTTTACATAATCCTGGTATTGTGATTAAAACAGAAGAAGAGAGGTCTGGCAAAGGATGGCCTTTTAGAAGGTTATGTACAGCCAAGGGCCTGATGCCCCCTGGTAATGTACACCTTTGCAGGGGAACAGGAGGAATTGTTCATTTTTTCAGTCCAGTATTGCCCTTGGGGGAGCAGTGTTGTCAGAGGAGCTGAGGATGGCAGAAAGTAGACAGCACAAGAATTATTGGAGGCAGTGGACACAGAAGCACAGCATAACTGAAGGCTGCTACAAGTTAAATAAGACATTAGTGGGAATTTTGATGTGAAATGTATTTCTGCATTTGAATTTGCCTTCGTCATTACATTTACTGAATAAATATTTCTGTTCTATTTCTGTCTTGACCTATTACAGTGTTTCCTCTGGTGCTTAAAAAGATCAGAGTTCTTCAGAAAATTAGAATGTAAAATAAAAGCCAGGGTAAAGCAAAATGTCTTTCTTAGGTTTGCTTCATCGGGTTATTTGAATTCAGGGGAGAAAGAGTTTTTTTCTAATGAAATAAGACAATTCTAGAAAACAATAACTTACTTTTTCTTGAAAGAAACTCTTCATCTTCTTTGTCTAGATTTTTTTTTTCTTTCTAACAGATTTTTTTCTTCATTATGTGAGGAGTTTGAAGTCAAAGGGTCAAGTGATGGCTTATCTTTTCTTCTCTTATTGAGTCTCCAAAGTTCACTCCTTAGAGTAAAGGAGGTGTTCTAGTTGGTGCACAAGACTTTCTTTCCTACTGCTGTGGAAGGCAGATGGGCATCATATCTGTAAGATGTTTTTAAATGTATTCGTTTTTCTCTAAGTTAGAAATTAACCAAACTCTTTTGGCCGCTGCAGTAAGGGATGATTAACGGCTGTTTTTAAGCTCTTCTATGACTTCTCTTTGCTTTGGTTCTTGCCAGTCTTAAGACCCTGCTTCTCTTCCCATTGCCACCTTATCTAATGAATAATGACAGTGTTTCAAATTAGTTTCATGTAGCAGTCTTCATTCTGATGGTCTCAGAAATAAATCAAAACTTGATCTCTTCATTAAGCTTTTTGTGTGGCAAAAATAGGTTAAGCCTTTCTTAGCTTAAAAAACAGGAACATCCTGTTATCATTTACGCACCCTTGGAGCCCCTGCTGTAGGAAAACTTCCCAAACATCTGTTAATTGCTAGGTGGCAGATGTTAATGATGTATAAACAAGTCAGACTCAGCAGGGGCTGTTACTGGTTTGTTCAGAGCTTCTGTATGTGCTAATAACAGAATGAGCTAATCTTAGAAGTGGAAAGAAACTCCTGGCTCATTTAAAGATAAAAGTGAGAATGACGTGGACCATCAACTGAAGGAAAGCAAGTCAGCCACTGAAAGGCACTCTGAATAAAAGAGAAGGAAGAAGGAATGAAAAACTAGAGATTTGGGGTAATGCTTGAACCTGGAGAGTTACGGAAAATTGAGTACGAGTGTGCAGGATCAGTAAATGGCCAAAGCAGTAAACAGTGACTTCTGTAGGAAAATTACCGAACATGGTTATTGAAATGTCCATATCTTCTCACGATGGCAATTGGAAAAAGTAATGTCATCACAGGATTGTCATCTGCATTAAAATGGCCCTCCTAAAATTTTCATGTAAGGTTGAATTTCAGGGCCTTATAAAGGGAAAAGGTTCCTTGTGGAAATTCTGACATGACAGTATTAGTTTAATTCAACTCTGAACAGCAATTCCCTTTATCAGTAGTCATCCTTGTAATCTCCAGGAATTTAAAATATCTGAAATTAACCACTACAATACTGCATCTATGCCAAGTGTCTCTTCCCTTAAAATAATAGCACTCTTATTATTTTCTTACTTTTTCTTTACTTTCTTAATGCTGATTCACTGTCACTAATGGGAATTAATTACAATTATTAATATTCTGCTGAAAAAGAAAGTAAAGCATTAGGTTCTGCTGGACTAGACATCTGATAATTCAGTTCATCCTTTTAATAAAACTAATTGCAAAATGGCTATTTTTCCTTTGGTAAGTGTTTATTAACCCTTTTCTTTCAGTGGATGATACCACAGAGATTGGGAAGGTGAAAAACAGATGGATAATTTCATCAATTGCAAAAATGTAAGATTTTGGAGTAAAACTGTAGACTAATAGCAAGTGGATCCAAAGCAACCTCATGTACTTTCTTTTGTTTATATTTGTCACATGTTTTAGAAGTTCCACATATCCACATTCAACACATGGCAAATAATTTACTAAAGCATTTCCAAATTTCTAGTTAGGAGAATGATTTCATCCCCGTTTTGTCCGCTAATACAAATGTATTTGTTGTCTGCTGCAAAGCAGAGGTGAATAGGGGCTAGTGTTGTGACCAGCCTAGCCACTCCATGCAGTAATTGAACACCACCTAGTGGGTGTTCACTTAATCCTTTACTTCCTAACCAGAATTTATGTTGGTTACAATTTACAAAGTAATTGTTCTGTAAACTCAAAAGCAATGCCCTCAGACAACTAGTCGCTGTAATTTGCACAATTATGAGTGGGTCTTATGTTGTGGAAGAGAAGCATAGTAAGGTTTTGGTGTTTATTGTGCTCTGGACTGCAAGACAAAATGTCCCGGGCCTTGAGCTTAAACACACAACTCTCATTAATTTAACTACCAACACAGAATTGTTTTCTTTCAGTAACATGCCCGAATTCACTGTTAAATCCAGTACTTAGCAATCTCATATCTTGATAAATAAGGCAAAAATGCTGTTCTACCTCTCATAGGTTTTCAGTGAGAATTGAAGCCAGGGTACAGCCTTCAACTGCATAAGAATGTTGTTGCCTTTGGTATGAGCAAGGGAGGAAAATGCTAAAACTCCGTGCAAAACCTACTAAGTGCTGCATGTATTTGGTGTTAGTGTATGTTACAAAAGCACATAGATTGGTGTTTTCTTATTGGAAAGATTGGTCAGATGACTGTATTAAATTAGAGAGATGTCTTTTATTTATCTTCTAGAAACCAATGTCTGCAAATCCAAATGAACATGGTCTTGGGCAAGCTACCCTAACTAGCCTTGCTTCTTCCTGTTACCATCATGAGAAGATATGGGCATTCTAATCACCATGATAACCTCCAGAGCTCCACTCCAACTTTCCACTATTCTGTGAATGAGATAATTTCCCTTAACCGTGGGGGAGCCCCACTTCATGGGTCTTCCCACAAGCTTCTCTGAAACTCCCGAGACCATCTTGCGCAATCACCAAAAAGGTGCTGTTTGTGTTGTATTCCCTAGAATGTTACCACTGGGGAGGAAATGAGAGCAACAAGACGTTTGAAAGCATGTGTTTACTCTGTGGAGGATGAAGGGCAGTCCTGAAGGATGCAAATTCTAGATGTTTGGTGAAAGGACAAGGCACTAGGAGAATGAAACATGATTATCACCATCATTAGAATAGTGCAGCAATAGAAATCAGGCATCCTGCTGCTGAGATTTCCAGATTTCTCAATAGCAATACCAAAGGACATCAGTCACCTCTCTCTCTCTCTACTTTTTTTCTTCCAAAGGTCAGACTCAGCTGGGATTTGATGAATGAAAGTTTCCAAAATTGGTATTTCCCACAAATTTCCCTTGTACTTTTCCAGTCAGCTGTCAGCTCTTTGATCACTTTTTGCCTTCTTTTTAAGACTTTTTACTGTATGTTTCTGTGGTGGAAGTAAATCAATCTGTTTTTTAAAAAATACAAAACATAACAAAAAAGAAAGTATTAATGATGGTGTAAATAATTTTGATATGTGATAGGGTGAAGCAGGAAAAAAAGTGAGCTACTATATAAACTGGGTCTAAGTAGCTATTTATATTTACAGCACTCTTGAGAACCAACTTAATTTATGTGAAATGTCAGTGCTCCTGGTTACTTACCCACTGCAGTAATTTAAATTGCCTAGATGCACTAATATGTCAGCTATTTACTGGTTGGACACAACCACTATAAATGTCCTTATCTAAAGAGAATTGCAGTAATGACGCTTCGTTTTTCTTGCTGATATCACTAATAAATTCAATTTCTTCACAAAATATTTCCAGTTTTAATTTTTAAAATATATCAAAATATTAGATCTTGGAGTTTTTTTCTGTTCCACTAGGAATAAACAATATTAACAGTATCCTGAAGTCTGTACTTGGATGAGTAAGTTTAAGAAGAAGCAAACTATTTCATAAACAAAGCAGTTGAAATAATGTCACTAAGGTGACCTGCCTAGTGGATGAAAGGCTGTAGATGTTGTCTACCTGGACTTTGGTAAATCTTTTGGCAGCGCTTCCCTCAGCATTATCCTGGAGAAACTGGCTGCTCACAGCTTGGATGGGTGCACTGTTCACTGGGTAAAAAGCTGTCTGGATGGCCCTGAGAGTGGTGATGAATGGAGTTACATCCCGCTGGCAGCCAGTCTTTAGTGGTATTCCCCAGGGCTCAGTATTTGGGCCAGTCCCGATTAATACCTTTATTGATGATATGGACAATGGGATTGAGTGCACCCTCCATCAGTTTGCAGATGACATCAAGTTGGTTTGGAGTGTTGATCTTTTGGAGGGCAGAAAGGCTCTGCAGAGGGATCTGGACAGGCTGGATCCATGGACCAAGGCCAATTGCATGAGGTCCAACAGTGCTGGGTCCCACACTTGTGTCACAACAATTCCATGCAGTGCTACAGGCTGTGGGAAGAGTGGCTGGAAAGCTGCCCAGTCGAAAAGGGTCTGGTGTGCTGGTCAACACGAGTGGCTGAACATGAGCCAGCAGTGTGCCCAGGTGGCCAAGAAGGACAGTGACATCCTGGCCTGTATCGGGAACAGCAGGGCCATGGCAGTGATTGGCCCCCTGTACTCGGCACTGCTGAGGCCACACCTGAAGTGCTGTGTTCAGTTTTGGGCCCTCACGTCAAGGAAGACATTGAGGTGCTGGAGTGTGACCAGAGACGGGCAACGAAGCTGGGAAAGGCTGTGGAGCCTGAATCTTACAGGGAGCAGCTGAGGGAACTGGGGTTTAGCCTGGAGGAAAGGAGGTTCAGAGGGGACTTTATCGCTTTCTACAGCTACCAAAAGAGGGTTGTAGTGAGGTGGAGGTTGGTGTTTTCTCCCAGGTTACAAGTGGCAGGACAAAAAAAAATTGCCTCAAGTTGCACCTGGGGAGGTTTAGATTGGATATAAGGAAAAAAATTTTCACTGAAAGGGTGGTCAGGCATTGGAACAGGGTGCCTGGGAAGTGGTGAAATCATCATCCCTGGAATTGTTCAAAAGGCACATGGATGTGACACTTGGGGATATAGTTTAGTGGTGGGCTTGGCAGTGCTGTACTAATGGTTGAACTCGACGATCTTAGAGGTGTTTTCCAACCGTAATGATTCTATTGTCTTTTGAACCCAAATTATGGAATCATAGAATCATTTAGGTTAGAAAAGATTTTTAAAATCCAGACATTAACCTAATACTGCCAAGTTCACCACTAAACCATGTTCCTAAGCAACACATCTACATGTCTTTTAAATACCTACAGGGATGGTGACTCCACTACTTCCCCGGGCAGCCTGTTCCAATGCCTGACAACCCTTTCAGTGAAGAAATTCTTCCTAATATGCAATCTATACCTCCCCTGGTGTAACTTGAGGCCATTTTCCGAACTATATTTTAATATTAACACCATCTTTCGAATGTGTGAACATGTATTTGTGTGCACGTAAACTGATGAGGTAATGCATGAGCAAAGGTCTGTTGGGAGCAATAGGACAAAGTAGTTGACCCACGTGGTTGTTTCTGGCATTGTTATCCATAATTCTTGCATGTTGGAGCATTCATTGCATATCAAAGAACAATAAACTATACAGTTGCTTCATATATTTTGACACAGTTTGAAATGATTTGCAGTTCCTGCTTAGGGGATAAATTGCATCAAAGCAAAAGTGTGAAAAAGGCACATGCCCTCTTTTTTCTTATTCCAGGGTCAGTAAGGTAGCTTTATGCTAATGATAAATTCCCACACAGAGCATGAATTCTTCACCTGGCACCTCAGTTATGTGTGTGAGCAAGAGCCCAATTTGTAATAAGCAATGTTTAATATTCTTGTGCTTAGTCTTTAACTGATTCGGGGAAATTTTTTTGCATTTTGTAAGATGCATGTGAAAAGTAACGGTTTGTCATGACAGGGACGATCTTCAGAATTAAAATTATAAAGGAAGTAGCTGAATGACACTATAGGAATAGTTGCGACAGTGGTGATGGTGGCTTTATATTGAGCACCCAAACTTAAATCAAGTTTTATACAGTGAGATGAGAATTTCTGGCTCTGTTAAGATGTTAACCTTTTCCTTCTTCGTTTTGATTGTGGGATGATTGATTTGCACACAATTTCATTCTGAATCCAAATTAATCTCTGCTTACAATTAAGATGCAATTTTCTCAAGTTGTGTATGCAGTCAGATTTTTAACTGTCTCATTTCATTGTTGGTGTTCTTATCCTACTTTATCTGTTCTTCTATACTTATCTTCCTTAACCATAAAGTAGATTATAGAACCCTTAGGCCAGGGATCCTGACTTATAACACTGCCTAGTAAAGGAACTGAATTAAACCTCTAGTGCTATGAGGCTATCATAATAGTTTACCTTCATCTGTTGTTAGTAACCTTAACCTAACACGTGCTGCTACGCTGTAGTATTTAAAAAACTAGTCTTTGCTAGCAATGGGAGATGATGACTTAAAGCAGAGGGGTGCTACAGAAATCATAGCTTCTTTATTTTAGAGTAGGAGTCTTCTTGAAGGCATAGTCTAGTCTTTGCTAGATGAGACTGACTGAAACCTAATAATAGGAATTCTTTCTTGAGTTGAGGCTCTGCCTGCCTGCTGTGCAGATTCAGGAAATGCCATCTATCCCGAAAGTTTGAACGGCATAATGTTGTCTGTAAATTGGCAGGAATTGTTCTCCACCCTTCTGGTCTGAGAAACGTGTATTATGAATACAGCTACTTCCAGGTAATCTTAATTGTCCTTTATAAGACCTTATTGCTCCAATTATGCAGCCACTCTCCCTCTTACACTGTAGTAAACTTTACTCTTGTGTCTGTTAAGTTCTTATTAAAACATAATACATGCCTTAGCATCAGGCTGATAGATAGGAGGTTGGAAAAAAGAGATTACAGAAAGAACAAATACAGAAAGCAGTATGAGTTATCTGGTTGCATGCAGAAGGACTCATTTGCTCTATTTAGATATATAAAAGCTGAATGTCAGGTCAGAGCAGGGGACCGTGTTATATCTTTAAAGATAACGAAAGGAAAGTCCAAGGCCTAGATTGGACATCTGTTTCAACCTGGAATAAATTGTTCTTCTGCTCTGTCAGTTTCTCTCCCTTGAGTATAAAGGGAGCCTGTGGTCATTAGTCAGGGTGAGGTTTGTAGACAGAGATCTTTTATTAGACCAGTTGCTCGAAGTTGGAAAAATTAGACAAGCTTTTGGGTATATGAGCTCTTCCTCAGGTCTGAAATAGGAGCAGCAGATTTCAAAGTTAATTATAAACCCTTTTCTGCGTATGTCCTTACAGCATCATAGTTACAGCAAAGCACCATAGAGATCACTAACTCAAATTTAGGCAGCTAATTTTTAGACATCTAAATGAAGCCAGAGGAACCAAGCGTGAGGTGCTTATTTGGGAGCTTGAGGACATGATTTCACATGACACATTCTTCCTCAGGGTGCTTCCTCCAGTCATGAGCTGTGCACCGGCCCAAAGGACCAGCAGCCTCTCCTGCTCGGGAGATGCTCATCTGCAATTGCGCTTTGTGCTCGGCTTCTTGCTGCTTGTGTGTTACACGTAAAGTCTTAACTCGCACCACATGCTCCTTGTGTAGCCAAGGGCTGCCATTACACGCCTGTTAGACTTTTCCAGCTGTTTGGAAGAAGTAACTTTCTCTATGCTGTATATCACTGCAGTACAAGTCTTGTGAGGTTGGAAGTTTGAACACGTTCTCAGCTTTTTCTTATCTACAGTTTGGATATGTTATGAGAAAGAGAGCAGATCTGGGGATATGTCACTTTCTCTCGATAATACCTAAGGAGAAGTTGTTCCCCTGCTCTCCCTGCCGTCCCCGCAGGCTCCTGCCGCAGTTCCAATGAGGACTGAGCTGCTCACGAGCTCTGTAGTGGGCACCACAGCATCTGCTTTTACCCTGGTGTCTTTGGTTATTTTGGGAACTCCTTGCACTGCTGGTGACTCGGTGCCATGGTATCTTTAACAGGTTTTGAAAACTTGCTTATCTTAATTTTTTAGTCTGTTTCAGTTTCCTAAAAGACTGTGTCATCCTTTGATGTTTTTTCCCTGCATCAGCATCCCACCCTTTTTACCCGGGGCTGCCTGACTCACTGAGAAACCTCCTGGTATTGACTTGCTCTGATGCAACTGCTCTTCTGAAATAGAGATTTGCCAGCGCTGGCCTCGGCCCAGCACTGTGTATTTCTTGTTTCCTCAGAGGAGTGATTGCTTTAAATAAAGAAGGGCAGATGCAAAACTTGTTTTGTAAAGCATATCAGAAGCTTCTATTACTGCAAATTGCCTTTTCCACTGGGCATACTTGAACCGTAATTCAGGTGGTTCAATTCACTAATTCATGTGATTGAAATGACTTTTATCAATTATCTTGCAATGGAGCAATGCACTAGTTCAGTAAAAGCTTTCTAGCTGAAGTGGATTCTTAATTCATTTAAATTGCATGCTCATTTATTATTCATATACTGGTTTGCCAGGAGCTATCATAGCAATCTGACCACTTGGTTTGTCATGCTTTCAAAAAGCCTTAATTTTTTTTGTTATCCTTGATTTATCTCTGATATCACCAGTATTTCAAAAGGAAGCCTTAAAGAATTAATTACTAGCTTGAATTTTTGCCCTTTATTGGTTTTATTAGCACTAAGTACTTTATAAATGCATAAAAGAGATTTAAAGAATGAAAATGAAAATAAGGTGGATGAAAAAAAGGACACCTTGTTAATATAAGGTACTTGTCCAGTATCATTAAAATTATCTGAGAGAGAGCTGAGAATTAAATACAAGCTATTGAATTTCAATAATCTTGTATTTCAGACTAATTTGAGCAAAAATTTTAATGGCATCTCCCCAAGGAAATCAACATACGCAATTCTTATCTCACCCAGCTCAGTGGTGCAGGATTCTCAGAGTTCAGCTTGCGTGAAAGCTGACAGCCTGTTAAAACGAAGAAATACAAATTCTTGTTCCCATGGCAGGCAAGGCTGCAGGGTGGGCTCTGCTGTGAAGGCCACAGCATGAGCTGCACACAGTGGATTTGGTTTTTAAAATGCCCTGATCCTCAGATTACGACTGTGCTGAAATCCCATCCATCTTAAAAGGTTCGTTTCACTCATCATTTTGCAGAATGAGAGTTTGTCTGAATTGTAAATATACTTAATGCTATTCTCATTATAATTTTTCACGAAAAAACAAATGGTTTTATACTACTCCAGTATGACCTTGAAATTGCCAAACTTCAGTAAAGGTAGCAACAATTGCCATCTAAAATTAAAACGTTGGGAAGTCTTTTTGATTTTAGTTTTTGTTTGTTTGTTATTGTGTCTGTTTGAAATGGAGCTAAAAAGAGATCCTGGTCAAACCGTATCAGTGACTGCTGATAGAAGGGATAGGAGTTTGTTGTCCTCCTAGGAAAACATGCCTGTTTTATACTGTTCGCATTTGAAGTTAAGACTATGGAGAAAGATTGAATCAAATTTTAATTTCTATACCACAGAAATAAAGGAATCTTGCAGACATGTAAAAAAAGTATGTTTTCTTGCAGGTGGTAGTAACTACTTTTGCTTTGGCATTTGATTATTGTTGTTATAATTGTTGATCTTAGTGATTTTGCTCATTCTTTGAATCTAAATGTCTTTTGTCAGAGCTAAGCCTTTCCTTAGCTGTACAGGCGTAAGTGGGTGTTATTGAGTGCAAGTGGGTACTTGTTTAATTCGTCTCTTTCCTAACATTAATCCTAACATTGATGTCAGGTCCGTTCTACATCTCAGTGTAAAAAAATGATAGATGATGGAAATGCTTCTATTGTAAGAAACGCATGTGACAAAATATCCAGGTTTGCCAAGGGCAAATTAAGGCTGATGGATATGCCCTTGGTGGTGTTTCCTTAATTACAGTTGTCAACTAACTTTCTTGGCTAACAGGACAGAATTTGTGTGCTTCTGAGTAGACTTGGTATTCATTCAACTTGAAAAGCTAAAATGCCTTTTTGTTCATGAAAGGTGTGTCTGTACCTCATTGTTTCGTGGATACGCTATAAATGGTGAAAATTAGATGATGGCATCTGAAAAATATGTAGAGACCCTTGAAAATACTCCATGTCCTTTAAAGCAGAATTCCGTGATAATTGTGGCAGTTCTGTAGGGGGAGAAAAAAAAAAGGTTTTCTCCTCATTCACTCAGATTCAAAACTAAAAAAAAATCTGAGTTTCTTTTTTTGATACCAAAGCGAGACTGTTACTGCTACAAACAAGTTTTCTAATATGTTATTAATTTACCTATTAGTAAGAATCTATTAATGTCAAAGAATAGCACTACAGAAAATTGCATCACACAGATATTTTACTTAATAGATTCAATAGTTCCTAATAATTACATCTATTATCTGTATTCCTCAGAGAGACACTTAAATCCTGATGTATTTGTAGTCTTGTGTGAAGAATGACAGCATCAAGATTTGATTCATAGAAAGGAAGAGGCACTTTTGCCGTTCAGTGTACAAACTGGCTAAGAAAACTGTTAATGCCTTTGCGGTGCATTTTGCTTAAAGAGGAGTTAACCTTCTCCTAATTATTGTAGATAATGCCTTAAGAGACCTGATTCCTCAGAGAGCTGCATATTTGATATTAATAGAGCTTTCCTTGTTGGTGTTTAAAGACATCTCACTGTTAGGAAGTAAATAAATAGAGTAATCACCAAGAGCTAAATTAGTATTCGAGGAATATAATGAGTGCTACAATAAAAGTAGCTGATGTTTCCAAATGAAAACTGAGATTTTGAGTCTTCACAGATGATTTTATTTGGTGACAGTACCAATAAAATATAACTGGATTTAATTCTTAGAAAATATCCAAATAATTATTGCTGGAAACTTATTCTACAGTTTAAATTATTACATTATTATGAGATTGTATTCTAATACTTTAGAGAAATGGCAATATGAAAAATAATACTACTGACCCAAGTGTCAGGGTGTTTTTTCCAAAAAATTCCTAGCCTAGCAGTACACATGCATGCTGACATCTGTATGCCATTTTCATTTGACTAGATTATTAAATATTTAGATTTTGAAGCCCATGTGAGAAGAGCAACATTAAAAGACTCCACATTTATTACTCTGATGTATTTACTACTTTGAAAAGTAGAAATGTCTTTGTTCATCTCTCAATCTGTCCCTTTCCATCCTTTCTTTTTTCCTCTCTTATTGTAGCAGCTGCCCCTTGTCCAGTCAGTCATGACAGGGACCGACTGACCCACCTGGTTCTACCTCTCACCACCTCCTGGGATGATATTACTGTCCTCTCCTGCCACTGAGCAAAGGCTTTCTTTCCTATTTCTTTCACCCATGCAACAGCAGCACAAACACCTCTGTATTGTTGTTACTGTCTTTTCACATCTGAAAGAGGTCAGTCAATGTGTCAGCATCCGAAACATCCTCTGGAGGTGACTGGCTGGATGTAAGAGGACCGATATATGAGGTCAAGGCAGTTGCATTTGTGACCGCTGGCTGGTGAAAACAGAGTCCATATGTCTACAACAGATTTTCCTTCCATTGCTTAATTTTCATCAAGATACAGTAATTCTTTTGAGAATATGTAATTAATACAGTAATTAATTGAGAATATGTTGTTCCCCAGTAACCAGGCAGCTGAAGAGTTTCAGATTTATTGTGCTGAACCCAGCACAAAGAAGAGAAGCACAAACTTACAAACGTAGAGCCTCACAAACTTGGCCAACTAGTGTCTCAGCTGTATCTCCCAGTGCTTTCTCCTTACCTTGCATCAATTATCTATGCCTCTGCTGTTCCAGCTCACAGAGTTCAGCTTGTCTCCCTTTGTCATCCTCCTGGATGCTGGCTAAAGGCTACTCCCCAGTACATTGCTCTGGTAGCAGGTGCCATCCCAGATGTGATGTTCTTGGGGTCACCAGGAGAATGAAATGAGTGGAGCTGCTCTTAACCAAACAAGGGTGTATGGTGGCTTCAGTACAGACAGCAAGTAAAAAGAGCAGGTACAGTAAAAAACGTTGCAGGATGGTTTTCTTTTTTTTTCTTTCAGATGCTGTTTTTTGCAGACCTACAGCCTGATTCATTCCCTCCTATAAAGCTGGGCACTATCTGGGTCTCCCAGAGCAGAAGGAACAGCTGTAGTTTAGTTCCACATTGAAATATGCTGTACAGAGGAAGCGACATTTCAAAGCTGAGATCTAAATCACTTTATTTGCAGCAGTGAACGGTGTTAGATGTATCTGTGGTGTTACATCACACTGCTAAGTACTTCCTGGATATAGTGATTGTTGCATGTTCTCCAACTGTGTTATTGGACTGACTTCTTTTGTCTCAAATGAGGCAAAGAAGAGGACTTCATACATTGTTTGAGTTAGAGGGTATCTACCTATGTAGGTTTATATAAGTGTGCGTATATGGGTGTAAATATATGTACAGGCAGTGCACAAAAATGTATTCATCCAGAGTAACAGGTGGTACTGGCAACACCTGTTGCTGGGGTCACTCAACACTCCAGTATTAAACCCCTAATTTTAGTTGCTTATAACTTTTGTCAAACTTAAACATTTGTGTTGAAATGTTATGTGCCAGGTGTCTGCCTTAGGCTGAATTTGGGGGAGGGGGTGTGGAGAGAGGAATTTTTTAGCAAAACTGTTACTGCCAGTTCAAAGAGCAGAGGCCAGGGCACACTGCTTTGCTTGTGCTGAAAAATGAGCTATTGCTGGTTGAGATGTTCCAGCAGCTTCCCTTGTCCAATGCAAAAAGTTGCCAGTGGAGACCCCCTGCAACTGGGCATGCCAGTTGCCAGCTATATGGAAATTTGCTGTTTTACTGAGAATGCTCCTCTGTCTGGCTAAATTATAGGCCTGTGAAAATGCTCGGTAAATCTTTGTTGACAGCTGCCCACCAGGCTGCCTCCATCATGTCCATTTCCAAAGAGCAGTGCTATGCCGGTGACCCTTTGGATGCAAGGTGCCCGTGAAGCAGCAGAGTAGCCTTGGAGTCTGAGAGTGGAGCATGCCAGGCTGCTGCACACAGAGGCACCAGTCCACAGAGCAAAGCCAAGCAGCTCAGCTTGTGCTTACACAGTGTGAATAAATAGGAGAGAATGGTTGGCCGGAATCCAAAGGAACTGGTGATGTAGGAAGAGAGTGACGGGCCGAGAGTGGTAAGAGTGAAGGACAACAGGGTTTTGAGAACTGTATGAGGAGAAATGCTGAGGAGGCAGATCAGTGTGACAGGGCAGATAGACAGAGAAGGGATGGAGCACAACTCCTGCTGGTCCATGACCACAGGGTTTCTGTGATCCCTGCTTAACCAGCTGGAATGTTCCATTGATGATACATCCAGGTCTTCAAACGGTTTATTTACATGGGAATACAACCTATACTATTGCGAGTGTCTTTGAGTGTATAAATTTGAGTGCATAAACTTGACCTATTAAGAAGCTCTTGGGAGTTTGCATGATTTTCACCTGATGTTCTTTCAGAAGGCAGAGTTGTTCAATTTACTTCTGCTTAATAGAAATAGCAATATTTTCATTCTTTTTTTCTTTTTTTTTTTAGTATTTCTTAGCTTTCACATGCACAACCTGCACTTCAAGGATTATTATGTGTGCATGCAAATCCCAAATACTACAGTTATTTCCTACTGTGTAGTCTTGCTTTGAAATCTGTGCAACATTTGTAGCTCACAATATGCAAAGTTACACTAGTAAGGCGGTGGTAGATACTAAAGTGGGCTGTGGTTTCATCTAGGTTGAGAGAACATTTGAACAGACTGCTCATACTGCTTTTGAATCTTGTCCTTTCATGATCATTATGAGAATTAGAAACAAACTGCCTGTTGCAAAATATTCTGTTTCATATTACTTAGCATTTTCCCATAAAAATCTGAAGAAATGCCACAGGACCTGATCAAAGTTTAAAGTCAGTTTGTTATTGAATAACGATGATTTTTTTTTTATTATAGGCAAAGCCTCGGCCAAGAAACTGACAAAAAAGGTAAGCAAAATGTTCCTTTCCTTCTTCAAAAGAACTTGCATTCTTTCTGTTGATGAAGTGATTAAGTCTCTTTCAAAACTGGCTTTATATTTTCTTGTTTGTGTCTTTGAAGGAGGTAGATGCTGCACTGCTGTATGTTGCCAAAGCTAAACCAGGACCGACCTTTTTTAGAGACCTTGGTGATAAAGGTAATGAGCACTTTTGCTACTGAAAACATACAGCTTGCTTTTTATCTCATTATATGGTATGAGTTGAATGTATTTTTAAAGGCATTTTCATGGATTTGACTTCATCCCCATCTAGCCAGTAACTGCCTCCTTGGCAAGTCTCTCAGTTATGCAAGAGGGTAAAGAGGCAGGGCTGGGAATTGAAAGCCTTCAGAGGTGCAGGAGGAGACATGAAAGAAACTGAAAAGCCTACTTGGAGAAGAGAAAGGGGCTGAAAAGGATAACTTCAGCACAAAATGGACTTTTAAGATTTGTTAATAAGCTGCTGTTTCACTATATAACATGGAAACTAAGAATAAAAATAAAATTTGTATCTAATTATGTAAAGCAGCATCCCTGATTCCAAGAGCAGTTGAACTTACTTCTCCCTCTTCGGGAGCTCTGTGACCCTTTGCAGCGCTGATGCGCTTTGATTTTTTTTTCACCCAGCATTTCCACCTTATATTGGAAAACTCTGAGAGCTGGGATATTGTTTGTGTAACAACAAGGAATTAAAGAACACCAAATAAACATCTCATTAGCATAAATTAATTGAAGGAAGAAAACAAACAAGAGGATCAAGGAAACCAAATAGATGAGTAATTAACCATTTCACCAGTAACAAAGACCAAAATCCCCAAACTAATGAGAAAGACTGACAGTGCCTATTCACCAACTTTCTGTATCATATGGTTCAGCCTGAATCCCTTATCTCATGGACATTTCTGGAAGCTGCCGTTGCACTGCTGCAGTTCCTTGGCAGGCATGAGCCACGCTCTCTCCGTGCACAGCAGATCCCCAGACAGGGCTGGCAGCTTGTGCCAAGAGAGCAGCCCTCATTCTCAGCCTGCGGCATTTCACCTACCCTTCGGCCTCGTGGCCCCTTCTGCCTGCGGTTCATTCCTCGCGTCCTTGTGCGGATGTAGAGGGGGCTCCAGCTGGATGCCTTGCTTGTCAGTCCGCTCCTGAAAGCCCCAGCATACCCCAGCAACCCTGAACCATCTCCAAACAAGCTGAACATTTTTTTCCTCTCCTAGGGAAGGCTGGATTTTGCATTGAATTGATTCCCTGCCTTTTCAAATTACTAATCATCACATGCTTTCCCAGAATTAGGCTTAAAGTATTCCCAGTCTTTAATTCTTGGATATTCTCTCTTTATACCTTTTTTTTTAGAGCCTTTCTATTTCTCGTGATGGACACTGCAAATCCCCAGAGCACACTGCCTGTGAAAACTGGGAATCCACCAAAAGAAATTGCAAACATAGCAAATCAGCGCCGCCTCCTTTTATTGCACCTCTCCCAGCTGAGTGCTTGGCACGAAGTGGGCTCGGCGATATGCTCAGCCTGGTGTCTTTCGCATTCTGGCCAAGATCTCCCCGTGCTTAGCACTGTGTGTCTGTGTATTCTGTCCTTCAAAGGTCACGTAGGAGTTTGAGATGATGCAGGCACATTCAGTGCAGTCATCCCTATGTCCCCACAACGCATAGAGTTTTTAGAGTTTTTGATCATGATGTCCGTTTAGTGACTTTGATGCTTTTGCTTTCAGATGGATTATTATCACAGTTTAAAAATTAAAACGTTTATTCTTTTACAAGTACCAGAATAATGAATCTGCCCCGTCCCACTGTTTAGGCTGAGGTTATTTTAACTACCTTCAAATTGTTATTTATATGTCAAGGAGAGGGAAAACTGTCATCAGTCCAGTTTGTAAAACATAATGCTAGGGAATTCTGCCTTCTAGTGGGCAGTTTTAAAATTTGTGTCATATTTTGTGGGGGTTGTGATTTATTCAGCACTAAGAATATTGTACTGTCAGCACTTGCTATAAAGTTTGAGGATACAGATTTCCAGGGAGGGACAGAGAGAGTTCCTTTAGCAATAGAAATGACAGCATTTTGCCAGTGCTAACTGCAAATACTTGGCTGCAAGTATGCTGAGTCATTGAACAGTACGTGAGGCTTTTATCTTTTAAATTTTACTTGGATAGGAATATAATTTCCAGTGAGCTGTTTTATTTTGTGGCTTTTTCTTAAATTTGCTGCAATATACATTTTAATTTGAGTAACTTTGTAATGATTACTATAGAATTAAAAAGAAAATTACCAAAACATTTCATTTACTTGATGGATGAGGTAAATTGGCCAGTCACTACAAGTAGTAAAAGAACAATAAAATGAAAATAAAATTTTTAATGGAAATAGTCCACAAGTTAAACAAATTGTATTACAAATGATTTTAGTATAAGCAGTCTTCCAGAAAATATCAGACAGGCTGTGGATTTGCTTTCAAGCACCGAGTCAGGTTTTAAAGAATATTTTTATATATTTGTATTGTATTTACCTTTTTACCAATTTGACTATAGTGACTTTTCATGTATCTTCTTTCCAGACCTCTGCAATTCAAATGCTTTTCCTCAATGAGGAAGGGATTAATCTTTAGATTGATCTTCTCTTCACATCCTACCATCTCTGTAAAAATTTTGCAGATTCTTTCTGCAAAATGTTGTGATGTGTAATGATCCCTGTCTACCTATATAGCTAAAACTCTCCAGGGGCTCAGTATTTTGTATGTTGATTATCAGAACATTTTTTTTCTATGACTTTAGCAAATATAATCTACCATGTTAATATCCTTTCAAGTGCTTTGATAAACATGTTTTTCTTTCACAACTCCTCTGAGTGTATGGTCTCTTGTTTTGTATCCCAGCCCCAAGCTCTCATTGTTCTGTTTTATCTAGCATAAGCTGTTTGTCTTCAGTTTCTGGGCCTTCCTTAGACTATCCCTGTGCAGCACACCTCAAGACAGCAAAGAGGCATTCCCACTTCTCCTTGGCCAGTGATGCTCTCCTTGGTGGCTTGGTGGTTAAATTTTCAGTCAGGGATCTTGGTGCTGATGCCATTGCAGTCCGTGACTGGGAGGTTTTCTCTATACTGACCTGTGAAGTTGCCTCATTGACTTTCTTTATTGAATTCCATTATGAATTCTTTCCTTAAACATTCTTTTGCTGTGTCACACACCAAAAAAAATTAGGAGTCTTTATCACTGCCCATCACACTAATGGCTTGATTTCTTATCATGCCCTCTTTGTTTCTATCCTTTTTTTTTTTTTATCTTGTCTTAGGCATATAAGCTAAAAATTTGGGGTAGGAGTTCTTTCTCTGTTTGTTTGCTTTTGAATTTGTAGAAAATCTGCATGTTTTATAGCAATGCAAATAATAATTTGTATTCTTGCAATGGCAGAAATGCTAGAACTTGTAAGCAAAATTAAGGTTTTGAGGTGAAAGTGGGTTTTATTTCCATACTGTTTTTATTATTGTAGTACTGTGCTGATTTACACATGATGCATGTTGGATAATAGGGTGAATAGCCCCGTTTTGATGTAGAGGAAAGCTGAGATATGGAACCAGATTCAGTTGGCAACAGGGTCAGCATTAGGCCTCCCTTTAGCTAAGATTTGTTCTCCAATTTTCAGACTCTTGCATTTACCAATTTCATGTTTCTGAACTGGTAGTTAAAAGTGTTAAGTCACTATCTGAGGTCAAATACAAATGCTGCTGTCTGTGCCTAGTAATTTATCAGAAGTTAATTGCTTATCACTGAAGCTTAAGTGTATTCCTTATCTATCAATTAACTAAATATAAATTATAAAAATAGTTTATCTTTGCACAGATAGGCATGTTTGAACTTCATTATTTTAAGCAGCTTCAGCATTATACAATGTTTCACTCACAAGTTAAAAGTAGCTCAGTTATTTTGAAAAGTGATTTATAAAAAAGCCCTTTACATTTTTTCTCCAAACATTATTGCGGGGCAGATGGTTCAAATTCTGTTGTTTAACTACCCTCATTATGCGCTCTCTATCTTTAGCCTGTGCACTCCATTTTGACGCTATCGCATCTTTGTGTTTGTTCAGGCTTTTCACTTAAGGTGGTATTTCAAAAGAAAACACTGGAATTTTCCTTCAAAAGGGGGGGAAATACTTTCACCTTGTAGAAAGGACATGTTCCTATTTAAAAGAGAAAAAAAAAAAAAGAAAAAGAAGCCTCCTCTTGGCGCTCGGCCCAGCAGTACTATCAGCACAATCTAGCAGCTTGGCAGCTTTGCGTGTTGCCATGTTCCCCTTGAGAATTAGAGGGAAGCTGTTCTCCGCCTTTGCGAGCCTGCCAAAAGATGGAGGACTTTGATCCTTCAGGGTAATGTTAGAGTAGTTCTCCTCCCAGGTACTAAATGTGACAAAGCACATTTAATTTATTTGCCTTTTATATAAACATTGAATGTTTTCAGGGAGAATCCAAAGATTTAGTGTAGGCCTTTTGTTAATACCAAATAAACCTTACTTTCTGGATTAGACATGAACGTTGATGAGTCTCTGGTTAGGGAATTTTACCTTCAGAGCACTAAAAACAGAAGTAAAAACTTTATTAAATAATGAAGTGGCTTACTTTAGTAAATTTATTTAATACTATGTCAAACTACAGTTTTTATATTTATAGGATTTGATGTTTCAAGTCTTGCTATGAGTTTTTGGGAGGTTTTTTGCAAGTAATTTTTTAACTCTTTCGTTTCAGGGTTGATATCTTATGCAGAGTATCTATTTCTGCTGACGATCCTTACAAGTAAGTACTGTATATTTAAAATACATTGGCATACTCAGCTACTAATAACTGTCCAGGAACTTTCTCCTGAAATGTTTTGCTTCTAAATTTCTGCATTTTTGTAAAATGTAAAAGACCACTATATAAAGAGTGATAATGCATTAATATGAATGGATATAACTTTAATTGATCGGAACTTACCTCTATAGTGTCATTATACTTCAAAAATCATGGTAATGCCTGCACCATGGGATCAGAAAAGACTTTCGAAAGACTTTGAGAGAGGGCAGACATTGGTTCCAGAACCATGTAATAAGGGGAGGAAGAACAGGAAGGAAAGATAAATAATTTGTCTTTTGGATAGTAGTTTTAGTCATTTTGGAAATGAGACATTAACACTGTAGCTCATGCAGTGGAATAAAAAGCTGTTGTGGCATCTCAAAGATTGTTCCCATTATTCTTGTGTTCAGATATGCAATGGATGCAATACTTAAACAGCAGAATTCTGCAGTGTCTTTTTGTTTGGCTTTTTTAATCCTTTTTTTTATCCTCTGTTCCTTTTGACTATATTTTCTCCAAGTATTTTACATGGTGTTTCTACCCTCCCTCCTTCCGCTTGCTTCCTTTTTCTCTATCAGACCTTTTGGTTTGTCTACAAACAGTAGGCATTTTTTGTTGTACATGCAAGTGATCTCAGATTTTCTAGGTTTCCTCACCCATACTTACTCTGTGCCATGCTTGCCACCCCTCCATTTTGTTCTGGTGAAGTGTAGGCAATGCTGAAAAATACCAAGATGGGAGATGTGTGCAATGAACATCACACAGTGAGACCCACAGACTAGCAGTGAAGTAGTTCATGTGCATGTCCACGCAATAGTCCACATGTGCAGTCTTGTTTGCCTAACATTTTCAGCAAGGGACAAAACGAGGCATGCTGGATTTGTGATATCAGTGGATGGGGAAAGGACAGAAGGAAGCAGTCACTTTTTCCTGATGGACTGTAGATGCTTGACCCTCATCACTTCCGTGGCTGAGGCTTAAACAAATTGACAAACCTTCATTGCACTGGAAATGCACCTTCTCATGGTGTAGTATGAACAAATAACAAATATTGGTCTCCGGAGAGTGGAGAGAGTATGTCCAGCCTTCCTGATAATAGCCACTGCTATACACCTCTAGCACAGTTTAGGTAGCCCTTTTGCAGCTTACCTCATTTCTAGCAGAACTACATTAGCTCTTACTACACGGCATGAAGGGTGGATAATCTGTTAGGGAACTTCAGCTAGTACACAGTAATAAACAATACATATATATATATATATATATATATGCATTAAGATAACCTATTTGAGACAAATATGTTGTTTCAACAGTGGTGACTGTCCCTTGCTACAAGCTGCTTGAACCTGAGTTATACCATGTGTTCAAGTGGTTTTAAAATCAGAAATAAGAGTTTAGGACAGTTAGAACACTGATTTTAATATATTTTTTGCAATTCAAAAATGATGGATTTATGTTAAAAAAGGACAACTATGACAGCCAAATTATAACTTCAGAAGAATACCTTAAAGTTGCAGTAATAGGTGCCAAAGATTCTATTTCTTTAAAAATTTATGACAGCTGTAAGTGAGTTCATGCTGAATTATTGGCTGAAACAATTAGAAAATTGAAGCAGTATCAGAGCAAGTTGTTCCACTTCTCCAAACAATCAAGTAACATTATTTTTCACAGAATTTCTATAAGAATGTATTGAACTGCAGAAACAAAGGCACCTTTTGATGCAGGATAAAAATGCAGTGCTAATGTTGCTGCTTTGGTTACACAGAGGGTTATCATACCAATCAGTTTGAAAGCAAATGTCAACAAGTGTTAGTACCTCTATCTTTGTCTTACAAGTATCCTATGTCAGTCAGCCCTAAGTTGCACAACCTGTCTCTCTCACTACTGAGAATTAATATGAGATTTATTAAAGCAAGCATTAATATTTAAATTACTTCTTCAGAGTCACCAACAGAAAAATTGGGAAACAGAAAAAGAGTCACCAGACTCCTGGTTCCAGGACCCTGCTGATCAGACCATGCTGTCTGTCATACAAAAGCAGTGTCTGTAACAACACTGAACTTAAAAATGTAATTCTGTGTCAGACAAAGGTTTTATTTTTTTGCCCCGTGACCTTCTTTTCTCTTTTCTATGTGCCTTGTATCATCACTATCTTTTTTTCTTCCAGTGCTGTATTGAATTTCATTTCTAGCAATAGGTTAATGGAGCCCTGCCTAGTAAAGAAGTCCAGGAATTGAAGGTGTCACCTTTACTCAAAGCTTCGTTTCAATTAGCCAGTCACACAAATTGACAGCTTGGTCAACATAGGAATAGTTGGATAGGAAGCACCTAGGTCTCACCTGCACTCACAGCTAAGATGAAGCTCTTCTCTTCAGATTTTGGATTTTTGCCTGATTCTAATTAAATACAAATATATCTGTGGTAGTCTTTGAACTATGCTTATTTTACGAACACATACCTTTGGGCTTACATCATATCAGATAAGTGTGTCAGCTCTGTATAAGCAGCTTTAGGTCCTGTATTTTCAGTAACAGCTCTCTTATCTAAAAATTGGAACACAGATGGTATGAATTACTATTAAATACATCAATTACTTTTATTCTCTAAATATGTTATAGGATAGCCTTTCCTTGCTTTTGTACTAGTAACGCAAATTTAGCGCGTGCCATTTCCATGGAAAGGAAGCCAGTTTTGATTATTACAACCCAGTTGCTGGGGAAGGGCTCTGCTGTGCATATTGCAATGGTATTTATAAAATATCCCTGCATCACAAGATTACTTCACATAGGACATTAGTTGACTGCTGAAAGATGTAGTTATTTCTAAAATGTAAAAATAGTACTTTCTTTAACAATCTTGTTATGACTTAAAGGAATAGGATATTCCTTCAGCTTGTTCCCTTTACAGAAAGATTCTTTTAAAAAAAAAAAAAAAAGCAAGCCTTAAAACTTTTCAGAATGGAACTAAAAGAACATATTTCCAAAAGGAAAACTCTGAAAGCATTAGAGATTTTTAGGTACTGCTTCACTGCCCTCATAGGTCTAACATTCTTCTTGGAAACATGAATATATTCCAGGGACAATAAATCCATAGCTTTCATATTAATGCCCAACTTGAGTGGATTGAGGATTAATTCATCTGCTCCAGAAATTACTGGGATAAGGGCTTGCTACTGCAATGAACTGTAACTACATTTTCAGCAGCATGCTGCTCCTGTGTGGGCTCACTAATGAGCGAGGCCACCTCCTGTAAGCAAAGTAAGACCAGGAAATCATGGGAAGGAGCTCAAAACACAACGTGTTTTTATAGCAAGATTCAGAGCTCATTACATTTTTGCGTTGAAAAGAAACATCCACTCAGTGAAGGAAATGCAGGGTAAAATTGTTTAAAATTCCTGAGAAAAATCAGCTTGATGGGAGTCATACAAAACATGCTTTTGTCAAAAAAGACCGGAAGCAGTAGTTTATAACACCTCAGTAATATTTGAGTACATAGTTTAGGGAAGAAGGAGAAGGGAAGGAAAAAAAAGGCCTGGGGCTAACACATCAGGAGCAGGAGCCGAGAGAGCTGGCCACCATTACAGCACTGGTCTGTCTGCTGGGGAGGACTGACATATGGTCACCCATGCAAGAAGTACCTGAGGAGTACACTAGCTCTTTCACCCAGTTTGGGAGTAAGTATTGGTTTCTGAAGGCAATTTCCACTCATCTAACCTGAAAAGGAGCTAGACTGCAGAAGTGACATGGAATCACGGAGACGTCCATAGAGAGTATCTTAAGACCAGGACAGTAAGAGATATAATATTTTGGAGATCAGATGGACATTCTTGGCTGTACTTGGGCAGTGCTGGTATTTCTTACTTTCCCATTGCATTAATTATCCCTTGAAATTATAGTAAGAAGGTGTTTAAAAGGTTTGCTTATATTGGAAGAGGTATGTGTGGTTCACTGGAAATACCATGCATTTTTGTAACAGTGGAGAACTGAACCATAGACAATATTCATTTTGCAGTCATTATTAATTTTGTAGTCATTATTTAAGTGCTAGTGTAAGCATCTGTGTGTATATTTTCAATAAAGTTATTTTGCAATTTATTGCAGAACCCCAGACTGGACTTCAGATTGCCTTTAAAATGTTGGATACAGATGGCAATGAGCGAGTTGAAAAAAAAGAATTCTTTAAGGTAGGTATGTTTATATGCATATTAATTTGAAAGCATTTAAATAGATCCATGGGTTATATTTGCTAAATTAAGATTCATTAAAATCTTAAAGGCTATTTTTCAGTCCAGTCTATGTTCACATACTTATTAAAATATTTTGTATGCAAGAAGCACATACCAAAGTATTGCTATAGAAGTACTCGAATTTGATTCCACTTTTATAAATGTTGCCTTTGAGTTGTATCTAAAAATCTGCTACTAGGAAGGTTGGTGGACATCTCTTAATCCCGTAAGATAATTTAAATAATCATCTAGAAGAGTTTTTTATTTTCTAAATATGTTGAATAATTTCTTTAATACATCATCCTCCCTTGCTTTTTATTAATTTTGTTTGGTGCTGCAGAAGGGCAGGCATTTTCCCATGTTTTATATAAACTATGAGGGAGAAAGGCAGATGCTTAAAAAACAAAGAAAACTTTGCTCTGTTCTTTTAAAGAAGAATGGGTTTAATTACATAGCTTATTCAACTTTTAAACATCTAACAGAAGACTATTAACTAAGGGCTTATTGTCAAAAGTTGAATGCAGAATTAACAAACATGATTTTTAATAGACTCCCTCAGCTTAATTCAGATCCTTCATTAATATGGGAGGTAACTGGACAGACAGTTTCATAAGAAGCTGATGTGGCTACTACAATTCAAATTATTTTCTGCCATCAGGATAAAGTTAAAGGTGACCATTCATGCACAGCTATAGAGAACCATAGAATGTAAAACTTACAGACATGCACCTGTTGATAGAGAAAGTGGCAAAAACTTATGTAAGTGTACTTTCATAGCCTTAAACTCTGAATTAATGATACAATAGCTGCTGGCATGTGTTTTGCACTGATCACCATTTTTCTGTGAATTGCCTCTTAGCAAGGTTGATTGATGAGTCATACTTTAAAGATATTAGAAAATGTTGTAAAAGTACTTTTAGACTTAGTAGTACTGTTAGAAAATAATGCTTGAAATTAGATCATTTTCCAAGGCGATGTTCCCAGAAGCCCCTCACTGAGCCTGCAGATACCCTTGTCATGGATTAACCCCAGCCAGCAACCAAGGCCCACAGAGCCTCTGCTTCACTCCCTCACTAGCAGGATCGGGGAGAGAATCAGAAAGGCAAAAGCCTTTTTAATAGAGAAAGCAAAAGCCACACACACAAGCAGAGCAAGACATTAATTCACTGCTTCCCATGGGCAGGTGTTCAGCCATCTCCAGGAGAGCAGGGGCCCATCATGCATAATGGTGACTTAGGAAGACAGTTGCCATCATTCCAAATGTCCCCTCCTTCCTCTCCCCACTTTATATACTGAGCATGATGGCATATGGTCTGGAATATCTCTTTGCTCATTTGGGGTCACCTGTCCCAGCCGTGTCTCCCCCCAGCCTCCCATGCACTCCCAACTTCCTCACCGGTGTGGCAGTAGGAAAAGCAGAAAAGGCCTTGGCTCTGTGTAAGCCCTGATCAGCCATAACAAAACCATCTCTATATTATCAACCCCTGTGTTTCAGCACAAATCCAAAACACGGTCCCACACCAGCCACTGTGAAGAAAATTAGCCCTACCCCAGCCAAAACCAGCACAACCCTACACTCATTTGTTTCTACACAGAATCTTTTTCATTTTGAAGCATTTATTCTGTTAAAATATTAGTTATTCTGCTAATTAAAAAAAAAAAAATTCTAGGAAAGCTTGTATTTTTAACCTACTAAACCTGGTGCAATCCTAATGAATTGTTATTAGGCTAGCAGTGCCCTGATCACCAAAACATGTATGTTATGGCTGTATTATTCATCTACAAAACAATATGTCAAAGGGAAAGTAACTCTATGAGCACGAGTGAACATGTTCAGCTCGTAGTGCCTCTGCACCAAAATGCCATGTTAGCAGTGCTCCCTTTAAATAGGTACTGTGTCAGTTAAACAAATGAGGAGATTCTTACGGAAACACTGCACAGCTCTCTTGGGGAGATGTGCAGTATGTCATATATTTAATATCCGTTATCCATTTCATGTAATTCTAATTGAATCAGCCAGTGTGAACAATAGAAAGTCATCAAATGTAGAGGCAAAAACATCATACAAATCACTGAAAATAATTTGATTTCTGTAGCAGCAATCAAGTTAAATGAAAATTATTTTGGTTAGATAGGTTGTTACTTTGCATTTCCTTTATGAGCTGGACTAATAAATTAATATGGAGCGTAAAAAACAACGCATGTAAATTACTTTGTCATCTTGGAAGTATCATTAAATTTAAAGTCCCACAGAATGCAAGTTAGTCAGATGATGAGTTTTCTCTTATGACCATTTACTTAGTATTTATAGAGGTGACTCGTTTCAAGTAAAATTTTATTTTTATAGATTAGGTTTAAAAATAAAACTTTTGGAATGTAGAAATCTGGAAAAATGTCTGTGTGTTAACCTATATACTCTATTTCTGCACGCATCGCAGAAGGTTTCTGGGTAGCTAATAAATTGGTAAATTATGTGGCTGATTTGTCATTTGTCTTGTCCCAATTGGCATCTTGGGAAAATACATCTGAACTATTCTGTAGTTATTTCCACACTGTATTTGACAATAATGTCAGGAAACATATGTAAGGAAAGGGCGGTGGAAAAGCGTAGTGAAGAAGCAGTAATTAGGACTCAGTGTCTGTAAACAGGATACAATGGGAAAAGCAATTTCAGTGCTGCTTCCTTCTCATGCTTTGTGACCTCCTCTTCTCCCTACTGCCCATCTATTATCTACTAATTAGACGTCTATGTATGTCTGTGTTATCTCTTGATCTAGACTGTAAATTCTTTGAGGTAAGAACAGGCCTTTTTGTTTGCAAAATGTCCATCTTTCTTTGAATTGTGTATGTCTCAATTCTCACATGTTACTGAATGGACAGGCACAAGGTATGTCAAGTGGATGATTCAGGAAACTTGAGAAGGGTGACAAGGAGAAACTACAACCCAAGTTCTTGGTGCCTGCAGTACATGATGGATATAGACTGTTCAAACCTGCGTGGATCAGACACTGAAGGAATGTGAGATGCAGAATTTCCCAGTGCTCTTTGCTAACATCAGTGGATGTTGAGGAAAGGAGATCTTGAATGCAATGCCATGTTTTCAATAAGAGTTTATCTTATCTTCCATAGCCTTTTCATTTCTGAGCACATTCTCCTCACTTCCAGTAAAAGACTCTCCCTTCACAGGGTCATTCTTATTCTCTCTCCTCCCTATTTCTTTGTATTCAAGCCAGTATATTTCTGCTTAATTCATGCTACTGTGGTACACAATCACAAGAGACATTTCAGTATTAGGGCCCACAAAATTTTGGTGCTTTGCCCTGTAACTCCAGGGTGAAGAAGACAAGGTAGAAGTGGCATGTTCACAGATGCTGGTTGCCATCCTTTCATCAGTCCCTGCCAGAGTGCACAATCATTTCTCAGAGCCATATTATCTGCGGGACAGTAAAATACTTCTGTGAACTCTGCACTTCAAGACATTCAGTTGAGATTCAAGTGAGGGGGATTTCCAGACACATAATAACCCATGCACATTAATCTGAGACCTCCCACCAAGAATAAGGCTACCAGAGTTCCCAAAATCCCCAGCAAGTAAGGAATTTCCCTAACTCTGTCCTGATTAAAGATGTCTCAGTAAAATTAATGACAGTTCAAAACTGTTGGGAATGGAGATAGAGTGGTTCTGATGGCACATGCAAGACTATGTGTTTTAAACTTTCTAAATAGACTGTCTTACACGCTTGTCCTGGAGCACAGATACCACAAAAAACTTGTAGAGTTCCATGGTGGTTTGGTACAGAGTGCTTCTATAGTCCTAGAGCATCCACAAGCACTGATCTCTCTCAAACAACTGGAAGATGCAAAATCACCTCCTTTTATAAGACTGACATAGCCCCTTTCTGCCAGATGTTGTCTTGTTCAGAACAGATTCATTCTTAGTATGTCTTTAGCTTCAGTTGTGCATAATAGGTCTCATTATCTTTAAATTAGCCATGAGTGTCTTGAATGATAAACAGATATAAATATTAAATACAATAAATGTTACGTGGAGGAGTCCATTTCTTGAGGCAGAATTCTTCTCCCTCTGTGAGTGGTTGCTGTACTGGGCTGGAAAAAAACTTCTGGAAATAGTTTCAAGCACTGTAAGGATTTACATACAGTGTAAGAAAACAATAAACTAAATCTTTTAGAATGCTTGTGAAAAAAATTACAACGGGTGTCTGTGCTCTTAAGGAGTCTCCGCAGATTTTTTTAAGAGTCCTTTAAAAATAAAATCCAAAAGAAAAAAATCATATTTTTCTTTGGTTTGGAAAGTATCTGCAGTTTTATTTCTTACATGTGAGCAAAAGATCGATTGTTCAGGTAAGAAAAAATGTGGTCTTTCAATGAGCATATTGACAAGCAGTTGTGTTTTTATCCAGAGCTCTGTAATGCTATTTTGGTATGAAGAAATTAATAATATTTTTACTGTACTAGTCAATTGTTTTGTAAATGATAAAAAAAAATAATTTGGAGAAACTTGGAAGAACGAGTACTGTTTAACTGCCTTGTTTACAGTATTTCTTTTGATAGATGATATCAAGACATGGCATTCAAAACTTAGAAAGTAACTATCCTAAGAAACTAAAAAAACTGAGATTATAAAAAAAAAAAAAAGAAAAAAGAAAAAACCACCAACCCAGAACAGGTGAATTAGTTAAAATCCGAAGGTCAAGGGAAGACCTTTGGCAACATGAACAGATGGTGGAGTTTTTCTTACTCAGTATTCACAAGTCTATATTGCTTCTCTGAACAACACAAAACAAAACAAAACCAAAACAAACAAAAACTCCTCACAACACCAAGCAAACAAACAAATGAAAAAAAGCCCTAAGGAGAGATCTGAAAGCATTTCAAAATAATGGCTATATGGCTATGCAGATTTGGTAATGGTTTTTTCCCAGTTTTAGTGGGCAGGTTGAGGAATCACTCAGAAATGTTTGAGAAGCAAACCAGCAGCTTTGAAAACCTGAGCTTTAAACGCATCTTTCCTAAAGTCTCCAAATCCAGAGTGGTAGGTGTAGGTCCATATCTGTACCTGAAATTTATTAAGTCCCTTGTTCTTTCATTTTTGCTGTCCTTTTGAGGATTCGTTCAAGTGTCTGAAAGGTAGGTATGCCTTGTGTTGTATGAAATCACTTGTTCTTGTGGCAGTGTTGACCTTCCAAGCTCAAATACATTCAAAGAAACCTCACAGCTCAGATATACTGGAGGTGCTGCAAATTAATGCACTTTCTATATTACCTTAAAGCTCTATTTGGGACAAGTTATGTTTTTTTTAGATGTGAATCATCTCAGTAATTCTAAATATTACATTCAAGATTAATTTATTTCTGGGGTGGAGGGGAAACTCAAACCACATTCTGCCTAGTGCCAATTCTGGGGGAAAAAAAATGTTTTCTTATTTAATGAAATTATTCTTTGTTGTTGGTTGTATAGCACTTCATTTGAACATGTATGTTTTTCATATGCAGAAGATCGTGTCTGTAGCAGAACTATGTAAAGCTATCCAGAAGGACAGCATGAAAATCAGAATAATTTTTATTTCCCAAATGATCCTTCATGTTATACCCTTGAGTTTCAAAATCTTATGAAGTGAATGCTAAGCTTGCGATGCAACAAAATCCCCTCTAAAAATAGAGTAAGCACTGGATTGCAAGAGCTGGATTCATGTTCTGCTTGGTTATATTAAACAAGGTAGATAAGACATTCCTGGGAAAAAATGTGTCTGAATAGCGAGATATCCTTAAGGATTTGCAAATATTTTGTCATGACTACAGAACCTTGCAGGAATGTATAATTAAGAGAAGGTGCAATTAAAGCACGTTTCTGAAAAAGAAGACTCTTGTAAGATAACATTTGTAATTTTCTTGTTCTTTTCTCAACAAATGCAGCTACAGAAAATCATTGGGAAGGAAGATGATTTGAAAGCAACTGGAGATGAATCAGTACTTCAGGTATGAAATAGAGATAAAGTTTTCTTTACAAAAACTTTTTCATATTTCCCGTGAACTTTATTATTTTTTCAGAGGTTTTATATAAGTATATAAGCTCAAGTATTAGTGCTTTAAATAAATGAAAGGGAATGATTTGTCAGCTGCTTTCTAACTGGGGAGAAAAATGTTTGTCACTTCTGAACTGTCTGAGGAAATGTTTTCCATCACTGTATTTCATGACTGTGTAGTCACTTGGTTATTTAGTTTTCATGAGCCTCAGTTTCAAAGTAACTCTCTTCCATTTATGAAAAGTTAATAAAAAAATCTGTATTGCCATATGAGAATAGAAGGCTTTTCAAATAGAAATTGATAGCTTAAACTTACCCAAGTGCAGCTGTTGCAGGAATATCAGCTTATTCTGAGTTGGTTTGAAATGTGATTACTGAAGTGCCACTGAGGTGACAAAGGTAAGGATTACTTAAGTCCACTTCCAGAAAGAGATGGCGTAGATGCAGAGCAGAAGAAACAATCTTAGAGTATGATCTTCCAACTGGGAAAGAAGTTACGTTGTTTTGCAGACCCGTAGCAAATGGTAAATACATCTCCTCAGTGAAAGGGACAGGTAAATTCCTGCTCCCTTCTGTCTCTTTTCCCGTGAAGCCAGCCACCTGCAACCTCCCTTCTTCCCAGGGAGAGTCTTTGCAAGCTGCCATCTCTTCCTCATTCTGTAGTCAGCACAGAGGCAAGATGTTCTGTATCCTGGGTGAGATTGAGTGAGACTGAAAACAGAGAGCGGAAGTCCTGAGCATGCTGAAAGCACCTCTGAAGAAGCTCATGAACCACGTTACGTGCAATAGCACAAGGGGAAGTGGCCCCAGGTTGCATTGGGCGAGGTTTAGATTGGATATTAGGAAAAAACTTTTCACTAAAAGGATGATCAAGCATTCGAACAGGCTGCCCAGGGAAGCAGTGGAATCACTGTCCCTGAAAGTATTCAAAAAATCATGCAGCTGTGGTGCTTAGAGTCATAATTTAGTGGTGGACTTGGCAGTGCTCAATTAATGGGTGGACCTGATGATCTTAGAGGTTTTTTCCAATCTAAATTATTCCATGATTCTAAGGAGGGAGAGAGTACATATGGATTATCTCCATCTATTACTATAAGATGCTGCTTACATCAGCAGCACTACTTTTCTTTCATGCTTAAATTGGATGGTGTGGCTGAAGGATATTTTTCTCACCACAAACTTGCCTTCAGTTGTAAACTTTCAGTTTACATTAGGCATGAGGCAGCAACTGCTCATGTTGAAAACATTCAATAAGGAATTTATACAGGGCTCTGCTTCGTAAACCTATCATACATCAGCAGTTTCTTCAAAGAGTTGCTCATGTTTACTTTTTCACCTGCCTGGGGAAAAGGCAAAGTGGCAGTATTGCCAACACCTTTAATATTTATTAGGCATAAAGTGTCTTCTGGTGCACAAAAATTTTCCTCCCTTAATGTGTATTCAAAGTTCAGTTAAAAATTGTTTGATTGACTAACAACCATAGCTTTTCTTGAATCTTTTCATCAGTCACCAGATTAAAATAGCTAGGATTAATAGGGTTGTCTGCTCCTCAAAACTGATTTCAATTGAGACTTAACTTCCATGACAGTGAAAGAAAAAGGATCTTTATTCTGCATGAATGCACAGCTATGGTATAAAATTTCCAGAAAACTTTGATACAGTTGGACAGATTAGTTTTAAACACATAAGATTATTGTGAGCTAGTTAAATACCTGAGCCGGAACGTCTCTCTTTTGGTTTTGTCTTGCTTCAAATTTTGTCTTCAGAATTCTCCACTCAGAAAAATCTGAAGTTATTGCAGCCAGAAAATATTATTTAATACAGTTTCTTAAAAGATTATCAATGGAATTATAGTACAAAAGAAGAATTAAATAGCTGTGGAGACTACAGCTAACTTGAAATTCTTCTGATCTCTATAATTCTACTTGGCAAAATCCAGATAATCATGTCTTCTGATTTTTATTTTCTCTCCTATCTCAGTCTCCCATGAAAGAAGTTGATTATATTTGTAAGCAGTGAATATGACTATGTGAATATGTTTTTACCCTTTCTTTTTAATAGTTATGGCAGTCATAGTATTCCTTTAAAGCAAAGCAAGTGAAGCATAAAAATATGGGGTTTAAGTTGCCTGTGTTCTTCGAAAGTTGAGATACTGCAATGGAATTTTGGGTTTTGGAATAGTTCTTTATTTCCACAACACGTTCACAATTTGCGTATGAGCCTGCTGGTTTTTCAGAGTAAATCCAGTCTCTGACACCAGATGGACAAAGTCACCAACTTAGGAAAATACAGTTGTCTGCAACTTTATTTAACCAGTGGGTATATCCAGATGTGTTCCCGTTACAGTGTAAACGAAGGTCCCAGTTGTTTATTAACTATATGGAGATACCATTTAATACTCATTAAGTTACTGTGTTAGCAAAAGAGAAAGCAGTTTGCTGTGCTCCCAGGGTGCTTGTATCTCTGCCTTTTTTACTGAAACTTTTGACTTACATGCCTAAAATTCAAATTTTCACCAGTAATGGCCCTTGAATGGGATTGCAGTGGACTTGGCTATCCAGATACGTATGTATTTCAATTGAGGGGTTTTCTTTTTCCAATATTATAATTGATGCTGGAAGAAAAGCCAAGAAGTCTGCCCAGCCTTAACTGGCCCCGTCTTTTGGGAAGTTCCATGCTGAGTTTTGCAGAGCATGCAATCTGCTTTACTCATACCAAGGGTACACACACAGTGAAGGAGAGGTGCAGGCAGGCTGACAAAACTGGAACCTGGTTCTTTCTAATTAGATTGGAGAAAATGGCACGGAAGTCAACAGAGGCAGTGACCTCACCCCCCTTCCTCACAGGCTAAAGGAAATGCTCCATCTGGCTTCCTAGCAGAACTGTTCTTCATATGAAACATCCAGCTGAACATGTCACTGTGGTTCATGGAAGATGAGAACCAAACTCCCTGCCTGCAAGTGGTCTAGATTATAGCAGGAAAGTGCATGAACTAGAAGATTTTGGTGTATTTCGAAAAGGTGTTGCCCAGTGACCAGCACCCATCGCAGTTGTGTTCCTGACCTGAGTTCCTTAAAAGGCTGCTCTAGCAGTGTATGGTGCTTTAGTGTTCTGGTAGTGAAAACAGTGCTAATGGCTGCAGATATCTCCTGTGTAGCCCAGTTGTTTAGCTCAGGGACTTTGCTCTCGGGCCCTTCAATTTAGATTAATGAGTTATCAAGTACTTTCAATACCTCTCATTTGATATGCTTTATGTAAGGGGTAAACTTATAAGCTGATTTTAGCTATTATTGGAAAAGGAATGACAATACAGAGTGTTCTATATTTGTTCTTGAAATGAAATTAATGTTAGGAAATACATGCGCTGTCTCATTTCCAAATGATTTAAACATACGCTTCTGGATTTCATAATGAACACATTTTCATACAAAGTGTGAAAAGTGTGGTTGGGGAGTTTTTTAACATTTAATTAGTAACTGGGGACACAGCTATTAATCTCTTTTAAACAGAAAACCCTTGAACTAAAATTGAATCTGACTATACGCGGTATATTTTTAGACCCACATATGAATAATGTCCCATTATTTGTGTATCAGTTGTTTTAACCTGTCTACTTCTCTTTCTTTTTTTTTTCTTGTGGTTCTAGAGGAGGTAAATTTGATTAGTCATTCACACATTTATCACTGCTTACCTCATAAGGACAAGGTTTTACACTTGGACCTTCAGACACTGCAGCGTTGTGATGGATCTCCTCAGCCACAGGGACTGTGCAGGTCATCATAACTTGCCCATCTGCTCCCTAGAATCTCTAATTAGTTTAAAGTTTTCCACCTAGATGTTCAGACTCTGGATGACCCTGGGCCCAGTGTAACTAAAGACTGCCTGAAACTGGAGGGAGGAAGGTGATGGTTGAGAACTATGCTCTTCTAGTGTAGTAGTACTCTGTAACAGGAGTGCAACACATCAAATTTTGCAAGACTCTAGTCCAAGACTAAAATTAATATCCCTCCCCAAAGGAGTCTATCATTAATCTTTATCATTAACTTCTCGGTTCAGCTGGAATGCACATTTTTTCTTGACCTATCTTCTCCAGCATAAATATGTATGTTGTGTATCAGCGGTTTAACATTGGATTCTGTTGAAAAGCTTTTAGATACTTTAAAGCAATAAGCACTGTGATGCTCCTGCATGCTTTAAAGAAAAGCTCTCCAGACAGGCAAACTCTAAAGAATCAAGACATCTGACACCAAAGTATTAGGATATTAAAAAACTGTGGGGTCATTTTTTTCCTCATGGACAAGGAAATTATTAAATATAAAATATGAACTGATGACACTGTAACCTCAAGAGAGAGAAAGAAATATGCTTTCTGACATTTTTCTAGGTACCTATTCTGCAAGTACATTGAATTTGGCTTAAATGGCAAAAGCCTCTCCCACAAGGAATTCTGTTGCAAAGACATCTAAGGCAAGACCACCTCTTTAGTCTCTGCTATTTAACCTACTCTGAAGCATTTTAAAATTATACAGACAAGCCAGATAGCAGTGTGGGCTCCTGATAGCCCAGGGAAGACACGTGATTTGGCCTTGGACTAATAGCTCTAGTCTTTGATTCAAACCAGTAAGAATCTGGTCATCATCTCTGAAAGCTACCTAATGCATTTGCTTATAAAATTACCCCATAATTGTAATAAATTGGAAATGGTGCACTTAAGCATGCTCAGTTGGTATTTTGGGGTAACTGAAACCTGTGGTGGCAGCCTGAACGTGGACTACCTGTGGATGTGTTTGGAGAGCGGGCTGGGAGAGTTGATCACAGTCCACCTGACTCAGTGTCAGCACCAAGAGCAAGGAGGTTTGCACATGCTGAGGACGGATGTGCTTGGTCTTCAAGGCCAAGTCCCCGCTGATCAAAATAGTGTTCTTCAAAGCACATCACACCTGCTGAGGGGGGTCCGTGTTATGGAATCTCTACTTCTGGGGGGAAAGTAATACTTTTAAAGTAATGCCGTGACAGAGAGGCAGGGCCTGAATTCTTGTGAGGAGCTGTCCCCAGCTGTGCATAGGAGCTGCTTTCATGGGCTGCCAGCAGTGCAGCCCTCGGGCAGCCTCAGGCTTTGCAGTGCAACAGTGCCATTCCCTGACTCCTTGACACAGTCAACCCACTCGCAGTAAGACTCGTTTCAACCTGTTTCTATTTGCGGCATAAAGTATCTCTTGCAGCATCTCCTCCCAAATTTAGCTTTAGCCCCTTTGGCTGGAAGCCATTTTTATTCTGCACCTCTTCACAAGTGCAGAACTGTGGGTGACATGCTGAAACCTAAGGATGTCCGTGAAGTTGCACGTTATTCATTACTAGAGGCACTAAAGGTACAGCAGAGAGTTTCCATGGCATTAGTTGTCATTGAGAAACAACTGATCCCACCAATAATGGGAATTATGGATGTTGTTGAATGCTGGATATAAGCTGTTTATTGTTTAGAAGCTGTTCCAAGTTTCTCAGATGTTGCCTGTTATATCCTCTGTAGAAACAGCTGTGCACATTTTAGCCCTTCTGCATCAGACCTCGAATCCTACCTAGTAAGAAAGTGTGTTGCAAAACATTAAAAAGCTGAAGTATGGATTTACATCATGATGAGAATTGATTCATCATAAAATACGTTGTTTCATTCTGGGTCCCACTTGAGACTGTCTGGACTTCACCAAATAGGACTGCTTTTGGAGAGCTGGTCTCCTGGTCCCACTAGTTTGCCTGTTCACAGTTCCTTTCATCGGCTGTAACTGGTAGGATTAATTTCATAATGGTTACATCTTTAAACCTTCTTCCCAGAACGGAGTAGTAGGATATATCCCGACATCTTGGAGACTCTCAAAATCACAGAAAGTTTGAATTCTCTTGAGCAGTGTATGAGGGTAGGCTGGGATAGAACTCTGGTATGATGAATAGACTGAGCTAGCAGATTAAAAACAGAGAGCATTTCAGAGAAGTAGATCAGAAAAATTTGCAAGGATTTACCTTTGGAAAGATTTGGGACATCACTAGCAGACAGAAACTAAGATCATGTTCTCCTTGCCTGACCTCACTTTTCTGCCCGTTCTTCCATCTACTCACTCTGTGTTTTAACTAAAAAAAAAAAAAAATCCAAAATTTGTATTATTTTTACGGTTTTTATTGAAACAAGACATTGCACAGCAAATACCATTTCCCAGGAAGCAAGCAGTAGAACAAGAAACGAATTGCAGATTTTAATCATGATGAATGCTTTCCAGTCATGCCTCAGGCAAATTCTGCTAGGAAAGGTGGTAAAAGAATCTAGAGACAGTAAGTCTATTAACATTTCAGATGAGTTTTGAAAATCAGTTAGGTACATTATTCTGAAAATCCCGTCTCCCTGTGCGATAAGTTTCTTCTCGGTGGCACTTGTTGGTACTTGCTGCGGTATCAGGTCCTAAGCGTCAAAAGCTCAGTGGGGAGCTACAGGGTTAGGTAGGTCCGTGCCCATGACTCAGTGTTTGCAGCATCAGGCCTCTTATGTTAACAGCCTGAGTAATGCAATAAGGAAATAACTGTTGTGTTATCTGATCTTGCTTAAAAAGGAATAATTGCATAATTCAGCAGTTCATGGTTATTTTGAAAAGTGTAGGAGGCGTTAACATTACTCTAGGAAAATTAGCCTATGTTTGTAATATGTACACGTGTGTTCATTAGTTCACAGACTTATGTGGCATCAGATTGTGTGGTCTTTGGGATTCTTTGTCTGACCCTGGAACATGTCTGAGTTCCCAAGCTGAGATACATGTACCTGCCCCATTCTGTGTTTTTATCAGGATGAAACAAAGAACATCACTATTCTTTCTCCACTCTGTGCCTCAGCTTTCTGTAAAATGCACAGTTCAAAAGGGTTCTGTGGTGCACCCTCCCAGGGATGAAGGTACCAGAATACAAATTTTCACCCAATTTAGATAGTGACTCTAAGCTACCACTCTGGTCCTCTTTGCAGCTCTAGGATAAGGTTACCATTTCATTCTCATTGCCAAGACATTCCAAGTCTAAGTAATTCTTTTACCTAAGCTCAGGAGGGTGAGGTGTTGGAAATATTAATAGAACTCTCATTATCTTCTAACAAAGATTTGTCATGTTGGTACTAATTTATACAGTTCAGCAGCAAAAGCTCCTAATGATTCTGTGGACAAAAAGGAATTATGTACTAACATGTACTTTAATTTAATAGCATTAACACTAGGAAAAGCAATTTTTTGAAATTTTATCCTTAAGCTGTAGTCTCCGTGGTCTCCTATTGCATTTTATGCTTTAAAGAGATGTACTGGTTTGTAGTTCTAAAATACATTTAACTCTCACTAACATAGTATTTGGATATCTGCCAGTTTCACTGTGGAATTTCAACTGATAAAGAGGGTAGCCAACAAGTAGGTGCATATTTGTTATTAATTCAGGGATAGGCTTTGTCATCTTAGATAAGATGAGGTAGATATTGTTTGTATGTGTTCTTCTAGCTTGTAACTAGAGAAATAGAAAAAAAAAACTTTCTGTCACAGACTTAGTTTTTAAGAGCTTATTTTAAACTTTATTTTCAGTTTGTTTTCAATACAACACTGATTGTAATATGGAGTAATTAAATTGGAAGCATTAAATTGCATAATCATGAATTCAGGTTTTTAAAATTACATCAGCAAATTTATGTATTGCATTTTTTATGTCTCCTTTAAACATGTAACCAAAAAGCACATTAGAATCTGCCTGCACTGAGGGATATGTGGATTCTTCTCTCTTTCTTGTTATAAAACTTTGCATTCTGATATAAATAGTTTGGGCTTGAATTTCAAATAAGCATACATGAATGTTTGACTTTTGACTTCCAAAAAAGCATATACCAATGTTTATGCATCAGTCTTCACAGTAATCTGAAGTGTTTAAACTTCAGAAGAATGGATCTTGTGGGTATTTAAATATTCTTTGCCTGCAATTAAATGATAAAAGTTTGCATGTGGCTTGAAGAGGGTTTTTTCTAGATTCGCTCATACATAACTCATATCACTGGCATTTGGTGAATTGTAGCTTGCAGTAGAAATAAGGAATGCTTTAACTATGAAATAACTGTGTCACATATGCAGTAAGCATGAAACACAGTGGACTAATGGGACTTGTTATTGATGACGCTGAAAGCTAAATAACCATTAGTATTAAATCTTATGAATAGACTCTTGTCTTTCATCTTACCTCTTCAAGCAGATAAAAGACACAGAGGCTATTTAGATGTCATAAGAATAGTTTGCTGAAATCCCCAAAGACTTACACAAAAAAAAAAATCTCTCTTCTTGTTGCTTAGCGTTTTGTTGTGTTCAAAGAAATGCCAGTGTGCTAGTGCTGAAAGAAGAATTATGTGTGGGTTTAGGCTTGTTAAAGATGCTGTTGAGTTGAAACAATGTGCACCCCTTCTCTGCAAAAATTTTTCCTTTGGTTTTCAAAAATATGTAGAAAAATCTCTAACATTGAAAATTTCCAAGAAGCCTTGTAAGACCATATTATAATAGAGCATTGTCAATGTTTGCATTTCCTTAGATTCTTTTATAAGACTACTGTGTATGTTTTTAAATGGCTGTAACATATGAGAAATATCTAACTAAAATTTTTTTACAGGTATTAACTTTATTTAAATCCTCTATTCACCTAAGAATTAAGATTTTAAAAGATTTAACTTGCAACCTTCTCCATTTTAATAATAAAATAAACTGACAGTGGTTATAATTTGTCCTTATCTTTCATACAGAATATTTAGAGCAAAACTTACAATACACTGTTAGCAGTTGATGTGGAAGTATTGTTCAACTCTGAGATCTTGTGTGATAGCTTTGGGAACAGTAATTAATTTGCAAGTCTCTCTTGTGAAATTCTAGTTCAAATACGTATTTCTGAATTTGTGGTGAGTATATATTAATCATACAATGCATAACAATTTACCGGTTTTTTGTTTTATAGGAAACAGAACTAGAAGACTGTGGTGTTAATACTCTGCTGCTAGTACATTTCTTTGGAAAGGAAGGAAAGCAAAAACTTCGCTATTCTGAGTTTTTCAGGTATTTTTTCAGCTTGACAAGCCTAGCAGGAACCAGTCTTGTTCCTATCCTGTCTGCTTTGCGCCAACACCGGCATTAATCTGATCTCGCACTGAGCTGATTCAGAAAATTAAGCAACAAAGTAGAGATTTTTCATGATTTTGCATGATTGAATTTCCCACGTAGCTCCTCGAGTCTGCTGTCTGCAGGAGCCGAGCACCATAACTCCAGAGCAGCAATGGGCCTGGATGTTGTGAGGGTTGAGTCTCCCATTCTTGGCAGTTCTTTGGTGGCGTACCTTCAAACAATGTGATTCATGAGTATTTTTCTTGATCAAATCACCAAAAAAGTGACTTCTAATCAAATAAAAAATGTTTTCTGAGCTGAGATACCCCATTCCCTATTACAGCTATCAGAGTAAGCTGTAGGCAACTTACCCCACTTGCTTCAAATTGCAGCTGCTGTTGAAGCTTTACCTGTGCCTTTTCCTTCACCCTTTGAACTGCTTTTGCAATGGGACTATGCAGATACCTGTTTGAATCTTGACACACATCTCCTAGCATGACATCAAGAGAAGATTATCTACATCACTATTACCTTTTCTACAAAAATAATCAGTCCTTTACTGACTGAAAAAATGAAGTAGAATAATGTGTTTTACTTCAGTTTGTGTTCAGAAATGGAGAATGTGTGTCAGCCCTCTTAAAAATGAACATTGTTGCAATCAGTAGACTAAAAAGTGTTCGGCTCCTGTGGCTGTGGTACATACCAGTCTTCAAATAAACAATCTTTCTCTTTTGAAGACCTCAGCTCAATAGGAATCTAAGTGAGTAAAATAAGTTTAAGATGTCTCCAGCTCCCGTTCCTATAAATACCATAGATCCTCTCAATGAAACAAAAGGCAGAGAGCACCAGTAAAAGGTTGTGTTTGCATATACAGTGTAAACTGAAAAGCCTCAGGTTTTAGATAAAATCCTACATTGACCCAATGAGGCATGACATTGATGAAACAATGTACCTAGTACATTCAGAACACATAGGTTAAGGACCTTTGCCCGCCACACAAATAGAGGCCTGTAATCAAAATCAAACTCCCACATCTTGCTCTTAAAATTTGTGGGATAAGTGTAAGGTTTAATGCAGGTAATTTTTCAACAGTGGCAGTTATGTTTCGTAGAGCTGGAATGTGCCTCTTTATCACTGCATAGACACTCCATCTCAGTTGCAACATGACAGTGAAGTTTGTTTAACACGAAGAAAGGTGAATAAAAGGATCGCTGTCTTTTTAACCTCTGCAAAGATATCACCTTTCACATTATTTTATTTGCAAGTAAATCAAGCACATCATTTCTGGCTTCCTATTGTTCGGAGAAAATGTGATTTCTATCTGATGGCCTCTCATAACACTTTACCTTATGCGGGAAGCTATTGTTGGCTGTTTGATCAAAGTGCCACACTGTTTTTACAAGAGATGACTGATGAGCTGTACAGACATAGATCATTGTCAAAAGCAGAAAATAATGATGGTAAATGCTTTTATCATTTTCCAAGTTCTTGCCTAGAAAGCTTTTTCATTGATCAGTATAGTACCTAGTAGAAAGTAGAGGTGATTAGGTTTGCTTAGGACACACTAAAACTTGTCACATTAGGTAAATACACAGATATTGCTGTGCTGTAGAGTCCTTGAAACTTAAAAAAAAAAAATCAGGAATGCTGTCATTGTGAAATTTCACTGTACTTACATGGGAATTCTGAAAGCTGAGACTAGTGTTCTCATCTCATTACTTCCATATATTTTTCTCATGCTTCCTCCTTTTCAGTTTGGCTGGATTAAGAAATCCTTTTGTAAGTGTGCAGCCATCTGTATCTACATGTACACCAGTGTTGTCCAACCCTTTTAGCCCACAGTGCAAACATTTAAAAACTGTCAGACAGCCACAGTCAATATACCAAGGCAATTAATTTGTCCTGTTCTCCTTTCTTTGCATTCAAATGGCACAAAGAAAATGGAAACTGTCTACATCTCTTCGGGCAAGGTGAGACTGATATAAGCCAGGTCTTGTGCCTCCCTTCTTACTGCCCTGAACACAGGAGACACACTTGAGTGTAGGGAGGGAAAATGGCTTAAGCATCTATCTCCAGCTGCTGTATGGTTCTTGGGAAATCGTATGTTTGTGATACACACAAGAGTTTTTTATACCAAGTGTAAAGAATGAGACCATGAAACAGAATATCAGATCACTTTTCAACCTTTTTTTTGGGCTGCTGGGAGCCTGGATGTAAAGAAAGAATCTTGTCATAGTTATTTTGTGGCACTAGTAAAGCTCTTTTTCATTATTCTCCAGTACGTGGTCAAAACAGCAACCAAAAGTGCTCCTCTTCATTCTCTGCTGAGCAGCATTGGTGGGACACCCATGTTGTTCTGCAGCTGGAACTGCTTAGAAGCAGTGGAAGCAATCCAAGATGTACATTATCCTAGGTGTTTCCCATAGTAACAAGGTGGTTTCACGTCCAAAGGTAGGACTCAGGGAACACATGTTCAGCTGCAGACTTCTAGATCATTTCTTGCTGGTTTTATTGTCCTTAACGTAAGGACAATATAGTCATTATTAATAAGAATTTACAACTTCAAAAGCAAGACCTTGTTTCCCTGGCTAAGGTTAGGAAATGTAAATTTCTGGAGTAAAATTATATTTATGTGCATCACTACTAAAGGTGTTGCCTTCTAGTCAAATGCAGCTGGAATCATTGTTCTCCTTTATCAGTTTAAGAAAATATAGAGGAATTTGCAGCAAGCCTAAAATCATGTAACAAAGAAAGGCAGATTTAATAAAAGAGGCTCTAATCAGGTGAGACCTTTTTCTCTGAAGATCTGAACAAGTTTCTTTTTCAGATTACCACCACTCAAGTTTTACACCTCAACAATAATGTCATCTTCTAATACCAGGACTTGTCTTAGAGAATGTCAGATTTCAAACATGAAGCCAGAAACTCCCCAGGATTCCAGGCTTTTTATTATTTTGTCTGGATTTCCCCCCATTTTTGATACAGAAATAATTTTTGGTCTTTTCCTTCCAAAAAAACCTTTTCATTTGTGCTTTAATTTCCAGTTATATTATATGTACTATTTTTTGTTCTGAGTAGAAACCTATTTAGTATTCTAGATATAGCAAATATTTCTTCCTGACGGACACTATTTTTCCCCTGAAAAAAAGTCCCCTAGTCCCCTACTGACCTTATTTAAGTATGTTAAATCCCAAATAAAAGAGGAGACAATATTTCACTCCCTAAACAGTTTACAACTGCTGTGATTTTTTTTTCTGTAATCTGTCCCCAAGCAAGCTTAAATCTCTCACAGTCTTCTTGAAGGGGAAAAAAAAAAAGGTGCAGAACGTATGGAAAGGATATTCAAAAAACTCTCTGGTAGTTGTATTTTTTCCTGGGATGTCTTGCCAAAAAGTACTTCCCAGTATGATTAAATAATGGGCATCTTTTAATCATATAAGAAAAATTAACGTTTCAAATCCAGTTTCTGGCATTTTCTTGCCTGATTTGTTGCTTCCAAACTTTTCATTGGTTAACAACATTTTGCACCAGAAATATTCTTTAATTGTGGTCCTTTTTTTATTTCTGCTTTAGCTTGAAGGTCACAAATTGTATAACCGTGCACAAATCATGCCTTTTCCCTACCTACCCTGTTTCTTTCCTTCAGTATTTTGAATTCCTTGGTACATTTCATTTGAAACCTTTCATTGAAGGAAGCAGAATGATCCAGGCTAAACCCTGCCGCTAGTGCTGGCATTTTTGGGGGGCTGTTCTGTGTGTGTGCACCAGTGCATGGATGCAGGATCTGTTTCAGGCTGCATCATCAGCCGGCAGTGCTTTCGCTGTGATTATAGCTTGTACATTTTCAGTGGTTTTCATCTGGGGATTTGGAATTGCTTTGCAGAAATTGAGTATGGTTTCCTCCTTACTTGTCTCTGTACCTACACTTCTAGCTATGTGTGTGCACAGAGAGAGAGGGAGCCCTAATAACGCTTGAAGATTGCATCTACTGCAACCAAGATCGGGCAGTGAGGAGGTGGAGACAGCAACAAAATCTGGCTTCATGATATTCCTATCATAACTCAATCTGAATATTTCCCAAATACTTAGGAAAGAGGCTGAGAAAAGTCTGTTTCGTCCTTTCCCATATACTTAGCAAAAGAATAGCTTGATTAGCTTCTACACAGTGGTTATAAATGAAAGTGAGGGGTTTGGTTTGGTTTAGAAATACTTATGATAGTAAATCAAAGAGGGGTTTGTCTGTAATTCTGAAAATTGTGAGATTGATTAACTGTCTTAACGCTTGCAAAACTGAGTTTACAAGCATCGATCGAAATGTTCTCTGAAGGTTAATGTCAAGCCTTTATGATATTTTCGGTATGTTGAGTCAGATAGCAAAAAGGCAACTCTCAGCTGGTTTGCAACAGCCTTTTGGTGCAGAGAGGGTTACCAGTTCTTCAAAAAGACTTCAGTGTCCAAAGAGGAGCCAAAGCAGGGGTGTTATATCCACCACTATCTCTGTTGTTAAGTTTCCTTCCTACAAATCAGTGCGACAAGAACTGGTCAGATCTGTACTAGAGTGTTAAAGCTCTGCACAGACTGTTCAGGTCAGGAGGTGGAAAGATTTCCCTTAGTGTGTCATTCTACTGTGTTGTGTTCTGTAAAGAATACAATGGTAGCACTTCTCCAATTGGAGGGGGAATAGCTGCATTCCTGAGGTCTCCCTGCTTTTATTACATTTTCACTTCTATTTGTGGTCCTTTAACACCATTAAAGCTGAGTTGTCAAAAAGTCTTGAGAGACTCCCTCTTTCTGTAGTAGAGCACGTTACAAAATGAGGGGTTAGTCCTGATAAGGTTTCTGGATGCTGTTGTAGCATGATAAGGAATTTGGCCATTGGCCTTCAATGTGGGTGTTTTAGAGAGTGTGCATAAAACGGGTTATCTTAAAGAAAGTGCTATCTGTTCTCAGCCTTTTCCCCATCTTATAAATTTATGGTTTGCCTTTCCTTTTTATTTGGAAACTTAGGGTTTGGTTTTATTTTTAACTAACATAAGAGTATTCCCAATGTAATTATTTTTTAATTGTAGAGCAGATCTACAATCAGAATCTTGTTCCTGTAGTTGAATTCTGACTCCCTTCAGTGTTCCCAGTCAAGTTCCCACTGACTTTGGGAGAGCAGGAATTTCATTCTTGTGCTTGTTTTTCCTAATATCTGGATAAATTTTTGAGAATTTTCCAGCTGAAACTCATTGCACCGTGATCCAGAAGATACAAAAGCAAGTATCCCTAGTGGTGTCTTGACATTTATGTATCAAGTTTTACTTCCTAACCAGAAAGTTATTTTTAATAACTTATAATAACTTTCACTTGAAAAAAAACTCATTAGGATTTTTAACTCTCACATCTGGGAATACGAATGACCTAGAATGCTGATGTGATGATTCACAGCATTTTAATTTTTTTAATATGGGGAACTATCACATAAATTTAAAATTGCACATTTCAGCTTGTACTCTGAGCAGTGTTTGAAACGGCAGGAAATCTTCCCACTCTGGCTTGCCAGGAGCAAGCCTACAAGTTGAAATGAACTTCAGTTAGAAGAGGGTGAAGAACCAAGAGCACATCAAAAATGCCCCAGCCAAAACCTTCACTTTCTGCTCTGGCTTTGCTGCCCCTTTCAGCTGGCTGATGTGTGCAGCTTGGTGGGCCACCTGCTCCTTCCTTACCTTGTAGAAGTGATTGATCTTTCAGCTCTCCTGCCTTTATTGGGTCTGGCTAGAGGGCAGGTCACCAAGGCTTTTCTACTTAAGGAAATGCAATATTCAGAAAAGGTGGAAGAGTATGTTTCTGTGTCATCACCTATGGCTACTGACCGGTAAAGCAAATGAGTGAGAGTTAGCTCCCTGAGATAAATAGCTCAAGACTCGAGACCTTAAGTCTGTTGCAAAATATATCTACCTTTCATAGATTAAAAAACAAGAAAATAAAACATAGTGTCTTGTTTCCCTATATCCAAGTTTTAGGCGTATTTCTGTAAGTGACCCCATTTTCAGCAGTTCTCTTCCCCCAGACCAGACATGACAAGGCTTAGAAACTACAGTCAAAGATACTGTTCAGCACAGTGACTTCCACCTAAGTGCAAGCCACACCAGGTACCACCTACTCCTTACCCGTGATGGCCACTCTCAAAATGCAGCTGAGTGGCCCTAGTCAGTCTCTGCTGGACTGACTCCGTGACTGGTCCACATGCCAGGTCCACGCTGTTCTCTCCCCCTGCACCTCAGCCTCCCTTCCCAGGAGCTGGGGGGACTGTTGCAAGCTGTGGGTGCAGCAGGGCCACTTGTGCCAACATTTGCAGCTGGGCTGGTCTCCCCGGCACATGCTGACTGCAGCGCTGGCCAGAGACAGAGTTCTCAGGAGTTACGAAGAGAGGAGCTGGGTTTGAAAAGGGAAGAGTGCAAGCTGCGAAAGTCACCTCTCGCTGGTCTGCAAGACAAGGGGCTGCCCGGTCACACCACTGGCACCAACTGCTCCTCTGGTGTTTCATCTCCTTGTGAGAGGGAGAGTCGGGGGAGTTGAAAGTGTGTCAGGTCTTAAGGTTCACTCTGGAGGAGTATACCTTAGTGTTTGACTATACTGTGAGAGCCTTGGAACCCCCTTTACTAGACCAGAAAAATACACATATAAAATGTGAGAGCATATTGTACCCCTCCTCAGTATTACCCTAATTGAACTCTAGCCTGAAACTTAAAATCATCTCCACTATAAGGCTTTCATTTACCTGCATGTCCTGAGCTGTGAAGCATTTGTTTGCCCTTCATTTGCACATGCAGCTCTACCTATTAGAAGAAAAAATACAAGAGAGAGCTTATGCCATAACAGCAGTCTTCAGCTAAGCCCTTGTAGACTTCACTGAGCTTCGAGCTACTAATTGTCCAAGTGATCTCATTAAAGAACTAAAGATAGCTGTGTGGACTAAAATGCCGTAATTTCAAGGGAAAGAATTCAAATCCAGTGAGGCTGTGCAAACACTGATGCTATTGGCTACATAGACCCCTAGCTGTCCTCTTCTCCAACTAATTGCTTCATCCCAGTGTAGGAGTATTTAATTCCCTCCTGTCAATAATTTCTGCAACTCAATAAAGCAGGGTTCTTTCAAAATACTAAAAGTATTCTGGCAAGCACCACATTTTTTAGCCTTTATTTAAAAACCATCACTTGTTTTGGATTGCCCCATTTCTGACATGGACATTATCAAATGGATCACACAGCATGGTTTTTTGCTTTTTCAAAATTAATATTAGCCAGAATGAATTAATGGGAATAATTAGTGGCCATGTAAACCAAACTGGGGAAACTCAAAGCTCCAACTCTCCATCTCTGTACTTGCAGGTTATTACTTGTGTCTTGGGATACTTTTTCTTTTCTTCCCAAATGAATGGGTATCTCCTAAAAACCTTGATGTTCACCCTTTGTTTTTTCAGCCAATGCTCTTCTTACCTTCCTGCAACATCGTTTTCTGTGGTCTACTGAACTCTGTCCATGTGAATTATAATCCTCTCTAGTCCATCCTCTAGTCAGTGCAGAATTGATTTGCCAAACCTCTGTATGCAGTTATAATCTTTGAGGCTTTCAGTCATCTTCTCCTGCAGTGATGATTTCAAGTTTCCTCTTTTCTTTCACCTTTGTGATTATTAGGGCCTCATCTTTCCAGGCACTTTCCAACCTTGTCATTCCTCTCCTATTAATATGAAATCTCATAAATCATGTGTCAGGCCTTTAGTGACCATGTCCCTTTTCATCCGTTCATTACGCTGCTGCCTTACCAGTTATTTTATCTCCTTATCAGTGCGTTTTTAAGCATCAGTAAAAAACTGGATGTCCAGTGTTAGAGCGGCAAGTTCTCCTGGCAGCAGCCACCTGTGCGGGCCGGGAGCGTGCCCTGCTGGTGCCGCTGTGGAAATGCAGCGCTGGGAATTAATCCCCACGCGCCGGTGAAAGCGAAGCAGTGGTGTTTTAAACAACGATGTCGGTGCGTCTCTAGTTCAGAGTTACTGTCGACTGCATTTAGTAGCCAAGGTAGTGCAGTGATACGGTGATACCAGCTGTTGGATAATATCTGCTTACACTTACAGGTTCATGGAAAATCTGCAAACGGAAGTCCAAGAAATGGAGTTCATAAAGTTTTCCAAGGGTTTGAGCGTCATGAGAAAAGAAGACTTTGCAGCATGGTTGCTGTACTTCACTGATGAGGAAAACAATGAAATTTACTGGCAGAATGTGAAAGACAGAATCGAGGCGGGAGAGGTTGGTACCCAAAGCTTGCTTTGCTTCCTTCTTTTTATGTACATGTTTTCATTTGAATGTGAGTATCTAATAAGGTAATTTGTTACCAAATGAGTTATTGCAGCCCTTGAATTTTATACTAGGAATATAGGAACTGATAGGATATAGGAACTGATAATTTGCCAGCTGAGAAATGCAAGTACTGACAATGAGCAGGCAATCACACCTAAAACACTAACTCCCACCTGATTTATTGAAATAGAATTATTGGGGTTTGAATGTATTATTCATTATATATCACCTGAATTCTGTGATACTCTAGAACATCAGCTTGGAAGAATTCAAGACTTTCTGCAAGTTTACAAATAACCTGGAAGACTTTTCCATTGCCATGCAGATGTTTACTGTAGCCAATCGTCCTGTGAAACGGGGTAAGTACTGTACGCTTTTGGTTTGATTTTTTTAAAAGAAAAAAATGCATTTTTTTATGGAATTAGTATTTTGTGGGCTCATGTGAGAGAGATACGAAAAGGCAGCAAGAGAATTACACATTCTTGAGAGAGAGCTGTTTGGATGGAGTTTGAACCAAAAAAGGCCAAAACTTGGGGATTTACAACTTCTGATTTATATCGGTAGTTAGTTTAGCCTTCAGGAAGAATTTCATTTCTGTGACCTCTCTGGGTGGCTGTTCTAGTGCTTAACCACTTTCGTCGTGGAGATTTTCCTCTTCTGTGTCAAACCCTTGCTGCAGCTTACAGTGATTGTGTCTTACCTCTGTGCACCTTTGAGAAAATGGGGCACTGCCTACTCTATAACCCCTTTTAGGCAGTTGAAGGCTGGAGCAAGATTTCCCCCTTACACTTCCGGTCTTCCCAGCTCCCTCAGCTTCTTTTCTTCCATCATGTGCTTCTGTTCCCAGCGGAATTCATGGCCCTCCTCAGTCTGGTTTAACAACATTTTTCTTCTGTGGTGGGAGACAGATTTTATTTGCACAAAGCATACATAGAGTAGAGAGGAAAGAGGATGAATTAATGGTGAAATAATAGTCATAAGTGAGACACAAGAGTTTAACTCACTTCTCGGTTAAGTATCCCATTTTTAAGTGCCAAAGGATAATGAGGCCATCAGCTGGTGTTGACTCTGATAATTTTTCCCTGTGAAAACTCATTCCTAACCAACAGGCAGTTGTGACTCTGTTTATGCACTGAACCACATTGTGATCCAAAGCAGTCAGCTGCTGAGGTAACTCATAGATGTTACATCTCTGCATGTCTAATCCTTTCCTGAATCTCACTAAGTTCTTTGTCTTGCTGTTTGCATGTGTGTACATGTGTGTATTTGCACACGTATGAATATTGATTTAAAAATAAGACAGTCTTTTAGTGCTTCTTTTTTACTCTAGACTTCTTTTTCTTCTGAGTTCACAACTCATCTTTTCTCCCAGATAAGGTGGCCCTTCCTGGTTTGAAGATTATTATACTCCACTGTTGTAGATCTTTCTCCTTTTTTCATTTTTTTGTTATATTCCAAAAAAAGTACATTGCTATGTCTGGATTTAAATTTAGCACAAAGAAATGAAACGGTTAACATCTTTTGAAAGACAAAATTAAGACTCTGCTATGATCATGCAATATGTCATGTCCTTTTCAAATTGTGGTATATCCTTTTGCAAAAGGATTTTCAATTAAATGTTATTTAAACCAGCTGTAAATTCTACATTTGTTACATTTAAATTCTACATTTATTACATTAGGAATTGTTGAAAGAGACAAAGATGAGAGCTAAGTTAGGAATGCTATTTCCTTTAGTAAGCTTAAGAACTAATCATATTTATAGCATTATCTGTAAAAAGTACATGTTTCTGAAAGCAGAACCATGTTAATACTATATTTATGACTTCATTGGACAACTTCCTGTAATAGTCTACAATACTGCTATACTTTAATAACCTCCAGTCCCTTCTGGAAATTCACACTTCCGTGATGCCTTCAAAAATGCAGCCAATTCACATATTGGGTTTGTGCCTACTATAATAAACAACAATCCTTTCACTCTTACAGTATGCTGTTTTACAGCAACCCCACATTTCCTCATTTTCCTTGGGTCAAAACTCCAAAATCTGTGCACCAAAAGCGGGGATAGTGGGTTATTTCTGTAGGGCACATGGCAGTGTAAGGAAAGAAGCAAAAAAGCTGAAGACAAAAGTTGATCTTCAGAGAGGTGTGACAGCTTTTTCTGCCACAAATCCCCATAAACTCTACAGCCATCATTTAAGAGAAGGTAGCCTACTTCTTTAAAAACCAGAACTGAGGTATATAAAGCCATGTGCTATAAGAAGCACATTGACCATTTGATGGTCTGTGTTTCTACAGAGATTTTTAGGTTGAGGTGGAGCATATCATAAAATACTGTTCTCTGAGGAGAAGAGTTTTCTTGCAGAATGAATTGGCATGAAACCGGTTAGAGATAAAATGGTAAGGTTTTTAATGAGATCATAGCGAGGCAAACACTGCACAGGTAGCAGCCGAAAGTATGTAAGTTTTTAGCATGCAGCTGTTTCTAGAAAAAATTATTGCTCTTGCATGAGATGTAGTGCATTTCAAAAGTTTATCATGAAATTAATAAAGGTGGTGTTACAGAAGATGAAGCAAGCTCAAAAACACATGAACTGAGACCTCCTAACAGTTAAGTAGTTCACACATCCCAAATTATCCACTTAGGATACCCATGAGACATTGTAAATTGTACAGAATCCTGTTATTTATGTGCTTTTCATTTTCTTTACAAGTTCACAGTCACCTATGATGTAATATTATGTCTTTACTAGCTGAGTTCAAGAGAGCAGTGAAGGTGGCAACGGGACAAGAACTCTCAGATAATGTTCTGGATACCATCTTCAAGATTTTTGATCTCGATGGAGATGACTGCCTCAGCCACAGCGAGTTTCTTGGAGTTCTGAGGAACCGAATTCACCGAGGTTTGAGGGTAACAAACTGACTTAATCGTTTTTATATACCACAGACAATTGCTACAACTATCTTGTAAATGCTTGTAGGAACAGAAGTGGAGTTAATGAATTGAAAAAAACATATATATTAAACTGGATATTCCTTACTGCGTATGAATCTGGGAGGAGTGCTGCCACCAAGAACTTGTTATTACACGTATGAACTAAAGAAGCAGCAGCACAGCATTACATATTGTATTTACATAATCTGGGAATAGGAGTCTTTTTTGTGTAAATGCTAAACACACTTTAACTTTATTAACAGGTACCGCACCAGCAAGGCATTCAAGGTTACTGGAAGTGTGTGAAAAGAGAAAGCATTAAAGGCGCCAAAGAAGTGTGGAAGCAAACTGGGAAAAGTCCTTTTTAAAGCAGTCCATTGTTCTTTTGTTATAAGTGTTGTTATTTAGGGGAGTTTGTCTGTCGTGTTTACATAATAGCTGAATCAAAAATACTCCTTTTTTAACCATAGTTAAAGTTTAATCAACCCAGACTCTAATGCAATAATCTTATTATCCAGTTCCAGTGCAATCAGTTTGGTTTACAGAACTATTATCACTTTTGACCTCCATACGGAAGCACTCTTGTTCTAGGGAATAATGCCATTTACTGTTCGGCGGACTCTGACCCAGCAGTTCTCCTTCTCTGGCAAGGGCAGAGGTCCAAAAGGCAAAATCGCTGCAACAATACATTTGAATTCAAGTTATCATGTATCGAAAAGGAAAATTCACATGGTTCATTCTCTCATTATTGTGATCTGCTCGTGTGCAGGTTCCTGGTGCCTGATTCCACCAGATCCTGTGTGGATGTCTGGTTTGTCTACCTTCATGATGATTAATCATGATGATTAAACTGGAAATACAAGACTGTTGACACAGGCTGTAAAAGTTGCATGTTGACCAATGAATGTGCATCGACTCTCTCAGGCCTCTTCAACAAATATTATAAATGAGAAGCAAAAACCCTCATTCTATCATAAACAGTGGTAGCTACAATTTGGCTCATAACTATTTTGCTCTAATTATATTGTGGAAGATGAATGTGTAACAAATAGTTGCTTTATCTTACTAAAGGTTGTGACAGAGAATGCTGCAGTATCTCAGGAATTCAAGGTTGTAATATACAAGCGTTGGGGGAATAATGACTCCAGTGAAAAACTAAATACAAGTGTTTATTACTCCAAATGCAAAGTTAGACCTAAGATCTTAAAGAAGCAAAACAAGGAACAAATCAAAACTAAGATTTAGCAATTACAGATGAACATTTTTTAGTTATAACGTAATATGCATCTCTGTGTACACAGATGTGCATGTTACATGTTTTGTTTTTCTTAGAATCTCAGGAGCCAATAGTCCCATGTCCAAAGCACTCTTCCTGGTTGGCTACTATGTATAGGAGATAGACTCAAAAGATGAACTAGGGAAATGTCTCACGAGAAACAACCAAGAAATCTCACCAGTCAGTGAGGAAGCATCCATTCATTTTTTGCGTAAGTTGTAAATAAGCTCAACGGGAGGTGTTGACTTCTTTGGGTTTTGGTGGGGTGAGTCTTGAAAAAAGGGGAAACTTCCATGACAGAAAAGACATCAGAGCAGCCTTCACTCGGAGGAGGGACAGGAGAGGATGCACTGGGATGCCAAAAAGATCCCACCTAAGGTGTACTGAGATTACAGAGAATGTGCTTGGTGTGTTGGTAGCAGTCAGGCAGCACTGTGCTGAGGAGAAGCCCTACTGCATGAGCCTCGGCATGGTGTTGGTCTCCAAAGGAAAGGAGCAAGAAGCCAGCAAAGCACCTCTTCCGTCCATGGCCTCAGCTTGGAGCTTTAATTTAAATAGTGTTAAAGGGAAAATGCTTGTGTTCCTGTCATCTTTGGACATGGACCCAGAAAGAGAGCATGCCTACGGGGGCATACTGAGACTGGCTAGAAGATCAGGCACCAGTGACCACCAAGGATCCCTTTTCCCCCAGGAAACAATCCAAATGAAATAAACAATTTGGAAACAATCCAAATGCTACTGCTACACCTCAGCCTCCTCGTCTCAAACTGAACTGATGTAGTGCTCTGTGGGCAGCAAGTTTACCTTGTGTGTTTGGAAGTTGCTTGTTGCTTCTGGTGAAGGGAGCTAAGACTAAGAGGTAGCTCATGGGAGCAAAGGTGGGGCAGGGGCACTGGCACCACAGCACCACAGCCAGCTGCACATCACCAAATAATCAGAAATAGGACACAGCTGAGAAAGAACTTCGCAACTCTGTGTGTGTGTGTGTGTGTGTGTGTGTGTGTGTGTGTGTGTGTGTGTGTGTGTGTGTGTGTGTTCCCCCAAAGTGTGCTTTTTGCCAGCTCTGACTTGAATGCAAGGCTACCTTTTATTTGTTGCTGTTAATATTTTGGCAAATCGTTATTACTTTGGAATGGAGATTATTCTTCAACATTTTAGCCTGTGTGAAGTTAATAGGTTTATGATGTTTGTTATTGCTTTTGTGGTTTCCTTTGTTTACTAACTACTTGCTTCTTACAAGCTGTTTGGTGTTCTTTTGGAAAAATCAACTCATTTAGCTTTAGTGCATCTAGAAGTTTAATTCCTCAGTGCTCATTTGTATCTAGGTTTGTGCAATGAGCAGTATCTGCTTTCAGCAGTTACTAAAAATGGGATTTCAAGTGTTATTTTTTATCAAAAGCTTTGGTGTCAAGTTCAGAGAAAAAGAAAAGAGCTATGCTTGTTTTTAAAATTAATTTTATGCCTGTAGTTAAAAAAAAAAGAAATTAAAATATTTATTAGGAATTAAAATAGAGTTATGAATCATTTTCAGAAGCTACCCTGAAAGTGCAGCCAGGAAGGAACTTCTTTGAAGGCCAAGGATGACTTGACTTGTCCAGCAGGCTTGAAGAAGCCTGTGTTTAATTTATAGTTTATTGTTATTTGTCTTAATTTTATAAAACAGTCTTAAAGGAATTTCCCATTTTTAGTATCTTTAATTGAAAGAGCTGTTTATTTAAGTGTTTAGATAAACACTGTCTTTTAAAGAATGCATCATAGTTTTAGTGTTCAGTGGTTTAGTTCCTTTTAGTCACTGTATGGTATTTGCGACCTGTGTGTCAGCATTACTCAACACAATTTTGTTAAAAGTTTATGCCAGTTGCCAATCTACTAAACATATCAACTATGACTCTTTTAAAATTAGAAACTCATCCTCTGAACAGAAATGTATAGAAAAACTAAATAAAATTGATTTTTCTAAAAAATCTACCACATGTGGAATAAAGATGAATACACTGCACATTGCAGAAGTCTCAAAAATTGATTTAATGTATTTCAGAAGGAGACACAAGGGCGAGTGCAGTCATTCACAGCATATAACTCATTTACAGACTTTTAGTTGTTGTATTCCCATAACAATACTTTATACATTTCAGTTCGTTTAGTTTAAGTTACTTGTTTAAGAATCATTTATTCTTCATTTCCAAAGGAAGCAAAGGCAAAAATGCAGTGTGATATACTAGAACTAACAGAAACTCGTTGGCTGTTTCTAGAAATTAATTCTGGTGACTTAATTTGTACATGCCTCTTTCTAAAAGCAAAACTCCCTCTGGATTCAAACCGAGTTGGCAGGTTTTGACAAAATATGCAACAACTAGGAGCGCATATTCTGCACAGAAGAACTGGAAAAGAAAAGCTTTATCTCAGTGTTATACGGCTGCAGCAAAAGCAAGTCTCTGAATTACTCCATCTCCTTTGGTGTATTGTCTTGTTGCAGAGTTCAGGTGGGTCGTCACTGATCATGCCTGGAAACACCCTGATCTGAACTCAGGTACCATCAGGATCTGTTGGCTTGTCAGTTGAGCAAGTGTTATCCAAAGAACAAACAATATGTTCATTCCTAATTTCAAGCTTTTGGTAAGGTCGTTATCATTTTAGGAATTATAAATGTTCTGTGTCTGGACTTCCAGGTGTCTCAGATCTCATGGAGTTTTGGGTGTAGATACCAGACCATGTCTTGGCTCTGAAAAGTTTACAGATTACGCTTCAGTTACCTACAAAGCAGAGACAAGACAGTCAGATAAACAAAGCCAGGCCGTGGATTGCAGTTTCATGTCCAGTGTGGATAACCCAAAAAGGATCACTGCCCAGTAAAGGACTAGAATGGTAACAACCATGTTCCTCAGAAGGATGTATTATAAATTTCAGGTATATTGACTGTACTTTGACTAAAACATAGAAATGTATTAATAAATGTACATCAAAATTTAAAAATACAGTTTTCTTCTCAGGCAAGAGTTCGTACAGGAGGAGAGTGCAAGCATGTCTCATGCCTTCAGTATGAAACAGCCACAGCTGGGTCAGGCAATTTCTCCAATGTAGAAAAAAATCTTCAGTCATACAAAACAGAAAACACGTGTCCAAATGATGCTGTGGTCATTATTTGTGAGATCCAAGATGACAAAACAACAGCTGGTCACAAGGGAAGCATGAAGGTAAATGTGGTAGATGTAGACACTCTGTAAGGCCACCAGAAACTCCTACAGAAACTGAAGATGTCACCCAAGAAGCCGCAGAAAGCTCTTTGCAGGAGAGGAAACCTGAGAGGCTTGACCATGCACAAAACTAATCAGCAAACCTCTGCATGTCTCTTCACTCTCCTGCTATTTGAAGGTTTCCTGTTGGCTTTTTTGATTAAACAATTTCTAGTTGGTTCAGTAATTTTAAAAATTGCGCAACATATGCGGAGACAGATTTTCCATTAAGCTGGTGGTATTGGCTTAGTTAATAATGTTTTCAGTTCATTAACTGGAGTGCCCTAGCACAGAGCTCTGCTCACTGTCCTCGGGAGCCAGGCTGCTGCTCCTGCATGCCAGCATTCCCCTGGAGCCTGCTCAACAGTGCACCCACCTGCATGCTTTTAGAACACCTCATGCCCTGAAAAGCAAAAAGCCATGTTTTTTCCCCACCTGTGTACCCCGTGTGAGTTTAGGTTGGATATTAGGGAAAATTGCTTCACATAAAGGGTTGAAACAGGTTGACCAGAGGAGGAGGTTGAGTTCCCATCCCTGAAGGTAGTGAAAAGATATGTAGATGTCTTTTCAGTGGCACTTGCGGACATGGTTTAGTGCTGGATTTTGCGATGCTGGGTTGGACTTAATGATCTTAGAGACCTTTTCCAACCTAAACAATTCTAGGATTCTCTCCTGCCTCCGAGGGTGGCCTCCCTTTCCATGCTGATCAGGTGGTGAAAGTAACATGGAAGGCAATGGGCTGTGGGAGAATGGACATGGCACCTTGCAGGATGCTGTTTACGATGGATGTTACGTTGGCCACGTTTCAGACACGCAGGTTTGCAAGGCTGGGAGGAGGGATATTCCCTGGGGGTTCTTCTCATGTGATTTCAGACACGAGCTAGCTGCTCTGCTCTGAAACATCCTCTGGAGGGCCTGGCTGTTCTGCAAAGGGCACATAGAAGATGAACCTCACTGGACTAAACCTGTACTTTGTGAATGCCACCTTTCATCATTGTTTTTAAATCACCCCCAAGAAAACCAATTGTTTTAATTTAACACTTGCCAATAAAGTGGTTTATAATTCTCTCTTTTTTTTTTTTTTCTGGATACAGATTTATTTTTTTAATTATGTGGCATCTAACTGTGTTTTAATCTACTTTGAAACTGATACTACTGGAATGAGCAAACATGACTGAAAACATTGTATATATCTCTTAATGCACAAAAGGCAATTCCTAGAGCAACAGGAGATGAGTAACAGGGTAGATGATTACGTTTTCTATTGAAAAGAAAGGATAACAAAATGTGATGCATTGCCACTAATCTTTAGAAAAGAAGACTAATTAAATTATAGGTGCTAAAGTTAAGAGAAACAAAGCTACTGGGAGAAACAAAATGCTGTTAGAGTAAATGAAAAATGTAGGAAACATGAATATCACTGAACAAAAGTAAACTAGGAAAGCAAGGAAAAACTCAGTATGGCTGAAATTAAACTTTTCAAAATGCCGTTTGACCAAAAATGCATCTTCACAATTTATAAATTTGACCTAACACAAGCAAGGGCAACTAGTGACTTGCAGTTAGTGTGTACGAGATTACATGAGCTTTACTGGAATGTGAAGAGCAAATACTTACACAATCTCAGTTGGTTTTATGTCTACATCAGAAACATAAAGCCTCCAAAAAATTGATTTGTCTCACATTACAAGAAATAGAATTCCTAATGAGACAAGTGATCATTTTGTATCAGTGTCCATCTAAGAGGCTGTTGCGATGCTTCTGTCTGGGGATTGCATGTTTCTGGAATTCAAGATGAGCTACTTTGAAAGGAACAAAATACAGAAGCAAAATGGAGATGAAATTGTAGAATATAAGGTCTAAATAGTGAAGAGAGAAATTCTGAAGAACTGGAGTGTTTGCAGTGTCTTGCTCTAGGACAAACAAACATCTGGAAGACTGCAATAGACCCTAACCGGTGCTGAGGCTGCAAAGGGAAATGTTTCACTTCTCTTACGCATTTTTTTCTGTGGCTAAAGCAGGTGGGCAGCGAGAAATTGAGGTGTGATGTGAAAATGGACAGGGGACGCTTTTTTTCACTCTTTGACAGTCATGGGATCCAACGTGAGTGTGGTGAGCAGCCATTCCCATGAGGCATTCTCAGTTGCTGTTCAGCTTCCCAGAGTCTGCTGCAAATGTCATAATTTGTCCCTCCCCGCCTCTGAGGCAGCAGAGTTCGCACAAACTGTGCTGCAGCCATTTGAAGCCAGACAGGCCCTTGGTGATTTCTGGAAGAGCTTCATTCATCCTGCTTGGCTTCTATCCAAGGAGATGTTTTCTTCTCAGGAGGTCCTTGTAGAGACGTCCCAGGTGGCTTTCAGAAGTGGAAGATATTAGTTCCTGACAGCTGTGCCAAGGGGCTCCTCATGCAGCATAACTCCTCAACAGGGGGGGACTGTCTGGGGATAAATAATCCCTCTCTGCTACCTCACAACCTTCATGTTGTCCTTGTTTAATTCAGTTTCACTTCAGTTCCTGTCATTATGGAAACACTGCACAGAAATGTTACTGGATAATAGCTGGTGAAAAATTGTCTGTCCTGTCCTAGGTTTATGCAGCTGTCACTGGCTTTCTGTCCTACCCAAGCCATCTGTCCAGCCCAGAACTGAAATCCTGGCCATGTCATGTCTTCCAGCTCTGCCAGCGTCAGACTCCATCTAGACCACACACGGTGGCTGTTCCTGCAGCTCAGTATGGACACATGCTAAAAGGGGGTAATGTCAACATGCACAGGGCTCTGCTGATGCCCCGGTGGGTTAAACTGGAGTTGGCATCAGTAAGGAAGACTGCGATGGGGAGCATCATGTTGGATCACCTCACATCTTCCCAAGCATAGTGAACTGTTTGCTAGTTAAGCCTGTTTTTATTCATGACTGTACTGTTTAGTTTTCATGTTAGGAATTGTGCTTATTGTGAAGGGTCATGGGATTTTGTCAGGAAAGCTGGTGGGAGTACGCCCGAGAGGAGGGTCCGTGCACAGTAACAGCCACACACAGAGCACACACTTGGTAAAAGCTCTTTGTAACCTTACTTTCCAGGTCCAGCTCCCTTCCCTTTAGATTGCAGGCTGGGGAGTACAATGTTTATTCACAGAATACACTACAAAGAAACTAACACAGCGATTAAATTATTAAATGCACAAATATCCACAAGTATCAAACTAAGGTAAAATCAGTTACTTCTAAAAGGACTATTAACAAGTACTCATTATTTGGACACCAAGCATTTAAATCTCTTCCCATTGTCTTGAGGCTAAATGTTAGAAGTCCCATGAGATCTTGAGGTAAAACACATGCCAGCAGCTGTGGCACGTTTTGGCACCTTTAAGAAACAGAATCATGGAATCATTAACATTGGAAAAGACCTCTGAGTTCATCAAGTCCAGTCACAACCCCGGCACTGCCATCTTCACCACTAAACCGTGTCCCCAGGTGCCACAATTAATGAAGATTAGAGGAACTGGAATACTTTAACAATATCCACGATGTGCTAACCAGCACATCAGACCAGGACTGTCATAGTTCACATTAAATCCAAACTGCTTTATCCTTGTCAGTACTTCCTGAGATTAACTAGGCCCCGTATCCAAGACGTTGTCTGTGTAACCAGTTGCTCCTCCCTCACAATACTACTTTCCATTGGGAATGGGCTGTTCCAACAGAACAACCCAAGTTGTTCCATCAGCTCTCTCCCTCTCCTGCAATCCCTTTCATACAGCCCCTACCTACAATTTTGTAATCCCTTTCCATACTGTCCAGATCCTGCTCCCATGTTCAAGCATGCCCATACACAGAGAGTTCATCCCAGACTGATCTCCATCTTTCCATGGTCCCTGGGCACATCTCCCTACTCTGTAGTTATTCTGCACATCTCAGGGTCAGAGGTTGCTGCTTCCTTCCTCTGCTCTGACACCCAGATGAACACACATACACGGAAGCTGCTGCTTGGCCATTTGACTGGGGTGCCTCCTGCCTGTTAGCTATTCATGGGATCAGAGGATCGCAGAATGGGTTGGGTTGGAAGTGACCCTAAAGATCACCTAGTTTCAAACCTCCATGCCATGGGCAGGGATACCATTCATTAGACCAGGCTGCTCAGGGCCCCATCCAACCTGGCCTTGAACACCTCCAGGGATAGAGCTAAAAAAAGCTCACAGGTTTCTGAATTCCTGATCACTCCTCTTAGTATTTGTTCTACCAACTCATCAGCAGGTGAGGACAAGAGAAAATGGCCTTAAATTGTGCATGGGAAGGTTCAGATTAGATATTAGAACAAATACTTTTTTCACTGAAAGAGTAGTTAGCCAGTGGAATAAGTTGCCCAGGAAGGTGGGGGATTTACCGTCTCTCAAAGTGTTCAAGTGGATCTGGCGCTTGAGGATATGTGTGATTATGGAGGGGTTAGGAATGATTATGGTGGTGCTGGGTTGACACTTGGACTCAATGATCTTGAGGTCTCTCACAACCTTGATGAGTCTCTGATTCTGTGAACAAGCAAGGCTGAAACAATTGCCCCTGACCCTGCCAAGGCAATCCCACCACACTCCCCGCACACCACCTCCCGTTGCTCACAGGGACCACCACGGGCCACGCCGCCTGGGGTCCTGCCCACCCACACCAGCCTCCCCCGTCCTGTTCTGTCCAAGCCTTCTTTCAGGACGCACCTCTGGGCTCACCCCTTGCCCTGTGGACGCTGTCTGTAGCCCTGTGCTTGGGGTCTGTACCGTATGGACGGGTCTGCAGCCCTATGGATGGGTCTGTAGCCCTATGGATCGTGTGTAGCCCAGTGGATGCGGCTGTTCCCCCCGGGGCAGGGCCCGCGCGGCCCCTCCCGCAGCCGCCAGGTGGCGCCAGAGCGCCGCGGGAGCGGGACCGGGGATGGGGATCCCACCGGGATCCTCCCGATAGCAGCGCCAGAGAGAGGCTGAAGATTTTCAGGCGCTGGAAACGCCCGCCCTCGGCAGGCTCAGCCCCGCAAGGCAGCGCCGGTGGCGGCGCCCGCCGAGGTCGCGGGGCGCCCGCGGCTGTCAGGCGCTCACCGGCGTCCAGAAAGCAGCCAGTGAAACAAATAGCAGTTAAGTCGTTTATAAATAAATATCATTTTGAGGCACACAGCAGGCTGTTTGAGCGCTGTAGGTGCTCGGGGGAGGCAGCAGCCCGGCAGCGCCCGGGCACGACTGCCCGGAGCCGTCCCCGCCTTCGTGCCCGACACCGACCCGCCCGGCCGGCCAGGACCACGGGAAAGAGCAAAAGTGAGCTTTGAGACCAGCTTTTATGGCTGGGGGAAGATCCCGCCCCGAAGAGTACGGCGAGCAGGTGGAAGGAGGTGATCCTGCCCCTCTGCTCGGCCCGAGCGAGGCCACGTCTGCGCTGCTGTGTCCGGCTCTGGGCTCCTCAGCACAAGCCAAGTGGCTACTGCAGAGGGCCCAGTGGAGGACCACGAGGATGATAAAGGGACTGGAACACCTGTCTTACGAGGAGAGACTGTGGGAGCTGGGCCTGCTCAGCCCAGAGAAGACTGGGATCTCATTAATGCAGATAAATATCTCAAAGGCAGGTGCCAAGACGCCAGACTCTTCTTGGTGGCGCCCAGAACGAAGAGCAATGGCCATAAACTAAAACACAAAAAGTTTCACCTCAACATGAGGAAGAACTTCTTTATACTGAGCGTGGCAGAGCACTGGAACAGGCTGCCCGGGGAGGGCGCGGAGTCTTCCTCTCTGGAGGCAGTCAGAACTCACCTGGATCCATTCCTGTGCCACCTGCCCCAGGTGCCCCTGCCTTGGCCGCGGGGTCCGACTGGATGACCTCCAGCGGCCCCTTCCCACCCCAACGACCGCGCGCTCCTGCCAGACGTTCCGGCGGCCCCGGGAAAGAGGCGGTGGCGGGCGCTGGGGCCGCCCCTCTCCCGCCCACTGCGGCCCGCCCAGGGCCCGCCCGGGGCCGGCTCCGCAGCGGCGGCCGGAGCTGCAGCCGCCGCCCGCCCGCCCGCCCGTCGCAGCGCCGGCGCTGCCGCGGTGCCCGGCAGGGAAGATGGCGCCGTCCCACGTCCTCAAGTGCTGCCAGAGGGTGCTGGCCTGGGTGCCCGTGGCCTTCATCGCCCTGGTCGTGGCCTGGTCCTACTACGCCTACGGGGTGGAGCTGTGTGTGTGTGAGTGCACCGGGAGGGTGGCGGGCGCCGGGAGCTGCCGCCCGGGCGGGCGGGACCCTCCGCCGCCCGCCTCCTCCGCTGCGCCCGGGCGGGATGGCTGCCTTCTGCGCCCGCCCCGGGCTCTCCTGCGGGCGGGCGGGAGGAGACCCCTGCCTCGGGCGTTCCCTCCCTCCCTTCCTCCCGCCGGGGACGGGTTTACCTGTTGTCCTCCCGCCCTGAGGCGCCTCATGGCGGCGGGGTCCCGGCCCGGGGCCGCCCGTGGAGCAGCGAGGGACGGGAACGGGGAGAGAAGGAGGCCCAGGCGGGGGGTCCGGAGCGCTTGCTCTGGGGACAGGCACCTCTCGAGGGCTCAGCCCCCGGTGTCTCCGCAGGAGGGGTTTCCCCTCTCCATGTGTTCATCCCTCTGGCTGATGTATCAGATAACTCCTTATGGGTGTAGAGGAGTGTTCCTTCCACCCCCTTCCCCCCTTTAATTAAGATGCCCGGTGTCATTGAAGCATAATGAGGTTGGAAACATCCAACTTAAGCAGGCTGGGTAGAGGATTTAGGGCTTATGGGGTTTTGTCAGGCCGTGTCCAGGCTTTCTGGACAAGGGCTTGTCCTTATGTAAATCTGACTTACAGCCGGTGTTGGTCAGGGTGATATTTACCCTTTACTGCCTTCAGGAGGAAACTTCAGTTCGGGAGGACGTTGGCTTTCTCTGGGCAGCGTAAATGGAGTGGAACTGTGATGTGCAGTATTCATCAGACTTGGTAAAACTTGGAAGCAGCATAGGAAAACTAAGGAACGCGTTATTGAGCATTTGGCATGTTTAAGTAAGGAAGCTGAAATGAATAAAAAAACCCTCAAAAGTATGAAGAACTATTTTAAGCTACGTATAGGTATGCATAGTATCTGTAAGTCCTTGTGCTTGCTATTTGTGTAAACTGTGCTTTGATATCTCTAGCTAGAAATAAAAGTTTTGCATATACTTTATATCTGGATAATTAGAACTAATCAGTTACTTTTTCTGCGAGGAGTGTTTTTGATAACTTTTCTGAATGCTTATGTTATTTCACAGCCTCTTGTGTTTAGAGATGTGGACTGGAACATGAACCACAGCAAAAAGTTACTTGGACTTTAAATAGTAGAGATATTGTTGTAAAATAATGCTTGATGAGCATTTCACTCCATGAAATGTTGCCATGAGATGGTTGTAAATACGTCTGTGCATTCAAAAATCATGCTTAAAACTATAAACGCTTAGGACCAAGTTTAAGACAGAGAGGTGTGGGTTGTTGTCGAAGTAGTCCAGAAAGGGGCTGTGTTAGGTTATAGACTCACATTTTCCAGGTTTTCTGTATGTTACAGTCTGATCAGCATGACAAAAGGCAGATTAGGTCTATTCATTTTTTCTCTTAAGCAAAGAACAAAAACCGAGAGATTAAGAGACTTGCCTAGGGTCGCACAGGTGGGTCTCTGGCTGAATTGGGAGCAGAACCTCAAGCTCCTGAAGTCCCAGCTTTGTGTTTTGATCACAGAGTGGGTCAGGACCAGGTGTTGGTGGATGATTTCTCTTTTGCAAGCACAGAGAAGGGGCTAAGAGCCCTTCTGAGTTCATTTGTGTGAAAATTATTGAAAGGGTTGGCTCCTGTTCATGCGAGAACTTTTGCATCTATAAATCTGGTTTCTAGACTTTTACAGTTGTTACTTGTCTAAATCATACTTGATGACCAAGGATTTTATTTTTCTGTGAGTTTTTTCCGTTGTGGATTTGGAGGGTTTTGTTGGGTATTTTGTTTGTTTTTAATCCGTTGTCTTTTATTTCCGCTCTTGATAAAAAATCAAGTCATCAAGGAAAAGCAAAGGTGGTTTGTGTTTTTGCAAGGTCTTTTTGGTGTTGTGGGTTTTTTTTCCTCTGTGTGCTTTTCCACTGCAGTTGAGTTCAAAGTAGCATAAAGAGGATTTATAGCAGCATACAGGATTTTCTGTTTCTCTTGGCAGGTATGTTTACTTTCTCCCAGTGCTCCTTATGTTCTATTTGTTCTAAGAACTACTGCGCTGTGTACTGTGAGGAAGAGCAAGGATGTGCCTTCAGCACACAGCTAATGAGTGAGGTGATGCTGGTCTCTGCAGACGGTAACATAGGGCGGGTGCAGAACGAACCAGGGCTTGTGGCTTCGGTAAAAGCTGATGTGTGCCTGGTGAAGGAAAGGGAGATGGAGGAAGGGAAGCTTTAGAAAAGAGAAGGCACAATAGAAAATGTCAAGTAAATACTAAGACTAAAAGAGAAATTGAAACCCCACAGACACCAGTGCTTCTTCGAAAGTTATACTTAAAGATTAGATAAATGTTAAGATGTGAGGCTAACAGGGTAACAGGAAGAGAGAAAGCCTTTATTTCCTCAACTGTTTCTTCTTCCTGGTCTTTTTTTCCTCCTTGTAGTCCTTGCTCATTTATTAAAGGTTAAGCATATATATGCAGTTAGTAAACGAGATGGGAAGCCAAGCTTAATTGAGTGTCGTAAAATATCCCTAATAAAGTAGAAGATAGTAAAGTTGGTCCTGGTGCTTTCATCACATCCCCTTTTTCCCTTTCAGTTTTTCTTCTCTGTGCTGCTTGCCCCACCCTCCTCTGCTGGGATGCTCAGATGTTGCTCAATGTCATGCTTTTGGTGTCTGATGGAATCAGTCTTAGTCTGTAATTCACTGCCAGTATGTATTTAGGCCTCTTCTATAACCCTAAATTATATTACTTACATACTGGCTGTGAACACTGAGGAGAACTGGTATGGATAAGATGAAAGGAGACTCATGAGCTTGTCTGTTGTTTTCCTCCCTTGGAAACTGCCAGCATCGTTCTATCTCTCTGAAGCTGTTGCACACTGGCTTATTTAGACCACTGTTGCTGTGTTGTTGTGACCCATCAGGTAAATTAGCTGTTAAGCTAATTGGAAAGGTGAAAGTAGCCAAATGTGAGGAAGTGTCAGCAGAGTGTAAAAATCTGCGAACGCGTAACTGAAGGAACTGCACAAGGCTCAAGGCAGCATCTCATTCAGAGGTTTAAGTGCTTTGAAGTAGAAAAGCCTGAACACTTTCTTATTAGGTTATTTCTTCTTTTCATGCATAACTTGCCCAGAGCTCTGCTTGCAAGAAAGCACACCTAGCAATACATGAAGGATGTTATAAAATAGCTTTTTGTTAGTTTAAAACTATTTCATGTGTTCTTTCTTGTCATCAAAACATGTTTTGCTTTTAACATCGCTTTTGTGAACAATGGCTATACTATGCTGGTGTTGAATTGGACTGATTGTGTCTGCTTACCACATCTCTCAGATGCCCAGAGAGAGTGGAGCGCTTCTCTTGTGGTGTGTTTTCACTTATGGCTGACTTGTATTTTATTATCTATCCTATCTATTGTTTTTGTAGGTGAGGGGCTGTAATAAAGACTGGCTAGAGGGTGGTCAGAAGACACTGTGTTTTGACACACGTAGTCCGAGTTTGTGGGTCAGCCTCTTTCTTACCCTTTTGCTAAAACACTAGCAGACTTCGGTAGTGCATTCTGCACTGAGGAAAAAAAAGTTAACTTTGGCTGAATTGTATGCAGTTCTTAACTAAAGTGTATTGGCTGTTATTTTTTTTTTAAAGGTAATAACTAAAAATCTTATTCAGGTTAGGTTTTCACTTCTGTCGTGAGAACTATATTTTCAGAAAATCACAGTCCTGACTCTTCTCCCCAGGGCAAGAGTTTTAAAGACAGTGACTTGTTTTACCTATTTGCAAGGCTTGAGAATGTACAATTGTTTTCATGCATCAAGCTCTGCTAAGTATGGAAAAACGTGATTTTCAAAGCTATGGGAGTAACTAGTTGTATATTCTTTTCATAGCATCTAATTGCTTTTTTTTTGTTAATACAGGGTAATGTCTAATGTGTCTAAAATCTCAGCAAAGAAACCAGTTTGTAATTTAGGATGCGTAACTTCATGTTAATAGTTCAAATTATACTCCTTGCTTTCCAGGAGACTGCAATAGCTCTTGTCAGTAGGGAGATAGCTCTAATTTCCCCAAAGCACAATCCGTATGAGAAGCACATGGTGATCTGTTGTAATGCTTCCATCTGAGGAGTCTGTTGCATAAACAGAAAGAAGGTAACTCCATCTGCCTCCTCCAGAAGAAATCTCTACTGAAAATGCTAATGCAGTATCTCCCAAGCCATGGCAAGGTGATACTAACAGCAGAGTGTCAGTAACTTCTGATTTCAAACTACAGAAGACGCTGAAGCATCAGCACTGAAGTACAACATTTGCATGTTAAGCATGTAGAAAGCACTCCCGTAGGAAAAGAGGGCTACTTTTGCAAGAAAAGGAAAGCAAATTAAACAGGTTAGATCGTTAGTTACATTTAACTATGTTCATGTGCCTCTCAGGAATTTAAAAATACAGACGTTGAACCACTCTGCATACAGTTAGTGCTGCTGTAATGTCTCCATGTCAGCATGCATATTACCATCTTAAATGAGAACCTTTTCTGTAACTATAAATGAGTAGAATTTCTGTTGAGGTGCTCAAACTGGATACAGATTATTGGAAAACTAAGTGCTCAGCTTGAGTAGAAAGATTATCTTCATATATGGTGTTTGGCATTGTACTGGTCATTCTAGTTTATAGGAACAGATGGGCATGTGCCTTTTGTAAGGCATGAAATCTGCTCTCTTACCAGTCCTCTAATGAAAAAATTGTTCCAAGTGCAACAGAACTAATCAGCCTGGTTTCTTGAGGAGTTGTCTTGTGTTGGCTCTTTCTTCTGCCGTCAGAAGGACTCCATCCCTCTCTTTTCTCCCAGGCCTCTGTTTGCAGTGCCCACCCCAGCCCTCTGTTGTCAGTTTTCCCCTGCATCTGCTAAACCATTCCTGACAGCTCTGCAGTAGTTGGCATCTTTCCTTGATCCCTAGTTAACCATTTGGTTAAAAAGAAGTGTGATGCAGTGGCCGGTTTGGTGTTGCTTGGCTTGCCCAGGGGACGAGGCAGAGAATGAGCCATCTGGGCTCAGAGCAGCTGTTTGCTAACAGGGAGTGTGGGCTTGTCTCTTCCACCCATCCAACAGCTTTGAGGAAACTTACTGCCATATACTTAGTGCGAGACCCCCACTGAGCCTCAACACTTGTCTGAAGCTGGTCCACGGGCAGGATGGCTTTGGAGTAGGGGAGAGAAGGGGCTTAGGGAAAGCAAGGGGATGAGTAAGTGTCTGAGCTGAAGCAGGAAGGCTTCCTGTGGTTTTACTTCCTTGTAGCTGTGATCACTCATTGCTGCAGTGCTTTCTGATTGCCTTTTAGGTGTGGACTGTAAAGCTTTTCATCTTGCTTTCAAAGGGCTCGGATAGTATGAGTATTTAAGATTTTGGAAAATAGGTTCTCTCAAATTTTTCTCTGGTAACAACAGTAGGAGGTTTGTGTATTCCTTGAGTTACAACAGTGGTCTAGAAGTCACTTTCATTTTTAATCAGGGGATTTACATTACTTGGTCACTTCTGAGTCTGTTTTCCTACCAGATGCTGTGGATAAAAGGACCAGAATTTCAAGTGTATGCTTTCAGTAGACATTACTTTGAGGTCATTGACCCTCTGCATACTGTGAACTTCAGGTTCTGTCAAAATTTCAATAATTAAAACTTTGTTCTCTAGTGACTCATATTTTTATGAGTGAATGTAGACATGCTTTTCTTAATGGAAGAATTTTCAGTGTTGAAAGAGTTCAGTGTTAAAAGAGCTGAGTTCTTGTACACCTGTGACAGGTGAAACACTTGATGGCACTGTACCTACTTTTGGAACTCGAGACTGCCTGTGATGGAAAATGGGAGTCGGATAGATTCTAATTGTCTGTCTAAAGTTGTGCCTGTGACTGCTGGGGGTTCATGCCGTTCATTTTTCATTCATTCAATACATTAGTGTTTGTTCAACGGTATCCTACAACTGTAAGAGTCTGTCCTGGTTTAACGTGTACTTTCCTTGCAAGTGTTATAAACTATAGGTTCCTCAAACAGCTTTTATGGAGTTTTCAATTCTGTTAACTCCTTCTCAGCTGGTGCATAGTCTTCCTGTAACAAGATGAGAATCCATTTTTCTTCATTAGTATCTTTGAAATTTAATAGAAACATTTGAGAAGTAAGCACAGACCACTTTTTCGGTGTAAGCTGAATCTCCACCAAGGCATGAGTCATGTATAAAAGGGGTAATCAGAATGTAACAAATACATTTGTTTTTTTAGCCACTTCCCCAATATTACTTCCTTCTGCTGTCATTAAATTGTTTTCTGTGGGATGTGCTTAACTTCTCCTGTTCTGGGTCACGGATTTTTCACCCTCTTCTGCTCCCCCCCGACTCCCACCCCAATCCTCAGTGGGGTGCCTCCTACCTAACCTTTGACTGTCTTCTCTTATCTGTGCTAAAAATCAAGTTCCTCCTCTGCAGCATTTCAGGCTTCTTTTTTTTCCAAAAGACCAAATGCCTCATCCATTCCTTACTCACATTCCGTTTTGACTATTAAAATTGTCTTACAAGATCAGGGAAGAGAACTGGATCACAAGAGCAGCAGCTTTGCCTCTGCAGTTTCTGCAGCAGTCTCTCTGATGCTATATATGGTGCAGCATTGTCTCAGATGTGAAGCACGGAACCATTTTAATCATATGATTTACCGAGAGATCGAGTGAGGGTTTTAATGCAGCGAGGTTTTTTTGTTTGTGGTATTTCACTTGTGCGTCTTGATGTGTGTTTGTCTGCAGACAGGGTAATTTTTATGTGTCTGTTGTGAAGTGCTAAGCATGGAAAGCTGGCTTGTTTTTTTTCTCTCTCTCTTTTTAAGCCTTTTGTGATGAAAATAATTTAGAGGTGGAAGTAATAATTCCTCTGGAATTAGGTAAGCTGCCACTGCAGAGAGAATGAAACAAAATAGCCATTAAATCTAAACTTGAGAGGGAACAGACTTTGTGTTTGAAGAGACCTAAACAGATAGTTATTGTATAAGCTGTTTTGCAGTTGTCTGTGGTAGACTTAAAACTTATGTTAAGTGCCTCAGCTACTGCCTTGTCACAGTGTGAATGCAGACAACCTGTTATTGTACTGTTCCTGTTGACAAGTAGTCATTGCTTTTAGTTTTGTCAAGTTTGGTTTAAAAAAACCAGAGAAGTCAAGTGTATTTCCACAATGCTGCGATTGATTGTACCTAAAGGCTTTCATCTCTTTATTTTTTGACGTGCAGATTTACCCAGATGTTACAAAGGAGCCCAAAACTTGCGGCAAGATTTGGTTTCTCTTCTGTTTTGAAAAACCCTATGTAGCTAACATTCAAGTTTAGTTTTTTACAGCGTCTGAAAAAGGATGCAATTTCTGCATAGGATTTTTGTGATAATTTTGAACTTGTGTATATTTCTATCTGTTTAATCTGCTGCTCCTTAAGTTTCATGTTGGGGGGGTTAAATAATTGTATTTTTTTAAAAGCTTGAGTTCAGCATAGTAATTGCACAGAGATGTTACTTGCTGTGTCTCATGGTAGCTACCTGCTGAAATAAAGCTAAAGCAGGAACTGGTGCAGGGACTAGGCTTGAACTTTTTAAATAATTCATAATGTAGACAGATTTTGAATTTTGACAATGCAAAGCTTAAAAACCATTGATCACTAGATTCAGGCCTTTTTTTTCTCTTTTGTGTGGCCTTTTTTTTCTGTTAATATTCTCTAATTTGTAAATATCCTGTTTCTCTCTACTATGCACACTTGCAGACCCACTTGGGAAACCGTACTGCCAAGGAGCTGTTAGGATTGGAAACAAGGATCTATTTGTGAGCAGAAATTATGGTCTGGAGAGCTGTTAGGCACATACAGGGCTTCAGGAGCTGTGCTTCCTTGCCTCAGCTGCATGGTTTTGTGATAGTCTCCTACTGTGTGATAGTGCTCTCCTCTTGCTGCATGGCTTCTCTGGAGTCTTCAGTGAGGTGGATGCACTCCCCGATCCCATCCTGATTTTTGTTTCTGTGTAGCTTCTCAGGAGACAACAGGTTTAAGGGTCCGAGTCAACTCACACCTAGCCATAGATGTTTATAAGTAATCACTCTCCTGTTGTTCCCATAACAGTGTGGTTTGCTGACTTACATCCTAAGCCAGCAGTAATCGTTTACTGTTCTTCACAGACATGATTTCCCACCAGTGCAGCACACTCCAGTGCTTCACCTGCAACTATAGATGTTTTTGCGACTGCATGTGGTAGCCTAGGAAGGTGACAGAAAAAGTTAATTCTCTTAATAGGTGTCATTTGTGCATCAAACCCTGTTTGTTTCTTGCTAGACACTTTGCCAGTCCTGCAATGTTACATCCAGCGCTTTGCCATGGGAGTCCTAATGCATCTCTGAGGTGTCATAGCCAGCACTGTTTCTTCCCTTTGCACGCACTGCATTAGGATTTATAGATTTCAGCTGACCCTGGGGTACAGAATCACAGAAGCAGCTGGGTTGGAAAAGATCTCTGAGGCCAACACCACCTGGTCTACTAGACCATGGCACTAAGTGTCATGTCCAATCTCTTCTTGAATACTTCCAGGGATGGTAACTCCACCACCTCCCTGGGCAGCCCATTCAAATGTCCAGTCACTCTGTTTGTAAAGAACTTCTTTGTAATGTCTAGCCTCAAGCTCCCCTGGCAGAGGTTAAGACTGTGCCCTCTTGTCCTACTGCTGGTTGCCTGGGAGAAGAGACCCACGCCCACCTGGGTCCAGCATCCTCTCAGGTAGTTGTACAGAGTGATGAGGTCGCCCCTGAGCCTCCTTCTGTCCAGGCTAAACACCCCCAGCTCCCTCAGCCTCTCCTCATAGGACTTGTGCTCAAGTCCCTTCACCAGCCTCGTTGCTCTTCTCTGGACCT
>JAWMRA010000001.1:44139988-44256692 GCA_035584735.1 Pseudotriccus pelzelni | reverse complement strand
AGAATCATAGAATCAGATGGGTTGGAAAGGACCTCTGAGATCATTAAGTCCAACCCTTGATCCACTACCACCGTCATTACTAGATCATGGCACTAAGTGAAACATCCAGTCCATGATGGAGCCCTGGGTATGGCTGTTTACCTGCCTGCCCATGAGAAGTGGTGAATGAATTCCTCTCAACCCATGGGTTTTCTCACTTTTACCTTTCTGATTCTCTTTCCCCTCATACTGTTGGGGGGAGGGTGAACAAGAGGCTGTGTGGTGCTTGGTTGCCAGCTGGGCTTACACTACAAAATCTGGTTAAATGAAGTTAAGCTCTGCAGAAACCAAAACAGATACTATATTTGCTCTTAACCAATCAAGATGTTCAGTGGTGTCTCTGTACTACCAAACACTCACCTTCAAAGTTCTTCCAGAAAGACCAGTAATTTCTCCATCTTTAGGTTCTACAATGGTACATGTAGTTACATCACCACTGCCTGTTGTGTCAATTATATCAACTATCTTCGGTTTCCCATCAGTCGTAATCTGAAAATATGAGCACCAGAAAACTGAAAATGTAGTTGATTACCCTTAAGCACACGAACCAGGAAAGTTCTCATTTTTCTTATCAAAAACAGCAACTAACTTTCTTAGACACTAAACTTTAACTGAAGGACATAAAACCAACTTGAACCTGGTTATATTTTAAATGAACGAAGACCAACATGTTCATCTTTCTGGTTTATACAGATCCACTTATTTCTAATAAGGACTTAGAAGAGAAACAAGTAAAACCACTGTATCAACAAAGCACATGCAGCCTCACTTTAAAACCAAGCCTAAATTTGGAAAAACTACTTTTTGTGGTCAAATTATTTGGTGTGTTGCTTCCACCTGCCCATTCTGGCCAAATGTTACAGTAATGAGTGCACAACTAACAAAATGAAAGGTGAAGTACAAGCTCTCAGAAGCTTGAGTCTCTTAACTGAGCTTAAACCTAAAAGGAACACAAGTTACCATCATCTCCTTTTTCCTGCTTCAAGGATTCTGCTTCACTGTTAGTAGCTATGGCTCTATACTCCTAATACTCATCTAAGGAGCATTTTTACCAGAGCAAGGAGAAAAAGAGCTGACTACCTATGAGGAGTTTATGAGTATACATTTAAAGCCTCCTCAAATTAGATCAAAACTAGCCCTGATGGACTTTACAGTAGTTGTGGGTAACTAAACAACATCAAAATAGAAATTACTAACCCATCTAATGTTCCTTTCACCTGGAGGAACCTTCTACACAATTACCAATAGTATAGTTAAGATTTTTTTATTCATTTAACATTTAGCAAAAATACCCAAAGTTACTTTCTTGCAATAACATTCTTCATCTAGGAGCTACTGTAGGAGTTTATTCAGCAAATAAACTATACCCATATATAGCAACATTTGCCTGAAGGGCAATATGAATTCAGAGGGCTGGAGCACCTCCCCTATGAGAACAGGCTCAGAGAGCTGGGGTTGTTCAACCTGGAGAAGAGAAGGCTCTGGAAAAACCTTATAGCAGCCTCCCAATACCTAAAGAGGCCCTTAAAAAAATTGGAGAGGAACTTGTTAGAAGGGCACAGACAGTGATAAGACAAGGGGGAATGACTTTAAAGGAGGGTAGATTCAACTAGACATAAGGAAAAAAATGTTTACTATGAGGATGGTGAAACACTGGAAGAGGTTGCCCAGAGAGGTGGTGGATGTCCCATATCTGGAAATATTCAAAGGCAGGCTGGACAGGGCTCTGAGCAACCTGATCTAGTTGAAGATGACCCTGTTCATTGCAGGGGGGTTGGACTAGTTTGCCTTTCAAGGGCCTTTCCAACTCAAACCATTATACGATTGTATGAATTGATCATATGCACATATTTTTCCAGTCCTATATTAAAAAAAACAACCCCCCAAAACTCAACAACAACAAAAAAAAACCCCAATCCAGAAAAATAACAAGCAATGCCCCAATAAAAACAGGCAAAACCAACAAAAAACCAGAACAAACAAAAAAATTCCAAACCCACAGCAACCATAAAAAGAGCATCAATTTCACTTCCCAGAAACAAATACGGCTTTTGAAGAGTCTTGTTAAAGAAGAACTTCCATTACAGAAAGCAACACTACTTCTCTGTTAATAGAAATTCATGTTCGCTTAAGAAAATCATTAAAGCATGTTAACCTGGTAAAACATCCACTGAACAACAGTTACATAATAGTGAAAATTTACTTGGGGAACAGCGCATAGGCACTAAACCAATATATTTTTCTAGCATTTTTAGTTAATGCGTTCAAATGTCAGTCTCAACTCACTGAAAAGTCAAGAGCTGTTCCAACAATAAAGCAACTGCAAGCCAAAGCTGAGATTAATAGCACTGGACATTTTTCGATATGCCTTTACTCAAAATGAACTATTCAGTGATCAAAGTAAAAGAAATCAAGAATGAAAAGGTAATCCGAGGTGACATCTTTGAAGTAGGCAAGTTATACAGCAACAGGTGGCCAGAACACAGATTTATGCTGCAGCAAGCTTGGGTAGTTTTAGACGTTGTTTTCTAGCCAGACAGACAACATGCAACTCCTACACTATGGGGCTCTTTGCCTCCTAGCTGAGTCCCAGCAGGTCTGCACATGCACGTAAGTTTGTACAGTCAGAACCAACAGATCAAAGTCTTCCAGTCAGACACAAGAAACTCAAGATTTTCACATGGTCCAAGGTTCAATTCCTAAAAGTAGCAATTCAGACAGTTTCACGGTCCTTTAGCGCAAGTAACTGATACGGCTGCTTCTGCTGACCCGACCTGCTGTTCGGCACACTGCCCACCAGCAGTAATGCTACAGTGAAGCTCAGAGTTCAGCTCTGTTTTGCTTTTCAACTCTTGTAATTCTGAAGAAAAAATTATAATAATAAAAAAATAATTACATGAACTTGATCGATTTCCTTATGCGAACAGAAAAGTCCTGAACTAATGAACTGATTACAGACAGAAGATACATTTTAGTACCTTTCGCAGTAAAATTCAAAAAATTAAGAACTCTTATACAAATATTTTATACTGTATTTATTAAAAAACCCTCAATCCTACCTTTATTATCATGGTTTGCCTACAGCCATTTGAAAAACAAGTAATAGTCCAGAAGTTTAAAACTGAAAATTATTTTGTTGTTTATATATTTCTGCTTGAAGTTTGAAAAACCTACTTACATATTAGCTCCAATTTCACAAAACAAATACACTGATAAATTGAACACACTAAAAATAATCCATCTGCATAATCCTGGCAACTGATCAATATAACAGAAATAGAGGAGCACCAGTAATTGTGACAATCCCAATGGAAAAGGGAAAGCCAGATGCATTGAGCATGTTTTTGCCAGCCCATACAATGTTACTGACTTCAACTGGCAGCTACTGTAGCAACAAGAGAGGAACAAATTTTTCAGCACTTGGGTCATGGGACAGCTGGTTATCATTATCACAAATAAAATAATTTTCAAGCAACTCAGTGCTGAAAAGCAAGTAAAACCAAACTAGCTGCTACTGCTAAAAGGTTGTCATACAAAAGTACAAGTTAACTGTAGTAAACAATTCTAGCAGGCACTTCACAAAATAAATAAATTTGCAAGAAGCAGATGAACTGACTTATCTATCATGAAACATTAGAAGTCACAACAAGAACAGGGTGGGATTGAACAAAGACTATACATATACATTCACAACACTCCATTAAGCACACCTTATCTGCCCACTTAAAATTTCATCAGTTGCTGTGCCTAAGGAATTACAAGTCATGACTTGGCAGATAGCAATAGGAAATGGATTCTACCAAGAAGGGCTGAAAGGGCAAAAACCAGCATTGAAGAAGCAGACAAACTGTTGAGTTGGCATCAAAAGGTGGAGCATAAAGCAACAGAACATGATGTGAAAGAAGTTCCCTAGAGGGCACTAACTACAAAAGGTTCATAAGGAAATGGAAAGTAAGTACAAGTTAGATTAACATTCCGTGTGGCAAAGCAAGCCAATCAATAGAAAAAAGAAGGTTTGTAAGCCTGATAACTATTCTCTCTATAGCAGCAAGCATCCAGGGAAGAATATAAACATTATGGTATTTCTTTGATTAACTCTGTCCCCAGATCTTTTTGTCCCTTGTAAAGGGGATAAACTCTGCTATCACTGTTTACAAACCAAGTCATAGAATCAACACAAAAAAGAAACCTACCCAGGAATGAAGCATTAGGGAGCAGCAAAGAAATAAACTGTTTTGACTAAAAACCCCACTATATTCAAAACAGGGTAGCTCATTTTGGTCTGTAATCATTATTGTCATTAACCTGAACTCAAAGTTGCAATACCTACCTTGCTAAATATACTGTCTTCTCTTCCCTCTAAGCAACTGATTCAACTCTCATAGATTAACTCCATGCCAGGCCAAGAACCGCCAGTTTTTAAGCTACTTCTTGCAGTACAGCTATGCTGTCTCACTGTCTGAGCCCGGGATACTGATTTAGTGCATGGAGGCAAAATGTAAAGTGCCCAGTACTTCAGAGAGTGAGGACATCCTATTGTTGAAGAAATACCTACAGAGATATTCTACAGGCTGTGTGCAGGCTATATCTCCTTTATAATTCCCTGTGCAATGAGCCTCCCCAGTCTGTAGTTTGGCATGTGGCTTAACCCAGGTATTAACTGGGAAGTGTGGACAGAAAACACAACTTTTTTACACATTTCTCTAACACCCCTGCAAACACACTCATTGCAACACGAATTCCAGCCCGCCTCCAAAGTTCCTGACAATTTTTTTACTTAACTACCTGAAATTTTATCCTGCGTATAAAGGAAACAGCCTGAAGAAAATTTATATGGTCAGCACTGAGATCACCATGGTTTGTATGCATCCCTTACGAACCCCGGGTTACCTATCCAGAACAAACCTTCCCACTACTGTCCACAAACTCAAGTTGTTGGTGGTTTTGTTGGTGGTGTTGTCTACTCCTCATTTATAACCTCTAAAAATTCAGGGTTTTTTGCTTTTGCATGTCATCCAACTTACATTCACATCTTCCAAATTGTCTTTTAATACTGTCTGCTCTGCCCGTGGTATTATCTTGCTTGCTTTTTGGCTAGCTTTCATTAAGCTTCCCAATTACTATTCCACTTACCCACAACTCTTGCCAAAAGCACAAGCTTCATTTCAACTTAAATCCTTCGAAGTTACAGCTGCTCAGTTCCTCCTTACACTCTACCTGTCCTCTTCACTCATCCCTTTGCTTAACTGAATCCTATAAAGAGTCATTTCCGAACACGTAACTAATGATCTGCCAGGGTCAAGTCCCTGAATGAGGTCACTTAGGAGTTAAATCTGCACCAAAGAAAGGGCAGAAACCAACACAAGCTCTGCTTAGTCAAAAAAAAAAAAAGGATGCAGTATCCAAGTGAGTTGCATTCAACTCTCTATCCTTCTTCAAGGTCTCTTTTGCCACAACTCACAGAAAATATGTTGACAAGAAATAGGAAGCAGTAGTGACACAAAAGGCCACATGCAAACTTACACTATATGAAAACGTTAAGAGTAAAAGGTTAGAAGAGATAAGTGCTGAGAACTGCCCAAATTGAAGTCACGCACAGAGACATTTACGAAACCGAGATGGAGATAAAATCGTTGTGCGCTCCGGGATACAAAGCTGGCACATCCAAAAAAAGCTGGCAAAATCGAATCTGATACAGACTGTTATTGCAATACAACGCACGAAAAATACACTGAGAAGGACTCGTATGCAAACTGTGCGAGAAATACACTTTTCATGTAAAAGCCCTAGGCGGCCGTATGTAGCCCCTAGTGACCCACTGCCGAGGTAGCGCTAAATACACAAAAACACAAAGCGTTCCTTTATAACGAGCTCTGCGTGAGAGGCGTTAGCCGAGATTTAAGGGCCATAAAACGCCTGTGGACGGCTTAGGAGGATCCTCACAGCAGCACCCGGAGTGCCCGGTGCGGAGCTCCTGGCTCCGGCATCTCCCCGCCCTCCCGCACCAGGTGCCGAGCGGGAACCGGGAGCGAACACACCCGGACAAGTCCGCGGACGGCAGTCGCCGGGACAGCCCCCCAGGGGCCTCCCCCGCTCTCGCCACCGCCTCGGGCCACAGCTCTCGGCCCCGTCCCCGCGGCGGGGCCGGCCCGGCGGGGCCCGGGCGCTGCCCGAGGGCCGCGGCCGTGACACAGGGCCGCCCCGCGCTACCTGCATGCCCGGCGCCCCGGGGTCCACGCCGGTGTCCAGCACGGCCAGCAACACCCCCCGCCCGTCGAAGTCGGGGAAGCGGGCGAGGAAGGCGGCGGCGCCGGTCTCCTTCTTGGGCAGGAGCCCGTGGAACGGGAACGGCTCCTCGGCGGCGGCCGCCATGGCGAGAGAGCGGGGCGCGGGGCCGGCACGAGCGGGGCGGGGGGAAGCGCCTGGGAGAGGCCGCGGCGGGGACGCGCATGCGCGGGGGAGCCCGCGGGGACGCGCACCCTCTTGCGGCCCGCGGCGCGAGGGGCACCGGGTCTGAAACCGACCAATGGGGCGCCGAGGAGGGCTGGGCCTGCTGGTGGGGGCAGCCAATGGGAGAAGGGACGCGCTCCACGCGCCAGGCGCGCGGGGCCGCGGCGGCTACGTGGGGCAGCGGCGGGAGGCGGGGGCACCTTCGGGCCGGGCCCGTCCGGGGGCACGGGGACCTGCGCATCGGCAACGGAATCGCAGAAAATCGATTCAGCTGGAAAAGACCTCTGAGATCAGCGAGTGCAACCGAGGGCCGAGCACCGCCGTGTCAGCTAGGCTGAGTGCCGCGTCCAGTCGTCCCTTTAACACCTCCGGGGAGGGTGACTTCACCTCCCTGGGCAGCCCATTCCAATACGTAATGACCCTTTCTGTGAAGAAATTGCTCCTAATGTCCAGCCTAAATTTCCCCTGGCACGGCTTGAAGCCGTGTCCTCTCATCCTGACATTGGTTGCCTGGGAAAAGAGGCCGCCCCCCACCTGGTTATATCACACTCTCCTTTCAGTAGAGTGACAAGGTCACCCTCGAGCCTCCTCTACGCAATGAACCAATGTGCAAACATTTACTTAATGGTTTTTTTCCTTTATTTTTTTTCTCTTTTTCTTCTGCTGATTCATTGTCCGTGATTAAAGCACGTCCTGCGGTGGCAGTGCCAGCAGGAGCAGGATGTCTCCATTGCTGTGGGTTGGCACAACCTCTATAATGTGTTGCACAGCAATTGGGTACTTGTGCAACAGCTGAGCAAAGAGAAGAATAAACAAAAACACAAACTAAACAAATAACCAAAAAGAAACCCAAAAAGACAACCTAGTGGGAAAAAAACCCAACACAAACCAAAAAACAAGCAAACAAAACCCCAACCAATCAAACAAAAAACCAACAAAAAAAGCCACAATCACCCAAACCAAACCAAAAAGACTACCTAAAGGCTGGGGGGGGGAGGGGGGAGTGGCTCCAAACAAAATTTTTGGTGAAGTTGTTAAGGGAAAATCTCAACTTTGAACAAGGGTTTTAAAGGTATTTTTCTAGCTTTCATGCTCTCATGCAAATTTGCAAAAAATCTGCTAAACTGTGGAGTACCTGAGACCAAATACACACAGAACTTCTTTTGATGGTCTATTTGTAGTGTCAGATATGTGGCTCTTTAGCCATTTTAACTGGTAATGAGTATAAAACTGGTTGGTTTCTAAGGCACCACTTTGCTTTCTTCAGGCTAGTTTCTATTCAGAGAGTCATCTTGGGAGAGAAAGGTTGAGTTTGGCTGCATGAACATGTTAAGCAAAGGCGATTTTACCTTTTGGGAATTTTTTTCTACCTGTGTAATTTTTTTTTTGTTTGTTTCGTGGGTCTCATTAATGTTTGTCAGACATTAATCTTCATTGGAATAGAGCTGGCATTTGTTCTTTCCTAGCAGAACTGGGGGGAGGGTTGCTAGCAAATAGTGGCACTTTACGTATTTTTCCCATTTTGTCAGCCTCCTTCAGCATTGTCTTCCAGCTCATCAATGGCTTTAGAGATCTACAGGATTTTTATGCAAATATTAAAATAAATCTGAAGAGCACTGGTCTAAAAATACATATTATTAAAAAAAAAAAGTACCATATGTACTTAGCGTGTAACTAAATCTGCTTCCCACTCTGGTTTTCAATCAAAAGTCAAAATTTCACATTTTGATGTCTAAGCGCTTGCCTTTCTTAGAATACTGCTGGTATGTCTGACAGACATATTCAGATTTTTTTTGTAACTACGTGAAACCTTGACTGATCTTACCTCAGTGAAGACAATTATTCTGACAGAGTGGTTATTCACTTGTTTAATATGTAATTCACAGCTCCTTTGACTTGAGTTTTCCTTCTGTGTATCATTGCTAGTGCATCTCAATTGGAGAGTCTTCTATTTCTGGCAGCACATTGAGATCAACAGAAGTCCAATATATCCTATCACTAGTAGACTTTGAGACACTAAACTACATTAAATTCTAAAAATGCTTAATATTCCATTCAATGAACAAGCTGTATGTTATAATTTGGAAACACTTATTACTAACCCTGACAATTTCTGCTCTGTTCTTTTGCCTTGGTCTCAGTTATATCACAAACAATGAATCTAATTAGCAGGTACATTAATTGTAAAGGTATGTATAACTCAGTGATGTGCACTGCCAAGTAGCAGGGCAGGTTCTACAGGAAAAATCAGGACTTGGGGAATGTGTGCCAAACACTTTTTAACAGACATTAAGCAACACCAGAGAAGAAAAAAAAACCAAATTTCAGTGGCAGCCTTTAAAACATAGCAATTGTGTTAATTGTATGAATACAACTGCAGTGTTAGGACACAGGGTTAATGTTAAGGTTGTGCATCTCACTAACCCTTGGACTATACCAAGATTTTGGGAGTTTTACATTTAATTCGTCTCAGGTTTCTTATGTTTAGTTTTCTAGGTTAACAGTTGGACTGACACTGCCAACTACTCCACTAAATCATGCTCCCAAACACCACATCTACATCTGTTTAAATCCTCCAGGGATGGTGACTCAACCACTTCCACAAGCAGCTTGGGGACAGATTTTTAGAAGGACCTATAGAAGTAGGACTACTAAGGATAGATTCAGACTAGATATAAGGAGAATTTTTGTTTTACAAGGAGGGTAGTGAAACACTGTAACAAATTACCCCTAGAGGCAGAGAATGCCACATCCCTGGAAACACTGAAGGTCAGGTTGGACCAGCTCGGAGCAAACAGATTTATTTGAAGATTGCAAGGGGATTGGACTAGGTGGCTTTTTAAGGTGTCTTTCAACCTAAACCATTTTATGATTCTATGAACATCTAAATGTTTTCCCTTGGCTAAATTTCCATGGGCATGTGATGCCCCACCCAGATTCAGTTCTGAATAGTCCCAGTATGGATGTGTTTCTGGGTCTGAATCCAAGGCCTGGCAAAGCTGCTCCAGCCTTGACAGCCCTGATTAATTCCTCACGTTGAGCATGTGTTTGGCCTGTCAGGATGTGGAGCTGGCTGACGACCGCCTTTGATTTCACGTGCATCCTAACGCACTGTGGATAAGGAGGCTGAGGATACTTGTTGCATCTTCTGCCTGATGTTACACCCAGAAGTCGGATGCTGGGCTTCAAATTTCTTTTCTGCCTGAGCATGCATCTTTTTGCAAACTAAATGCCTTTGCTGCTGCAGGGTTCTCTCTGAGTCAGGTGTTTTTGTTTGGCGTCAAAGCATCCCAAAGTGAACCCAAAACAGCATGACCTAATATCTTAGTAGTGCAGGCATTGACATGGATGGAGAAATACCGGGGTTTTCATTCTTTCTCTAATTAAGGGTAAATTATTCTATACAAAGTATCAATTGGAGTTGAGCATGAACTCTTTTAATTTCAGTTGCAAGCTGACCTTAGTCACCGTGTTACAAATTTCACCCACTCTTTTCTTGTTTCACCCTGCCTCAGTTACAACATGTGGAGAGAAAGAATGAACCTACCGATTATTCGGGGAGAGGAGGTGTTTGATCAAATTACATTAGGCACGGCAGGTATTTCAGTGTTCTGAGTGAATTCATTAATTACCAAGGTACTCAGTAGAGATTCCTCCTTACTCCCCCTTTAGGAGTGAGGGTTAACTTCAGTGTCTAACTCCTAGGACATAATGGGGTTAGATGATCCTTAAATGAGGTGGAAGTCAAGATGTATTTAATTCCTGCCATTGGCTTCTGTCTCCATTCCCTTCATATCGGCTCTTGTTATTTCCATGTGAGTGTAAAACAACACAAGTGCTCGAGAAGAAACAGTTTCCCACTCCCTTCCAGCCTGATCATTGGCCATTCCCTCTCGTTCTTCTGCTTTCCAGTCGCTTGTGCTGGTGTGGCTTCATGATGGAACAGATAAAGGAATAAATCTGGCTGAAAGCTGTCCCACAAAGCTATCCCACAAAGCTATCTCCAGCTGGTAGCTGGTACCTGAGACAGTTCCTCTACCACCTCTTACATGCTTCTGTTGATGTAGAGTGGCGATGGTCCAGCACAGCACTCCACAGTCAAACAGACCATGGGATTAAGGCACTGCACAGGGAACCTTGGCCACTGCGTGTCATCTGCAACACACTCTGTCAGGGAATCTGGGTTTACAGGATTTGGGTTTTGTTTACCAGGTACTGTACTGAGACTTCTACAAAGTGCCAGGATAGCTACAAGCCTGTGTAAGTCTTTTTGATGCATCTATTTAATAAAGATTTTCAGAGAAGGCTCAGTTCTAGTTCTTTTTTCTTTGATTACTAGAGAGCAATTCAGCATGAACAAAGGTATCAAACCCAAAAGATTCTTTCTCAAGAATGCTGCTCAAAGAAATGATTAGTCCTGAAATTTTAAAAAGGTAGGGTTCATTTAGCAAGACACCGGCCCCAGCAAAAAGCTGCAGCTGCATTTCAGTACCAGTTGAGCCTTGAACATTTAGTGGTCTTCTGTGGCAAAATTATTAGTAGGGTTGCTTCTTAAAAACATATTTTGTTGAGAATAGAGGCACAAAACCAAATGCCATACTCAATTTTTATCTTCATGGTAATGAATGTTTTTCGAGTTTGCTTCTTTTTTGGTATAAAAATAAATAAAGAAGAGAAATGTACGCTGTGACAACAAACACCTACAATGAAAGAAGTCTCAGAGGAGATGGGCAAGAATGATGAATCCGTAAAGAATGACCTCCAATTATCATAAGGAAAGCTGAACTAACCTCAGCACACAGGTTGTTGAGGGTGACCTTTGTTTTAGATATCCAGCTGTACCAGTGGGGTTTTGAGTTGTGGGAGCAGTCTTGCCTGTCATAACTAGGGGAGAGAAACAGCATGGGTGGAGAAGAGCATAGGTGACTAAGTAAAACCTAAAAGTATGAAAGCTGAACAACTGAGAAAATGGACCTTGAAGAGAGCAACTGACTTCAGCTGGTTTCGACTAATCTACTCCTCCCCGGAGCCTGGGATGCCCAGTGTCGTGATAGTGAGCATACAAGGACTGGGTTTGTATTGTGACAGAACTGTGTATTGCAATTGCTATATTGCTCTTGTGATTTTAATACATTGCTGTATCACTCTGCTAAATCAAAATCCTGTGCAATATCAGATATCTACAAATAAGGAAATTTGGTATTAAACATGAAGCCCTCCAAATGTGGAATATCTCAAAGAACCTGCTCAGAGAGTATTTGGCTCAGACACATCCCCAGTCATAAGAACTTTGAGTGCCACCACAGGCCTTCAACACAGCTGGCAGTTGACCCTATAGGAAGCATTCCTCCTCTGACTTCCTAACTCAGAATCACCCAAATCACTGGAGCCTGTGTTCCAATTGCAGTGACTTCCTAGAATCTCATCTTCTCTAAGAAAATTATACATGCATTTTTTGCCCCACATGGGAGAGAGGAGTCAGACATTTAAAGGAACAAGAGAAATGTAATTCTCTAACTTACAGCTGAGGCTTGCAATGGTATAACACAGAAGGAAAAGGTTTCAGCAAATGGGCCCACCATGAACTAGCTGAAATAAAGCTGAGACAGCCATGTCTTCATTAGCAGAGGACAGATGCAAGAAGATCTGTAGGGTCTTTATGCTGCAGAAATGAGTAAAGAAATTGCTGAATATAAATACATACTTGGTTTTTTCTAGAGCTGAGCACACAGACTTATTTTTCATGTTTTTTTTCTAAACTTGAGTTCAGCCTTTTTCCCAGACTTGGCCTTGTATTACTTGCAGAGACTTGTGACAGAAATACAAAGATTAGTAGAACAAATTATCAGTGGAAGTGTATGTATGTAGAAGCACCAAAAGAAACAATGTCAAACAAAGGTTAAAGAACATCATATACTGATAGCCAAGGACACAGTTAACGTCAAAGGGGTGAGCACGAAGGAATGCATTGTTTACAGCAAGATCAGAAGGCCTGAGTTCTCATGAGGCCACAGCATGATGATACTTTAAGTAGAAGATTGAATTCTGCTAACAGGACGATGGCAGCAAGTCTGTAGCCAGAAAGATGCCCATATGAGGATACACAGTTCATGGGAAGCAAGCTTCCTAAAAGTGTGTGGAAGAAGAACCTTTAAGCAAGATTCTGAAGCATAAATTCATGCCATAGTGACTAAGTCACAAAGTGAATAAAATCTATGTCTAACCTCATTGTCATCAGGAGGAATCCAAGAGATTTAATTAGGAGTTGATAGCTGATGTCTCTTGTCCCTGTGTCATGTATAAGTGAAATTGGCCAGACCACTGGGACACATATCTTGGTGCAAATGAACATGGGAGTGCCGGAGAACAATCTATGAGATAATAAATATAAATGACCAAAACTGGTTTTGTTTAACATAGGTATCATCTTCTTCCTCCATGTGGTTTCACACTGATTTTTGTTTAAAATTTTTGCAGTCTCAGGAATACTATGCTAACAGGATGATTGCAAATGCAGCTGGTATTGCAAGTGTTACTCTGTTACATGAAAGTCACTTAGGCAGTTTTAGGCCTTTAATTAGTTGAATTTTATAAGACACGACAACTTTGTTTCTTTTTAAATTTATGAATACCAATACACTTATGTCATTGTTTAACCCCAGCTGACAGCTAAGCCACAGTCAGACAGTCGCTCTTGCCCCACTGGGATCACGGAAACAATCAGAAGGGTAAAATGGAGAAAACTTTTGGGTTGAGATAAGGACAGTTTAATAGGTAGAGCAGAAGCTACAGACACAAGCAAAGAAAACCAAGAAATTAATTTACCACTTCCTATGGACAGACAGGTGTTCACCAGTCCCAAGGAAAATCGGGCTCTATCGCATGTAACAGGGGCTTGGGAAAACAAACACCATCAATCCAAACGTCCCCCACTTCCTCCTTCTTCCCCCAGCTTTATATGCTGAGTATGACTCAATGGGAGGGATGTCCCTCTGGTCAGCTGGGGTCAGCTGTCCTGGCTGTGTCCCCTCCCAGTTGTTTGTGCATTCCCAGCCTGCTCTCTGGTGGGGTGGGGTGAGGTGAGAGGCAGAAAAGGCCTTGTAGAATCACAGGACCCAGAGATGGAAGGAATCCACAAGGATCATCAAGTCAAACCTCTAAGCCTGCACAGGACAATCCCCCCCCAAAAAAGAAATGCTTGACACTGTGTAACCACCACTCAGAAGTAATATGGATACCATGCCATCATTCAGCACAAATCCAAAATACAGCCCCATACCAGCTGCTAGGAAGAAAATTAATTCTACCCCAGCTAAAACCAACACACTAGTACGAGTTTAAGTGCAATTAATGTTTATTTATGATGGAATGTAAATTGCATCCATACACGCTGTTTCTAAAGACTTTTGTGTATCTGTTTAAACTCTAAAGCCCCACTGAAAAGGCTGAAAAATGTGCTATATATCTGCATACCTATATGAAATATATACATATTCTCTATAGTGGAATTCAGGAGCTTCTGCCTGAAAAATGCTTTATACATTTGGAAATAAATATATGAGGCATTTGAAATTATGTTTTCTTAGAAACTAGGAAATATTTCTAGATTTTTCTGTAAGCACTTCTACTGTATTTTTTTGCAACTTTTTTTTTTTTTTTAATTGGTGGGCCTGCACTATAATGGAGATACCAATAGAGATCTAAAGGTCTAATTCTTGTCTCCCAAGGGATAAAACTGAGCACCAAGTATCTTTCTTTGGCTTCCTCAAATAGGAAATGGTCAGCAGTTATTGGATTCCAGTAGTCAGGATTAAGGAATATGCTTTAAGGAACAGCATATCCTGAAATAAAAACCAAAGAAATCTGCATCAGGGTAAGAGAAGTTACTGTGAATTTCCTTTAATGTAAAGGGTGTCTTTTGTGAGAAATCTCTCCAAACGAGAGCAGCTCTTTCCTTGAAGATAGTGGCCTCCATATGCCTCTCATAAATCTTCCTTGGTTTTTGTACACAATGCAGTGGCACAAATATTCAGTGAGAGTTTACCTCTATTTTAAAACAGAGACAGCTACAAACCTCATACTAACTAGTTACAACATGTAGCAACATTTTATGGTTGGCAAGTAGTTTTCCTAATTTTTTTTAATGACTACTTGAACACATTAGCAGACCTCAGTGGGGATATTGCTGTCTCTCTTCAGGGTCACAGAGGCAGTTATGTGACAGCATGGACTGACAGAAGAAAAGGAAACAAAGGCGAAAATTACAAGGTATGGCCTTTTGTTTTCTATTTTCCAGTGGTGACAAAGAACAGAATAACTTGTGCTGTTCTTGACTTTTATGTCTCGGCCTCCCGTGTTTTATATGCAGGTGCAGAGATCTGGTACCTTGTTTTCTGTTGAGATCCCCATCAGCTAAATAGTATCACAGAAACACTCTCTGTGCTAATTATATATGGTATATGAGCCTTTAACATAATTTCTTGAGCAGCACAAGGTTATAAGAACATCTAGCACTTAAGAAAAGCATTTCACAAAACAAGACGTGAATGACACCTGAAACTATTTAGATTGTTTTTGAGCTTAAATACTCTTTTTTTTTGATTTGTATTTCTTAAGTTGTTCTCTAATTCCATTTTTTTTCGTTACTCTTCAGTTTTCCCAGAAAGACAAAGATGTTGCTAAACAAGAGTTTTAAAGAAATTTGTAGATCCATGAGTAGAATTTCACTAAAAGAACAAGTCACCAAAAATCTCCTGGAAAGTTTTTGACTGTTTCCAGGAGGAAGAGGTGCAGAGCTCCTTTCAGGAGATTGTAAGGACACTGGACTACTCACAGGCATGTCCTAGGTTATTTACCTAACAGTTGCAGGCTATTTTTCAGAACCTGAGGGGCTAATGGCCCTATCTGATCCAACATCCTGTTTCCCAGTAAATCCCATTAGCAGATAGTGAGGGAGAAGTAAGTTCTGGTCAAACATAAATATTTGTGAATAATCTAAACTTCTACTATTTTCATCTCAGGGGACCTCCTGAATCTGATGAGGCTTGTCTACTTAGTAACCTTAGATAGAAATGCCTTCAAAATACATATTTAGTCTCCATTTGAAATGCTATGTTGACAGTGGTGAGGTGATAGCTATTTAGTATGTGTTTTTAATTTGTATATGATTTAAAAATATGAATAACTCTAAAGCTAAGTGTTTCAGACTGCAAACCCTTCAACAACATAGAGATCTGGAAATATAATGGCTGGGATGTGTTTCTGTTTTGCAAAACCTAAAAACGACACCCTTCATTCATTGCTTTTAAGGAGTAAAGTCATGAAATAAGTATTTTTTAAAGTTCTCCTCTTGAGGGCAGCAAACATTCAGAACTAAAAGTTATTCATGTTTCCTAATGAGAAAATAAAGAATATGGTGGATCTGAGATAGCCCAGAGTTAGCTTGCCCATTGGCCCTCAAGATTCAGAGTACAGCTCTACTTACAGCCCTACAGTTCTTGTACTAAAGGGCAAAGCCTGAAAATGTAAGTGCAAAATGCAGCATATGAAACCAAGGCTTCACCTCATAAACCAAATGAGAAGAGAGTAAGCAAGAAGTAGAAACATATAGAATCATATAATCATAGATTTATCAAGGTTGGGAGAAACCTTGAAGATCATCAAGTCCACCTGTCAACTCAGCACTGTCACTATAACCCCTAAACAACTAAATCACATCACCCAGCACCAGATACAGACATCTCTTAAACACCTCCAGGAGCAGTGACTCCACCACCTCCCCAGGCAACATAGAGATTGGCCTCCATCTCGCTAAAACCTCCTCTCAGGTAGTTGCGGAGAGTGATGAGGTCCCGCCTGAACCTCCGCTTCTAAAGACTAAACAACTCCTTCAGTTGTTCCTCATAAGACACATTTTTTAGACCTTTCACAAGCCTCATTGCCTATTGCTGGACATGTTCCAGCATCTCAATGTCCTTTTTAAACTGAGAGGCCCAGAACAGAATGCAGTACTTGAGATGCGGCTTCACCAGTGTTGAGTACAACAAGATGATCACTTCCATAGCCTTCTTGGCCATCTGGTCACACTGCTGGTTGTTTTGTCATAGAAGTTGATCAGATGATAAAGCAGGAACTGCTTTTCATAAATCCATGTTGGCCAGTCTTTTTACAGATGGGAACAGCATGCTCCTGAACAACTTGCTTTTAAAGCACAACCAGCGTTCCTGAACTGCTTTGCCCTTGAGAACTGACTCCCAAGGCACTCTGTCGATCAGTGTCCAAAACTGGCCAAAGTCTGCCTGCTAGAAGTCCAAGGCAGAAGTTCTGCTGACAGCCCTCTTTACTTCACCCAATATAGAAAATGCTAACATTTAGTGGTCGTTATGCCCAAGGCAGCCATTGACCACCACATCATCTGCTAGTCCTTTGTTCACAAACAACAGGGCTAGCAGGGCACCTCCTCTGTGAGACTCATGTACCAGTTGTGTTAGGAAGTTGTCTTCCACACACTCCAGGAATCTCTTAGACCGCTTCCTCTCTGCTGTGTTGCACTTCCAGCAGAGAGCTGCCAGGCTGAAGTCACCCACAAGTACAAGGGCCGGTGATTGTGAGACTTCTGCTGGCCACTTGCAGAGTGCCTCATCAGCCTTTTCATCCTGGTTAGGTGGTCTATAACAGACTCCCACCATGATGTCTGCCCTGCTGACCTTCCCCCTTATCTTTACCCACAGGCACTTTGCCCACACCCACTTTGTCATCTTCATCATCATAAAGGAACTGTTTGAACTAGCGCTATATTTACTACTGAAGATAACTCTGACTTCTGTGTAGTCTTTGAATAAAGCTAGATAAAAGAGTAAATTAGAGAAGTGTAAGTGTAACCTTTCATACTGGCAATACTACAAATGCACATTGGTATTTTATTAATAGAAACTCTGTATTTCAGAACTTTTCTCTTTGCTTTTGACCCAGAAAGTATGCCTGACCCAGGCATGACCCACTTTCCTTGAATTTATTCATGCACGAGAAAACATAATGCCTTCAAACTTGGAAAGTGATGTAGAGCTCCTGGGAACAATAGAAGGAGTTTCACTGTCCTCTGCTGGTTCTGTGGCTTGCTTCCAGCTCCCAGTAAAGCTGGGTATCATTTTAAGTGTGGTATAGCTGTTTTGTACCAAATTGCACTGTCAAGGAGCAGTTGCAGTCTTGTAGAAAGAATGTATACTCTGCATGTATTGTCCAAATCCCATACCTCAAATATCCAAGTAGGTTACAGATACTTGAATTCTTCATGCATGGTGATATTGAACAGTTCATCATAAGGCAGAGGAAATTTTGGGAAAGGAATATCATGTAGACCAAAAGAATAAAACTCATTGTGAATGATGTGAAAGGCAGTGGGTGTTGCATGTCCATGCAGGCTTGCGAAGGAGACCTGACTTTGCAGGGTTATTCTGTATGGTGCACAGGGTGAACTGCATCTAGGTTGGTGAGAGGGCATATGATTCATATGCTCCATCTATCTGTATGGCTGGACTTAGTCCGATCGCTTTCTGGGATAGTTGACTTTGCAGCAGCTGTTTCCACTTGCTGCTTGCCCACTTGTGAGACTGTTGTTGGATCATGTGGAGCCCCCTCCTGCCTGTGCCTTTAAGAGGGGCCAGAGGGAAAGATCAGGATTGGATAAAGCATCAGTTCATCTTGCATAGGGCTGGACTGGGGAGCAGAACTGTCCCTTCTCCATAAATAGTGCCATGTACTTTCTTTTGATTAGGGAGCTCAAGCACTGGATGCTGCTGATCAGTTCTCATTGGAAATTAAGGCACTTGTGGCCCTGTGTGGAGTGGTCAGGAAGGCCAGATACTGTGGTAACTTGGGGGAGCTGGGGAAATTAGTATAGCCTTCCTGAAGTCCTTCAGAGTACTGGCCATGGGACCCGTCTGATCCCTGGGAAGGTTTCCCTTTCCCTTTTCTTACCTAGGTAGATCTCTCTTCTGCCAGAAGAGCAACTTACCTAGGCTAGCCACAATTTTTGTCCATGTGCTCTAACATGTTCTGAAGGATTAGTTTAATAAAATGTTGTATGTGTCTCCTTGCTGTTACATATGGAAAGCTTCTGCTTTAATGCGTATAAAATCCTCAATCCTTGATAATTCTGTCTATATTACCATTTTAGATCTTACATTTGACTGGATTCATAAATGGCATAACCCCATGCCAAAATCAAAAAGTTTTCTGTAGCCGTATAAGTATCTTTAAGTGCCTTCTGAATTTTTTCTTTTCCCCTTTATTAGTCTTGTGGCATTTTTTGCTCTAACGTAGTTCAGAATTATGAAGTATTCATTTTTGCACAGATATATGTGTGTCTTTCTTATATGGGTATTTAAAGATTTATTAATATGCATTCAATGTAAATAGAAAATGATAGCATCGGATACTCTATAGTAAAAATGCCTTTTGGATTAGCTGTGAAAAGTATATAGAAATAATTAACTTTATGGCCACTAGATGTGACTGTTGCTCTATGTATACATGACTAAAGCATCATTCATTGCTCTAAGCTGAAGTCCCTTAAAAAAAGCAGTGATAACTCTCTAGTTTTCTAGTGGCTGTGTCCTTAATGCTACACATTGAATAGTCAGCATTTCCGTTAAAAATTGCACCTTAGAATTTGTAAAGCAATGAAAATACATTACTTCATTATTCTCTTTATGTATATTATTATGTATACAGTATAATAGACCTTTATCTTAGAAGAAAAACATTTCTAGAAAAATAAATTGGTAGTAGAGAAATAAATTAGTAGATTTTTGCATGGAAGAACTGCTAGATGTTCTTTCATTTTTTAATTTGAATAGATGCTCAAAATATTTTCCGGTTCAGAGAGAACTGTGAAATTGGAAAACATGTCTTTTCAATAGCTAATTTATTTCCTTCAACTCCAAAATAACCCTTACACCTAATTAATAATAAATTCAATAATTTTAATTTTTTTTTCTATATCACATCCATGAGATGACTAGCACCTATTTGTCCTGCCCAGATAACTAGCCCAAAATATCTCCTGGAGTCAATCTTCTACTTATCCTTGCTCATGAATTAGTGAGAAATACAAATATGGTCAGCAAAGTGGAATCACAAAGGGAAATTGCAAATCACCATGAGGTAAAAGCCAATTCATAATGGGACTCAAAAACTTCAGAATCTTCAAAAATCAAGGAGTTACTTTTCATGAGCCTTAAGAGACCATGAGGCATGAGCATTACATACTGATTTTTAAGTCAGTGCAGACAGTCCACAGATTTTAAAATATTTGTTGTTAATGGCAAGAGTGAGACTTCAGAGAAGATTAAATTTATGCCTATTGTCTATCTCTTAGCCTCCCACCACACACCACATTGGAGAGTATAACTCCCACCTCCTTGACCTCCCTGTAGGCACTGGGGTAGCTGTGGGGTGTTCCCAAAGACATCTCTGTCTCAGGCTGAGACAAGCCCCCTGACCCAGGCTCTCCTCAGGGGCACTGTTCCAGCCCTGACCATCACTGAACTTGCTGCAGTTTATTAATGTCTTTCCTGTACTGGGGAACAGTAGATCTGGTCTAGGGAGTGCTGAGTAGAAGGGGATAACCAGTCAGGGATCAGGATAACCTCCCTGATCTCCTCTGGCAATCTCTGCTGCCAGGCAATGGTGGTGGTTCATGTTCAAGTAATTAGCTGGAATAAGAAACACAGCATAGAAATTAATTCTCAGCTTTCTAAATGGGAGAAATTCATAACTGAGTTCTGCATGGATCTGTGGTGGAACATGTGCATGTGCCTGGAGAAGGGAAGTGGCAAAGTAATAGGTTTCAGATAATACTAAATAATTCAGGGAAATGAGGAAAGAGTGTATCATATGAAAATCATTCAGGGCAAAGAAAGAGTATATCATATAAAAAATGCATTATTATACATATATGTATGTATATCTACTCAGAAGTGCCATGTTGAATTTTTCCAGATGGTTTGATGGAAAGATTGAATCAATGCTGGATAGAGGTCAAGAAAGTAAGTATTAAGTTTTCAGCAGAAGGTACACAGAGTAAGACAGAATGGTTCATTACACATGGTTCTGCTTGCTTCATCTCAAATGGGGAAGAATGCAATAAAATGCCTAGACAGAAAGAATTAGAAGACAGAACTGGAAGAAGCTTCAGAGACAAGCTACAAAGTTCATGGATTTCTCAGTAAAGTGGGATCCTGGAAGTAGTCTGAAAGAGAGAGAAATGGGGGGCATAAGGCAGAAATCTGTAAGCAGATGAGTAGTGTGATGAAAGTGAGTAAGTTCCTCTCTGCATCTCCCAGTACAAAACCTGGCTTGTAACAAATAAAACTGGATGTATATCTTTGTGCACAGTACAATTGAGCTGCAGGATCCATTCTCATGGGATGCTGTGGCTACTAAAATTTTACAGTATCAGAGACCTCATGGTTCTTAGTCAAGTAGCAGCTGTAAAATGCTTATAAACCTTTAAGTGTACAGGTTACAGAAATTCAGAGGAGTATATTGCACAGGAGAAACATCCTAAATGTTTGTGCTCTTCTTTCATGTTTCCTTGAGCATCATCCCCTGGTTACTGCCAAGGACAGGGTATTGGGCTAAAGGGACCTCCAGTCTGATCCAGTGTGGCCATTCTTATTTCATAATTTTAACTAAAATGGGTGATATGAAGGAAAAAAAGAGGGACTTCTGTAAAGACTACTTCAGGCAAATTCAAAAGTTTATTGCTTACCTGACTGTTGAAATCCCAGTAAAATAGTATTACAAGAAAAAAAATTGTAACAAAATTGAACAATAAAAATCTCTTTTAAAAGTAGGATTTAATATAGTATCATAAGGACAAGTAATTGCTAATTTTTGACGAGTCTTACCTAGTCAAAGCTCCCATGCATCATAAGGCCATTTTCTACATAGTAAGACATATTTGTACAGGCTGGTAGCTACCAATCACAATTTTCACAGCATCCTCCAAGTGAATGAAGTTTCCATCCCATGAGGATCTCCCCGTTTCTCTTAAGAGAAAAGGTAAGTAAAATGGCTTACCTATCTCTCACTGGATCCAAAAAATTACAGAAATCAACTGTTATTCAAAATTTGATGTTGCAGATCACCAGGTGTCTTGTCCAAACCATACCAGTTTGGAGGGATTTCAAAGGAACCGTATCTTTTGGAAAGACTGAACATTAATGGAGCAGCAGACTGTTATAATAAAGCACGTTTTCCCTGGCCTCAAGTTCTGTTCCCTCAAACTTAGGTGACCCAGCTTATCTTAACTAGGGAGGAATAATACCGTGAATGTATCCAGCCAGAAGTCTTCCAGATTCTTTCCTTCAGCAAGATGCAGTGCTTTCCTGAGTTTTATTCATACAACTCGGTGTGATGGAAGTTACAAAAAAGACATCAAAGGCATCACAGAGTTCTCATCACATCTAGTCCTGTGCTCAAGGATAGGTGAAAGATAAGATCCAACTGGAAAATTCAGCTCAGCAGGAGTCCCAGGAGAAGAGCTGTTCTCTTCAGGCTGGAAATGTGTGAGCTGCTCTGTGTATATCAAAGAGTCAACATGAAAACAGTCATACACCTAAAGTCCAGAATTTGTGATCCTCTACAAGAAAAGAAATTTTAACTGTGAAACAAAGAGGATGGTTTTTCCTTCCAACTAGGAACCAGGAACTACTAATGCTGTGCTGCAGAGAATTTTCTTTAGGAACCTTTAGTAAGGGAGAATTACACCTGAGAACCATTTCAGTGACTTCTGTTTTAGCATGTCTAGCTTGGCCAGTTTCTCACTTTTCTACTCACATCTCAGGTGTTTGCAATACATCTCTGAAGCCCTCTTCTCCCCACCAGCTCCCCTTTTCTCTAAGACAACCTGGCACCACTGCCTGCTCATTGCTGTTGGAATCTAAACTTAATTGAGATCACATTTAATAATACCTTTATACTCACACAGCACTTGAATATCCAAAGCGCTTTAGAAATATTCCCTAATTAACTTTGAAGTGCTTCCTGGCAGCATCATAGAGAGCAGAGATAGAAAATGCTTGGAGATAGAAAAATGCTCTATCCATAACGATTTTCAAAACACTCAATGACAGGGTCATCAATCACTTCCTTTGGAGACTATGGGAAAAAATTATTACCAACACCTATTAGTACTTTTCCTTCTACTCCCACCACTCTGCAAAAATCTCACAGAATTTCACAAGATGTCAACTAATTAGATATTGGCATGTGTCTGGACCAGCCTCTAATCCCTCTTCTTCCTTCTGGCTGATGGCATGACATCTGTGCTGTCATTTGACTAGCTGATAGTATTCTTCCTGATTACAAGGCATTTAAGAAAAGGTTTATAGGAAAGAGGACAGTCAGTGAAGCAAAGCTGAGACATCTCTTGAAATGTGCCTAAAAGAGATGTGGGTATAGTTAAAATCCACTGAGTGAAATTATGTCCTCTAGGTGATAACCAGGACTGATAAAGCAATTTTACAAAGACAAAAATGAGAACTAAACACACCCATCTTGGAAAAATGGTATTTGGGGTGTGTTCCTCATGTTGACAAGGTGAGACTGACAAAACAATTCTAAATGAACTTCACCTTGAGCAATCTCAGTAATCATCTCTCTGCAATTAGCTTTTTAACGGGACACTGTAAGGGTTAACAACTAGTCTGTTAGTTCCCTGGAAAAAGAAGTTGATTTTGGGAAACTTTCCTGTGTATCCTTAGTGATAAGTAAGTTATGTACACAAGGCTAATTAGAGAACACCGTCAGCCTGTGGGTCCATAAGTTTGGGGGCGTGGGAGTCATAGCTTAGCCTTGAACATCTCCAGGTGTTTCACGACTGCTGCCAAGTGAATTAGTAATGTAATGATGGTTGGCCAGTGAAGACACTGCAGCTTGCTTGCTGCTGAGAAAGGATTATAAGAAAAAGCAGAGAATTATAAAGAAAGAAAAAACTTCTTATGTTGCCCTGAATAAGCCTTCAGATGTTTTTCATTCACCGTCATCCCACATAACAGGGACACATGACAACTACAGGACACACTGAATTTTTGGTTAAATTGCCTGTATTTCAATTAGATATTAAAGTCACTGGGCTAGAAGCTACTGACTATCAACAGTCATAACTTGGTTTTCACAGGATGGGGTGAACAGATTTAAAATCCACCACTTCTTACTAAGAAGACATGCTTCCTTCTCAGTCTGTCTTTCTGCCTTCTGCAGCATGCACGCTACTCCTGCTGAACTTTTGGAAACAAATTCGTTTTACTACTGCAGCACAGAACAATTTTTCTTTTGTTTGTTTGTTTTTGGTGGGTTGAGTTTGTTTTGTTTTGTTTCATTTCCTTATGGGAGAGGAGCAGAACAGAGCTGTCTGTGAGGCCACAGCCTAACACAGGGGATGAACCCTCAAAGTCCAGTGAGGCATAAGTGTTGTTGAGATGTCCAGTGTGTTTAAATGGCAGGTGCTGACAGGCAGTGCTGAAAGCTACAACTTCCAACCCTTCACAGAGAGAGAAAAGAGAGTTTCTGTCATGTTATGGGGCCTACACTGATGGCATTTCCTGGGCATTACCTCAAAAACGTTTGCCTCTGTGATTGATTCCCGTGCCAAAGTTCATTAAAAACCTTGTTTAAACTTGTCAAATAGAGTAAAACCCTGAGGTCACAGTGGTCCAAAACATTGACAGTGTGCTTCATCATGGACCACGTCATTTTGGACTCAAGCCTGTCTTGCACCTGCACCAACCCAACATGACTCAAAGGCTCAGGGTTTTGAGGAGCTTTGGGGAGTGTTAAAGGGGAAAGCCCAGGATTCTATGGCCCCTCAGCATGGGCTTTGCCTCTCTTGCAGCATAAAAGGGATGGGCTTGGTGGACTCAGTGGTGTCTGTTGTTCACCCCACCTGCCCTGGAGAAAAGGTCACAACATGGGCACAGGGTGGACAGGTGAGTCTGGGGCCGTTCTGATGAATAGCTCAGGGCAACCTCCATATTGTGGCACTGTGTTTTGGCTGGGATAGAGAGAATATTCTTCACAGCAGCTGTTATGAGGTCGTGTTTTTGGTTTGTGCTGGCAACAGTGTTGATAGCACAGGGATGTTTTTGTTATTGCTGAGCAGTGCTTATACAGAGTCAAGGCCTTTTCTGCCTCTCTGCCTGCTCCAACATCAAACAGGCTGGGGGGCACAAGGAGTTGTGAGGAGACACAACCAGGACACAGCCAGTCAGCTGACCCCAACTGACCACAAGGATGCTGGCATTGTGCGCAGCATATAAAAGTGGGAGAAGGAGCGAGGGAAGTTGGGAGTCATGGCATTTGTCTTCCCAAATCACTGTTAGGCATGATGGAGCCCATCTTTCCTGGGTGTGGCTGAACACCCACCTGCCCGTGCAATGGGCAATGAATGGATTCCTTATTTTGCTTTGCTTGTGTGCATGGCTTTTGCTTTACTTATTTAACTGTCTTTTTCTCACTCTGTGTTTTCTCACTTCTGCTCTTCTGATTGTCCTCCCCCTCCCTTCCCTCTGGGGTAGAGTAAGCAGCAGTTGCATAGGGCTGAGCTGATGGATAGGGTTAAACCATGACAGACTGGAACGGAAAGTGGGATAAGGGGCACTGTGGACAGCTCAGACTAAATCACAGAGGAGACAACAGAGAAGCAGTCTGGCTTGCCAGCATTGGAAGAGAGGGACTGCTTGTCAGACCTCTTCACATTCACAGGGAAATGGCGAAGACCAGCCTTTTATAACCCTAACGCTTTCCCTGGACATTCACAAAGCTTTAGTTAAGCATGCCTTGTAAGCACCAACAGGGCTTGCTCAACTTCTTGCTTTCCACATCACAGCAGTGATCTTTGTGTCCGGGAAGGTCTCCAGCATCTTCTGGACCAGGCACCTACAGAGTAATGTTGTCCCTGTGTTTCTGGACCTCCCTAAAATGATACTATCTAACCCAGAGCTGACGTAGGCTCCAGCTCTGTGACAGATGAGAATAGCCAAGTGTTGTACTTTATAAGGGCTAAATATGAAGCAGCTTTAAATTAGTAAACTCTTATATGCTATTAACAGGCTAATCTAGGAGATATGACAAGAAGACATGAATAAACTAAAGTTTTAGCAGCAGTTTTCAGTACCTCTTAAGAGAGGGATATTCTTGCTTAGCCGAGCAAGATAGCCAAACTTATATTTATCCAGTGCAGAAGCTGAACTCATTTGAGATCCCTGTTCTTCAGAAGGTGTGAACCTGAGCTGCAGGGAACGTAGTATATGCCATCTCTGAACTGCAATTAGGGGAATTCATATGTTTTCCAGTGTGCTTCTGCTGAAGCCAGAAGCAAAATAAATGACTGAATGAATAAAGTCTCTTTATGTCAGTGGAGATGAAATTATCTAACAAATTAACAATAAATACCTTGCTAAATTAAATCTTGTTTTCTTCAAATAGCCATAAGGAGTGTGAACATTCAATAGCAAGCTTATTGCATAAAAACAAAGGCATCTTAGGCAAATGCCAAATATTACAAACAAGGTATTGTTTAGCATCTTGATACTCAGATAAGAGTGTATGAATGTTATTCAGACTTTATATAAGCATTCCCTTTTCTCTTTAAGGAAATCAAAGGCAAGACTCAAAGCAAAACAATATTTCAAGTCAAAATTATAATACTATTAAAATAGAATTTTATAATAAAAAGTGCTTATATCTTTCTATACAATACCTGCTTTTTCTCAGTGAGATACAACCCAGTGCTCAGAATATTGCACTGCCCATAGCTATTTTCTCTTCTCCTCTATGTATAAACACATACATGTATGCATGCATTCCTGATCTAACATAGAGACACTCTCACAGAGCGCTTTCACACATCCTCAAGGGCTTTTTCAACTAATGGAGCACTCTAGCGTCCTTAGGCTGAGATGAAATATTCAACACCTTGCAGAGGTTATGCAATCCTTTTTTTATATGTAATTAAACTACTCTGGTTTACATGGAATAAAAAATTCATAAACACTTCACTCTGTTAAAGCTTTTGCTAGTACAATGCAGTCACTCCCTGCAAATATTCTGCACAACTTTCTTGTGGTGGCAAGTTACATTTTCTTCCTTTCTTCCAGAAACGTGAAGAGGCTGACATGGAAATTGTGATCCTTTGTACTTTTTTTTTTCTTATTTCGGAAGCAAGAGTGTCTGAAGAAAGTTGTCTGTAAACAGTAATCCAACTGATCCACTCTATTCCTTATCTCCTCATCTGCTTCCCCCTCATACACCCTAGCTCTCACTCCCTGGCCCTCGATGTTCATTTACCAGAGGCAGCACTACTGCAGTTCCCTGTGTGCAGACTGGCTCCCAAGCTCTCAGCAAACTGGGTGTATTGCAGCTGACTTTTGCCAGATCTTTTCTGAGTGGAAACAGTAATATAAGCCCCTTTCCAGAACCACCACTTTTCACATGGTTTACCAGACTTCTCTCATTTTTTCAGATTTCGCTAATAATGGCCAGAGGGTTCAATGGTTTTTGCTGGGTGTGAGACACACCTGTATGCACAGGCAGGTAGGCACAGAAATCGTGAATTTCTTTTGTCTTTACAGAGCCAGCCTAGAAAAGAGAAGGGATATAAAATCATGTTCAGGCCAAACTACAGCTGTTAACTAAGAGGACATGGGAATGGGGGTCACACTGTGGACAGGCAATTCTGTACTTGTACAAATACTTTTCTTGTTCCAGTCACTGCTGGAAATAGGATACAGGTTAACTGATTTTATGGACTGATCAAAACGGACAGAAATATTTCCATCCCTTATACAACATTAAGATTTAAAAAAAAAAAAAAAAAAGGAAAGAAGAGCAAATAGTACTTTGAGCAGCAGTACTGCTGGTTTCTGCTTTACCTGGTGCCTGATGTATTTAAGACCTCAACTAGTCTGTCATAATGGATTGAAACTGACTGGTAGCTTCAAAAATTATTAAACAGTGAATAAACAGAGAGGTGAACAGAGAGGTGGATAGGCAAGAAAAAAAAAATACTTCTCCTCTCCTATCTACACCTAATCAAAGTTTAATTAAAGTTTCTCATGAAAGTCACCTGCAGGAGAATCCTGATTTATGCTTCTATGATTTAATCATATAATCATCTGACTTTCTGCCTGAGAAATCTAACTATTATTCTAAGCATAGAGAGACCCTACTAAGTTTCTTGCCTAAGAATCAGAAGTCCTCGGGTGCTGGTTTTCCAACCTTGGAGTAATATTTTAGCAATAAATATGCCATGGATTTATTTCCTCCTCTATGAAGATTTGCCTCCCATTACTAAGCTATACGAATGAAAACACTTCAGTTTATTATAAAGATTGACCACAGAAAACAATATGTAATTCAGAGAGAGGTCCTGAATTCAGTTACCAGAAGCTGCCTCAGTTTTGTTTTTCTTTCCCTATTTATCTATATTTTAGAAATCAGAATAGTTCTTTTTTAAGATCCTTAGTGACTTTGTACAATGTGAAAGCAGTAAGAGTGGTGAAGAGGCTGTTCTGTGGGAGGGTGAGAGAGGGGACAAGCACATGTAGGGGTCTTCCTGGATCTCAATAACAAAGGCCTGACAACAAAAGCCTTAATAAATAGCTGCCTTAATAAGACAGAATAGGACAAGAAATATGGATAGTGAATAAATGTTATGTCCTTTCAGATGCAGGGCACATGTGTTTGTGCAGCACTGCAGCTTAACCAAATGGACTTTCCCAAGTCATGCTGTGCAGAGCAGATCATGTCTGTGGAGGGAGGGTTTCCTGCTTTGGCTATTTGAGCTATTGTATAGTACAATAATTGCACTGTATACAGGAAAAAAACGGCATTTCTACAGGACGTTCACACATTAACTTCTTGCTACGCTTTTTTCAGATGAAGTCAAGGCCAGACAGGTGCTGTGATTAGCAGAGTCAGGTGGGAGCTGCCTCCAGGCCCCCCTGATACTATGAGCTGGTGGAGGTCATCCTGTGACCAAGGGACATGGACAGCGCAGGACTGGCCTGTGTCTGCTCAGGTTACTTGTGGTGTGTCTCACTCCCTCCTCAAGGAACAATGCTCTCCTGGTCAGGATCAATACATACCACCCCTTGATCCATATAGAGTTTACCTTTCCCAGAACTGTATTTTAAGTTGGATATTATATTAATAGCATAGGGGCTTCTCAAGCCCTAAGTAATGGGGCCTAAAGAGCAGATGTGACCTGTCTGAGATCCCTGATTCCTAGAATGCAATGTCTTCAGCAAGGCTTCCTGTACAGATGTGTGTCTTTTAAGATTTTCCTCTGCATTTTCCATTTAAAAATAATTTGGTACAGATGAAGTGTGTATGAATCATTTAAAAATGTCACCAGAGAGTTACATTAAAGGGTAATGCAATACTCAGTAGAAACTAGAAATAAATCCCCTAGCGCAGAAAACTGCTGTACTGCAGAACAGCAATTACAAGCAAACAAAAGGAAACAACAAGATTCTTGAATATTCTGGCTGTATCTCCAAACCTAATTAGTTCAGCCTCCAACAACATCAAAGAGTGCTTCATTAATGAACCTCTGAATCATCTGTACTCCTCTGTGACTGATAACCATGACTCAGTTTTACCAGCAATGAGGATGAGGTGGTTTGGTAATAAAGACATTAATTTGCCCACAATCTTCAAATTCTACCATGATCTTACATGGGCAGGCTGTCATATCTGCACCTCAGCTCTTCAATGAAAGACAATGCTCCTCAACACCCTGACATTTCTATTACTTGTAGAATGGATCATGCATTACAATGAGCCTTGAGCCCAGCAGAGGCTTCTAAGTAGTTCTGAAGCACTTAGAATCATAGAATCATAGAATCAGATGGGTTGGAAAGACCCTCTGAGATCACCAAGTCCAACCCTTGATCCACTACCACTACAGTTACTAGACTATGGCACTAAGTGCCACATCCAGTCTCTTCTTAAATACCTACAGGGATGGAGAATCCACCACCTCCCTGGGCAGGCCATTCCAATGCCTGATTACCCTCTCTGTAAAGAATTTCTTCCTAACATTTAACCTAAACCTCCTCTGGCAGAGCTTGAGACCATGCCCTCTTGTCTTACTGATAGCTGTGTGGGAGAAGAGACCAACCCCTACCTGGATACAGCCTCCTCTCAGGGAGTTGTAGAGAGTGATGAGGTGACCCTTGAGCCTTCTCTTCTCCAGGCTAAACAACCCCAGCTCCCTCAGCCTCTCCTCACAGGACTTGTGTTTGAGTCCCTTCACCACCCTGGTTGCTCTTCTCTGGACCTGCTCCAGCACCTCAATGTCCTTCCTGAACTGAGGGGCCCAGAACTGGACACAGCACTCCAGGTGTGGCCCCACCAGTGCTGAGTACAGGGGAAGGATCACTGCCCTGCTCCTGCTGGCCACACTGTTCCTGATCCAGCCCAGGATGCCATTGGCCTTCTAGGCCACGTGAGCACACTCCTGGCTCATGTTCAGCTTCCTGTCGATCAGAGCAAGAGCAATAAAATACTAAATATTTATTAGAATTTGCATGTCCAGTATGTTGAAGGCAGGAGTTCCTCATCACTGAACCTTCCCACAACTAATATACATGTTTCTAAATGACATGTTTTTCAAAACTAATTCCTTAAAAGGCTGTATTCAAAAGCTTGGCTTATTGATATCTTGAGGGGAGTTCATGTAAATTACATTACTGACTGCTCTGCTGTTAATGTGTTGCTGGCTGAAAATCAGCTCTTGTCATAGGTATGTTCCATATTTAATCTCAAGTGACAAATACCAATCAAACCTGACCAATATTACAAAGTTAAAACTTAATTTGTGGAATCCAGTGACCTAATGCGTGAGAGCTTGCTGGGCAGTTTGATTTCTTCCGTTACTCAGTGAACTTGGTGACTACAAAATCCGTCTCTGAGAAAACAGAGTGCTTAATACGTTGTAAGGAGATTTTTATCCACAGAGTTTTGCAGGAGATTTTATCCCAGTATTTCAGGAAATACTTGTTGCAAGCTGGACCAGTAAGTAAGTAAGGAGACAACTGATTTTGGAAGAGTCTGAAGCCAAATGTGAAGAAGGATGCATGGTGAACAAAGCAGGTCGCTATTGCACGGTGAGGGTCCAGGTCTGCAGGTCACAGCAGCTGTGTCTGGTTGGGTGTTTTGGTTTTGTGCTTTAAATATACTGACAGTTTCTAGTATCACCTGCAGAACACCTAATGCTGTGCAGGGTGTCTATGACAGCTCTGTCCAACATAATGATAACTAGCAGTCTGTCAACACCAGCTGATTATCCTGTTTGTCACTCCTGTCTCTCGCAAGTGTCCTAGTAGTGTCAACTACACAACCACTGCAGTTATTCCTAACACAGAAGGCACTTTCACATATGCAGATACTTGAGTGTAACGTTACTATGAGCTTGATCTGGCCAGCCTGAGTAGAAATACAGCTCCTTCAAATGTAAATGTAATTAATTTGTGGTGTGGACATAAGCTAGCTCCACTCACATGCTTCTGAGCTTCTGCCGATTCTGTTTTTTCCTATTCCCCAATGTGCCAGAGAGAGCACAGCTCACTGACTGGTGCAAGTAAGAGCTCTCTTTGTCTTTTGAGAAGAAACCAGGCTTTCTTTCGGCTGTGTCTGATAGCTTAAAGGCAATATTGGAAGCAATTTATGCACAGCACTTCCAAGCTACTGAGCAATAAAGCTGTTACTGTTACGATAAAGCAGAATTTTTGGTAAAGAACTGAACGAAGAAAGTTCAGTAATTGGAGTAAGTAGCTGAGGAAAAGTGTGTGGAAGCAATGCTAGGGTTTAAAATCCATCAAAATGCAAATAGAATGAGCAGTGGCAATAGTGATTAAATAGCTGAATAAAATCAAGTTACATTAGGGGTTTTTTGAGCAATTATGGTAAATTGAAAGTGAATACTGCTTCCCAAGGAATAGTGTTTTCAGGGACAAACCTGGTACATTGCTGGAGATAAATGTTAACTTCTCTTGCAGAAAAAGCCTTTAGTTATTTGGGCTGATAGATCTCTTAGCTCATTATAGTTGATGCGGACACAAGTGTGAATCTGTGAGGTTAAGACCTGGCAACACTTCCTCCTGCGTATAAACCAACCGTAACTCTTGGTTTTGAAGTCGTTTAAAACGTGCAGGCACTCTTGCTGAGGAGACCATTGGGAGACTTTTGGTATAACTTCCAAGAATATTTTGTAGATGCAGAGATAAGGAGCCATCTGTAAGGTTTTGTGATTTCCAGAAATCATCTGCCTTTGTAGCTGTGTTTTTGAACTGTGTAAGTGGTAGCATAGAATTTACTATTCCCAGAATATATGACAGAAATCTTTTCAGTTGTCATAGCTAAATTCATTGCTAAATGTAACTCATTTAGCAATGGAGTATCTTGCCTTGATTATGCTAATTTCTGCTGTAGCCTGTTTGTATTTATGCACATACTCTCTGCATTGAGACCGAAAAGACCTTGGCTAAATCAAAAGTCCCGTTGCTATTGTGGTAAGAGAATGTTTTCTGGGCAGCAAGCCGCTGGCTGCTCTAAATTACTTGTTATAGTGAAAGAATTGTGTTAATATTGTTTTAACCGTGCAACAAATTGTAACGATGGCTGCTAACAAATAACAGAAAAGTTCTGCAGTACAGCTTGAACTGCCTTATTTGAAATACAAATTCATTTTACCTTTCCCTATGATAATGCTTCTCTGAGTCCTGTAGCAATGGGTATGGCCATCACGAACATGGAAAATTTGGTGGTCATAAAACACAAAGCATCCCCCTTTGCACCAAGGTGTCTCTTCCCCGGCTGCATTTTATTCCTCCTTTCTCCTCCCATCCCACGTTTCTCGCGTGCACACATTACCAGCAGTGCCTTTGAAGGCATCATCTTGTGATTACTTGAAGTCACAAGATAGCTCACTCGAGTGCTCTTGCTGTGCACGGTGTGTGTGAGGAGTTTAGGCTTCAGCTCATGTGCTTGTGGAAACAGCTGCACTGCTTTAAGGCATCGGCAGCCCTGACAGGGCTTCTTTTCCCTCTCATGACTGACTGTGCATGACCCAGGACAGCGAGAGGCCATTCACTGCCATTCATCCTTTTTCGCTGCAGTTCCCTGCTGTTCGTGGTCACGCAAACTTGCCTTCACTGGCAGTTCAGACCTGTCCCGAAGTGCCTGGGAAGGCAAGTCTGACTTTTGTTATGTTTGTCTGGCATAGGGGAGCAGGCAGATGGTGGAGAGAGGTAACTGCATACACCCTTGCAGCAAGAGTTGTCCACCACAAGTCATGCCTCTGAGACAAGCATTGTGTTAGACTTGGGCAGTGGTGCCCCTGTGCTGCAGACCAGCCCCAGGCAGTGCTGAGGCACACAGTGTGCCGGTGCTTGACTCCTCGTGACAGCACAACAAGAAGGCCTGTGGAGCCCCACCTTCTGCATCACTGTTCTATAAAATGTTGCTTTCTGAATCACCTGGCGGTTCGCTGGGAGGGGGGATACCTGTATCCTATTCCTAGTTCTCTGGAGCTTAAAAAAAATGTATCAGTCTAGCACCACACGAAGATAAAAGAATTCTAGGCTTGTACGGCTCAAATTCCTGCCGAAGATGTTCATTCTGGCTGATGGCGGATGTATGTGCAGTTTCTGGGCCCCCATAGCCTTTCAGCAGGGACCTGGCAGCATCATCTTCCTGCGTTGGCTTTTGGCTACGTGATGCTGTCAACTCAGTCATCTTGAGTCATTTGTCTAAAAACAACTCCCTGCTGCTTAGGGAGGAAAGCACCTAGTGGGTGCCTGCCAGTTGGGAAATAAGAAATAGCTCAGTGTGGAAAGGTCACAGAATTTAGGCTTTTAGAGAATAGTGGAGAAGTGGTAAGGTCTTCATGCTCTGACAGTGCCCTGCAACAGAAGCCAAATGAGTATTTGCTCAAGGAAATTCACTTGTCGTCTGTCCCACTTGCGTCAGTAAGTACTGTTCTACCATCTTCTTGTGGATGATTAAGGTCTGCACTTGCAAATGGGAATTATGTATCCATAAACCTAAGTTACACTTCCAATAAAATGGCATTTTCTGAACAAATGAAAAACTTGAGATGATGTGTGGGGCTTGCCTTTGCAGACAGGACAGTGCCCTTGACTTCAGTACTGGTAGCTTCTGGAAATAAATGTCGTGTGTATATGCATGTGTGTGTGTATATATATATATATATACAGATGGATATATATTATTTTTTTAATATTTTTAACCCTTTTCCTTAAAAGCTGAGAAAAGTTAAGGCTGTACATCTGGTGAAGGGATGCAATTGCGCATTTATCACTCCTTCTTCCCACCCATGAGGAATGTCAGCCAGAATGTGAATGTTACTCTTGAAATTCATGGAAAGTCTGTAATAACCGAAGTGTGACTCCTGCTGGGAGCCATCGTGGGAGGGGATGGGGAAATAAGCATAGCACTTCAGTAACAAGATCAGTTCTGGTCCTTTTCTATACTTCTATATTAGTTGCAGTTGAGCTTTTTTGCTCTGCTGAAAGAATATCTGGCTTTGGTTGGAACGGGCCTTTTAGGGGAGTAGGAAGATGTGATGTGAGGGCTCTTTTCCTTCAAGGTTGAAGGGAGATGTCTCATCTTTTAGCGTGCCTCTTAAAAGGTCTTGGCAGATCATTGCACCTCTTTGCCTCAGAATAGAGAGATTTGTCTTTCTCCTATTATGCAGTGATTTGGAAGGTGCTTGAACACTTCATAGCAATCCTGAAAATAAGCCTGAAACCGAAAGCTAGCCAGCTCCCTAAACGTACTTGTTCTTTCAAGATGTTCTGAGAGGTTTCCTTGAAGCAGTTTAAAAAATTCTCCAAAGCTTTCTGAAGTTGACACCTTTATTAGTTCGTATTTCAAGAAGAATGCTTCCAACAAATTACATTTTCCCCTACTTTAATTTATTATTCAGCTAATGATGGCCCTATGTCTGCAGGATTGTTTCCGGTGATAATCTATAGGCTTCCTCTGCTCTCATTCTTGTGACATAGGTGAGACGAGAGATAACAGGCAACAATGTAAGGAAGAGTATCTAGAAAGGTGTAACCAAAGACTGGGGTCATGAAGGAAAAAGTGGTTTTGCTGCCAGGGGTGATGCTAGGTCTCTAAATCAAAACTAAGGCAACTGTTTCCTCTGTTAAGTCAGAACTGCAATTTCTGCTTATCCTCTTAAGCGAACTGAGTTATTAAGTACATTTGAATCCAGCCTAGTAAAAGGCTGCAATGGTGTATTTTGGATGTGCTGTTCTGTAGAAGATGAACCCACATACTTCGGATTGTGTGCTTCATGTTTCAATGACCCCAAAGCATTGGGAGTCTCCAGTGTGTGAGCTGGTCGGTGGGACAGGACCAACAGACGGAGTGTTGTACATCCCTAGACAAGCTGCAGCGGCATGAAGTTCATTCAGGGTAGGCCTGTTTACCTTGTGTGAAGAGAGGCAGGCTTTGCTGAGCTCCTTCCTTGGTCAGGTTGGTTTTGGAAACCCTGAGGTAGCCAAGGTAAAGCTCTCAATGCAGTCAGACCTACAGGGCTTGTTCACTTTGTTTGACTTGCTGTAATTCTGAGGTGTTAAACCCTTTGAAATCTGAGGCCATAGTGAAAACTTTGTGTGCCTGAGCCCCCGAGGGCATGCTTCTGAGTTCTTTGCATTGAAGTAAAATGGAGCTTTCACTGTCTAGTTGTGTTTTATCCTTCCCTAGTATACCTTCCTAGAACTTCATAAGTCTTCTTGCGAAACAAAAACCACTTAATATTTAGAAACCAATCCAAAGAATATTGTTACTTTTCTGGCTGAGCAGTAGACTGATAGGGCCATATATTTTAAATTTGTCAAAGATCAGCTGTTTTGCAATACTTACGTTTCTGAAATGTGGACAGGTTTGTGTTGACTGCGATGCTGAAGGCACTAACTTGTGCTGACACAGATATCTAGTGCAAAGTGCTGTTGCATCCTGAGGTTAACATCTAAATCATATGCAGTGTTTATTTTATTCCAAAAAAATATCAGTAAACAAAAAGACAGTGCTGATTTTTTCCCCTATCCCACACCCCAAACAAGAAACCATGTTTTAGAAGTGAAGGTGGTACTAAACTAGTGGAAGCTGGCAGCACTATCTTAATAGTTAGAAGAAAACTATTAGGGAGAAAAGTGATAGAGAGATAAGCTTTTAATTTAAACTACAGGGATGTAATTTAAACGCCAGGGATGGCGAACCACAACGGCAATGTCTTATGTGCGTTTTTCTCCCCCGAACCAGAGTTCAAAGGCTAGAATTGATTTCTTGATGGTGTAAAGCTGCTTGTTAGATGGCCAACCTAGCTAATATTTAAAGGGGTTCTTCTTACATAAAGATTGGATATTAACTTACTTGAAGGAAGGCTTTGCATTGTAGTATAAAGATCTTGTAAAACTGTTCATGTGCCATTTGTTGAGTGCATTTGGACAAGTATAGTAGGATTGCTGTTCATTTAATCTACCTGACAATGGGCGTAACAACAATGAAAAGAATAGAAACAGAAAGGCAACTTCTTCTGAGACAGAAGAGAACTGGGCATCTTTTATTTCATTTGAGGATGATAAGGCAGGATGAAAATCACAAGTGTTTCAGTGTTGGCTTTTACATCAAACTGCAGGAGTTTGTCAAACGAAAATTGTTCTACGCAGTCTAATAACTGCATTCTGACCTAAGGGACCTATATATCAAAGGGAAATTATCTTCCTGGTGCTGTGAAGCTTTAATTATTTTTTATGAAGGTTTTTTAAAGATCATTTGATTAAGTCTCACAGGTGATACAATATTAAGCTTTTGTTTTGTTTTTACTTGTAAAGCCTGTTCATTATTTTGATTCTTCAAACATCAAATTTGGCTCATAGTTTTGTTTTGTGCTGAGAGCAGAAATGGGGCTACAGACTAAGGAGTGCTTTAACCAGAACTGCTTTTAAAAAGTATAATGATGTTCTCCCATCCCATTAGAGGATAATAAAGAACTTTTTTATGTTTCTTGTCTAAGGAAATGCATGTTTATCCAGCTGTGTGCAAAGGTGTTTACTTTAGATATGAGGAGTCAAAGACAATGCTTAATCTAAAGTACTTTTAGTATTTTTCTTAAGTTGAGCAAACAACTATACTGGGTGAGTTTATTTTAATTTTCACCTTTTCAATGATTTTTATCTTCTCTTTGCATTGTTGAAAAAGTTTTAACTGGAGAAATAACACATCAGTAAAATTTCAAGCAAAAACACAGGATTTGCTTTACAAATAATTAGACTTCTGTAGCATGCGGTGGAGTTTGACAGAAACATGGGAGGAGGCTGTGCAAGTGTACATAACTAATGTGAAATTAAGCTGTTCTTTAGGATTGACCTCCTTGAGTTTGAAGCCAACCGTGTTCTATTCTAAATAGTAATTTCTTCCTTCCTTAGGTGGAAGGAACCAGAACCTTTTCCATTAACTTCATAGAGGCTTCCATAGACAGAGAGAGTGTGGATATTAAATAAAAGGTGGAGAAGGGAGGCAGGGGAGAGGGGGAGAAAAAAAAAAAGGAAAAAACCCCAAAACATATCTGAACAAAAAGAGATCATCTATAAATTGAGATACCACCTCATTATGTCTCTTGCTATAATAGGAGGCACAGTTGCTTAATATAGTTGCAGACCCTTTAACTGTAGATATCTACAGGTAAGTGAGACGCATGGCACCTCTGTAACCAAAGTAACCCTTCAGAAGGAAGTCTGCAATACATACTGAAGCTCTGCAGATTTAAGAGTCTGGTGTGCACCAGGTAAAAAGCTTTTTTGAACTGGGGCACTCATGCTAATGACAGTCAAAATATCAGATCTGAGAGAAGGGAGACAGTGTGGAGTGAGGTAAACTGCAGTAGCCAGGGTGTGCTCTGTTAACCTTTTAGTCATGCCGTTGACCAGAAGCTTATATTTACTGTGTATGATGAGTCAGGAAAAGATCCTTTCCTCCTAAAATTTCAGTAATTCAGTGTGCAAGGAAGAGACCCAGCAAAGGAAGTGATAGGAGCAAAGCAACCCAGTAAGTACAGCAGCTCTCTGTTCAGCACTGCACATGAATTGATGAACTAAGTGTGAAGGTTTTGGAGAAGCCTGGGGGCAGGAGGATCTATTCAGGCAGTATACAAGGTAGATCTGAACAACAGAACTTGCTGTTGGCGTGAAAGGAGATGAGGCTGTAGGAGATAGGGAAGTGGAGAGGTTTTAACTATGCCTGAAAAATTCAGGTCAGGGGAAAAAAGGTCAAAAATAGTATGTGACAGTAAGAGAGAAGTGATGGGAAAAACTAAGAGAAGGAAGTAGGTAACTTGTAACAGTTTCAGAGGGATTTCTGTAAGAACTTTTTAATTTTCTGGTTTTCAGTGGTACACCGCTTAGCCTAGCTGTTGACTCAGAAAAATGAGCTAGATATGTATCTGAAGGGGGATATAAAGTTAGTCTAATTGTTGTCTGTGGAATGTGCACGCTTCATTAGTGCAGGGAACTGCATCCCTTCAGCTCTTCGACTAACTCACCAAGCATCAAGGCCTGGCAGGAGGAATACTAACTCCTGATTTACCCCAGTGTTGGGTAGGGAGGCTATACTAACACCCAAAGTATGCTCTCGAACAAGTTGACTACCTCATTATATCTTGCTTTTAGCCAAACGTTTGATTCAGTCCAGATTTACTTAACACTTTTTTTTTTCTCTCTCTCTTCCAGTTACTATTTCTTCAACTGCAGAAAAAGGTAATTTTTTAAAATTCTTTTTGAAGATGTGAATAGCTGCTTTGCACACAAGTCCTGAGGGACACAGAATTTAAATGTACTCCTTTATGTATAAGCTCTGTATAGTGTGTAGATTAGTGCTAAGAAACAAGGTAAATATTGTACAGTAGAGTCTGTTTAGCTTCTAATATCACAAACTTGGGATGATGACAAGACCTGTGACTAATACAAATAAGGCAGCTATGATTTAGGTTTGCAAATATTTTTAAATGGGTACCTTGTAAGAACAGAAAAAGGAGAGGAGAGGAAAGAAGGAACTGCAGCAGATCCACAAGTCCATTTTCTGTTTAGTCGAGTGACATGAAAGACTTCTGGAAGAAGATGACTTATTGTTGTACTGCTTGCTGTTTTTCCAAACAGCTTACCAAATTCCTTAGAACCCCATTATTTAGGACTAGTTAGAAATGTGCAAAACACAACCATTTCGAAAGTGGCTACACATTATAAATTTTAAATGACCAGGTCAAATGGTTGTTTTGACAAATGTTACTTTAATCTTCATATTGGCTTTGGCAAATGTGGGTTGTACTTACAGAGATGTAAACTGACCAAAACAAATTCAAGTGTATTATTGATGAGATATTTGTTTGGAACTTCATTTCAGCTTATGGGGGCACATGAGTAGTAGATGAAGCATAGATTTTGCACCTTGACTATCCACAGAGGGCTGTTTCACACTGGTAAGAGGTTCTCACCTCTTAGATATTTTGCAAAACAGCACAGAATTTGAGGCTAATCTAGCAGTTTTCTTCCTGGTGGGGCACATCTACAAAAACACTGTTAAAAGGGAACCTTGGCAGAATTTGTCCTCTCTCATCTTCTAATGAAGAGCTCAAAGAGGGGGAAAACCTTCAAAGTGTGAACTGTAAGCCATTCAATATGTGAGCTTGTCTTACCCTGGATTTTTACATCCCATTTCACTGCTGGGCTTTACCTAGAGTTCACCAAATTCTGCAAGTTGCTGCTGTGCTTACTGCTGACCTGTATATGAATAAGTTTTACTTGCTAGTTTCTTCTGGAAAAGCAAGATCCATGTCTCAGTTAAGGAAGCCTGGCAGAGCAGTGATATTGGTGTTACGTAGTCAGATCTCTGGCTTATTACAAACGCAGTGCCTGTCTCACTGAACCAGGTGCTTCCATATCTACCACAGAATTAAAATGCTAGATTAATCAGTGAGAGTGACAGTATCATTGGAACCTGACTGTTAGGCTTTTAATAGCTGTCACCTGCACACTTCTTGCACCTCCAATTCTGAATCATGTCATAGGCATCTTGTATGCTTGGATTTCTCAACTATGAAGGTTGATTTTAAAATGGCATGTGAAGTCTCTTTTCATTTGAAAAGAAAGCTAGTGTAAGATTTATAAAGTTCTTACAAGCTAACTCCCAACAGCCAAAAATCAAGATCAGAAGAGTCAAAAGGCCAAAGTGCCAGCAACATTGCTGTGTAAATCAATAATGTGCATCTTAGCAAGTGTATTCTGCTCCATATTTCAGTGTACTGCGTTCAAGTCCTTTGACCCCGATGCATAATTGCAACTTTTGATTAAATTAGTGGTGATTTCTTCACCCCATTAAGGCTATTTTTTTCTTCATAATTTTATATTCTTGTCTGGATTTATATCTATTAGGATAGGGGAATAAAGGCGACTCTGAATCTCTCTTAACAATATAATGTACTACTGTTATATTATTACTTCTCTGTAATCTGACTTTGTCTTGGAAGTAATATTAAGAATGATTCAGAAAAGGATCCTAAGGGCAAATCTTAGGAGGGGTTTAGCATATTTTAGGAGGATTCTGAGAACAGGACTTAAGACATTGTCTTCCTGAGGCCATAAATTACAATCTAGTGTGCATCAGTGCCTTTAAAGAGGTTTGACTTCTCTCGGTCGCAGCATGGCACCAAGAATCCTGCTTTGCCTTAGCTTAGCCAGGACTTCCTCATGACTGAGTCTGGCTAAACTGGCAGATATTGGGATTTGAGGTTTTAGTTGTATTTTCCATCTAGCTTGTAATTACACGAAAATGAGCTCACTAGGAATGAGCCTGGTTTTTGTGCTGGAAACAGATACAAGATCCTTTGGGGAGGAGTCTGTAGAGGAGATACTGCTACCCAAAGTGAAGGGTAGATGGACTGTTAAAGTAAAGCTGTCAAAAATGGTCTCTTCCCTCCCTCACATTTCTTGGGGAGCACTGACTGTGACCTGTAATCACAGGAGGAATGGCAGCATGGGAGTGGGAAAAGAAGCAAGAATTTATTCAGAATGAGGACAGTATGGACTACCAATTGCAGGGTCTTTACCTGGGGCGCTGCCTGTCACTGGCTACTGAAGTCAGGCCCTTGGCTTTTAATGATGGTGACAGATTGCAAGATCTCAGCTACATGAAGAGTGCAAGGGCACTTCAACAGCTGCCTCTTTCTGGTAAATTCTGGTAGCACTGGCACAGATCTGTACCCTTGCTGCAACCAGACATGAAGCCTGTTATTCTTTGTGTTGGGGCATTTTCAGTCTGTGACAAGACTGAGGCTCTGCTGTTTGAGGTATTGTGTGTGCACTAAAAATAATCTTTCAAAAGAATCTGAATTCTGGGGGTGATTTTTTGGGGCAGAATAGAACTGTTTACTGTGGAAGTTAACGTTGCTGTGCCCTGCTCTGCCCTGTATCTCATTTCCTCTTCTATTCAATTCCTCTTGCCCTTTTCTACACTAAAGTTCTGATCTGTGCCACTGATTCCACTCTAGTTTCATGTCCTTTTCTCCTCTCTTCCAAACCATTTTCTCATGCTTTAGTTGCTTAACCATATTGTGCTTGAATGTAGATTATGTTTTTAATGAAAGACAATTTCTAATTATTCAGTGCCTAGTACAGTAATACACAAGTTCTTTCTTATCAGGACGACAGTTTTAGGATTGCTTTAGAAAAACATTTTTCTTCTTACATTTTCAATCAGCTCCACAGCTGAAAATTTGCCAAATCTATCTGTGAGGTTGTAGGAGTTGTATGCAAAGGTAAAAACATAAATCTCTGAAGAAATCTCAAATGTAGTTTGTTTGTTTTCATTGCAATAAGCCCCGTGAAAATCCTGAAAGATAATAAATTAAGACCACATCTTGTGGCTGTGTACAAGGATTTTCTGAGCTGTTGGAGGTTCCCAAAGTTTGGAAGAAAGTTTGGCAGACCCAAGATCTGCCATCCATAAAGTACGTCATACATTTCCTTAAAGGACTCTCTTCATCTGCACAGGAAAGTAGGCCAAGTTTCCTTCTTCCTGCAACTGATGATAATATAGGTGAAAATAATGTAAATATTTAATACGACTTTTCTAAGAGTTACTCTTCTGGCACAACTGATCTGTTTCCTCTTGACAAGTGGTAAAAGAAACTGCTAGAGGAAACAAGATTAGAAGAGGCTTCCTGAGTCTTAAAGTCTGGATCTCTGGTCTTTAAGGCAACCATATCACACAAATGCATTAGGAAATTGGTTGAGTTCCCTATTAAAGCCACCTACGTTTTGTTGCCTTTGTGACTATAATAGGACATTTCCAGGCTGTATTGTATTCCTCAGATGATTTGAAGGAATATAATAGTGCCATTTTTAACTCCCAGGTAGCATGACTGGAGTGCAGTCCTCTTCAGATCCCTGTTTGGGAATTTGTGCTGTCATTGATGACCAGTGCCTTCTATAATGGCATAATATTGTGCTGTTTCTATTAGAAGTAGAAATTAAATTGAATTATGTAGGCCAGTAATCAAATTTGTAATCTAGAACAGAATTACAGCAGCATCATCTTTATCCAAAAAGGTTAGTCATTTATATGCCACAGGTGAAGCTGTGTTCAGTTCGGGGGGGAGTTTTGGGGGATGCAGATGAGTCAAGCCACGCGCAGATACAGGCTGGGCAGAGAATGGATTGAGAGCAGCCCTGAGGAGAAAGACATGAGGGTGTTGGTTGATGAGAAGCCCAGCATGGCTCAGTGACCTGCACTTGCAGCTCAGAAATCCAGCTGCATCCTGGGCTGCATGAAAAGCAGCGTGGCCAGCAGGTTGAGGGAGGTGATTCTGCCCCTCTACTCCGCTCTGGTGAGACCCCATGCAGAGTGCTGCATCCAGCTCTGGGGTCCCCAGCACTGGAAGGACATCGACCTGTTAGAGCAAGTCCAGAGGAGGCCACGAAGATGATCAGAGATCTGGAGCATCTCTCCTATGAAGACAGGCTGAGAAAGCTGGGGTTGTTCAGCCTGGAAAACAGAGGGCTCTGGGGAGACCTCATGGCACCTTCCAGTACCTAAAGGGGGTCTACAAGAGACTTGGGGAGAGACTATTCACAAGGGCATGCAGTGACAGCACAAGGAGGAATGGCTTCAAAGTGACAGAGGGCGGGTTTAGATTAGATATTAGTAAGAAATTCTCCATTGTGAGGGTGGTGAGGCACTGCCACAGGTTGTCTGTAGAAGCTGGGGGTGCCCCATCCCTGGAACTGTTAAAGGTCGTTCTGTGATTGTGTAATAAAAACATACTATTTTCTTGAGGAATAGCAACCATCACATTTGATGAGTTGGGGGTTTTTTCATTTTGTTTTGGTTTTTTTTAAGTGAGCAGTCCTAGATTGCTAAGTCTACCCAGGGAAAAGGGATTAGCCTAACTGTATCACGTGATTTGTAGTGTAGTAATTAGCCCTCCTCAAATATCAGGGGGTTTATTTCTTGTTCTTTTCAGCTGAATTCACCAAACTCTTACTTGTATTTTATTGCAGTTGTCTACCTTGTGGTTTTTCATCTGTCATTTGTCATGTTTATATGGTCCTATGGGAAGACAATTTTCACATCTCCTGCAACCCCCTCTAACGAGGTAAATATGTTAGAAAAATGTCAATGCCTTTTTTATAAATAGCTGAACTGTTTTCAGTGATGAAACTTGTTGGCAGTACTGCATGATTCACCTTTCCCTACTCGTTATCTAAAATAGAACAGCATGACAGTGCATCATGAATGAAAATGATCAAGTTATTCTTAAAATACCGTGTGCTTGGTGTCATGACATTTCCTTATATGAAATGTGGGTTTAAATCATCACAAGTTTGGCAGTCATGTACAGTGATTTGCTATGAAACAGCTTGCTCAAAACCTGGAATTTTTAAAACTGATAAATACAGCAACAATGTTTTTATATTTATAGGCAGTTTTGACCATTGCTTAGGTAAGAAAGTACTAATGCAATGACCTGGAGGACTGAACCCCTGTATTAGTAAGTCAAGGGTTAAGACTTAGGGGCAATTGAGAAGTGATTACATAAAGAAGGTTTATATAATAGCAGAAGAATGCATGGTGACTGTAAGAAGTTTCATTTTGAAAAAGAATGGTATTAATTGCAATAAGCCTGAGATGGATTACCTTGTTTTGTGTTTTCTTTAGTATGTGTGTTTGTAAGGATTAAATACTGGCACCAAATTTAAAGTACTTCCCTTCTCTTCCTTGTTTTTAGAAAGCTTTTAAACTGGCTAAACTGCTTGAGGCTTTGGTGGCTCTGTGGGGGTTGAATTTTTAATCTGTTTTTGGCAAGAGTGATGTTTAGTGCTGATGTCAACCTGAAACATTTTTGAGAAGAGTTAAACCCGTGCTTCTAAGGAAAAGCAAACACTGCTCTGCAGTGTTTAATTATGACTTTAAGATCTTCTGTATGTTAAAGCTACAGAATATAAAGTGTAAAAAAGCTAAACGCTATTCTGCTGTTAAGCTAAGCAATAAAAGTAAAGAAAGCTGTTGAAGGGTCTGGAGCACAGTCCAATTGGGAGCATCTGAGGGATCTGGGGGTGTTTAGCCCAGAAAAAAGGAGGTACAAGGAGGACCTTACCACTCTCTACAACAACCTGAAATGAGGTTGTAGTGGGGTGAGGGTCCGTCTCCCAAGTAACAAGTGACAGGACAAGAGGAAATGGCCTCAAGTAGTGTCAGGTGAGGCTTAGATTGGATATTAGGAAGTATTTCTTCACTGAAAAGCTTGTTGTAAAGCATTGGAACAGGCTGCCCGGATAAGTGATTGAGTCCCCATCTCTGGAGGTCTTTAGAAGACGTGCAGATGTGGCACTTGGGGGCATGGTTTAGTGGTGGACTTGACAGTACTGGCTTAACAGCTGAACTCGATCTTAGAGGTCTTTTCCAACCTAAATGATTCCATGAATTGCTAAACCTAAAAATTCAAAAGGAGTTGTCTTCAGGGTGATTGGTTTTGCTTTATCTGGGATGGTTCTGCAAGAAACTTACAAAGTTAAGTATGTTAGCTAATTAAAATGTGGTTGGAACTGTGTTACTCCAGTTTTATAAAACTGTGTGAACTAGAGCTGGTCATAATGCTAATGCTTAGTAACTTTTACTGTCTGGATTCTTCATTAATAGAAAACTTCTGACAGTACTTACCCTGTAGTTACAGAAATGTTGTAGCAAGCTTTTCATATTCAGCAAGTGAAAGGGATGCTTTGGGCATATGGCATGTGATGACTTTTTTGTATGTCAGCAGTGGGATTTAATACAATTTTCTTCTACAGCTGGCTTTAAACAGAAAAAAGGAGAAAAAAACCATCCCACCATAACTACAACAACAACAAAAAAAGCACACACAAATTTTTTTTTAAAAAAAGCACAAAACCCAACCAAATTAAAAACCTAGTACCACTTTTTCTGTGTCTGGGCAAATCCCTTCTGTTCATGTACCAGTGAGTAATTTATGCTGGTTATACTTAAAAACAAAGCCAGACTTCAGAATCTCTCCATTGTGTGAGTGTTAACGTATATATTTTTAGTCATTCAAATTAGCCATTCTTGCAAAACAAATAGCATCCTGTGATCTTACTATTGAACTAAAAAAAGATTGTGCAGCTGCTGTTGTCTTGGTGTAATCCCTGTACATTTGTCATAAGCAAGAACAATCAACATTATACAAGGTCCGAAAAGAGGAAGGAAACAAAGAGATTCTTTCTGTGTTCAATAAGAACTGCGGGAGCCTCATTGGAAATTCTGTTTGCTATGTGGTAACAGACAACTTTTGATGTCTTTGAACATATCCTGCAATTGTCCAAAGAGACTGTGGTCTAATGGCCCTGTTAATTTCTGTAATTAAAACAGAAATATAGCTTTTTGGAAAACTAAAATCCTATCCAGGATTTTTGGAGTAATATTACAATGTTACTTGAACAAATTTTGTGATTTGGTTCCTTTTCTGTGCATTAATGATTTGCCATGAAAATGTCATCTAGCAGTAGTAGTCATATTTCTTGCAACCTCTGCTTGATTGCAGGTCATAGAGATGGGCATTGGGTCAGCTGTCAGACTCACATGGGTAGTAGGGATGAAGGCATATCACACCACTGTTTGCTGGAATGATGCTTTGCATGTCTTAAACTTTAGATGTGACCATCTCCAGTTTTCATACTTGAATAAATATCTATCTGAGTGATTAAGACTGAATAATGAGGTCACACTCTTGCTGATGACTGAAATGTTAAACTTTAATTTCTCCCTTTGCATAGGTTAATTCTAGTGTCCAGTTATTTAAAAGGGCATTATTTAAACATGTTTCATGCTTCACCCTTGAAGGGTGGGTAGGTTCAATAACTGGGGCGATGCTATATGTGACAGGAGGCTTAACTAGATTCTGTGAGCTATGAGGCAGCTTGTTTGCATTCTGGGTTGGGAAATAGCACAGAGAAATTGCAGCAATGTCTTACTGCTTCCTTCTTTCTGTACATGGAGTCTTCATTGTTGCTTGCCAACTGACTGTAATCCAAAAGAGGAAAAACTACATCATGCGAGGAGAATCCCTGTGAACTAATCATGCACATGTTTTTGGTAGGACAATACAGTCATACTAAATCACACTGAGCCAGTTGTTGTTCCAGTTGCACACCTAGCATTTTCCACTCATTACCACGAATACTTCGTCTGTGTGTGCTCACAGAAAGGGCTCTTGTAGTCCATGCAGGAAGCTCAGACTTCAGAAGTTCTTTGAAACAGGAAAATATCAAAGGAAATAATGAGTTCAGTGCCCACCACAGAGGGCCTTGTCAGCACACTGGGCTTTGTGGGGCTTACTGGTAAATATTATTTCAGAAGATACCAAGCTAAGTGTTTCACAAATGAGTAAAAAGTCTCCAGGTTCTTCTGGTAAAGGCTTACATTTCAGTGAGGTTTCAGCAAGAATGCTTGTCAGGCTTTACTCAGAATTGTAACTCACTCTCAAGCTGTACTTCAGGCTTTGCTGAAGTTGCTTTCAATGCAACTCATGAATTTTGAGACTAGTCTTGACTACTCCTAAGTAAAAATTGAAGCCCACCACAACCCCTCTACTTGCCTTTTTTCCCCCATCTGCTTTGTACGCCTCTCAGCATTAGAGAGGAAGTAGGATAAGAGAACTTTAATGCTTTGTAGCACCAAGGAACTATTGAGCCTTCCTCTTGTTCACAGATCACGTAATTCATGCTTATTGGGAACTAAAGGAAAGCTTGCACCTTAAAACTCACTCTGAGTCTTTGCCTTCCCTTGTGTTGCAGACAAAATGCTATAGATAATGGAACAGAGAAAAAGATCATTTTTTTAAAATACATCCAGGAACATCATTCATGGATGGATTTAAGGATCTCCTGTAATCCTTGTAGCAGTCTTTTTTTCTTTATGTGGCACTTTTTGGTCAGTGGGTGAGGGCATCTGAAAGGCCTTTTCCTTGGAACGCAAGGTAATAATTAATCTCTTCCCTCCATTCCATTTTCTCCATTCCTTCTAGTTCTGCTTGTCAAAAGCTGATAAAGAGCAATATGAAAAAGAAGAGAGACCAGAATCCCAGCAGGAGATTTTGAGAAGAGCTGCTAAAGACTTGCCTATCTATACAACAACAGCATCAAGAGGTGAGATATAAAGATCATTCTATGCTCCTGAAGTTGCGAGTTTTAATTCAGTGAAATTCATTTCGTGTCACTGAATGAACAGTCTATTAAGCACATGTCGCAAACACCATGACCTTGTTTTGTTACTTGTTTGGGCCGGTGTTTAATTCCCCCAAGAGAAGCTGCAGTCCTTTTTCTGGGGATCTCAACATAAAGCCACTATTTGGAATTTTTAAAAAAATCACCTTCTAGCAAGCCAATGAGGACATTTATCTGTAGTTGTGGCTATTAAAAATAAATGCAACAAAGAAATATAGCTAACACAGCTAGCAATAGGGAAAATTAAGCTTATTGCTCAATTTTGTAATCACTTTTGTTCCCACTTTAAACTGTTCTTTCTGAGTTGTTCTGGCTCAGCAGGAGGAGAAATGTACTGAAGATCTTAACATACTTTTACAATTTACAAACGAAGAGATGTTATTTTATTCCCATCTGTAATTCAGTACAGAATTAGTGATTGGCTACTTCTGTATTTGCCTTTAATACATACAGGCATTTTTATTCCAACTTATATAAGAATATCTGTGAAAAGTGCTGTCTTATGCATATGTATATTCTTCAAAAATCGATAGCTTTTTCATGTACAGATATATATATATATCTTTTTCTCTTTCCTGAATATAGCAACCCTGTAGAATTTCCAAAAGCACAAACTACTCGGAATAACTGTTACCAAAATTTACTGTGACTTTGTTTGGAAAAGTCTAAGGACACCTGGCTCTTTCCAAGATAAAGCTCCCTTTGAGGGAATCCCAGTCTTAAGTTCCTGGAGTGGTCTGGGAAGCTATTGCCAGTTCTTATCAGTACTGTTTAGCTGTAGGTGTTGGCTTTCCTCCTCCTTTCAAACTGCCTGTGCTGGTGTCTTATTTCCATTGAGAAAAGCCTGAAGGCTTGTTTAAAAATATCCAGTAACGATGAAGAAGAACTGATTTACTGAGCAGTCTGCTAGATTGCAGCTTGGTAAGGAGGATAGAGAGAGCCATTCAGAAGGGTGGCTTGGTGAAAGAATGTTGTTTCACAATGGGATGTCTGAGTACCTTGTGCAGAAGTGAATGGGGATCAGTGCCAGAGTATGAAGGATGGGAATACTTGGGAACCAAAGAGTAAATGAAAATGGACTCAGTCCTGAGTAGTCATACTTTGTTTTAAATCCTTTACATTTCTTTTTTAAAAAATCAAAACTACATATGAGAGTAGGCACATGGCAGTCTTTGAAAGCAGGTGTGGCAGGGGAGGGCAGAAAGCTCTTTAAGATTCAATTCATGTTAAGGGGGAAAACTTGTATTAATTGAATGAGTTCTAATGACTTGCCCCTTGCACTTGAATGCAGCAATCAGATACTGTGATCGATGCCAGCTGATCAAACCTGACCGTTGCCACCACTGCTCTGCATGTGACGTGTAAGTTACTGAACCTGAAATTATGGACTTGCCCTGTCCTGCAGTCATCACTTCAGTGTGTTCATGTCCTCAGTGTGTCAGCCTTGCAGAACAGTTATTATTTGTTCTCTCTCAAACCCTCAAGACTTGGATTGCATAAAAGAGCAAAGTTCCTTCTGTTGATGCAATATTATGGTGCAGCATGATTGTCTAGAATGGCAGAACTTTTTAAGAAACCTGCCTGTAGCTTTGTAAAACAGAGCTTATATTAGAAGAATAAGAAACTAAAAAGTAAAAAATCGTAGACTGAAACTAAAGTAAGGTAGTTTTGAGATACCAGCCCCAGAAAATGCTTATTATCCAACTCTTTTATTTTATCTTGCTTCTGAAATCTTGAAATAGATGTGTGCTACTCATAACACTAAAAATCTTTATCTCAAAGACTGACAGTGGAGTCACATGCCTTAACCATTCCAAAGACATCACTGCTATTCCATATTTTCATTCTGAATCATCAGAGAATTCTGTACAAGCACTGAAAACTGAGGCTCTGCATGAGACTTCAGTAGGCTGAACTTGAGGAAATCTAATTAACTGAGGAACTTAATGCACATCTTTTGGCTAAAATCAAGTTTATTAGCAAATACGTGTCTGAAATATCTCGTATCTGTCCTTTACACTAAAACTGGATTAAAATGGCACGTGGACTATTCAAATTATCCACTGTGCTGCTCTTTTCCTCAATTAGCTTTAAAAAAAAACCTAGCAAGCAGCTAAAAAAAAAAAAGGGTAGCAAATATAGCCCTAAGGTAGACTTAGTTGAAGTGAATGCCAGGCATAACATACTTATCCACACAGCACTGAAAGGTCCTTTGGATTTGTTTCCTCTCAGTGTGCACATAAAATTAGTGTGGCTTAATGAATCGGTACATGGTGTTACTCAGTAATGCACCCCATGCTAATTTAAGAAACTCTCTTCATAACTCTTCTGAATCTCAGTTGGTCTTCCTGGGTGAAAGAAGCTGGTCTTTTTGGCTGATTTAATATAGAGAATTGGGATAATTGAGAAGTAATTGAAAAAGATACAGTGGGGGGAAATACTTAAAAAAATAAACAAACAACCCCCAAACCTGTAGAAGCTAAAATTATGTGTCTTAGAAACAAAGTGTGGTTTTTGCTTTAACTTGCTGGAAATTATCTCTTTCAGATGTGTACTAAAAATGGACCACCACTGTCCATGGTAAGTTTATTTTTAAAACAAAAAACTAAGTATGATAATAATGAATTAGATGCTGCTTCAAAAATGCAACTCTGAAGTAAAACTTGATTTCCACAGAACTTCTTTAGTATGTGAAAATAAATCTTGTTCCTAATGTGTGTTACAGTGTAGAGTTGTAAGCCCACTAGTCCAAATCAAGAGAAACCTTGGCTTTACAAGCCCTATGAGAAAAGGCGTTTATTTCTTTTGTTTGCTCTGGTATTTTTACCAGGAGAGAAGATACCCTCTACAATGTGAAAATCAGTTCTCGATTGTAGATGATACATATGACCCACTCGGACAGTTACTCTTCTGCAGTTTGTATTCACTGGTTGACACTAAAAATATTGTCTGCTATCACTATGAAAAATACTGCTATCAGTAGTTGACTTAGAGGTGGGTTTGTAACCAAAGCAACATCCTCTGAAAGGGATGGAGAGGTTTATTTTGCCTTCCATGATGACTGCAATTAGTTCACAGTGTGAGATGCTTCCTATACAGACTGTATGTATCATAACGCTTTGCCAGCTCATGTCCTGTCCTGTAGAATCATGGGGGCAAAATCTGTGTGAGGGGCCCAGATCATTTCGCTGGAGGAAAGAGATTTCCTTCAAAATAGTGGCTTAAAATGCTTCTGAAACACTAGTGTCAGAATGTTTCGGACATATCGCTTGACATCATACACATTATGCTCTGCAAAAGCTGAATGTATTGTGGGGTTTTTGTTTGTTTTATTATTTGTATATCTTAGTAACCTCTTTCTCTTTCCCCTCCTTCTAGGGTGAATAATTGTGTGGGATTTTCTAACTACAAATTCTTCCTCCTGTTTTTAATGTATTCCTTACTGTACTGTCTGTTTGTTGCTGCTACAGTCTTGCAGTACTTCATAAAGTTTTGGACAGTAAGTTCTAAGGCTTTTTTTTTTTTTGCTGTTCATTTGTTTAATCCTGCATGTGTTATTGAAGGCTGCATCAGCATGTTGTCACTCACCATTTACTCTGTTCTGTGGTTCATTATCATTAACAACATCAATCAAAGTGACTGAAGCAGAAGAACCTTCTGAATATTAATGAATTAAATGTATTACACTGCCCAGGATGAGTTAACTGGGGGAGGAAGTTTGGATGAGGACACTATGCAATTTCTCTGCTCTGTCAAAATTGAGTGGCGCAGCTTGGGTTTTTTTGAGACTATGGAATATAGATATGTAGATAAAGAGCTGGCCATATCAATAACATATGTGTGTGTATATATATAAATCTATATATAAAAATACTGACAAATGTGAAATATAAGTAACAATTTTGTATCTTCCTAGACTTGTCTATGGACAATCTGCTGCCAGATAAGGCAGACTAATTTCTTGGGAACTGACTGAGCTCTGTTTTGGAGTCCCTACATAGGCATGTCTGAACTTCATTTTAGTAGCTGTTATTGATCTGATATGAGTAGAATGCTAAGATGTGTACAGTGTGAATGCTATACATCTTTCTTGCAGCTGTATTATAAGTTGTCAAATGATTGATACACATACATGTATCTTAGTAGATTTAATAACTTTTATGTCAAGGGCAACCATTCTTATATGTCAGTCTTATTTTCCTCCTATCAGTTTTGTTCCAGTCCCATTGCTGGCTGAACAGTGTCTTCTGTTCTTGTTCACTTTCATCTACAAAAACTTGTACTGTGCCTTCCTATCTCTAGGCTGAAGTATTAGTGTCGGAATTCCCTTAATCTGTTTCCATTAACTAGCACATAACAAATTACTCTTAGTGGAAGAGTCTCCATCACATCTTTCTTAATAGATAACAGCACATATTTCTTAGATGCTAGTTGTTGTCAGAGTAACTGGGAAAAGCAGTCATTATCTGCAGCAGTAGAAGTAATCTTTATTGGAGCAAAATGTTGCTGTTGTGCCAGGTTAAGAGAAGCTTCAGGATAGCTGTACTTTGAGACAGTTGGCATTAGGTAAGATAAATGGTTGCAAAAAGTAGCAGGGTTTTGTGTTCATCTAAGCCTGTGGATCTGATCTGCCAAAGTGCTGTGTTTTTATTAGTCTGTCAGTTCTTTACAGAGGCCTGTCACTGGAGAGCAAGGAAGTATGTGGGCACTGAGCTGTCAGTACAGTGAGATGAAAGCCATAAATGTATTTGTCAGTCTATGCTGTGGCTTGACAGATTCTGCTGTTCAGTCTTGCTTGACTATAAATAGTTAATTTGTGAATATACTATTCCCAAACATCTGCCTGGCTGCTTTCCAGTGCTTTGTATGCAATTTCTAGTGAAACTGTAGATGTGCTCTTACATATTTACCAGTCAGTGCTTTCTCATCTTACTTCGTAAGTGTTAGTGCAACTAAAGTTGTCCTGTCCGCAGGACAACTGGCTACAAAGAACATTTGCAGCAAGACTCTTCCAAAGCCCATCGGACACGACACTGAAGTGGACTCTTGAGCAGAGGAAGTAAACTTAAGAGGGATTATTTTATTATTATTGATTTAGTTGTTAGAAATGCTTCCTGCAAGAATGGGCTACTTCTGAAATGTAACAATAGACAATGTAGATGCGAATGTTGTAGAAGCTTGCACTTCTTGCTTTCAGTTCTGGATATTTCCAATACAGAATCTGGTGATGCCCTAATCTTACCATTAGAGTAGATCTCTGACTCACTTTACTCATATGAAGTCATTCAGTCCACAAAGCCAATATTCCTCCGATCTTTAACTGCTTGATAAAACTATATTTCCAAAAGAGATGGCAGCACCATAATCATGTAGGCTTGCAAAATGTTGTATGTGGCTTGTATGTAAACTTTTAGGCAAGTGGTGTTGACTGCAGAATAGAGTTCTGGAAGCTTCTCTCTACATCTGTATCCAAACCACAGAAGAATGCTGCTGATAAATGCTGTCTGTAGACTGCTTCAGTATATTGGTAGTGCTCAGCTTTGTCTGGTACAGCATCAGACAGATTGCTGTTGAGGCTCTCTAGATGATGTTTTTTCCCCGCAAAACTTGAGTATCAGAAATTGTATAACTTCAGAAGGTAGTGCTTATTTTTTGCTTCCTCACAGATGATTTACAGAGACTGTGCAACAAACTGCTGGATATATTTAGTGTTGGGAAGGCATATGTACTGCTTCTTGGGGGGTGTAGCCTTGGTCACTTCAGAACTTGTAATGAGCTTGTGGAGGTGTATGTGCTAACTACAAAAAATTTAGCAATCCCTTGTTTTGCACTGTTGATAATATTTGCATGGAGACATGATGTGCATACGCAGATACCTGGAGATATTGTGAGACGTGCACACCTACTGAACTCTTCTACTGAAGAAGAGTTCTATTGTGTTTCCCAACTTGCACATGCAAGACTTTTACCTAGCACCTTTCATGTTCCATGCAGAAATGCTGAAGAAAGGTCTTGATGCTGTTCATACAGTGATGCAGCAACCACACTGGCTGGAAATGTTCACCACAGCTTGCACCCTGATGCTGCTGTTAAAATCTGTTTCGTAGATCAAGGAAACATGACTGATTTCTTTATTTATACTCATAACTACTTTTTCTATACTGATGTAATTTTTATTTCTACCAAGGAAATTGTTAAAGATGAGCAGGTAACATGTCAGTTCAGCCAAATGTATTTGACACAAACACCAGCACTGGCTGAACGCCCAGTCCTTGATGCCTTGTTTACATAGTGCATGGTGGTGCTTCCCAGCTTATATTTGTATCTACTCTTACTCTTTCTGCACTCCCTCCTCCTTGAAACTGTTATATTTTCCAGTTGTTTTCAGTGTCTTTCATTGTCCTCCAAATTAATTTGCAATCCTGAGTATAGCTAATTCAAGGATGTGATATCTGTTCCCGGTGGATGGCACATGCTTCTGCAAAACTTTAATTGTATTAGGAGCAGCATGAAAAAACCCCTCATCCTGTGGGACGTACACTAAGGATATAGACCACATCTAAGGGTTTAATCAAGATCAGACAGCACTTTTTTGTTTGGGGGGGTTTTGTGACCTGACACGTGCTCAAATGACTGTTCTTGTGAAGGGGTTTGTAGGGGACTCTTTACAATAGGGACTGGCTTCAGTCTGTTATGTGTGCTAACTAGTTCAAATTTGATTGTGAAAATTGCTTCCTTTTGTAAGCTCTACAGCTCTCTCACCTGCAAGTCTGTGCTTCTGTGCTGCTGCTAAGCATAATGACTTTAAATAACCAGTGTGTGAAGTTTCACTCTCTTTTCACATGCTGGGGCATGTGGACTGCTACTACAACACCACTGTGAATAAGCCTGTTATACATACTCCAAGACTGCAGGCTTCTCTCCAGGAAAAAACTGGCCTTTTTTCAAAGATGCTTCAGTTCTGTAACTGTCATTCAAGAACTTACAACCAGTGGCTGAAACTGGGTAGTCAGAAGAGGTAGATGCTCCCTGGGGATCATGCAGATCAATCATGCATGATGCAAAAAACCTTTCTCCAGGTTTATAGAGCTACTGGTTTAGGAAGATGCAACTGAAATAAACTTAGATTTTCTGGTCCACAGAAAACACAAAGACTAAGCTCCTTCTCCTCTTCGAGCTTCAAAATCAACTGGTCTGAGAATTATTAGTAGAGAACTATTTTAGTTAAATGCGCAATTCCAAAGAGTCATAGAAATACAAGTTACAAAAATCAGTTAGGAAACTGAGGAACACTGCAGTGTGCTCTGAGTTAGGAAAAATCATTATCACTTCAGCGTGACGTTTAGGAATAAGAAGTAATTGGAGTATTTAGCTAGCCTGGATTTCAGGGGATCACATAATGTGACATATCCCTGTTGCAGAGGGGAGACAGATTGTCACAGTAAATAAGTAATACAACAGGCAGTAAAGAAGGAAACAGAATTTAGATGGCAGTTTATAGAGCTGACCTCTGCTTATCATTTGCTTATGTAGCATGATTTGACTGTAGCCAGCATTTTCGAAAACACTGTATATCTGCCAGACTCCAAGGTAGATCCCTGGGTTCTCCCTAGGCTTTCTACACACATTAATGTAGCTTAAAAGCCATACATCTTGCCTGCAACAGATTCACTAAGTGCTAGCATCTTAGCTAAGATGGCTACCACTCTTTAGGTGTAAAGTTTGAAATTTAAAAACTAATTTAAATTCCCTTTTCCTGTTTTTTCCTTTATTTTCTTAAGTATTGGTTCAACTTCAGATGTTACGCTGAAGATAGATCCTAAAAACATCTCTGTACTGTAGGAAACTGGGAAGAATTAAAACTGTTCTGTGTTATGGGTTCTTTTTCAAACAAAGAAATATATGCAAAGAATGGCAATTTCTTTTTCATGGTTTTGGCAGAAGTTACATCTAATGGTAATAGATACGTTCTGAAGTCAGAAAAATTTCGTAATTAATAAACCATTACTTTATACCTCAGGAGTATTCTGAGCTTTTCAGACCCTTACGAGTGGTTTCATCCTGTAGAATGTTCACATAAATCTTATTTGTGATGGAAACAACAAGCAAAGAAGGCACTTGGTGTAGTCATGCTGTTCAAGCTGAGGAACCACGGGAAAGTGATCCAGTTACAATCTGAATAGCAGTACTTCTGTGCTTCAGTAGAAAATTTCATGCCTTTGAAGTCAGTAGTGTGCTCTTACGTACTCTCTCCTCCATTCTCTTGGAGAACAGGGGCTAAAGCTGCTGATGGGCGTTGGAACTCGGCACGTCCAAGAGCACATTTGCGCACCAACCATTTTGTTCTTATCAAAGCCTGTGCTGTTTTCAAACGCTTCATCTTAACATAATACTAGTGTTTAATAAATTGTCTTTGTTTGCGCAAAGCTTTGCCACAGGAAAGCTGCAGAGAATTGTCCAAAGGTAAAATCCAATATTGCTGTAATTATTTAAATGCTGTTCCTACTGTAACTTTTGTAGTCCAGTCGTTAATGGTAACTATTTACACCATCGCAGAAGGAAGGAGACTTGTAATCTGTTGCCTGTGAATACAGGCAGTGTACAGGGATATGGATGTACCTATGTGCACTTGCTCTTAATTGAAATGTATTTTAGTCTAAAAAGAAAGTCAGCCTTAGATAAATGGGTATGCTGAATGCACTAATGGAAAAAGTAATGGCAGTAATGCTAACTAAACAGCTGAATAAAAATAGCCTCCCTGCTTTCATAGTGCTGTTAAAGGTTAACTGCTTTAGTATTGTGATTTTGAGGCTACAGAACTGGAATAGTATTGTTGCAAATCCCAATGGCCTTTTGAAAGCGGAAGCCTAAAAATAATTGGGGGTGGGATCGACTATCTGATATGGGTGTGAGGGTTTTTTCTGTAGTAATTGTACTGAAATTCTTGGTTTTTACATAGATTCCTGGTGAATCACTTCTGCCTGTCAGACAGGGCAAATCTGTTTCACTATGTGCATGTTGGTTGTTGCTTAAACCGTAGAAGTCATCAAAAATTGAAGATCTATTCCATGTCTTGTCTAGGACTTGTTCAGTCTTAGAAACACAATATAACAACCATTTCCTTTTTACAGTCATTACATCAGTTCAGAATTAGGTTCAGTATTATTACCTTACCAGGAAAAGGTTTGGATGGGTTTTTTGCCTTTTTTTTTTTTTTCTCTTCAAAGAAAGTGATTTTGGAAATATTTTTCCCATCCCTCTGTGGCTGTGGCTGCACAGTTAACATTGTTTAGTATAGGAAATGTTTTGCCTTGCCCCTTACTGCGCATTTAAAAACCACAGATGAACGCATGCACTTGTGCTACTGAACTCAAGGGGAAGGAGTACCCACGAGATTGAAAGGCTGTTGTACACCAGTTTAACGTGACACGAAAGGAAAGCTGGGCTTGTTTTGGGGGTTTTTTTCTATTTGAAAAGTGAGGTGAAAGACCTATAGGAGAGTGGGTGTGGCAGAAAGTGTTCAGCAACAATACTGTGTTACTTGCTTGGAAGTGTTAACATATTAATCTCTTTCTCTCTTTCTCCCCAGAATGAATTGCCAGATACCCATGCAAAGTTCCACGTGCTATTCCTTTTCTTTGTGGCAGCCATGTTCTTCATCAGCATACTGTCACTCTTCAGCTACCACTGCTGGCTAGTTGGCAAAAACAGATCAACCATAGGTCAGTTAATTGGAATGTGGAACTTTTCCTTGTCCAGAAATCTTACAATTCAATGAGAGTATGATGCCTGCATGATATGCCATCAAATATAAACCAAAATTTTAAATGCCGGGCAATAAGAAGCGTATTTGGTGGAAGTAATTAAAGGTGAAACATACAGGGAAATGAAGCCTGTGTAGGGTTCCTCTGCTGGAGTCAGGCATTTAGATTCATGATGACTGTTCATTTCCTCTGTTTGTATTTTTGAGACCTCTGAGGCACTGTGCGTTTTTATTGGGTTTTTATATCATGTGAAGTATCTAACCTAGTTGCTACTTTCCACTCTCTTGTTCTAATACTTTGAGTAGCTGGATGGCTTCAGCCAAGTCAAAGGCTCTAATGTGAATATGTACAACATTTTGAACTAGATCCAAAAGAGTATTCTTAAATCTTGTGAACACATATGGACCTCATTATTAGAAAGTGGCTTGTAAAAGCAGTGTGATAAAAATGTGCGCTGATGTGCACTGATGCACATTTCCTAAATAATAGAAGCAATTCTCGTAATTTCTGTGCCTAAATGTTTTAAATGGCATTGATCAGCATAACCAGTTTATGTGCATTAGTTAAAATATCTGAAGCTCTTGCTAGGAAACACTTGGAAGGGCTTTTTGCAGGGTGTGGTGGGACAGGGACTGATGGGTATTTCCACAATTGAGTAAGTCAAAATCTTATATCTTTCAATGGAGTTTAAATTTCTAACTTCAAAAATAAGTGGGTTGATTAAAGGTGAAATCATTTTCTGCTTGCTATAATTTTTTGGTGGAGAAAAAAGGACTTTTTTTGATTGCATGACAGAAGACTTGAGTTCTTTTTCTTTTTATACATCTACAGGTAAGGAATATTCACAGTTTCTTTTTTAGCTATGAAGAAAACTTCAGCATATTCCTTTCCCAAAAGTCAGTGGTCGTAATTGGCAACACAGTACTTTACTTTTTGGATCGTGATTGTAAAAAGACAAACTGTTGGTATGGGGAGAGCAATGAGTGCTCTCGGTTCTTGGCCAAGGGTATAACTCGACTGAGAAGAAAAGTAGTGGTGGTTTGCTATAGTTCTTTGTGTGCCTTTTTCTAATAAAATAGATTTCATCTTTCTCTGTTAGCACAGGATGCTCTTAATTCAACTTCAGACAGTGGCAGAAGTGGAAAAACCTCTTCTGTATGGGCTTAGGTCCAGCAGCGCTTATGGTAAATTCCAAAAGGGAAAGTCTTCTGCGCAAAGAAGGCTTCACAGGCTGAAGAGAGAGCTAGTCACTGAGAAACAAGGGATGTGCTGTCTTTGGCATGCTGATGGGACTTAACTTCGTTTCAGACCTTATGTTAAATGTAAAGAGAGAAAGTTGACAAGGTGTCTGTTCTGCTTACTTGATTTTCTTACCTTTCATTTCTATTTTTGTCATAACCTGTGATTTTTTTCTCTCTCATTAATTGAGATTACTTTTCTCTTTTTCCCCTCCCCCCATAAAACACATCAAGATCGTCTCAGCTTGTCCAACAATATTTTCACAGTAGAGAAGTTTGAGTCTGTGTATTCATGTTCTCTTACTCCTTACCAGTCTAGAGAGATTCCATGTTTTTCTTTTACAGAAACATTCCGTGCACCCACATTTCGAAATGGCCCTGATAAAAATGGGTTTTCTCTTGGATGCAGCAAAAATCTGAAGGAAGTTTTTGGAGATGAAAAGAAGTATTGGCTACTCCCTATCTTTACCAGGTATTCAGTCTGAATAGGAATGACTAGGGGAATAAACTGATTCCACAACTTTCACGTTGCTTCCTCTTCTCCTAAAAAATAAAGTGCAACTGAAAAGCCAAGTTGGAAGTCCTGTACAAATGAATAGTAGTGTAGGGAAAATGTGCAGGAGAAAACTGTCAAACTCTGCACGGGGTTTTCAGTCCAAGACAAGGAGCTTGTTGACAAGCACCTTTTAAATAGAGAAGTTAGGAAAGGTTTGAAAATTGTACTGCAAAAATTGTACACCTCTCGGTGCTAGTATTTGTGTCTAATTGTAGAGCAGAAATCCGCAACTTGGAGGAGATAGAAATGCTTGAACTTCAGCTGCATCAAAACAACATCAATTTAAAAACACCCCCTCTTGCCTCTGAAAACACTTGGCAGCTTTCCTTTTGCTGCCATCTTTCCTTTTCCTTTCGACACTTTCAGTATCTCAAAAGCCATCTGAAAAAGTTCAGAGCAAAAAAAAAAAGTCTGACATGATGCAAAATGCTGGTTTTAAAACTCAGCTGAGCCAGTGCTGGGCAGTTGCAGACAAGCTTGATGAAGCAAGACTGACCTGCTCACCACTCCCACCACTACCAGAATTCAGCAGAACAAAGTAGGAGGTGTGTTCCAACACTACTTTTGTGGGGCTGTATATCAGTTTAAAGTGTTGGTGAACCTATTTGTGAAGCTGAGGTCTGGTGGCAAACAGCAGAGGTAATAACAAGATCTTAAGTTGCTGCAGCTGTTTGCTCAGCTACCATGTGATTGAAGACAGAAGCAATTCTGTAGATGGGTCAGTCTGTTTTGCTACCACATTTTATCCTGAGAAACTTGCTTTAAAAGAAGTCTTAGCTAACTTCAGAATTACAGGTGGAGGGGAAAGTACGGCCACCAAAATGTTACTTATGATACAGCTTCTGGGTTGCAAATACCAGAGAGTGTTACCATGTGTGTATGATGGTTTGGGGGAGGACTGGGGCTACAGTCTACAGAAATACATTCATGGTCCTGAAATACAAAGACTGGTCCTGTGCTCAGCAATCCATACGGTATGATAGGGTGGGAATCAATTGAGCTCCAAGATTTAATTGACTGATCATCTGATTTAGCGGTAGAACTGCCTTGCTTAAGTGTGGAGTTCAACACTGCACTCAGGTAATTGATTCAAGTCTGTAGCATTTGCCTTTTGCATGGGTCCTTGTTCAGTTCATTAAAGCCAAGTACAAACGGTGATTTGAGCCTTTTTTTCTCATTTAGTTTGGGTGATGGGTGCAATTTTCCAACTCGTTTGGTGATTATGGATCCAGAGCAACTTACTGTCTCAAGCCAAAATGAACCTGCCAAAAGGTAACTATAGCATTTAAGGTGCTGATTTCGTAGTTTTGTTCTTCACCTAGAGAAAAAAATGGTTTCCAAATTTTTTAATTCTTTACACTTCTTGTCATCTTCAGAGTAAGGTACTTCACAGAAGGACAGAATGGATTAATACTAAAAAATTGACAGTTTCTTGGCTTTGCTGTAATAGAGGATATGGCTCTAAGGAAACAGTAATAGTATCTTCAGTGTATTTTCAGGAAGCCCGCTTTAGATTCAGAGAGACAGGAGTATGTGCAACTTGTGGGGGTGTTTACATTTGCCATTTTAGAAGTCTTCTGTATAGTTTGGTGAATTTGTAGCTGAAGATTGCTGTCAACAGCAGTCACCTGACTTACCAGACATTAGAGGGTTCAAATGCAATGCTGAGAAAAAGTTGCTTCCAGTGCAACATAACCTGTTGAACTTACACACAAACAGGACCCTTTTGCAAACAGCACATTATCCTTTTGCACTCAGAAGATTGTTCAGAAGAAGGCCTGGCCATTTATGTGGGATAACATGGCATTTGGCTGTTCTTCCAAATGGTACTGGTTAGGTTTTCTTTTTAACTGTGTGGCAGCAGCACTGTTACCAGTGTGCCATTTCTTGCGTATCAAACTGTGCTTTTTTTCCATTAGAATTTTGAGTGGCTTATGCGAGGTAAGGGTTTCAGCTGATGACTGGAACAAGGCTAGAGGGGAATTAGGGTTGGGGAAAGGGGGCCATTTTCAGTTGGCACTGTAGGGGTTTTTTTTGTTTGTTGGCTTTGCTGTTAAGTAATTTCACTACTCTACAAATGCCTCAAATAAGCTGCTTACTAGTATTACAGAATTCCTGTTGACTTTGCTTACTTTTCAGCTCTGGAGCCAATCAGTCCTTTCCTACTCGGCCACTCAGTGAATCACAAAACCGATTGCTAGCCGGTGATTGTCAGTGGGTGGAAAGTGGCCCTGAAGAGGAAAATGTGAAATCAGGTAGCCTGAACTGTAAACACTTAGGATGATTCTATGGTTTTGGTTTGGTTTTTTGTTTGATTGATTGCTTGTTTGTTTGTTTAGGCCTAGGTAGTCCCTAGGAATTGGCTGGAGTGATTTAGAAGAAAAGTTGTTTCATAGAATAAAGTCAGCGTGTTTAGAAGTTATTACTAACTTGCATCCCATACTCTGCTCCAAACTTAGTTATTACATTAAGTAGATAGATAGATGGATGGATGGGTAGATAGATAATTCTCACTTTTGCACTTCAGTTCTGAAATTTGGGATCTTTTATGTTTGATTAGGGGCAGGAAGATATTTTTGTAAAATAGGCACAACATGGTAAATGTGCTTTCTGGTTTGAAATCTTTGCTATTTGTTATGCAAATCTGCGAAAACACATAATTGAGATTCTCTCATGTTCTAGGTGCAAAAAAGCATATTATAGTTTCATTGGAAAGCTGATCTCAGCTTATTACTAACCAACCATCTCAATGAGAAACAGGTAAGACTAACATAATTGATTGCTGTTTCTGTATATGTATAAATAAAAATAGACATCTTGAAGTAAAAAATCAGCTAGTCATAGATTTCAGAGGAGTCCTCTGATGTTGGATGAGTAATAGAAAAGTCTAAATAAAACTCAGAATGGCTGTTCAGAAGAAAAGAATGGGAGTAATGCTGTAGTGCAGGAAACATGGGCTGGCTAGGTCTGGGATGAGTCAGACTTATCCTTTATTTTAGATCGTGTAGTGCTGGATTTGTTACCTGACCGGGGAAGAGAATCTGATGTTAATGCAATTTCAAGATGAAGTGCTGTCTTGAGGAAGAGCTCTTCTTAGGGAACAGCTTCTTAACTGTCTTTTTCTTGATCATATATTGGTGGGCCCTGCTCTGCTCTTATACTTTAGGAAGCTGTGTGTGCACAAGGAAGGAACAAGTAAGTGAACACAGGTGTTTGCATACAGACTGCTCCATCATGTTTGGAATTGACAGGGATCTTCTGTAAAGTTTTTACAATAAAGTGTGCTGTGCCCACTTTGCATTTAGGCAATACAGTGAGTGCTGGTACATGTGGAAACTTCCCTTGGTGTATTTCCAGTGACTGAGTTGGACTTCTTTTATGTTGACTTTGTACTGTGGTGAGCTTATAAGCTCCAATAAATTTTTTTCTCTCTGGAAGATAAATCTTATTTGGTCAACCAACAGCTGTCAATGCTGAGGGCTGAGTCGTTACTCCCTGCCTTTTTTTTTTTTAAATTATTTTTTGGTGGAGGTTTGGGGGATGTTCTTGCAAGTAATTCCCATTTTCATTGGAAAAAAAGCACTACATTTAAGTTTGGTGAGCTCACTAATTTTAAGATCACTTTTTTTCCTTACCTTTTTTTATTTTTTAGTGAGCCTTCTGACCTAGAATTATTTTTGGGAGAGGTTTGGTTTGTTTTCAAAGAGAAAAAAATCTCTGGAAGTCTTTGTGAGTGGTGGTGTGATATTTGCACCAATATTGGTCAGACTGCTCAGTGTAAACTCATACAAAACCAAAATTAGACTAGTTAGTGGTACTTCTGAAAAACTATTCAACCATGAGAAATCACCGGGGTAAGTTTCCCCTTTGCACCTTTTCTTAGTACTATATAAATCTGCAAAACAATGTCCCAAGCAAGGGATTCCTTTCAGCCTCTAGCTATATAAAACTTAATCTGATCTAAATAGGTTACTAAGGCTTTTCTGTTCTTCATAGAAAGGAATGGATGTCTTCTGAGAGCAGCTCATCCCAGTAGCCTCTGATATAGGGTATTATAGAAAGGTCTTAATCTTTCTTTCCACTGACCTAGAGAGGGAGCATAAATGACTGGCTTAAGCTAGACAATTAACTGGTAATAGTTTGAGATGAATTTACTTTCTGTCCTTGCTCTTTTCCTAAAGTCACGCCAGATGTAATGAAAGAAGAATTTGTACATTGTGTCACACTTGCCTAAACTGCAGTAGTTTTAAAAGTTGTGTAAATAAATAGTGCATAACTGTACCCAATGCAAAGCATTTTGGGCATGTCTTACCTCAAACTAACTCAGTAGCACAATGTTCAGAGTTCAGTTGGGTTTGATCACAGTTTCTGGAGGCTGAGGTAGTTAATTCCAGTCCCTGCTGTTGTAGGCAGCTATGCAGTAGCTGTGAGATCCAACGTCTGTTCCATGCACTTTTGTATACCCTGTAATAGGCGTCAGAGTTGTATTTTTCAATTTTAGGCCTATAACATGCAGCAGAAGCAAAGTCATGGCTGACAAGTAAAATACCCAGGCTACGCTAATGAAAAGAGTTTGATTTGCAAAAGAAGGCCAGTTCCCCAGTCTCACCTAGGCAAATCCCATTTGTGTCCTCATATCTATCTATTTAATTCAAAAATTAAATTGTTGATCATGGTTCCAAGGGAATTGACCCACAGGTCAGTGGTGATGGATTGATGTTCTTAGGGCAGATAATCTTCTAAAACATAAGAGGTTTAAAACAGAAACAAAACAAACCCACACCTCCCAGAACGCTAATTACCGTGACTGCTGTCCTCCAACAGAAGTCTGTAAATCAAATGTTACCCAGGTGCATTCATGTAATACACTACGATCTGCTTTTTTTCAAAACTAATGGAATAATTCTATTTATTACCTTTTTTTGTTTCACTAGGTTTCTGCAACACATTTTGAGCTTGAATATTACTTAATTTTGTTTGGAAGAAGTTGAGCCGGAAAAATGGAACATGAACATTTTAGGAAGAGACAAGAAATTCAAGTTTCTGCACAGTACGATGGATTCTTGTAAGCACTATTGCAGAGCAGGGAAGTTAAGACAGATGCCTTAAGATTCTAAATGTGCATTTATGCAACACTGAATTATATACTGCTACCAAAGGGCCAGATCCTGAAGTGCCCTGCTTGGATGCACAAGGTCCAGAGTGGGAACTATGCATTTCTATTATGCTGCAGTGGTGGGGGTAGATTGCAGAGACTCCTTCCTCCTCACGGGCAAACTTCATACCTTAGGCACTGCAGAAGTCACTTCCGTAGCAGGTCTCCAGAGTACAGAAGGAAAGAAAAAAAGGAAAAGGAAGGGAAAAAAACCAAACCAAGAGAAGAAGAATCAGCATAAAGCACGGCTGGCGAGTCTGCAGTGCGAGTATGCATCGTTCAGATGCCAGGTGATGGGGAAGGGACTGGATGATGTCTTCTTCCCTCTTCCTCTTAACCAGTCTGCCCTATGATCATAGCTCTCCAAGTCTTTCAAGAATGAGGGTTCCTTCTACTAGCTGTGCTTTGGAGTAAGGCAATGCCAACAGTGTAAAAGCCTTTAACTTGGGTGTTGCTTCTTTGCTATAGGATTGAGGCTCCTCATCATTTTAACTTGATTTGTTTAACCATATCAAGAACAGAGCTCAAAGAAGAAAACTTGGTTTTTAGTTGAAAAAACATGGATTATTACTTTCCAACGTTTGTCTGTCAGCATACAAAGAGAAGCCAATCCAAAAAGGAATTAATAATTGTTACATTTTCTGTTACTGTTTGCAGTGTTTCCTGTGAGGCAGCAACAAAATGGTAAAGTACCCCTGAGAAAAACCTTGTTGCAGTTGTGTGTTGTTATAAAATGGAACCATAAGAGTGCTGCTTTTTCCATGGGTCTCTTGATGGTTTATAAATACCGTTTTATACTTTTGTTTTATCTTTTTAATAAAGGCACAAGGGTTTATTGGTTCTAAAGTACCATTTAAACAAATATCAGGTACTTACAAGAAAATCAGTCTTGAATCATATGTCTGTGTTAGCACACTGAAAAATTGCATCCTGTAGTCTCCCACTTTCAAGTCCAGTCTAAGTGATGGTGGAATTGCTAAAGAGTGAGTGCTCTGTGCAGTGATGTACCTGTTCACAAAAGGCAAAATGTGTTTCCTATGTATGGAATCAAGTCCATCCATAGCTCAAGACCTACAGCAAACAACATGGGGGGTTTTATTTCCTAACTCCTCTATAGAGAAGACTGCTAACTCATCTTTGAGTGGTATTGGAATTTTGCACTTGGAAAAGTGACAAATACTATTTTTCTGTCTCTAATTTTTCTGATGTTCAGCTGGTGCTGATTACAAATATACATGAGCCCTTTTGATACAGGCTGCAGGTAGCAGTCAAGTTGATGATCTAATCCAAAAGAACCTGTTTGTTTTGTCTCCCAGACTGATTGCTACTTCAGTTAAATATGTTTATGATGGAAATACTAAGGTATCAAGTATACTCTGAGGTTTAAAATAAGTATTTTTTGTCTTTGGAAATAATAAACTTTTCTTAAATATTCATCTTCTGGAAGAAGAACTCTCTGAGAATCTATGAACATGATTTGGTCACTGTTGGATGTTCTTGAGACAGAAGTAATGGTCCAAACTTGCATGTTTTATAAAAGTTGCATAATGTTTCTTCAAATTTGTACAAGATATTTTGCATTTGCTTATTTCAAAACTTGCAAAAACATTTGCTACACATTAAACTGAAAGGTTTACCTTTTCCTTCTCAAATGTCAAGTGAGATGTGCTCATCTGAATATAAGCGCTCAGCAGTACTGCACCAGCAAAATTTCATGGGACAGATAACAGGGAGAGAAGACTGCAATTTCAGATGGCTTGTTCTGAGTACCAAAATTTGCAGCCCCAAAAACTGGTGGAACTGTAATAGAAGGCCTGGGATATCATTTGGCTTTTACTGCATCAGCGTATTATAGCTGAAATAACATATTCACGCGCAGACATCATCTAGCAGAACTAACTATAAGCAAAATGTATGTCTCATAAGTATCACTGATTCAGCAATATGATCTCTGCTCTCCCCACCCACTCCCCAAAGAGCTTGATCTACCCCCATATGAATGTATATATACTGTAGGCTAATATCAGTATAACTTGGTTGATTTCTTAAGTCAGGACTGTGAATCTACAGGAAAAACTGCAAGTAAACAGACTGGGCTTAACTCCATGTGCATTCTCTAACAAGCACTGGTCTTCTGAAACCAGTTCTTTGCATATGTGAGGGACATTTTTGTGGCTTTTCATGAAGAACCGATGCTTCTGACATCTTTATGCAGATCACAGGAGTATTTTGTCCTAGATTTTTTTCATATTTGAGGTGAGAAAAGGAGGAGAGCACTGGGCTTTAGGGTACTGCTGAGGCTGGAGTTACTGTTGGTGTAAAACTAGGTATTATTAAAAGTCACTTTGACGAATATGAAATGCAGTAAAATTATTCAAATATGATTCTTCCAAATTCACCACTCCAAGCCCCCCCTTTTTTTTTTCTCTCGGGGAACTGGTGACTAAGAAACCCCAGGCTGATACAAAGGATTTAAGTTCTCTAAGGTAATTATATTGGAGAGCTCTAAGGGCATGCCAGTGAGTGGGATGGAGGGATTAGGTTTTCATGGCAGGCCTGGGCTTTGGAGGATATACCCTGTCTGAGGCAGCAGGATGACATCTTCTGTCTTAGACTTGTGTCCTGACAGCTCCCTAGCCTGTGCTGTGTCAGACAGGCAGAATGAGGGCGCAGGACAGCTGTTCAGCTGTGGGGTTCCAAGCAGCCAGGGCTGCGCAGCAACAGCAGGTAGGTACTTCTGGCCTGTGCGCTGAAGAGCTGGAAACTTCCAGTGACTGCAGTAAGGACAACTCTGCATGTTCAAGAGATTGGAAGGGAGATGGATCCTTAGAAAACAACTGTTCAGGGTGTTGGGCCATGTGCCACATGCTGTTTTGTGCTTTAACCTACTCTGTATCATGGAGTCTTGAAAATACCTAGATTGTCACTAAAACAGCAGCCCTTAAGCTTTTAGATCCATCAAAATAATTGCTATTGCAAGCCATGCATAGTAGCTACTGTAGGATAGTTGATATTGGCTGCAATTAGAAACTGCTTTTGTATTTCTTACTGCTTTTCTCTTCTAAAAAAAATGTACATACACTCAAAGAGCCAAAAAATGGCATTAAATCCTCAGTGCGAGGACAAAAGTCTAACATAGGGCAAGACTTCAGTGTGATTTCCCCTCCAGAATTCTGAAATGTCTTAAAATAAACCTGTCCCTGTGAAGATGAGGGGAAATCCGTAAATGGAAATTACTTAAAGCTGCACAGCTAATACTGGCTTTTTTTCTTTCTTTTATTTATTCACAGTGTACAACATACAAATCATTGCTGCACCTACCAAAGCCGTATTATGGGAGGAGGGCAGGGAAAGGAGTAGGCATGTGTCATAACTGACTTCCTTCAGTGTTATTCTGAGACTGCAGTGGCATAAGTCAGATATGTGACAAGCTTTGATTATAAACCTCCATTTTAAATGTTCAGATCATTCTTTTAGAAGGAGTTTGGGCACCACTTTTTTTAGTGATTTGAATAGAAATTACAGTAACATTTTTGTTGGTTAAAGCTGCCCCTTCCTTTCTGAGCGTGGAATTTTCAGGTACCAAGCTACTTTCGGTGTGCTATTCTGAGAAACCGGTCCGTTTTCAGGTCCTGTTTTTTTCCTTTGTGTGGCTCTTCAGTATTAATTATAAATCATCTTTTGGGTTGGGAGGTTTTGATTAATTTCAATACCATTTGGTATGCACACAAAGACCTTCATGATGTCTCTGAAGTAAGGTCCAGTTGTAGCTAAGCAGAGCCCCAAGAGAAACAGCAGCGTTTGCAAGCAGCATTTGTGTCTGGCAGATTTACCAAGAGATGTGTTGACTCTGACGCGGCTTGACCAGAGCTGCCTGGATCTGGAACACTGACTGACCAGGTTTATTAAAAATTTAAAAATAAAAGAAATAACACAAAACAGTGACAACTTTGAGCTTCAATGTATGTTCTCTGAGGACACCCTCTACAATCTAGCAGAGGCGTTTGGATCTGCATTTAGAGAGGCTGCACACACCAGCTACTTGAATGCAGAGCACATCAAGGATGTGTCTTTCCCAGTACCTACAAGATAGCAAGGTAAGCAATGCTAGAGGCTCTTCTATCCCTAAATGGCACCAAAGAGAGCAGCTGCACGTAAAGTGATTTAATACTCATTTACTACACATTTCTATCAATTTATTTTGTATATATAGCTTTTTATACACACATTTTTCTTAATTACGTAACTGTCATAAAACGTTATGAAGTTGTAGTTTGTTTTAATGCTGCTTAAAACTGGTGTTTGGCATTTTGTTTTCTGCAGCAATTACTTGAATCTTGTTTCCACTAGGTAGTGAAGTCTGATAATGTTTACAGGATGGCTTTTTTTTTGTTTGGGGGGGTTTCCCCATCTTTATTCCCAGCCCCTGCCCCAAGAAACAGCTCATGCTGAGCAGTCAAGCAGATGTGTCAGGGATTAAGTATTTGGATCACATTTATTGTTACCAAAGCATTTATGGTGACATGCAGATTCCCTTACATTTACATTGCTTAGCTGACCACTACATGCTTAGTGTGATCCTCTCTGATTTCTCCTGTCCCTGAGCCTGTTGTTACCAGCTTTATCGTGGGAAACCTAAATCTTTCTGAATAACAGTTTACAATCATAAAGCTATCCCAGAAAGAGGCAGCATTCCTGCTGTTAAGTCTGCCCCCTTTTGAACTTAAGATGAATAAAACATCCCTGGGTTATCTCTGCAATTGCTTTTGTGTTTGCCAGCAAGAGTCATCAACATTTGTACTAACCACAATGTCCCAGCTGTTCTACTTTCACATGGTTATTTTTAATTGTGCTGCCTAAACTTGTAACGAGTTGTATTTAAGTCTGGGGTGATGTGTAGAAGAGACATGTAATAAATACGCACTTACTGTATTTTTTTGTACGTTACAGATAGGACTAGTCCTATGCACAGAGAAAACGTTGCCATTTATAGTTTAATACTTGAAGTACCTTTTTAAATGGGCTTTTATAAAGGAATTAAATACAAAATGACATTGCTTTGCCTGGAAGTTCCTTCATGTTTTAATTGTATTTGCAATTTCCCCGTATGTATACTTTTCCATAGAAGTTCTCTTAAGCCATTTATAACCAATGGAAGTGCATTCAAGATTTTGTACATCAGTGTTCAGGCCTGTTCGTGCTTCTCTGAAGTATAGTTCGTGTTTAAATAAAAAAGTACCATTTTAAGCCTCTTTTCCAAAGTGATATGAGTGGACTTGACACTTGACTTCATCGGTGAATGCAACATCAGCTTAATAAAAGTACGTAAAATAATCTGAAAATTGCTCAGCTGTAGCATGTGTGTATTAGATTAGCGAGAAAAATTGCCTCCCTGGGAAACACTGTGTAACTGCTCCAGTTTTTACACTCCAGCTGCAACAAACCTAAGATTACGCTTCTTGACGCATCTTCCAGGTCACTGGGTCTTGAGGGGAACTAAAAAACCTGACTTGTGGCTAACTATATTCCTTCAGGACACTAAGCCTGACTTAGAAGTCAGTCACTCAAACAGGAATCAGCCATGTTCCTTTTTGATCAGAAGCAATTTGTGTGAAAGGGCAGCAACACTCAAGTTGACACTGACATGACAGCGACACTGGCATTTAAATTAAACAGTTCTTTCCAGAAATGTTTTTAAAAATTGAACATTTTATAATATTCCACGATTTCCAGCCTCACACCCCATCTCTGCAACTCTAGTTTAGCTTGGTCCTTGCATGCCTGATGGCAAGTGCCGTCAGTCGTGTCTCAAGTACTGCTGTACACAGAAGAATCCCTTTCAGAAGGCAGACTCAGCAGCAAGAATTATCTGCCCAGTGCCAGCAGAGAAGCCCTTTCAACACGGCAGGTGTGTTCTCCAGGCTTTCAGAAGGAAATTAGTGAAGCTATAAATCTAGGTTATGTATAAATCATTACCACTGCATCTGCTGTCTCGCTGTTTTGAGCCCTGAAGAACAGAGGGCAGGCAGGTGGTAGAGAGCCAAAGAACTGCCTTTTTCTAAGAAGACAATAATAACAAAACATACAGTGTTCCACAGGACTACTTTTAATGTTACATTCTGTACACCATAGCAAAGTCTTACTTCTCATCCACCCTAATTACACTGAATTACAAAACTACCATTAACAGGTACAAGGGCAGATCCCACGGCAGTGCATGACACATGCCAAACATAAATATGCTGTATTATTCAGCATGTCCACTTTTTTGTCACATTTAAGTGGTTTAAATGATCGCTGATGTATCTGTGCTCAGGAAACTTGGCTTGTTTCCGGCGTTTGAAAGCTTCCCAGTTGGCACGTCTCTGTTCCGTGTTGTGTTTGTACTCCTGCTCCCGGGTCAGGAAAGGGCGGCTCAGCCAATATTCATTCTCTGCTTCGATTTCCAATCTTCGGACCATTGCTTGCATCATCGAAAGGGTAACCGGTCTTGGTCGCCTGTACTTCCCAATCCACTGGTGTCCAGGAATTCTCTTTCGGAGCAGTACTGTTGTTAAAAACATTGTGCCTCAAAACGTAAAGAGAAGCATAAAATACTCATTACCTTAGGGACAAAAATAAAACCTTCATGAGAAAAATTAAAAGCTTTGAACACTCTCCACTGCCTTTTAGCTGGTTTGAATGTTCAAGTTCAGAACTCAATACAACCATCACGCACAGCCGGTAGACCACGACCATACTGGAAATTTAATATTAGAAAAGGGAAACCTGGAATATTTATGTATCTGAAGAATTTATTCAGTTACCCTTACACGGAGATTAAAGCACATCCCCCACAGATTCTTTAAGAGAAATCCAGCCCCGGGGTACTCCAGAACAAAGGGTTCCCTTCATTCATGCCCTCTTCGAATAGCTAACTGGACTGTCAAAACGTATTATTTCCAGGTCCGTCCCCTAGATCCAAACCTGGCCTTTCCTCAGTATCAGCTTTTGAACCACAGTCTCTCCGTAAACTTCCTAGAATGCAATCACGTACTCTTGTATTCTGACTGGGGGAAATCTGGTCGGTAGAGAAAAAGAACATCCTGCATTAGACCGACTGGCGAACCTGGAAAGCACTGACTGACACCACACAGAGGGTGCAGCAGGGGCAAGACAGGCCTAGTTACATTTAGACTTTATACACGTGCTCTTCAATAACCTGTTTATTAGTCCTAAACAGGCCTCCCGGGTCTCTTATTAAACTGTACTCCATCAACTCGTATCACAGAATATTCTGAGCTGGAAGGGACCCACAACGCTCATTGAATCCAGCTCTTCGCCCTGCACAGCGCACCCCCAAGAACCACACTATGTGCCTGAGAGCGTTATCCAAACGCTTCCTGAGCTCTGCCAGTCTCGGGGCCGTGACCGAGGAAGTCGGACACGCACTTTACACGGCGCAACCCAGCAACGGCGCAGAGAGAAGCCAGCGCACGCGGTTCCCCGCGGTGCGGACGTGGCGCGACCGAGCAGCGAAGCCGCGGGGCTCCGCGGGGTCAGCGCCGCGCCCGGGCCCTGTTCCCGGCCCTGTTCCCGGCCCGCCCTCACTCACCGGGAGCCTCCGGCAGCTCCGGCCCCGCCGCGGGAACCAAGATGGCGGCGGGCGGGGGGGCGGGCGGCGCGCGGCTCTCGCGAGGCTCTCGCGAGGGGGGCGGGGCCCGGCCGCGCCAATGGGGCGCGCGCTGGCGGCAATTCGAAGCCTCTCCGCGGCGCGCGCGCGGCCCGGCCCGGCCCCTCTCCCTCAGGGACGGCCCCGGCCCCTCCGGAGCGACCCGGCCATGGACGTGCCCGGAGCCTTCTTCGGCAAGCTGCGGGGCCTGGCCCTCACGCTGGAGAAGGAGGTGAAGCAGCTGGAGCAGGCCCTGCGCAGTGAGGACTCGGGTACGCGCGGCCCGTGGTGACGGGCGGTACGGCTGGGACGCGCGGCTCTGCGGGACTTTCCTCGGGGTTCCTTCCTCGGCTTGCGGTCCCGCCTGCCACTGTGCCCCCGTGCTCCTCTGGCGGGCTGGTCGGTGCGGGGGTGAGCCTGGCAGTAGGTCGGGAAGGAATTGTTTGGGCTCCTCCCCGTGTTGGCGTGTCTCTGAGCTCCTGTGGTTTAGCCCCAGCCAGCAACCAAAGCCCGCACGGCCGCTCGCTCCCTCCACCCCCCCACAGGGGGATCGGGGAGAAAATCGGAAGGATAAAAGCCTGAAAACTCGCGGGATGAGATAGACAGTTTAATGGGGGAGGGGGGGGAAGCCACGCACACAAACAAAGCAAGGAATTAATTCACTGCTCCCCACGGTCAGGCAGGTGTTCAGCCATCCCCAGGAGAGCAGGGTCTCGTCACGCCTAACGCTTACTTGGTAAAACAAACACTGTCACTGCAAACGGCCCCCCCCCCCGTCCTCCTCCTTCCCCCAGCTTCACATACTGAGCATGATGTCCTACGGTCTGGAATATCCCTTTGGTCAGCTGGGGTCACCTGTCCCAGCTGTGTCTCCTCCCAGCTTCCCATGCACTCCCAACTTCCTCACCGGCGTGGCAGTAGGAAAAGCAGAAAAGGCCTTGGCTCTGTGCAAGCCCTGCTCAGCCATAACAAAATCAGCTCTGCATTATCAACCCTGTGTTCAGCACAAATCCAAAACAGCCCCATTCCAACCACTGCAAAGAAAATTAAGTCTACCCCGGCCAAAACTAGCACAGGTGAGGTTTTTGTCACAATAAAAAACAGGGTGAACAGGACAAAATGGGAATTGTGTTCTTGTGCTTCTTTTCGTGGATTGATACAGGAAAACATTTGCAGGGCATGTGCTCTCTCTACACAGATAGCTCAGGCATCCCATTGTGTTTATCACTGTGGTCTGTCTTGTCACGTGGCAGGCGTCCTCTTTTACACTATTTGCATTAGCCTTGGTTTCCAGTGAAAGAAGCAATGACTGCTGTGTTGTGGAAGTGAACAATACATCTGCCATGTGCAAATATAGTGGAAGAGCTCAGCTTTCTGTTGATATGTGTTTTCAGTGGTGCCTTTTTTCAATTTCATTCGAGCTCTTTAAGGATAAAATTTTAACAAATAATTCTTTGCAGCCCAGGGACCTACCCATTTTGTTAACATCTACCATACATTAATTTCTGTAGTATTAGCTGCAATATTAAAATGGAAACCTGGACAGTTGCTCTGTGGAGTTTAGCACACTGTACGAAGAGCAGTCTCTTAGTGTGCAAGGTACCAATAGCAACTAGTTTTCTTTGGTTTTCTCTAACATGAAACTCCAGCTTCTCTAGTGTCATAAAATCACAGAATGGTTTGGACTGGGAGGGATCAAAGATCATCTAGTTCCAACCTCCCTGCCATGGGACAGGGACACGTTCCACTAGAACAGGTTGATCAGAGCCCCATCCAGCTTGGCCTTGAGCACCTCCAGGGATGGAGCCTCCTTAGCTTCTCTGGGCAACCTGTTTCAGTGCCTCACCACCCTCACAGCAAAGAAGTTCCTCCTATAATGTGTAATGTAAACCTGCTCTCTCTTAGTTTGAGTCTGTTCTCCCTTGTCCTGTCACTACATGCCCATGTAAATAGTCTCTCTCCATCTTCCTTGTAGGTTCCCTTCAGGTACTAGAATGCCACCATTAGATCACCCCACAGCCTTCTCTTCTGTAGGCTGAACAATCCCAATTCTCTCAGCCTTTCCTCATAGCAGAAGTGCTCCATCCCTCCAACCATCTTGGTGGCCTCCGCTGGACTTGCTCCAACAGGTCGATGTCCCTCCTGTGCTGAGGACCCCAGAGCTGGATGCAGTGTTTGAGGTGGGGTCTCACCAGAGCAGAGTAGCAGGGCAGAATCCCCTCCCTTGCCCTGCTGGCCACGCTGCTTCTGATGCAGGCCAAGACAAGTTTCCTTTCTGGGCTGCAAGTGCACATGAACAGATCATGTCCAGCCTCTCATCCACTAATACAGGAGATTGCATTCTGATGTAGAATGTACTTGCATGCTGAAACACTAATACACTCTTTTTATTTTCCAAACCCTTTTATGTGAACATGCGTACTGAAGACTCTGAAGGTGAATCTTCAGCAAGGGTCTTGCATGATCTTCAATGTGAAATCAAGACTCTGAAGGTAACGTCTTAACTCATTTCCTTCGTGAAAAATTGTGGAAGTGTGTGTGTGTGTGTGTTTTCCGTAAACATATGGTACTGTTTGGATCATTAAGTCACAATTCTACTTCGTTATTCAGCAGTTATGACCCTTGTTTTTAGTCACTTACCTCTGAGTCCTCATAATGGCTGTGGATATTGGGGTAATGCCCAAAAACTTGTGAGTGACCCGAAGTAGGTTTAGCAGTGTTGGTTAGTTTGCAGTCACTGATGTCACTGAGGTTGTCAGGGGACAAAGGTAATAGGGAAGTTGTAGCTGTGCCAAGGTGTACATATGAGGAGAAGGACTCAGGAGCAGAAGCTCTCAACGGAAGAGGTAAGCTTGCTTGTGTTCAATGAGTGGCCCTTAGAATAAAGTCAGTCTTCACAGAAGTGTCAGTACCTTCAGCCATTCACTTAAACTTATGGAGAATGTTCTCTGATTCTTAAATAGAAGTAGGAAAAATGGGTTATAGAAATGAGCGAGTATGGAAATAATTGAGGGTTAAGCTAGGATATAGACTTGAGGTTTACCTTCTACTCTGCACTAATTCTTTGTACATGTGGAGTAAGAGTCCAAACTAATTGCTGTCATCTCATATTTTTATGGAGTAAAAGCATATATTTCTGATTGCAAGGTGAACTGTCATCATAATTTAACTTTTCAAAATTGTTATACACTCATGGCCTATATATTCCTGATATTCTGTAGGTGTATATATACCTGATAGTTTTCAGACATAGATAAGACTTAAATTAGCTGCTTCGTCTGAATTGCAGTTGAATATTTACTTCCTAAATGCTCCATGTCTAAACAACTACCATGTGGTGATTTAAAAACCAGTATTTCTAATTTTTCCTTTCCCCTCTCTTCCCCCAAAGGAACATGCTAATGCCAGCTTTGGTAAGAGTTGCTCTGAAAACCAAGCAGTTCGTGAGTTTATGAAGGCAAGTGAAATATTGGTGCAAAGAAATGCAGCAGATCTTGGAAAAATAAGAGAGCTGTTCCAGAAGTATGGCTACAAACCACCTGTCAAAAACACTACAGGTAATATTTCTTAGCAATACAGAATGTGAAGAAAAATACAGTTTTATAAAATGTTTCTCTTTAGCTATGTGTATATTTCTATTAAGTAAGAGATCAAGTACATCCATATTATTTGCTTTATGATAATATCCAGAGGGTAAAAATTTTTTCTGTGATTGGTGCCATGAGAATAATTCAAAACACATACACTTGTAGTTAGGTCTCCTGGCAGGGTTATATGTTAGTATGTGTTGGTTGTTTTTATTTTTTCAGTAATAATTACATTCAGAAAACATGTTAGCAAGACTGGTTTCATGACACAGAGAATTGCGCTGCTTCAGCTTCTCACGCTTGAGAAAGTATTGTAGATGCACCTCAGTTGGTTCACATTTATAAGTGATGGTTCCATTAACTTGACTCGCCCTGGAGAAAATCTTAAAATAATGTGTTCTTCAGCACAGATGAGACAGGAGAATTATGCACAGGGATAAGGGGCCATGTGACAAGCAGTAGTAGCTTGATTGTTGGAGGGGAGGGAGATCCTTAATCCAGGCAGAAAGTGCGCACACACCTGTCTGAAAAATCCAGATGTGCCAAATGAGTTTAAACCACTACAGCTGTCAGTACAACACATACCTCTTTGAGTACCAAGGGCCCGGTCAGCTTTCAGGAAGCCTTTGGCAGGGCACGCCTTCACCTTCCCTGAGCATTATCCCGTCATTACAAAACAAAATTGTGGTCATGTACAAGTTAAGCTACTACAGCTGTTTTACAAGATGAGGCAGAAGGCTCTGATTGTTATAGTACCTTTTTTTCCTGTACTCCCTCTGCCTTTAAATAAGTCTCCAAACAGAGCTACGAGGTTAATATATTTTTTATGATGTATTTTTAAGCTAAGTGCATCTAAATACACAATATCAATGCACATAGAAAGGTGTATTACTTTAAATAGCCTCCCTCCCCTTACCCACTTCACAGAATCACTTAGACTGGAAAAGACCTGGGATCATTGAGTCCAACTTATTTATCAAATACCATCATGTCAACTAGACCATGGCACCAAGTGCCGTGTCCAGTCTTTCCATAAACACCTCCAGGGATGGTGACTCCACCACTGCCCTGGGCAGTCCATTCCAATGTCTAATCACCTTTTCTGTGAAGAATTCTTCCTAATGTCACACCTAAACCTCCCCTGGCACAGCTTAAGACTGTGTCTTCTCATCCTGTCACTTGTTACCTGGGAGAAGAGACCAACCCCCACCTGGCTACAATCTCCTTTTAGGTATTTGGAGAGAGGGATAAGGTGCCCCCTTCTCCAGACTAAACAACCCCAGCTCCCTCAGCCAATCCTCACAGGGCTTGTGCTCCAGACCCTTTCCCAGCTTCATTGTCCTTCACTTATTACATCATGCAGATATCCATTAGTATTTTGGGGTGTTTCAGTTTATCTGACTACAAAAATGTACAAGCTACACATTTACATATTTTTGCAGTGAACTGTTGTTATCCAAAAAGCTATCTTCTTTCTAAAGTTTTTAGTTGCTGCTTCATAACCTTTCTTCAATACCGGTTTTCTGAAGAATAAGCATTCTAGTACTGTGCATCCTTTGCTCTTTCCCCAAAAACATATCTCCATGCAGGGAGATGAATTCTATGAAAAATACTCTTACGTAAAAATCTTTCAATTTCATTTTTCTTAGAAATAATATCTACCAGCAGAGTGAAACTCAGTAAATGTATAACTTATGTTATAAATATAGCTTAGTCTGATGTGAGGTTTTGATATGTGTTGCAGTGTCAGGTTTAATCCTTTAAAACAAATGGAGGAATCTATTTTTTACAATAGTAAATGAAAAATTTTGAATACTGGGGAGGTGTCCCAATTTATTTTATAAATTCTTAGAACAGAAATTCTGACATAATTTTTTTTCATTTCTTTTCTTAAAAAGAAGAAGAGGAAGAAGTTATCAGTGAATCAACAGCATCTGCCCAGAATAAATCTGATGAAGAAAAAGCAAATGATCTTCCTGCTTGTACCGAGAAGTCACTGTTGCCCAAAAACCCACTGCGTAGCCCCCAGCTTTCTGATTTTGGTCTTTCACAATATGCTTTCGCCAGGCCTTGGAGTGCAGTGAAAACACAGCACACAAGAAATGTTATTCAACAAAAGTCAAAGAATGAGACTCCACTGAAAATGCAAACCCCCCGTACTTTGCCCAGAACACCAAAATGTAAGCTGAAGATGGATGGTTATGAGTTTGCAACACCAAAACTTGAACACTTTGGCATTAGTGAACATACCATGTGTATGAATGAAGATTATACGACGTCACTTATTCATAAAACTGCTCAGACAATCCAAAAGTAAGTACATTACTGAAGTTCAGATTGTTTCTCTATTGAATTTGATGAATTAATTTCTTTTTGCTATCGCCCTCCTCTTTGTCTTCAAGCGGGTGATAGGGTGATATCCACCAGCTGGTTGGTCCTGTGTCTTTATTCAACTCTCTATGTGTCTTTTCACGCACCCATTGCAGTGCCAACAGTGCCAAATGCTACCATGAAATGCATCTGATGTGCTCCTTCCCTTGACTGCACCACGATAAGAATCTTCCATGCACAATGTGTTTACAAAGGGAAAACACACAGTATACCTGTGATCTCTTGCTGTCCTTAACCCTGGGTTCGGCTCTGGGGGTGTGTTGTCTGCAGTAGATACTACACTGCCAATTTAAAGGTTTCAGAAATTTTAGGAACGTAAACACAAAACAACTTGTAAAGCACTCAGTAAAATGCCTCATTGTAGGAGCACTGTCTTGTATCTTTCATAAGCCCCACCTTACAAACAGTTTGGTGATTTTGCTCCAGTCTTCTCTTGAAAAGATAACTCCAGATTTTCAGTGTTCTAGTTATAAAGAACAAAATAGCAGCAGTGAGGTATAAAACATCTTAACAGTATAACTATTTTTCTATACTTCTAAGGTAATGTCAAGTTAGTTAATAGGTCATGTTTTTTTAGTTAGTATTAGCAACATGTTCAATTTTAAAATCTGACAGTAGCTAAATGTTTGATATTTAGAGTAATCATTTGAAAACCAAGAATTGTATTCATGAAAACCACTTTAAAAATTCTACTTATCCTTCTCATTGTAGAAACTAAAAATCAGAGGGTTTCAGGTATCTGTAATATTTCCAAGGCAAAACTGACTTCAAAAGTTACTTTTTTTTTTTAACCCAAAATTTGAGACACATTCGTCTAAGTAAAATATACAAAATGGTTTGTTGGGGTTTTTTTTTAAGCTTAGGCATTTTTTAGAGAAGCTCTAAATTTGGTTCTCGTAACTAAGATAACTTTTTTAACAATTAAAATCATTTTCTTATGGACACACTTTTGCATATAGTTTAGGTAAGCTTCCACTTTGCCTAGCAATATGCCTCTTAACTGCATATGTCATTCTTCTGCTAGAATATCTTCGATATGAAAAAATAATTTTAAAAATTTCAGTTTCCAGTGTTGTGGAATTGATATTAAATGAATTTTCACTCTGAAGTTGCTACATTTTCTTTTAAAATAGTTTTGGGATTTCTCCTTTTAAATAGTTATGTAAATATTATAATTACTGTAAAGCTGTATAGTATTTGATTAAGATAAGTGATCTTATTCAAACTTAAAAATGGAATTAAAAGTCTTTTAATGTTCACAATACTCGTACTAGTTTTAAAGCAAAAACTATTTCCTTTTGTTGCTTAGAATTTTGTAGGTAACAGGCAATTCAAAATAAAATAGACTGGACACCTAACACAGAATTGGTCATCTGGACATTTGTCCTACTCTAGACATGTTTTTGTTTGGTTGGTTTGGGTTTGGTTTCTTTTAATGCCTTGGACTGAAATCTCAGTGTATTTGATAATCTGTGGCTGGACTGAATATTTGCATAATACAAATTGCTGCAGTAGAATCATAGATGAAAAAATAACCTCTGAGAAAATTAATTTTTGACTTGCATATTGATGAATGAATACTAGAAAAACTATCAGGCTGACAGTGTTCCTTCAATTGTGACTTCTTCATAATTTTTGAGAGCTAATTGAGGGGTTTCATTTTCAGGTTGGTTAAAATAGATAATAATGGAGGGGATGCGCCAGAAATGACAGCCAGGGAAATCATGGTTACTTCTGTGCCAAAATCGAATGTGAGAGCTGAGAATGGTAAGTTAAAAATGTGTGAAATAAATATACATATGCACTTTTTTAGAGGATGCATGTGTAAATGCATTATAAACACAAAGTAAACTTCAGTATCAGGTTAAATATAGTTCAGTTTCAGGTTGTGTTTCATGTTAATTATAGTTAATTCAGGCCTAGTCATTGTATGAGTACTAATGTCTAAAAAATAAAATGCTGATGGCTTCTGTGGGAAAGTTTCTCACTTTGGTATAAATATATTTCCTCATTCTTCTACTCATATCCAGCTGGAATTATACAGAGGAATTAATTATTTTGTAACTGCAGCTTATCCTTATTTGAAATAAAAATACTGTTTTTCTAACTTAGCCTATTTTTTTCCTGAGAATACCTGTTAGACCTCTTTAAGGACAAGAAACAAACAACTTTGAGAGAGGTTAGTGAGAGAGGTTAGATAGTAATTTAGGTCTTTCAAGAATAATGACAAAAAATAAACTTATTTGAGAAGAAAAATATGTACTTTTAAACATCTGTGAGAATCTTGGGACAATCACAGTGGCAATTGGATACATGAGAAGGTAATGCAATGTCAATTTATATTGAGCTTTTTCAGTTACATTCAGTAGCGGGACTAGAATGATTGCCTTTTTTTTTTGGCATTTGCTAGTTTTAAGGAATACTGTAATTTGGTGGATCAAACAAAAAAAATCAGCTAAAATGATTCAGGCATGTTAGAATATGCAAATCTATGAAAAGCTTTGAACTTAGAAATGAAGCTGGAACTGGTAATATTTATATGTGTGTGTGTGTTTATGTATGTATTTTTATTTATATTTTGCTCATTCTTAGTATCAGCAGCTGACTGGATGGCTTCTCCTATGGTAGTTGTGTTCTGTACTCCTGATGTGAAGGTCTCTTCCAAAACAAGTAGTACAGTGTTACCAAGGTCACCAGAGAGAAAGGAACTGCCTCTTCCCAGTCATACAGCAACACCACAGTGTCCAGATTTTCAAACAACCTGGCTAAAAAGAGAAGCTAAGGTAGTAAATAGCAACTATATGCGTTTTCACACACTTTGCCCTAAGCAGTTTTTAAAAGGTTCGTTTGGGATTCTTTTCCAATGGTATTTTTTCTTATGTAACTATAGAAGTTCTTTGTAAGAAATTTACTGAATACTTCACCTAACATAAGTAAATTAACTGAAGGCATTTAATACCTCTTTTGCAGCAGCAGGTAAAGCCAGAGAGAAACATTGAATCGGTGACAAAGAGTGATGCAAGAGATAAACAATACAAAGATAGCATTCCTTTTGCTGTGAGCCCTGATGCATATCTTAAACATCTGGGGGACCCTTCTCCTCCCGCAATAAAACACTATGACCAGTTACTCAATACTCCTCCACCTCCAGAAATAACAAGGATACCAGATGATGTTCTACAGGTCAGCCAATATATTTTTTTCACAAATAACTTTAATATCAAAACTAAAAGGGCTTAGTTCTATCTGTAATCCATCTGGTTTGAGTTCTTACATGATTTTTTTTTAATCCCATTTAATGTTTCCTGTAGATTCTGTCCAAATACAATCATAAGGTAGGCTCTTCTAATGCCAAGGAAATGGAGATCAAGGCGGGAAATACTACAAGATGTGAAAGTGGACCCACTGATTACTGCAACAAAGAGAACAGGTATGATTGCATTTTACAGATTTGGTTGGGTAGTTTAATTTGTAGGAGCTACAAAGATGCTTTAACGCATTTAGAAATCAATGCAGCTGCTTGCTCTTCAGCTACCAGAATAGCTCTTGTTTCTGTGACTAAATAACTGGATTTGGGGATGGTATCTGACTGCCTGTTTGTAAAGAACAAATATTATAGTTCACTGTGTGTTTGAATCCTCACTACTTAAAAAAAAAGAAGGTAGGGTTTTACTGGTTTATCTGTATTTTACTTGGTGGCAATCAAAGCATCAGTGAATGCTTTTTTCTGAATAAATTTAGGCAATAAAACTAAGGAAATTGGAGAAAAGCATATAAGTGAGAACTGATTTCATGGTTTTGGCAAAGACAAAATTCTTTGAAATGCAAAGCTACAATAAGTGTGAGTAATCTTTGAACAATGGAACAATAGCTTTATAAAGAACAACATCAATTTGAATATAAAGAAGTTTTTATAACAAGTTTATCAAGTGTAGATATTCCTGATTGACTATACTATATATTATGCTTGCTGATTATCTGTTAACCTCTGAGCCTCTACAGATTATTTAGGTAAGAAGTACAAGGAACTTGTATGGAGTCAAATAATAATCACAACAAAGCAGAGTGAGACTGATAGAGGTTGGTATCTTGCTATACTTGGGAGTTGGAATCCATTTGATTAGTCAAATAGAGCAAAGCTCTCACTTTAGATGACCCTCCGTTTTTTGTTGTCAAGATAAAAAAGACAAGTTCTCAATATTTGTGTCTTCTGCTAATTCAAAATGTGATTGAAATAAGCTCATGAACTCATCCGGGTATATTTGCAGAGGATATCGTGGAGTTTTCAAGCCAAACATCTGAAATCAAGCTGAAGACCATGTTGAGACTGTTTCATATTCATGGATCTTATCACTGAATCATAACAAGTTCAAAAAGCAAAAGGAAATATTGGTGGGAAGAAAGAGCCATACCAAGAAAAAGCTTTTTTAAATGAAGAAAAATGCTTTATCCACGATGTGGATAAACTTGTTTGAAATAACAACTTGTGCTTAATTTCCTACTGACATTATTGGCAGAATGTTTTGAGGGTTTTTAAATATATTATGCTTCAAAGAGGGATGGAGAATGAGGTAGTACTTCAGTTGTTTATTGTGTAGGCTTGCATTTGCAGTAGGCTGCAGAGAGAGCAGTTGGGTTGTCATAGAGGGAAAGTCCAGTGTATTGCCCCAAAAAGTGGCTGTCACTGGCTGTTCTTGTGACACTGGACATCTTGTCGGGGCTGAGTTTGAAGTCTAGTACTTCAGCAGTACTGGGTGTCTTCAACAGAACCAAGTCTTTTTTTATTGGAAGAGTAACTCCTGCTTTACTGTTTAAAGGACTTCTGTGCTTTCTGTCACTTCTGCAGCACTGAGACCTACCCGACACATTCCTGCTCCAGGCTCACTGCTACCTCCCTGTCAGAAGGGCATTTCCCACGGTGGCTTCTTCCCTAATATACATTGGCATAGTATCAGGTGCTATGCACCTGGTTACTCTGTAGCTCTAGAGGGTGACTCTGGCTTGAATGTGAATTATTTGAAAATGTATTGTGCAATTCATACTGGTTATGTACATCTTCAGCTGCTGGAAGAGTTTGCTGGCAGGCATTGAGCGATTGCTTACTCTCCTGTGCTGTGTATAGTGGTGGTGTTGCTTCTGAAAGGGCCCATGTGCTCCTGTAATAGCTGACCAAGCTTAAGTTCTCAGAGCTGTTTGGCCATCTTTTGGTACCTGGTAATCATAGTGATTAGGACTTTTTTCTACCAGTGCTTTTACTGTTGTCCACAAGAAGACCAAGTACCTGCCCTGGTTTGGAGCCAGGTTGCTCTTTCCAGCGTTGGCTGTTCTTCTGAATGATTCCAGGACTGCTGTTACCAGTTGCCTTCCTCCTGATGGCTGAAATGTTGTCATTTATATGAGGGCAAACATGCAACGCATGAGAAGGGAGAGACTATCCCAGGAGATGGGGATAAGTGTATGCTTTTCAGAACTCAGTCTGCATTTCTTTGAAATCCTTGGGTTATGCAAACATCTGGAGATGCCCAGAGGTATTTCTCCACTTGCTTAGACAGACTTGTCCGTGTTAAAACTTAGCAAGTAAAGGTGCCTTTTTCCTGCTATTGTCGTCATTCTCCAGGATAAGCATACATCAAATTAACTGGAGAAGGTGATTTTCTACTAGTTCTGACCTGAGCACACTGTCATTTTAAATGCTAGTTTCTGTTTAAAAATACCTATGTATTATGTGTCAGTCTGTGAGCTTTATTAAGTTTTGGTTACTAAATAAATCTGTCACAAATGCTTGGTGGCTGCTCTGAAACACTTCTTTGTTCTACCCAGTTCCTTCAGAGTGAAGGCCAAACCTCCTTCTAGCATCTTTAAAACCACATGGTGGTGTGGATTCTAGTCCTGGAATTTCGTGGCCTTGGAAAGGTACAAAATACTCTGCTGCAGAGCAAGACTCTTTCAGCCAGACAGATTTACCAGCACTAAGCAGGAAGTGTTTCACAGCCTTCATTCTCCCCCCAACAGCACTTCATGGCTACTTTCTTGCCCTGAAGCAAGCCAGATATCCTGAAAGACTCCATTTAACGTGACATGGAACAAGCAGCACTGCTGTCCTGGACCTTGCTGTATTCCCCCTACTTGCAACAAATAAAATTCACAGAAGAGCTTATAAAAGTCTTTCCCCTAAACCTGAGAACAATTCAGCACTCTGCTGTCTTTTCCTCCTGTAGGAACTGTGGAGTTGTACCTGGCTATGCTGGGCTTCTCATTGTAAGCCACTCACATCATTCTGCTTGCTTATTAACATTTTCTGCTACATTTCATAGCTATTTCTTTAACTAACATTAAAAGGATTCAATTAATACTATGAGAAATTATCTTCAATATGACAATTGAAATCTTAAAATCTTCTGGTCTACTCAAGCTATTATGACATGATATAGGTATGAGACTTTCTGGAATCTGGAAATGAAGTTTTACTAGTTGGTTTTGTTTTTCTTGTCTACAGTATTACCCTAATACCCGTAATACTGTTGTTTGTACTTGTATTCTTTTTTACAGGAGGAGAATTGCTCTGAGGTAGATATAATTAGAGCAGCAAAATAAAAGCTAGTTTGATTTTGTCATGCTTCACCTTTGACAACCTTTTAGGTTTCAGGAGGCTCTGAAGAGTAGTTTGAGTATTGGGGGTAGGGGAGTGAAATGACAAGTGAAAGCACTTGAACAGGCTGCCCTGGAGAGGCTGTGGAATCTTCTCCTCTGGAGGCAGTCAAAACCTGCCTGGACGCAGTCCTGTGCAACCTGCTGTAGCAGAGAGTGTGGGACTGGATTATCTCCACAAGTCCCTTCCAACCCCAGCCATTCTGTGATTCTCTTAGAAACTGATCTGTATTCAAAATAAGTTGGAGAGAAAAATTTACCTGCTTGTTTTGGCTTTTTCCTACTCAGATCAGTTCTCTTACACATATGGCCATCTGATATACTGGAACAACCAAGGATGTAGCCATGGGAGGGTAAAACTCCACTTAAGCTAGTGTTGCTGCTGGAGAAAGGCTTGTCCTGCTGCACACTGAAGTAATAACATGTCAGAGAGGGAATGATGCAAAAAACCTTAAAATTTACATGTTGGTTTGTTGTGGGATGGATCTCTGAACAGCGTTGGCCTGTCAGAAAGCACAGTTTGAATAAACAGTAGCTAAATAATTAGTTACTTATGCAGTAGTTCTGTGAGAGACAGTTGTCACCTGAAAACAGGCAAAATGGACTCAGTTCTGTGTTGTGCTTTATTTAGTTTAACTGGGGGTTGCTTCCACTGAAGGCTGTTTCCCCAGTTCTCTTGCATAGAATCTAAGGGCTGTGCAGTTTTAAAATGGATTTGTTCCATTTACCAAGACACTGAAAGGCTAATTAATTTTGTTCTCTCTTCTAGTTTGTCCTTGCCAACAGTAGTCTCAAGCTCAGCTTCTGCCCATGTGAGTGCTAGATCAGATGTAAGGGAAGGGTTAGAATGGGGTCACATCCTCTAGCAGTAGCCTGCTGTCAGAAAAGATTGAACCCAGTGCAAAATTGCACTTCAGTATTTAAGGACATCTGGAAAGTAAACAAAAAAAGCATAGCCTTTAATTTTCCTTCATTTTCTGTGGTCCTTAATATTTTTTAATTTTTTTTAAAGTATATCAAATGTGTCAGCTAACAGAAGCTTCTCTCCATAATCCCATTTGTTGTCAAAGAAGCGTATCAATAGTTCTGCCGAGGAAGTCCCCTAAGGTGGTCGGTGCTTTCTTATCTGGGAAATACTTTGCCTAAGGTTGAAGACAAATATAGCTCTTGCAGTGAAATGAAACTTCCCAGATGGTTGTCAAAGGGATAATTGACAAGCGTTGCTTTCAGTGCTGCCCATTGTGCTTTTATTGATGTTTTTATAAATCACTGGAGCAATAACTACATTCCAGGCTTCCTTGGTTTTTTAAAGCACCATGGACCCTTTAAATTTTCTGTAAAGTGTAATATTTGCTTTGTTCCCTCTTTTCACTATTCAGATGTTCCATTACTCATGGTAGTTGCATGCTCTCCGTCAACAGCTGTAGCTGATGTTGAATCTGTCTTCTGTTTTGGGAGTACCTTGTTGTTTCCCATGGGACAGTAAATACAGAGACCGTTGCATTTATATGGAGCGACGACAACATCCAGTGGCCGCACTATGGAATCACATATGTGTTAGTCCACAGGAGTACAACTTTCTATCAGGAAGACATTGGTTGGTGCTACTGCATTGTCTATCAGCTTAAAAGTAAAACCTCATGCTGTCCCTACAGCAATGCCTACTATTACAAAGGGGCAGTTGACAGCATGCTAGGGAGCTGACCAGATCCATGAATTTCTTTGATCTTGTTTTGCCTAATTCAAGTTGAAGAGTTTTAAGTAGTACAACTGCACATTCATGGGAAATGTCCATGGAAGAAGATGCTGTGTTACACAGGCACTTCTCCTGGGAAGAGACCAGGCAAAGCATAGTTTGCAGAATACCCATCAGGAAGGTGTTCAAACGCTTCCATGGTTTTTGGCACAATGTATTCCTGGCTCAAAGCCCTGTGGTTGGTTCCCTAATGATTGCTTACGCAATTGTTGTAAGGCAGTCTGCATGGTCCCGCCTTTCCTGTCCCAGCTGCAGGTCCCACGCCATAGGTTGTCAGTTGTGTCACTGCAGTTGTGGCTGCAGGGGAATCCATTCCTGCTTGCCCAACCACCAGGAACTAATTACTGTTTTCCAAGATTAAATTGTTCATGTACTGTGCACTGACCCAAATCACTGTCTGCCTGCAAAAGCACTCGCGATTGCTGAGGCATGAGAAGGGAAAGGATGAGGGGAGTGGGAAGCAGGATATCCTCCTTCCCTGGCTGGGTGAATTGCATCCTGTCTGTCCAGCTGCTCTGGAAAGGTTGCCTAACACTGTTTCTCCATAAGCACTTCAGTGGCAGCTGAAGCAATTCCTGCTCTTCATCCCAGCAGCTAACATTTCTTCTCACAAACTCCCCCCTTCCCAGGACAACTGCTTGGGTGGTTGTGCAGAGATTGTGCTGGAGGGAACAGAGCTCCTAGGACAAACCTCACCCTTGGCAGAGAGGGCTGTAGGTGCAGGGTGGTGTGGTTTGTTCCCGGCCATCATGGGCTGCTGTGGCACTGGTGGGGTGTATTTCAAACCTTTAGTACTTCTATGTGCTTCCCTTCTCCCTTTCTTAGCATAGGCCTCCTGCCCTCCAGCGCAGTGATTAAGCCAAAGGCAGCAGGAGTGCAGGACACTTTCCAGCAGGCCCCAGGGTAGGAGTCCACACAGCCCCAGCTGAGCAGGAAAGGTAGCCAGGGGCTGGTGTGGGACTGCCACGTGCCGGGTGCTGTTCTTCAAATGCCCCACCAACCACTACTGGGGCTCTGGCCTCCTGTCCTCTAAAGCCTGGGTCAGGATCAGTTTCAGCCCCTGTTAAAGACCCCCCCGGTTTCCTCAAGTCTGAAGACACTAACTCGTGTTTGCCTGAAGCACAGCGTGGAGAAATCACGCCTCAGCCAGCACTCAGAGGAGCTCACCCAGAGGCATGGGCTGTGCATGACACCACACGGCTGATTTCCAAGGCACGTTCCTCAGCAGGAACAGATACTGTTGGGTTTTTTTTAAACCCAACTGATCTGCTGCTGTAATGTCCAGATACAAGGGCTGAGACAACAACAGCAGGTAATTGCTTTGGTTTTGGTAGGGTGTGCCTTAGCTGTTGCATTACTTACAGTGATGTTCTTTGAACGTGACCGTAGCTGTTGTCATTCATTTGCTCTGACACAACACGATTTTGGAGACCTCCTTGTTTTTCCATGCTTTCCATTACAAAAGTAAGAACTTGCTGAGTTATTTGCTTAATATTTTCTTACTGCTTCACACCCATTTCTGGTTTTGACCAGAGTTGTAAAGTAAAATGTAAGCCTCCACAACTGCTCCAGTCAGAAGGCAAACATGGTGCTGGAAGGAGGACTGTGCCTGATGCTGCCCTGGTTATTGACAAAGAGTGTGAGTGAGTTGTCCTCATTCTTAGCTAGGGAGGTGATTAACGCCCATACCAGTTCCTCCACCAGAGACACGGGCAGCCTCTCCCAAAAGTGCTGCAGAAGAACATTTATCGGGCTTGTGCTGCCACCCCAGGGAAGGCCATGGCTGCACCTCTGGGGCTGTAGTCTGTTCCTGTACATATGTGTCACTACACCTGTGGTGGAGAGGTGGTGAAATCAGAAGGGGACTATGAAAACAGAGCTCTTCATTTAAGGCCTGGGCACAGGGAAAGAGAATCTTTTTTTCCTCCCCATGTTAACTGAAAAGCCCAGCTAATGATAAACAGCAGGAGCAATGTTTCTGTAAGGTGTGACAGGGTAACAGTGAGGGGTTTCTTGGTGTGGAAGAAATTAGCATTTTTGATACACTTTTTTTCCTGTTTATCAAATTGAAAAAAGCATTGGTTTAGGTGGATAAAATGAGGGGGGGGAAAAAGTAGTTCTAAGAAGCAAGTTTGCTTGGGGAAGCATGGCGGAGTCCTTCATGACAAGCCAAACCTGGACACACAGGAAAGGCACACCAGAGGGAACACATGAACATGAAGCCCCATCTATGGGAACAGAGCAGCCTCCAGTAAGTGCTACTGAGGGCGAAAAAGGAGAAATTAGGGGAAGTTGCCTCAGTTCCTGTATCTGGGTCCATTTGACTGTGCTGCACCCCGCAGGCAGGACATGCAGTACTTCTCCTAGCCCTGCCAGGGACCCCAGCTCCCTGGGCTTGCTGCTGCAGCCAGAGGAACCAGGGTACACAGGGGCTGGGGACCTGCAGGAGTGGTCCAGGTATGTGTCACCGGTTAGAGGCAGAGAAAAATAGCCCTCTGAGGAAGGACAGGGGTATGGTGAAGCCTGGAGGGACACCGGCAAGGGAGGTGGGGTAGGTGTGGTATCCCTGGCGGGGCCTGGGCAGGAGGCGAGAGCTGTCTCGGCTGTTGTTCATGGGGTTTTACCGCTAAGAAATGTCAAACCCAGAAAACCTTTCTTTTGAAAGCTGTCATCCCTGTTCTTTGTCTTATGCAGCTAGGAGACAAAAGGCTTTGGAATGGTGGTTACTGGTGAAAGTGCAAACGTGAAACAGAATTATGTTCGTTATGGCTTTAAGCATCTGGAAAACAAAACAAAAACAAAAAAACAAAAAAAAAAAAAAAAAAAAAAAAAAAACAGAAAGTCAGCCACCTGACTTGATGAGGGACAAAAATTCCTCATCAAATTGCTGCATACAAAGAAAATCATGTGGATTGACAAATCTGGATGTAATGTTGTCTACACCACTTCCTGAGCATACAGCATTGCTCACTGTTAACGAATTTTGAGATCATGTTTTTATTTCCCCAAACCATGCTCTACATATTTTGCTCTTTTTAGGGACTTACATCCTTCAGTTTTTATAGCAGCTTTGAGAGAAACAAACCCAACCTTGTTACTGTGAATGAATTCCCTCCTGTGCAGCAGGAGCTCAGCAGGTGACAGCTTTCACTTCCCATTCACTTCTTGCCACATCTGGATGGTTGTACTCTGGTGCTGTCTGCTTTCACAGCTGCTGCCATTGGCCTGGATTGCCTAATGGATTTTGACGTAGGGAACTCCTAACCTGAACTACACTGAGCTCTCAAGTGCCTTTTCCCATAACAATAGGCACAAAAAGTTGAACTCTCTACACTTCTGCATCACCTTTCTGTGTGAAGTGCAAGTGTTTGAGGGCAAATCTCATTCCCGAGATGTTTATCCCGAAACAGCTGGGGAGATCAGCTGAAGTTTATACATTCATGGCAGTCAAGGGAAGGTGAACTCCTCACCTAAACAGCCAAGCTGTAATATTTGCTACTGAAGGCAGTTCTACATGTTCATTTCCTGGTGATTTTGCTTCATGGGCCACCGTGGGTGTTTTTTTTCTCTGCCAGCTGGGCAGGCACAAGCCTTCACTGGGCCATGTCTCCCATTCCAGCAGCAAAGCCAAGCGGCCTCCCAGAGCAGCTGAGTCGCTCACACAGGCTCACTTGCCACTGTTGCCTTATATAATGACTACATTTTGAGAATTATCCTTAAATGCAATTAAAGCAAAAACCAGGACCCAAAAATGAGGAAATGTCCATACTCCTGCATACCCCTAATAGCAGGTGTGTCCTTGCCTTTGGTGGGAGCTGTACAATTCTGTAATTATGTGCCAGTTACTGCAGTGCTCACCTCACTCGTTTGGCAGGACAGAGGATGCCCTGTGGCAATCAGTGAGGCCACTTGGCAGTAATCTTCACTCTTCTGTCTGTCCAGGTCTGTAAAGTGCCAAACACCAGACAGCTGAGGCAGCAGGCAGGTGGCAGGGGTCCCAAATGTGACCAAGCCTGCCCCCAGTTACAAAGAAGTCACTGAACTGTTCCTCACAGCAGCAGTATTGTGCAGCACCTCCCTCTCACACCAGAGGTGACTGCACCCTGGCAAACCATCCCATCCATCCCAACTCTGGCAACATTAGAGCAGCTCCACTGCCACTTCCAGGTGCAGTCCTCTGTAAGCACCATTTGTAGTGTATTTTCTTGAGCTGTCTTTAAAAAACTGGGGAACACTTTTGAGTCTTCAGGGGGAAAAGTGACTCAGACACAAGTGATTCTGGGAATGACAGATATTCGTGAAGGCTGAAACTGCAACTCAACTTAGAAGCCAGAGAAGGGGGATGTAAGAGTAAGCCATGGGCAGAACTGAACCTAACACCCCCAGGCTATACTGCACCGAGGGACTGAGAGAGAAAAAACCAAACAAACCTATAGATAACCGCTCGTGACACAAAATATGCCTTGTCCTCAGCAGACAGGAACACTTACTTCATTCTTAGCTTCTGCTCAGGCCTCAAGTAAGGAAGGTGAAGGCTCTAAGGAGCAACTACGACTTCTACTCCTGCTCTTGCCTTTCTTTGAGCACACAGGGGCTCAGTGTGCAGGAACCAAGTGCCGGGCTCTGCCCCGACCAGCTGGACGCTCCTGGTCAGCCAAAGACCAGAGGCACCCATGTGTCTCAATATCTCCCCCTGCAGTGACAGAAGAAACTGGCAAGCACCAAGCCACAGGCCCCATCCTCCCAATACTGCACTGTTTTGCTGCGAAATGCCTGTTCTTCATCCTGCTCCTTTTAGAATGTACCAGGCCACACCACACAGACCCACAGCCCAGTTTGCCCATGGATAACTGAGACCCCTGAGCTACCCCCTCCTCCATTTTTCAGATTCTAAAAGCTGACTGCTAAACACTCTCAACAACCCCCACCTCCATTAGTAACTTTTAACACAGAACCTTGAGCCCCAATACACCACCACACTATCAAAAGATTAATAACATCAACCTTTATTCCAAACAAGACAGAACTACAGAACACCTCTAATCCTGCTGGTCGTATTTTATGGAAGCCTTGAAACACTGGACACACTAACTTACTATTCAAACTGCAACAATAAGGGATAGGGTGATGGCGCTGCTAAAATAAGAGTTTCTGCTAAACGAATAAACTAAAAGTTAAGGTTTAAGAGTTAACTTTCCTTTCTGATGCTCTGCTTTGTTTTCCAGTGCTTAGCAACAAAAGCAAAAAAATAAGCCTGCTTTAGAATAGCAAGTAGGAATAAACAGAATGTGTAATCATACAAAGAAGCAGTAGTTTAGTAAGGTCTCATGCGGCTTGATGGGGGCGGTGCGCGATTCGGAGGAGTGATTGCTATATCCAAGTAGTCTCCTATTTGGAATTTCTGAGACTGCAATGTCATGGAATCATCTGTGCCCTTCCTGCCCGACATGGTGCTGCCAATCTCCTTCACCCTGTGAGCAACAGATGAGAGGAAAGTTAGTGATCAGTGGTCGGTCTCTCCAGATGTCCAAAACAGGACAACCCCCTCCTCACACCATCCTCTGCACCCGAGGTAGCGTTTGCTCTGTACACAAGATGCTGGGGTTTTTCTCTGCAGAACCAGGTGCACCAAGAAAAGCTACACCCAATGCTCTTTCTGACAGGGCAGAGGGCGGGGGAACCTTCTACCCTGTTATAATATTAGCAAGAACCCCTTGCCCCTTTCCATACAGACACAGCGCAAGGCCCCACAGATTCCACAGCAGGGTATATCCACTGGATGCTGACAAAGGTTAGCTCATGCCATTTTGGAAGAGAGATACAAGATCATTGCTATAACTCAGATGCAAGACCACCAGGAACAAAGCATTACCTCCAGCTGGAGGTTCGTGTTACAGCTGGTTGCCAATACAGTAACCAAAGCCTTCAAGCACACAGATCTATTGTTCTGGGAAGACATTAACAGGGATGGTCACCAAGCACAATTTAGTGTTTGTAGTGGTTGTCACGTAGAACTTCAAAAGTCTGGTTTATGGGTACATGGAACTTTAAAATCAGTGCTAATGAATAAAACTTTACTGCTCTGGTGCCCAAAGTCTAGAAGTAACCCAGAGAAGAAATGCCATTTACCTATAGCCAGGCCTCTTGAGATCTGTAAAAACAATTGCAAAATTGAAGTGCGTGCCCTTCTTCCGTGCTTCTGGGTAAACTTCTTTCACTAAGCTGGTCAGCTCTTTCAGAGTTGCATCCATCCTAGATTGAACAAACAAATCAAAGTGCTTCACGTTCTCAAAAGCAACAGTAAAAAAAGCTTCCCAAAAACATTTAAGATGGAATCAATGTATTGCAACAACTTAACTGTATGTTTCCTTGCCTTTGCACACTCTATATTCATACCTGAAAGTCAGATCTGACACATCACTGGGAGCCTCTGATTTCACAACCGCACCACAGGACAAACAACACATTTTGATTGAACAATCAAATCATGTGAAGTCAGTCTAGTTATTGGTTATAACACCTGGGAGAATTCACCACTTACTGTACAACACAGCCTAACGCAAATGTAGCTTCCACCTAGTGTCTGATTTACCACGGTATTAAGACAAATCTCTTCACCTCTGTATGCATTTCAACACCTGCTTTTCCAAGTCTCTAAGAAGAGCTACCATTTAAACAGCAGAAGTCTATTTATTTTTTAATGCATTTATACAAGGCACAGCATAAGAGTCTCCTCACCTAAGTTATCATGTACGTTCAAATAGTTTATTGAATATTGGTGGAAATGTAAAAGCAGAAAGAAATTAATAGTTTTCCATTGCTGCCCTAGCAGGCAGCACTCCTTTTCCCAGCCTTCAACCAGAGCAGGGCTAAAGCTCATTTCTAGAATTTCAAGTACAAAAGGACTTAATCATGACAACTAAAGCATCTCTAATTATACAGACTGTACAGTCACTCCAAGCTTCAGGCAACCAAGGGGCAGTGTGTTGAGAGACAATGCCCATTCTCACTTCTGCAGATGGCAAACAGCTCAGACACCACCAATAGTCTGGACAGAGTCCATAAATCCCACTTAGAAGTAAATTAGAACTGCATGCTTTGGTAGCCACAAAAATGGATTTATTCAACTACACGATGCACAAGTTACAACCGTGCCAGATACCATGAAGGAAAAAGAAGGTTTAAAAATGAGCATAATTCATTTTCAAAGGCTACAAACAAAACCTAACATGTTTGCAAATAGAAACTAAAGTGGTTCTTCAAAATAAATCTGAAAGTAATAAAAAGCAGCCCTCTGTTAAAGCACTGCTACCTGACCATGCAAAAATAAACACATTACTCTGCTCTCAAGAGTTAAACCAACAAACCATTCACACAACAGTTCAAGCCTTCTGTGACAACTACTTGTACTGGGAAAACAGGGCTGTTGAACAAAATTTAACCGCTACGGGAGAACCCCTGCACTGAACAGATCCGTTGTGATAACCAAGGCCACAGCACAAGCCCCCCAGTTCCGTGCAATTCAGCCCCACTGAGTCTCAGCGTGCAGCAGTCAGCGTTCAGCCCCAGCTGTGCTCTCAGCTGCCAAGGCACAGCCAGAACCGCTCTACTCCAGCGGCGGCGGCAAAGCCATCCCCACCGTTTCCTTCTCCGACCAGCGGCCACCCAACGCCCACCGCCACCTGGGGGCCAACGAGCAGAGGCCCCGCTCGCCCCGCGCCCCTCGCCGGGTGCGGACCGGGCGTCACTCACCAGGTGTAGATCTGCAGCTCGCTGGAGGGCACGTTGCCGCGGGAGAACTCGTCCATGCGGTGGTGCCGCCCATTGTTGGTCGTGAACACGCGAAGCAGCAGCGGGCACGTCTGCGGGGCGAGGCGGGCGTGAGGGGCCGCGGGGATGTGGGACGGGCATCAGGATGAGGGGCCGCGGGGATGGGGATGGGCATCGGGATGAGGGGCCGCGGGGATGCGGGATGGGCATCAGGGTGAGGGGCCGCTCGCCACGCCCTCCCTCCCCCCACCCCGCCTCCCCGTCCCGCGGCCTCACGGCGTCGCCAAACCCTCACCACTCCCGCCCCCCCTCCCCACCGCCGGTGTCCGCCCCGCCGCCCCCGGGAGCGGCCGGAGAGGCGGCGCAGGCACCACCACCCCCCAGCGCGGACACCTTCTCGCGGTCGATCGGCTTCTCGGGCTCCTTCTTGATCTCCTCCTGCGTCACCCGCGACTCCACCGCCATCTTGCCCCGGCGCTCCCGGATGTCCCGCCGCGCACCGCCCATCTCGCGAGAGCCCGGAGGGAGGGGCGGCCCCCGTGGGGCCCCGCCCCCTCAGTGCTGGGGCCCCGCCCCGGGCGTGAGGGCAGCGAGGGGGGCGAGGCTCTGGGGCAGGCGAGATAAATTAGGGGTAGGTCGTATTTAGGGGGTATGTCGCAAGATAAGTGGGAATATATAATGTACGTGAAAAGGAATACAGAGTGCGTGGTTCTGGTGCGATAGCCGCTTTTTTAAGTGTCGAAAGTTGGTTGTTACTCTGAACGGGGCGGGGGGGGGGGGAAGAGGGGTTTGTTTGTTTCGCAGAATTTACGCTTTTTCATCGGATGGAGACGCCTGGGCAGCCTGTTCCAGTGCTCAGTCACGCTCGCAGTTGAAAAGAAAAAAGTTAATTGAATTTGTAGAATGTCAGTATGGGCCCACGCGTTGCCTCTGGTTCTGTGATGGGGCATTGCTGAGAAGCCTGGCTGTCATTCTTTGCTCCTTCCCACCCTGTATTCATATGCGGTGATGAGACATCTCTCTCCAGGGCAAACAGTCTCAGAAAAGGGTTATGAGTCCATACTGTATATTAAAAAAAATCTCTTGCAGTTCACCCTAATATAACAAACTGCATTTCATTTAAAATGTGAACTTATAGCTCACCTAATATAAGACAAAAGAACCAACAACCTACTGGAGTTCACCCTCAGCTTTTACTTACTTCCTTTTGTAGTAGCCTGGATAGTGTTGCCTAGTTTTTACTCTGCATTAAGTTATAGAGTTACCAAAAGGAATGACTCAGCCTTGCAATCTTTTTGCGGGATTTGATTTCCCAGGCAACAATACAATTTATTACACTGCTAAAATTAATTATATCTGCGCTGATAATACACCTTTTGGGCTAAGTGTATGAACCACCATTTCTGAAACAAAGGAATTTGTGTCTAGAATCAGGTATCGTAAGTGAACAGCTGTAACAAATAAAGCACAGTTCTGCTCTGAATCTGAGTATTTCCTTCTGCTAGAACTTTCGGAGTGCTTTATTTATGTGAAAAATTATCCTAGCAGGCTTGAGTTTTAAGTAAATTTAAACAATTAATTTATTATTCATGAACTGTATTAACAATCACAGTTTATTTGTAGTCTAAAATCTTAGATTCTTATGTTACATATTTGGAAAAGAAGGTTGGAAAATTATTTGGAAATGGAAATACAGTTATGTGATCCATAACCTGGACTGTGAGGTGCGGGTTTTGCTGGGGAGGGTCTGTTTGGTTTAACAAGGCATAACACCATAAACTGGATTCCCACCGGCTTAGGCCGATGTCCCAAGTGTACCTGAGTTAGTCCAACTGCTTGCTTTTGCCAAAGGAGGGGGATTTAGCTCCCACTGCTTGCCCTTACTCTCAGTCATGTGAGGGCTTTTTCCCCCTCCTTCTGCCGGGTGTGCCCTCACTAGATGCTTCCAAGAATAAGTTATGTTCCGTAATTTAACATAAAACTTTCCATTGAGGGCCTGATTTGATGTCAGTTTCTTGCATTTGGCGTCTTCTAAACTGATTCCACAATTACTACACCTGGCATAAGGTGAGCAGTGGGAAGTGCATGCCCAGGAGCAGCTGGGAGACAGAGGGAGAGAATAGGAAGGTAGTAGGGTATGTCCCTTCGGTGACAGTGAGATGGTTCATTGCTTCACTCTCCCTTCACATTTTCCTAGGTTTTGGGGGGTGAGGGGTCCCCTCTGCTTGTTAGGATCACTGTGTTCTGTGCAGACAGTGTATATATGTGCAAACACATGTGTGGTGTATTCTATAGGGAAAATGAAAGCCCCTCACCCAGGTGATGAGGCAGAGTTAGACTGTGTGTAGGAGGAAGTCTCCAGCCTTTGTTGTTGTGAAGGAGACACCCAAAACATGACTCTAACGTTTTCAGATATGAATGCCCATAGAGCACCGAGACAGGTGGTTCAGAAGTGTGAACTACCTCTTTAAGAATTGTTGACACATGTTCTTATGGAAAGTGGTTATTTAAATAGCAAACTGTTAATTGTTTATTGGAGCATCTAGGACAGGTATGAATGAGATGCCGTATTGGTGCAGTTAGGAAATGGGACTGGGAAAAGCTGACATAGCCATTTAGTGAAGAGCACTGTGGGTCAAGTACCCCATTGGCCTATGAAACACTTACCATAAGTAAATTGTGATTGAGAGGGAAAAACAAAAGGAGCAGTTAATATAGGATGACTTAAAAGTAATGGGATGACTAAAAACAGGAAGATGATACCAAATAAAAAATGTCCTTGGGAAGATGTATGAAGGAGTGGCACAGCTGAGTCTGGGATATCAACCATTGAAGCAAACCTCCAAGGAAATAGAAAAATTGTAACAGATGACCAGAACAAGGAGCTCCGAACATTTCAGACCCAAAAGTGGTGTGAAAAAGACCAAAAGAATGCAAGTTCAAAGAAGCCGAATTGTCCTCAGCCTCTGCAGCACACTATTTCCTGGTTCCCATGGCTTCCAGGACCATGGCTACATTTGTGAGTTCTTTCTAACCAGGACGACACACAGCTCCTCAGTTTTTCATGGTTATGTACATATCCCATAAAGCCTGTTTGATAGAGGACTTGGTCTTTATCTTGATTATGTGAAGGTTCAAGTATCCTGTTCTGGCAACAACACAGTCAGCTTTAAGCACCCTTACAATCAACTGAGTGAGCAAAGTCTCCAATTTGATGGACCTTCTACTGCAAACCAACTTTAACTGGTGGAGGAAGAACACGGGCACAATTTCTTTGCAAATACGATCACTGGTGTGTCATGGTAACATCACAGGTATGTTTTAGGTTCAGAGTGCTCTGTGTGCAGTAGATTTCACTACAGTGTTTTAATTTCCTGTGTTTTGTACCAAAGTTAGTGTGAATTTCAAGAAGCCTGTAGTGCTGCTAGAAAATGGTGCTGTTTTCATTTAATCATCAGTTTTTGTTCACTCTCCTGTTCTGAATTAAGATGATTTGGGCTCACAAAATGCACCATAACTCTTGGGCTTCTACGATCCTATTCAACTTGCACTTGAGCCAGCAGGTGAATGACTCAGTGTGGTACGGACTGGCTGGAATGGGCTGTTCCTTTGTGATGTAGAAAAAGCCTCTGTCACTGTATGTGTAAAGCATGCAGAGACCCCTCGAGATGGTATCCTAATTCAGGAGCACCAAGACTGGGCTGCCTGGGAGGAATGTATACTTGTGTATAAATTACATATATGTTTTCTTCCTTTTTTTTTTTTTCTTGTGAAGTCATCAGAAGGACCACAAATGAATAAAAATGCTTCGAAGATCATTTAGAGTTATACAATCTCACAAAATGATTTAACTGTTAACATGACAGTAGCACCAGTCAGTCTGTGCAGCCTTGTGCACACTCCAGGGACACAGGCAGCGTATGCAAGGCAGAGCCACGGCTGTGCCTTGTAAACAAGCTGCCCCCTACAGTGTAAGACCTTGATTCAAGCTGAAAGTTGTTTGTGTTGTTGCCAAATGTTATGATTCTGCCATTCGGCTGGAGCTATTCCACATCAGGTGTTTCCTGAAAGAGCATCCTCAGGATGCTTTTTTTTTTCAGTTTCAGAAAAAATTATTCCAAGAATAACACATTAGGCATATGAACATTATCAATTCATATTTCTGTTATTCTTGTTCATTTTAAATACCTACAGCAGTTTGTCAGAAAACCTGCAGAATCCACATGCTTTTGAGGAAGAAATAAAATTTGGCAGAGATGCTTACTGCTGTGTAAGAAATGTTCTCATAAAGCAAATACACTTGACTGAACTGCCATTGTTTTTTAAAAAAACGGTGATTTCTCTGTAGTCAGCTTAGACTAATACTGTCCACCTGGGCATGTGAGGGATTCAGAAGGATGTCCACAGGGCTTCTGAGCTCTGCAACAGGCCTGGGCATGGGAGCTGGGACAGTGGGGCTCTTCCTATTTTTTCTTGGAGCACTATTCCCCGCAGTGGGCAGCGATAAGGGATGCAGGGTGTGACCCTGTCCACCTCCCCTGAGCAGTGTGAGTAGGGACCTGCAGAGCCACAGCATTTCAGGCCAATCCAGTGCAAAACAATAAGTACGTGTTATGCAAAGATCCAGCACAAATTGTAATGACTGCTTGAATTTCACCTGGAAGAAACTGGAACAAGATGGAACTTGTAGGTGTCAGCAGAGGAAAACAGAGTTCAGTTTCAAGTAAAGAAAAAGTAACTCCTGGTCTGTCACGTGAATGTATTTTCTTCTCTGTACAAATACCTATGAAGGTGAGATGGTGAGGTGTACTAAATATTCTACTGATTTTTCCTGGTGGAGTTGTAGACTCAGTTACAAAATATAAAATTAAGGAAGAAATGTTGCCAGAATCTAAACCTGGATTTCATTAAAACATGTTGTCATTTCTCTATAAAATACATCTGCTACAATGTTCCAGAAACTGTAGACACACAATAGAGTAATAAACTGCTTTTATAACTTGGGTAATACTCTACCATAGATTCCTGATTTCCCCCCTACTGTTTGTATGAAATTACCTCAGTACAGAAACGTTCATGCACTGTAAGGGAGGAACAAATGGGTTGTCATTTCAGTAAGTGGAAATTTTAAAAATTGTGAATGAGATGTGTTTTATAGAGAGGACAACCAGCATCAGAAGTTGGTCAGCCTGTAATTCACTGCAGATAGGTTGGCAATGTGGGCCCCTGCCGGTGCTGCCTGGTAGCTCTGTTTCCTGGTTTTCCTTTGCTGGGGCAGCTCCACTACTGGAAGCAGTTATGAGAAACCAACCCAGTGGGAAGGTCACTTTCATTGCTGGTGCTTTCTCTGCTTGCAGGTGCTGCTGCCACCTGTTGAGTAAATGCGTTTTCCCTGGGGAACACGGAGGCTGCCTGACCTGCAGCCCCTGCCACAGCTGCTCTGAGGGCAACAGCACTATTGCCCAAATGCCCTGCAGGACAAAGCCAGAGTGTCCCTGTGCAACATCATCTTCCGGAGGAGATGACCTTAATATTGCACGTTTCATGCGCAAACAAATTCCTTCCCTTCTTGCTTCCTGGATTAATGTGATCCCATCCCTGAACACGACACAGAAGTCTGAGAAGGAGGTGAGTGTCTCCATCTAATAGACACAGTCCCACTCATGCTTTGGTGGGAATATTTCCATGAATAAGTGCTAGCAGATTAGGTTGATGGTTATTTCAGATTCCCCCAAATATCTTTTTCTCTTCCTATGGAAGAAAAATATTAAAATACCTAAGCTTTGTCTCCTAAAGTAGAAAATTCCAAGGTATCCAACTGAGTATACCAAAGTACATATATTTTACACACAGCTTTCTGGCTGTGGTTCTCTTCTGCTTTCCATACATCTTTAGGAGTTTTCAGTCTGTGGCACACACTGTTCGTACTGAAAATAGTAGGTGAATAGAGGTGCATCCTGCACACTCAGAACAGGTATTTCCTTTTGTTTTCTGCCCCAGTATGACAGATCTTAACACAAAAAAAACTCCCATATCTGTGGCATTCCACATTGATTCTCTAATGACGAGAGAACTGTTGACAAGTAAATCCTCTCTGGGCAGCCACAGTGAGAGGCATGTTTTTTCTGGCTTCCTTCGGGGGCTCACAGAGTCCTGCAGAAAGTTTATGAGAGCAGTGCCTATCCTTCATAAAAAAGGCTGATGTTGTGTAAGCCATTAACCTGTTGTCCTGCCTCCAAAAGCATCATCATAAAGCATCAAGCAAAACTTTTCTCCAAAATAAGTAGTTCCATGTGACTAGCCTTGTCAAGCACAAAGCAAAGCCTCAGCACCCTGAGACAGCTCAGCTGCCTCACCGAAGTATCTTTTGTGGCTCTTACTTTGTCTCTTTTTTTTTTTTTTTTTTTTTAGTGGCCACTTATGACCAAGATGTTCTGGCTGCAATAAATTACCTGCAACATCTTGAATAGTTCAGTATAAAACCAAATTATTTTCTAAATGCTATTTTATGTATATATTGCAGTATCAATTAACTCTAACAGTGTTTTTTACAGAAAGGAAATGTCCATCACTAGGAATTTACAATATGTGATGTTTGAGTCCAGAATGAATTCTGACAGCTTGGTTACCATAAGCTCCTCAGAGACACAGTGCTTAGTGGAAACACTGACATAAGCTTAATGGTGATGGCAGGAGTAGTGCCTGAACAGGCATAATGTAAGGCGGAATCACTTAGGCTCCCCCAGATCACAGTAACTTAGAAAGAAAAGTTGATAGAAAATTTGTGCATGCCTATTTCTTGGACCAAGAAAGAATAATCTGTCTGTGTAGCGCTTGACTAGCGTTAGCAGCTGTATTATATTCCGTTTTGCACATGGCAGAAGATGCTGGGGAAATTCAAGGGACATTTTGTTGCAAGTGTGTGAAGTCTTGCTGCAGAGCAATGAAAGCACACGGGGGTTGTAGATAAGTGATTGTAAGGGCTTGGGGAGAGGTGCACACACCAGCCGGGGTGCTGGCAGGGAGAAATCAATCCTTTTACGTGTCTTGCTGTTCCGTCCCCAGTCAGCTCTCTTGGCAGAGCCAGACATGGTGAGCTCTCCACAGACTTATTACGATGAAACAGCTTAGCAAAGACGTCGTAGTTAAATAGTTTAAAGTGATCCTGTTGCTCTTGCCTGGAGTGGGTGAGTAAGGGATCACACAAGCAGCTGTGCTGGCACATCAGTGGGCCAGAGGGGACGGTGATAAAAGGCATCCTCCTTGCAGTGGTTCAGCTGGAGTCAGAAGACAGCATCTGTCCATAACCTGATGCTTTCAAATGACAAGCTGAATGATGTGACAGTTTATGTGACAGCATGACAGACTGTGACATTTCAGATTGCTGTGAGCAGCGCTCTTTGTGTTCACAAGATGTGTAAGAAAGTGCAGCACTCCAAAAATTAAATAAGTGCCTCAAAGACTTGCTGGGGGAAAAGTCTTGTACGTGAAGAAAGGGAAAGAAACTATTTTAAAAGTGGGTAGGACAAATGTAATCTTAGGTTGACACTACTTCACAGTTAGCTTTGTGCTTTTTTACCCCTCTTACAAAGCTGAGAATAACTCAGAATCATTTATCTAAAACTTCAGGGCATGGAAGAGCAGGAGAAATGGCACTTCTACACCTCTTAGGTTAGATTTGTTCAATGTGAAGCAATATAAAATAAGCTCTAGTTTATTTGGGTTTGAGGAATGCAAAGGCATAATAATTACCAGCTGATATCCCAATTTAGTGCAGGTGTTGAGAGTTTTAAAAGATAAGGAGTGATAATGACTCACAGTTGTCCTTAAAAAGAGATTTTAGATATTTCAAGGAAACAAATACTAGAGAAAGAGACCCTATTATATGAAAGGAAGTGAAAGGCTGCTGATCACTTTTTTCAGACTTGGCTTTACCCAAAAAAATATGGAGCTGCTACACAAACATGCTTCAACCATGCTTTCAGAAAGAGATTCAGGAAGGATTTTAGCCAAGACCTAAGATGAAATGATACACTGTAGAAGTAATTAATTGGCTTCTGATCAGAAACCATGAAGACTAGTCAGACTGAGAGATTCATGAGTGTCCATCCACCTTGGGCTGCAAACAAAGCAGGAAGATTTGTGTGTTTGTATTAACATAGTTGTAGTTCTTCTTTGAACTACGGTCAAAGGATGCAAATGATTTCGTGTACAGAGGCATTATATGTTTTTCATTACATGTTTAGATGGCAGATGAAATCTTTGGTCACTCATGGAGACATTCTTACTCTATTTGCTTTCAGGGATGCCTGGATTTCAATAAATGCTTTTTCATCCCACATTCTTAGAGCCTCTTTTCTAAAGCTGGTAATTTTTGGTGGTATCAGTGGTGGAAGACCACCAAGAATGGGCTGTGCACCTGCTCTGCAGCTCATCCTCCTCCTGTTCTGCAGATTGTGAGTTGTAGGGCTCAGTCAGCTCTGTACACATGCTGACAGGTCAACTGTGGGGGATTTTACAGTGTCTTCAGGCTGCTTGAATGAGTCCTGGCTTCTTGCTGGGACAGCAATCCCATAACCCCAGCCACCAGGATTGCGAGTGGCTTTACTGAAGGCTAGCTAGCAGAGATAATAGATGGTAAAAGATGCTTGAAAGCAGCTGGTCCTTGGCAAGATTGAAAAATGCCAGGTCCAAGTGTTATAGGTCCTACCTGTGTGTCACTGATGGAGCATGAGGAAGGCTGCGAGTCATTAATGAAAGGAATTACATTTTGTGCACACTATTTCCTGGCCCAGCCAGGAGCAAAGCCAATACTGTGACAAACAGCAGCACAGCCTTTTGCTACTGTCATAGCTTTTAAAAGAAGACTTCCAGAAAATATGAATCCTACTTTCCTGACTGTAACAATGTGTATCTAATCCCAAACTACCTTTTTTTTTTTTTTGTTGCCAAATTATAAACAAGCCCTCTGACTTCTTAGGGAGGAGTGTGCAGAACGCCAGGCTCTCTGCTTGACGGACGTGTGAAAACATTCACTTGCTGGAGCACTGTAGCAGGAGAGGGGTGAGACAGGCACAGTGCAGCTGAGGTGTCCTGGCACAGGGAATGTGGCCATGGCAGGTCCCCGGGGAGTTTGAGACAAGGCACACACCTGTCCAGCCACACCAGCACCTTCTTAGGGGACAAACTGGGACATTGAACTCCCCTCACTGCTTATCTGATTCAGCCCCTGCACTGCCCCCATGCAGGTAAGTAATACCTTTCCCCCCTGAAATTATTTTGCTGTTCCCTAAAGGGTTCTTTAAATATCCATGACACAAAGTGCAAAGGAAAAACTGCTGGAGTTTGGTCCTGCTGAGGGTAAGGTAACAATATGAAGGATATGAGGCAAGTTACCATTTTATTGTGCTTTACCAGTGCTTGTAATTTACATCTCATTGCTTTCAAGGCCTCTGCTGGTAATATTTCCTTCTTCTAAGAATAGAGCTTAAAGGTATTTTAAGAATTCTAGTTGCTGTACAATTAATAGGGTAACACTTTGTACTGAGTAAAATAATCTGCTTGTTTTGAGCAGTAACAGTATTTTGCATGTAAAAAAAGGGTATTGGGGAAAAGTGTTTTATTGCCAGCACTTTTCCTTACACGGGGATGAATCACTTACATTCTTGGCAACCAAGCTCAAATTCACAAGAATGCTCAGTTTGATCAACTTCTTTCAAAACACTAAGCTCTAAGTAAAGAGGCAAAAAGAGAGAAAGAAACTTGGATAGGCTTGGATGAGGAAGATATTACAAGATGGACATCCAAGCAGGAAGACAATAAATCTAGTATACAAATTGTTTTGCCCAAAGCAAGTCACTGACTTGCTGTTACAGGAGGGTTCAGTCTAAATTAAGAGGGTAGTGGAAAAGGAAAAAAAAAAAAAAAAAACAAGGAGGAAAAGAGCCAGAGCAGAGAAAGAAAACCCTGCTGATCTGGCAGACATGGCGGATGTCGTGTCAAACATGAGTTTATTTGCTAACAAAACAATGTGAATTTTCAAGAAAAATTACCACCCTTCCCTTCAGACTGGAAGATTGTCCTCAGAAACAAAATAAGAGAATACAGTTAGTTTAGGCATGAGGAGGAAGGTGCCCCTGTCCAGGACATGGTTTCACACACCAAAGGCTGAGGGTCGTGAGGGGCCTTCTTTGGCAGAAGTGAGGTTAGCCATGCCATACCCTGGTTGCTTCCTCTCCACCTGTACCATGGACCCCTCCAAGGAAGGGATGGCACTCAAAATGGTCGCTTTTGGTTTTATTCTAACAGACTATTGTTCAGCTGGATTGGTTCCCTGGGCCAGTTCACCAAGCAGCCACCCATGGCACTGCACAGCATACCCAAGTGTCAGTGGAGAGGATGACAGGGGTACGGTGACACAGGGGAGAGGAATGAAGAAGCTGGACAGGCATCCCTGCTGCTACTGTGCCACCTTGGCTTTGGTCTTCAGCACAGCACTGGTCTAAGGGACATTTGGCCCTGCTGCTCCTTTCTGCTCAGAGACAGTCAAATGGCAGCTTCGATGAAACCAGCACAACTGATTGTTGGCTGAAGTAAAAACAACCCAAGCAAAACCCAAAACATTATTTAGTGTGGAATTTCCCTTTTCCTAGGTCATCCTGTAGTCATGCAAACAGCTGCGCCTCAGTATAAAAGCATGACTGCAAGGAGTGGTGAAATCCAAGTAGGGAAGTACTGCTCCCCCAAATCACACACTTCTTCTGTGTGTCTGACTTTGTATCTTTTGATTTCCCCCTGCTCTGCTCTTCACCCCAGTGCTCTGCCACCCCGCACCTGCAGTGCACACGGCGGCTGCAGCACCTCGGGATGCTTAAGATACGCGTGAGTGTGTCACGTCCTGCAGCCAGCATAGGGCTTCGGTGCTTCTGTCCAGGGCGTCCCCCCAAAGCATGTTTGGTACTTAGTGGGGAAAAAATAAGTGGGGAAGAATGAGAAGGTAGAGGCCCAGGAGGGCTGTGCCATGCCACGAAGGATAAGTACAACTCAAAGCAGGACCCAAGATACTACAGCAGTGTTGGTGTCTAATACCCTCGGCATCACGCAGTTCCTGTTGTGTGTCCTCAGGATCCCAGTTTCAGTGTGTTGACCGTTTTTCTGTCATGCTCTGTAGTGCCTGAGCAGTGAATCCGTTACTCCTCTCTGATTCTGTAATCACATATATTGCTCATATGTGGTAAATCTCACACTTAATGTGACGCTGTGAAATTACTGTGTATTCACCAAGTAACTATATCCCGTTCATAGAATAAGATCAGTGCTTCCTGGTCTGGTTTCCTGCACGCAGATTGTACAATAGGTCAGTATAGGTCCTGGGGATATGTCCAGCTTTTCCACATGCGTAGCCTTCCTATCCAAGCTCCAGTCCAGACAATACTCAAACATCTCTGCAGGCAATTTTTCTGGGCATAAAAAGAAAACACCTAGCAAATCTGGACACAGGATAGCCCCAAGTCAAAGCCTCCAATAAGCATAAAACACCGGACCAAACTCCCAAGGCAAAATGTGTGGCATCTATGTACTGGCATTATTAGACAAAATTCTGCCATAGTGGTACAGCCTAAACTAGATCTTTCCTAGCCTTATTCCCTGTAATGAAGGACTGGTTTGACTCTCCCCGGCATGAAGAATGGCAAGCACAGTCTGTTCTCTGTTCTGCAACCTGCTCACTGTTTCTCCAGTCTCTCACCGGAATCAGTGTGAAACGCAGCGCAGACGCTGTTCCCAACCCAAGGGGGCTGGGCACTGAGAAAAGGGAGATTTGTATGCAATGAGCCTGTGTATTCATGCATCAGAGGAACTGTGGTGGCAATGGTGTTCTCTCATAGTAATGCTGAGCGAGACGGAAACGGGATGAAGTTTTTTTCAGGATTAAAATAAGCAGAACAAGAGCCAGTTGTTGTTTTGGGGAAAAGGAAAGCAGTTGATGTCAAAACATTTCACCGATTTGGCAAAAACGCCAGGCTGGCCCTGCCTCCAGCATACACGGACTTCAAAGGCATTATCTTGAATAAGGATTAGAGGGAGCCAGATCACTGCTTCCTACATGTATTTAGCTGAGGTCAAACGATATGCAAGGCTATACCCCAAGGGTGTGTTTTCCTTCTGATGCCGGCCAAGTTGCTGACACCTCTGCCTGCAGGTTTGTGGGTTCAGTCTTGCTTTCGCTGTGTAGACCCAAAGGGAGCTCAGTTCTGACCCAGCACCAGGAAGAGTGGGTCACACTCTCACAACCACTCACTTCGGGAGCGCCACTCCACAGTGGGAACATTCTGAAACAGCGGTGAGCCAGTACTCAGGAGGGGCGTGTGGTTCTCAAACAGGATGCAGGCTGAATAACCCTCCATTCCTGAAGAGGGTGGTCCCCGAAGGTCAGGGCTGCCTTCAATGGTGTGGCAGTGCGAGAGGAAACTGCCTCAGAGGGTGCTTTCATAATGCTCGGAGTATGAATAAATTCAGCTTGTTGTACTCTGGGTTCCCAAGTGTTAGTGATCAAACTGTGAATAGGAGAATAAGGTTAGGAAAAGAACAATTACCCTGCTAAACTTTCATTACAGGATGAAAAAAAAGGTCCTCCTCCCCCCACCCTTTGTCTAATTTCAGACAAAGGGCTTTGCATCCCGTGTAGGAGATTTCTTTGCTGCCTGGGAGGAACATAGTGATTGTAGGTAATACAGACCTGGTAGGGCTTGGCTCACAGAGTCGCAGAATACCTGGGGTTGGAAGAGACCTCTTGATCTAGTGCAAACCTCTGCTCAAGCAGGGTCACCTACAGCAAGTTGCCCAGGACCACGTCCAGTCAGATTTTGCAAATCCCCACTTACGAAGGCTCTGCAGCCTCTGTGAGCAACCTGCTCCAGCCCTGAATGGACAGGCAATGACCAGAGACCTGATGTCAGTACAGATTATTTTGATGCTTTTCACCTTTACAGTAAATTATTAAAGTACAACTTGAATAAATGTACTTGATATTCATTGGCTTTGGTTCTGGTGAGGCTGGCTATAAAACAGTGTTGGACTAGGCTGATCCATACTTAACCCAGTTGCATAATTATGAGAAAAAGACAGTCAAAGAGACAGTTGAGTGCTACATGGGATTAACACACTGTGGCCTCGTGGGAACTCCCCTGGTTCAGGATAGGGGTGACCATTAGTGCAGCCAGTGCTGTGCTAATTCAGTGGAAGGAGGACCAAGGGTCTCTGAACCTGTTACAACAATAAATCCAGAAAAACTGTGGAGATTTTTCATCCTTTAAGACACCAAGAGTTTTCTGGGAATATTTGTCCCTAAAACTCCAGAAGACAAGGGAACAGACAGGGTCATGCTTTCTGTTCCCATGATTCCGAGCCAGCGCGCTGCCCTGACCGTCACAGTTACCAGCGTATCCTCTCAGTTCAGACAAGAGATCTTATCTGAAATCTTGACAGAGGCGCATTTAGACTATTCAAGGCGGTTTTATATTGCTCAAGCTAAAGTCGGTGAAATGTTTTAATTAGCGAGCAAACACAGTCTGTCGCTTTCCTCTGTGTGATGCACAGAAATCTGTCCGCTTCCTCCCTGAGAACAGCACAGCATGTCTAATCCACTGGCTACTATAATTAGGATAGGGTAAGCATTTATAAGGCACTATAAAGGTGAGCTGGGTGCTTTGCAAATACAAAGACACCAATCTCATTCCCAAAGATTTCAGAGTCAAATGTGGTCAAGAAAAAACACAATTGTCTGCAGGGAAAAACTGGATCCTGCAGAGACCAAGAATCTCCAGGGCAGGAGGTCTGAATGACAGGTCTGGAGAGGGAGACTCCCTGGTCTGAATGACTGGATGCCACTCAGAAACACTAGGGTTTCAAAAAACTTTCCTAATCTGCCATGGACCTCATAAGTGACCTTCAGGAGCCAAGGAATCTGTGCACGTAAATCTCCCTGTAAAACTGGTATTACTACAACAGCTTCCAAAATAAAGGCTACAGAACAGAGACTGGGAGGAGACTAGACGTACTGTGGCAGGGTAGCATCAGGAAGCAAGAAAGGGAACAGGGGCAAAGAAGAGGAAAACCTCTGAAGAGTGAGAAGGCAGGGAACCAATGGCAAGAACAAGAAACAAGAGCCTTTAAGTGTGTGTGTGAGAATGTAGATTAACAACCTTTTGGTTAGGCTGAAGGGAGTACAGAAAGCCTGAAGAGTAGTTATCAGTGAATTACAGTAGCTGAAACAGATAATGGCCAGAGCATAGAGAAAAATTGTAGTCATGGTGATAGAAAAGCAAGAACCACTTCAAGAAGAAGTACTGAGACAGAAACTAAAAGATTCTGATTGGGTCTTTGATGAGAGACCAATGATGTGAAATAAAAGGAAAGAAAAGAACCCAGAAAAAATAAAGGAAGTAGTGAAATCTGATTTGAAAGAACTGATTCTTTTATATTGAAAAAATCAGCTTGAGGTGAAATTAATACGTAATAATGCCAAGGACTTCAAGAGAAGAAATTTAAAAAGCCACAGGGGTCTGAAACTGGATAGTCATGGACAGAATAGAAAATCATTTCCCCTCTAGAAAGGTGCAGGCAGAAATGGTGAGGTGCAATGAGGGGAGACAACTGAAACGATCAGCAGTGCTATGTTTCACGGGTCACCAGACAAAAAACTTCAGCTACACCGATACTGACATTTTGTGTAACCCGCTCTGTGCACCTCCTGTCACTTACCGAGATGAGGATTTTGTGTGATGTTTCAAATGGACATGAAGTGCAGAAATTCCAAGTGGCCAAAAAGAACACTCATTGCACACAAACACAGTCTTTGCTTGCATTTCACAACATTGCACAAGGCTTAAAAAGTAACTTCCAAATTTGCACACCCGTATCGCTGTGTACACAGAGGGTGGCTAAACAGATCTGGTGTGCATTGAAATTCATGTCATAGCCTGAGCCTGCCCTCTTGCTCCATACACACCAAGGGGTTGGCATTGCAGAGAGCGTTTGAGCATCTGGAATCTTTGAGAAGTGGAAAATAGACGGAAGAGCAATTAGACTGATCTTTTTAGGCTGAAGGGAGTACAAAGGAGCATGGAGAGTAACTGTGAATAAATTACAGCACTTGAAGCAAGAAATGACCAGAGTACAGAGAAGACTTTTAAAAAGGGAAAAAAGAAAGACCCAGGGAACTACAAGCCAGTCAGTCTCACCTTAGTGCCTGGCAAGATCCTCCTGGAAACTGTGCTAAGGCACATGGAAAATAGGTGATTAGTGATGGCCAACATGGCTTCACTAAAGGCAAATCATGCCTAACAAATTTGGTGGCCTTCTGCGATGAGGTGACAGAGTTGATGGATAAGAGAGCAACAGACTTCGTCTATCTGGACTTGTGCAAAGCATTTGACAGTGTTCTGCATGACATCCCTGTGTCTAAACTGGAGAGACATGGATTTGATGGATAGGCCACTCAGTGGATAAGGAATTGGCTGGGTGGTCACACTCAACGAGTTATGGTAAACAGCTCAATGTCCAAGTGGAGACCAATGACAAGTGGTGTCCCTCAGGGGTCAGAATTGTGGCTGATGCTGTTTAACCTCTTTGTCAGCCACATGGGCAGTGGGACTGAGTGCACCCTCAGCAAGTTTGCCAATAACACCAAGCTGTGGGGTGCAGTCACCGTGCCGGAGGGAAGGGATGTCATCCAGAGGGACCTTGACAGAATTGAGAGGTCGTCCATGTGAATCTCATGAAGTTCAAAAAAGCCAAGTGAAAGGTTCTGCACCTGAGTCAGGGCAATCCCAAGCACAAATACAGTCTGGGTGGAGAATGCATTGAGGGCAGCTCTGAGAGAAGGACTTGGGAGTGTTCACTGACAAGAAGCGATGTATGATTGCAGTTCAGAAAGCCAACTGCAACCTGGGCTTCATCAAAAGCAGCATGACCAGGAGGTCAAGGGAGGGGATTCTCTCTCTCTAGTCTGCTCTTATGGAACCCCACCTTGAGCACTGCATCCAGCTCTGGGGTCTCCAACAGAACAAGGACCTGTTGGAGTGAGTCCAGTGGAGGGCCCTGAAGATGATAAGAGTCCTGGAGCCCCTCTCCTGTGAAGACAGGCTGAGAGAGTCGGGGTTGTTCAGCCTGGAGAAGAGAAGGATCTGGGGAGACCTTATAGCAGCCTTCCAGTACCTAAAGGGAGACTACAAGACAGCTGGAGAGGGACTTTTTGTGAAGGCATGTAGTGACAACACAAGGGGCACTGGCTTTAAACTGACAGAGGGCAGGTTTAGATTAGATATTAGCAAGAAATTCTCCACTGTGAGGGTGGTGAGACACTGCCACAGTTGCCCAGAGAAGTTGTGGATGCCCCATCCCTGGAAGTGTTCAAGGCCAGGCTGGATGGCGTTTGAGTAACCTGGTCTAGTGAAAGGTGTCCCAGTCCCATGGCAGGGGGTTTGGATTTAGGTGATCTTTAGGATCCCTTGCAACCCAAACCATTCTATGATTCTATAATTTGTAGTCATGGTGATAGAAAAGCAAGGGTCACTCAAGTTGTTTTGCATGCTGTCATGAGATGCTGCTTTAAAACAGCTTGTTGTGACTTCTGCATCTTTATTCACTTTGATTTACGGTATAACAATATTCCTATTCATGTGTTTTTCACATTCCAAGACTTAAAGAAGACTTTACTCATTTAAGTTACAAACTCATTATAACCAAATTCTGTATTTTAATTATTTGCAAATCACATCCAATCCACAGTTTACTGACTGGTGATGAACAGAAGTTCCACCCAACATTCAAAACCTTTTTGCTTTAATCCTGGAGTTAAGATTTTATGAGCTCTAGCACAGTATGCAAAGGTAACATACAGCAGAGCCTAAAAGAAAATAGCTAAAAATTGAACGTATGTTTAGGACTGCTGTGATGCTTTTTAGACAAGGAACTGTTTATTCCTGAAGTGATCTAAAAGCAGTGGCTGGTGTGGGAAGTTAGTTCAAGATAGGTGTGGGTTGAAAAACTGTGTGGAAGACTAGGAGACACGCAGTGATAATGGTAGTCATTAAACATGAACATGTGGTGGTGAAGCATTTTCGGAGGGGGAAGTCTCAGTTCTGATGCTGTTTTCATGTTATATTATTCTCTGATGATATCCTAGTAGAACATTGTGGACAGCTGAGTCCTACTTTCAGTCTCCTGCTGTGGTGAATTGACCTTGGCTGGATGCCTGGTATTCACCAAAACCACTCTATCACTCCCTTTCTCAGCTGGACAGGGGAAAGAAAATATAACAAAAAGTTCGTGGGTTGAGATAAGGACAGGGAGAGATCATTCACAAATTACTGTCATGGGCAAAACAGACTCAGCTTGGGGAAAATTAATTTAATTTATTATCAATCAAATCAGAGTAGGATAATGAGAAATAAAACCCTATTCTTAAAACACCTTTCTCCCACCCCTCCCTTCTTCCTAAATTCATTCCTGAATTCTCTACCTCCTCCCCCACAGTGGTGCAGGGGAACAGGGAATGGGGGCTACACTCAGTTCATCACATGTTGTTGCTGCTGCTCCTTCCTCCTCAGGAGAAGGTTCCTCACACTTCTTCCCTTCTCCAGTGCGGGGTCCCTCCCACGGTAGACAGTCCACCTCATACTTCTCCAACGTGAGTCCTTCCCACAGGCTGCAGTTCTTCATGAACTTCATGTCCCCCACAGAGTCACAAGTGCTGCTAGCAAACCTGCTCCAGCATTCACTCCTCTTTCCACCCATCCATTGGTGCTGACAGGAGCCTGCTCCAGCATGGGCATTCCACAGGGTCACAGCCTTCTTTGGGCATCCCTCTGCTCTGGCTTGAGCTCCTCCATGGGCTGCAGGTGGATCTGTGCTCCCCAATGGACCTCCATGGGCTGCAGGGGCACAGCTGCCTCACCATGGTCTGCACCACGGGCTGCAGGGGAATGTCTGCTCCGGCACCTGGAGCACCTCCTCCCACTCCTTCACTGAACTCAGTGCCTGCAGAGTTGTTCCTCTCACATTTTCTCACTCCCCTCTCCAGCTGCTGCTGTGCAGGTCTTTTTCACCCCCTTAAACCTGCTATCCCAAAGGGGCTGCCACCATCACTGATGGGCTCAGCCTTAGCAGTCTTGGAGCTGGCTGGCATTGGCTCTGTTGGACACAGGAGAAGCTTCTGGCAGCTTCTCTCAGAAGCTGTCCCTGTAGCCTCGCCGCTACCCAAATCTTGCCATGCAAACCCAATACACCTACAGTGGTCTCTCAGGATTTTCCCCAACAAATTTTTATGGGCTGCAATCCTGAACCTGATTTCAATAAAATCTTCTCTTAAAAATGGACGTGTGGCACATGATAAGTCCCAACATGCAATTTCCTGTTTCTGTTGCAAAGGCCACATGATACTTAACCCCCATCCTTCCATCCTGCTTGTGATTATACCAACGGAACTGTAGGATTTGGGCCAACTTACTTTATTTGTGCAAGTCACTTACCTCACGGACAACAGTAAATACCCTCTCTGGGTTTTCTGGTGTCCTTCTGTGCTGATAAAGCTATGTAAACAAGCGCAAAGCACACAGGATCTCGGCTCCCAGAGTACACAGAGGTGTGACTGAAGTTTTTCCTGTACTCAGTATCATTCTTTCTCCCCCAGGAAAATATGTGAGGTTTGTTGACTGGAGCTTCTTATGCTGCTTTGAGATGCCTTGCCAAGTTGTATGTTATCCCACTTCCTTCCTGCAGGCAATCCAAACAGTGGAGGCTTCCCCTGGAGCCCTGCCCCTCACAACTGCACCACACAACTGCTCAGCTCTCAGGCCCTCTCTTAGAGCGCCAGAAATGTGGTGGCTGAGCGCCGGGCTCAGCAGGAGCTCTGAGGACCTGCCACTTCTGTGGGCAGAACTTGAGCAGGAGAGTGCTGCAGCCCTGCTGTGCCGTGGGATGCTGTGGGATGCCGTGGGCCAGCGGCTGGCGCCTCACCCGCTGCAGCTCAGCGCCGTCCTGCAGATGTGGCAGGTATGCGGCGGCAGGCCAGCTCTGGCACAGCCACCACGAAAAGCCAATTTATTTAGGAAAATGAGATGGAGCAATAGGCTTACAGCACCACTGGAAAATTACTGTGTGTCAAAGAGAGGCCTAGCAGTGAGCATCTGAGTTTCTGCAGACTAACAAGGGCAAGACCTAAGTCTTACCCGTTTACTCTAGAGCTTTGTGTCGGGGCAATACCCTGTAAGCAAGAGATTGGACTTCCCCCCTGACTCTTTGTGTTTTGCGTACTTTTGTAATTTTTTGGTTTTTTTTTTTAAACTGACAGTATGATCTAGTTGCTGATCATTACTCAGGAGATGAGGATTCTAGGATTCTGGTCCTGGCTTTGCCCCTGAATTGCTGTGTTCCTTGTGAACATTCACACTTCTGTCTTCAACTTCTCTGTTCATCTTCTCTGCAGAGATGTAATTAAAGTCTGCTTTGAAGAGGTGGTCCCATACTATGTGTGTGTGGGGGGTTTGATAGCGATTCCAGCCTTCTGCTGCACCATCACATATAACAAGATTAACTGATACTTTCCCCATGCCTCTCTGGAATGTTCTCATTTAGTAGCTGTTTGACACATATGATCACCTTGCTTCAGCATGGTCTTACTTCTATTTCTTTTTTAATTTGTGGCTGCTTCTGTCACCTACTTCCCTCACTCTTTGATACAAAAGCAGATTTTTTAAAACCAGAGGTATTTTTTAAGAGCTCAGCACTTCTGTCTATAGCTGACATCTATCTCTGTTTCCCTGTTTCCACTGAAGTTTTATTCAGTGTATCTAGAGTATAAGAATGCACATAGTTCAATCTCATACAGTTTGATTTCCATGTTTTATATCGGCTCATCCATTTTTCCGTGTTCATTACTGATGTCAGTCTGCAATCTGTCTAGTTCTCTTCCTTTGCACTATGTGTTTTTTTCTTATACATGTACTTCCTTGCCCATCTGTACTATTATTTTAATTGTCTTTGAATGCACATTAATAGTGCTTCTGAACAGATGCCAGTGCCCCTTTTTCTGTCCCATTCCTTCCTTTACTCTGTTTCATGCCCAGTTTTTCTCAGAATATAATCAGTTGAAAATCATTACTGTTATTTCTTTCCCTTTAGAGCTGACTTAGTCATAATAACAAAGCTTACAGGGACAGATCCAAGTCTTGTTCTAAGATCTTATCCAAAGCTCATTACCATGGTCACTATTTTTTTGATAATCTTCCAGCTATACTTCCCTCCTTTTACAGACTCTGGCAGATCCAGCAAAATCTCCAAAGAGGAATAGTTTCCTCTAAGACCCACTTGGTAGTCCAAACCACACATTAAGTTAGGAATCCAAAATGTGTTCATTTGATATCTAATCTGACACTTTCTTGTCCTTTTCTGAAGTATCGCTTTTCCTTGTATGGTTTTTGATAAGGCAGCCCATTAAAAGTGCTAACTTGTGACTCAATTCCACCCTTCAGCTGGGAGAGAACCCTTTGTATGTTTGTAGGCTGAGATGGTTGTAGTCTGTCTAGTCTTATTTTCCAAGGATACTGGACTACTACTGGCCCTCACCATTGAACTCCTTTATTAGCCTATTTATTCTCTCTAGCTGTACCTTATTGTCCCTGCTTAGGACAAGAAGGATCTTGATAAATTTTTAAGATGCTGACACTTTGAGGCTTCCTGAAAAGGTCGTGTTTTTTGCTCTGGGAATGGTTAGGAGCAATTGTGGTAAAATGTCCGTGACTCAGGCTGGCTTGCAACCAAATGGATGCGGGTTCCTAACTAACCCTGTGGATGTGAGCTGTGTGCATCCCCTGCTGTGACTGCTGCATCTCTTTAACATTTTGTCTTCCTGTTGGCAATTATCCATCAGGTTTCTCTGATAAGGTGTCTAGTAGGTGCTTTTCTAGTGGTGCTTTTGGGGAATGTGACATTTAGCTTTAGTAACCAGGCATTGATTGCAAGCTGGTAACTAACTGGAAGTACAAATTTTCAAAAAAGTTTTGTTCACTGCTATTTTGGGCTTCGCATGAGTAAATTGTGATCTCTGTCTCATAAGTCATTTTTATTTCTTATTCCAGGGTCTTATCTAAAAAAAAATCTCAGGTTTCCCCTACGTATGAGCTACTCAGTGGACAAAGCATGTGTCATCTTATACTGATATAATAACTTAATTCTATATTTTCTGTGAAATTGAAGACTATTTTTCTGCTTTCCGGACTTCAGAGTTTCCATTAACCAGCTCTATCACAGGAAATAGGAGATTTTCTTCTCTTGCTCTCAAAGCTGATAACAGAAAACAGCAAAACAGTGGATTCAGGATAACAGTTGAAACATATTAAAGACATCCTTTCCTTGATAAACTCACTTCAAAATATATCCTTTATTGTAAAGGTAAAAATAAAAATTCCTTATCTGCCAACAGTTTTTATGTTGATAGATCAGTCTAATGCAAAATACAAATTCGACAGATACTTTAGAAAATATATATAATTTCCTCATGACTGTTCTGAAGCCTTGGATGGTCCCTAAATGCCCTTGCACTGGTGTGTGTGGGTGGGTGGGTGGATGGGTGGGTGTGTATGGGTGTGTGTGTGCATGGGGCACTTTGTGGTCTCCACAGGCTACACGCATGGCTCATTCCTCCCCATGTGCTCTGGTGCTGCTTTCCCACGCTGTGCTCCTCCTGGAGTTTCCTAGTCACAAACCCTCACCTTCATACCAGTCACTCTGGGAATTCCTTTGTATTTTCTCCTCCAGAGCACTGGAGAAGAAAAGTGCCTCATTTGCTCCCTCAAGGTAGGTGTTCCTCACAACTCCCTCTTTTTTTTTTTCTCCCCACACAGGCATTTTGGGAAACTACTCTTGTCCTCACTAGAGGACGAGTTGGAGTCTCTCATTTTTTGCACCAAGCCAAGGGCTTTGAAAGCTCATGTGTTCCTGCCACATCTTTCTGTCCAAAGGGTGAATCATTCAGAGCATCTGTGGCAAGAAGGACAAAGCTGTGATGGGGGTATTGTTATGCTGGGAGATGCTGCTGTGCCAGGCCATGGATGAAAAGATAATTACAGGCCAGATTGATGGTTGCTTGATGCCCAGACCAGATGCCAGGGCTTCACATGTCCTGCATTACCCCTTTCTCTTTTTCTCCAGGATCAGAAGGACGCTGCCTAAAAACTTTTCCTAAAATTTCAGAATTGGTTGGCTGTGATGTTCAAAAGCCATCTGCGCTGCATCTGAACAAAGTGATGCCATTATGCTGATTGCAGAGACTTGAAAACTTCAGCTATTCATTTCCAAATGGAGAGCACAACTGGCTCGCACTGGTGAAATTCCACACTAAGTCCCAACATTCCTGCAGTCCTCTTGGGCGCTGCTGGGCTCCAGCTGCAGTCAATGATTGATACAAAGTGTGGGGCTGGAAGCAGAGTACATATGAACATGGGCCCTTGTGAAATTCAGTTTTGAACCTTCTGTGAGAGGGCTATAAAGGCAGTCTGAGCGTCCAGGATGCCTTACCCAGTTAACCAGAGTCTGCGTTCATGTTTCTCTGCAAAGCTGAGGCAGTTTCCCTATCAGATTTGTTCTATTTCATTTCTTTTGTGCTAAAGTAAAGTGAATTTCTCAAATACCAGCCCTTTGCCACCCCAAAAGAATGCTGTGATAGATCCCATAGACATACTCCTGAGGGGGAAAAAAAAAAGAAAAGAAAAGAAAAGAAAAGAAAAGAAAAGAAAAGAAAAGAAAAGAAAAGAAAAGAAAAGAAAAGAAA
>JAWMRA010000001.1:44105724-44135598 GCA_035584735.1 Pseudotriccus pelzelni | reverse complement strand
CCCCCCCCCCCCCCCCACGTCCCCCAAAACTGTGTGCGCGGAGGGGAAAGTGCCGTGGAGGAGCGGGGGGAGCGGAGGTGGGTCGGTCCCCGGAGCGGGGAGCGAGCGTCCCGTGTGCGCGGTCCCCTCGCGGGGGCAGCCTGAGCGCCCCGCCCGCACCCCGCGACGTTTTCCGGACACCCGTGTGACAGCCCGGCCCGGCCCTGGCCGAGGGGGGGGGGGGTGAGGGTCCGCCTGTCCGCCGCCTCTGCCCCGGCAGGCCGGAGCTGCTCGTAAATGGCCGGAGTTTGTTTTGGGAGCTTTCCGCCCGCGCAAGGAGTGGGTCTGGGGCTGGGGGAGAAGGGGCTGGCGCTCCCGGCGGCGCACGGGGGTGGGGGGGGCGCCCCGCCTGGGCAAGAGCCCGCCGGGCGGGTATCGCGGGGGGCGAGGGCCGGGGTTGGGGGGGGGGAGCCGGGCGGGGGCACCCAGAGCCCGCGGGGTCCCGTCTGTCCGCGGCGGGGGCCCCGCTGTTCCCTGTCAGCTGAAGGTCACTGCCAAAAATCCAGCGCTTCGCCACCCTCGCCGCTGCCTCGTGAGCGGGTGTGCGTGTTGAAATAGCCCCTTGCCCCGGGAAAGGCGCTGGCCCAAATGACGCAAAAAAAGGCTCTTTTGGAGCGTCCGGGCTCTGCGAGCAGTCCCTGCCGGGCTGCTGTGCGTGCGGGGTGGGGGGGGAAGGTGAGCTGTTTCCCACAGCCCTGCGTTGGGCCAGTGCTTGTGGTTCGCGGTGGGACACTGGCGCAGGGTTACTTCTGGACAGTTTTGTTAGCAGGAGGAAGGAGAGGAGGAATCTCTTGGGGGGATAATCCTCGTTTCGGTTGTTCACATTTTTACCGTGTGCGTGTTTAGGAAGAGTGGCACGGTTTGTATAATAATGAAGTCTCTGAAACGCTTCCCCCCCCCCCATCATAGACCTCCAATACAAAGTGCGCGGTTCCCGCTTCCTTGAATTTCTGATAAGAAAGACCCCAAAGCAATACCCGTAAATTGAGAGAGGGAAGGCTGTTGTAGAGGTTTTCTTAAAACTCTACTTTTTCCTTCTGCAGTGAGTGCTAGTTCAGCTGACGCCGGTACCCGCACAGGGAAACAGCTCGCTGGCTCAGGCGAGCTTTAGTTTGTTGTCCGTGTCCCAGCTCCACAGAGCCGCTAGCACACGCAGCCTGTTGGCGAATGAAGAAACAGGAGAGCGAATAGATAGTGCCGCTGGAACAACAGGCATCAGCATATAATTTCAGTGTGGTTGGTTGTTCGCTGCCAGAGCAGCCATTGGTGTTTCTCAAATGAAGCAAAATAATCAGTTGCTCAAAAATTGTTTAACTTGATGCAACTAAAGTGATGCTGTACTTATTTGAAGTGTCGTGTCTTCGGGGTGACGGACAAGCTGCTAATTAGTGCAGAACATAGAACATTTTGGAAAAGACCTGAGCACTGTTTAGTCAGAATGGCTTACAACTCAAAAATAATTCTGAAAAATAATTTTTCCTGATGGCAGGAAGGCTATTAATACATTCATGCTGTAGGCAAGATGCATATTAGAAGGATTTGAAGTTATCCAAATCCAGTCGTACAGTCAGAAATGCTTAGACAGAATGAGACACTCCACATATCTTTTAATCTTTTTAATCATCTTTTTTGCTAAAGATGCAAATCACAGGAAGATTTTAAAAAGCAGGCAGCTTGTCTTCCTTTGTAAATCATCTGTAATATTTAGTGTTCCAGTTTCTTGGCTTATCTTACATATTTAGTTTAAAAAAAAGCCCTGCAAAAATATGAAACAGGTTTGCAGTTAGCTCCAGTACTTAACTGTTGTTGTTGTTGCTCTCATTCATACTGTCTAAATGACCAGCGTTTCTTTCTGGTTTAGCAGTATTGCAGATGTAAGCCTAGGAAGTTTCCAGCTGGCTTGACCCAGCATTATTAGACTCGGCCTTAGGCTAAAGGTCACAGAAGTTCTTTATGTGAAGCATGTGTGCAGGGGGGAATGCAGTCTTTTGCTGCAAAAAGGTGGGGGTCTTGCAGGCTCTCCCAGCGTGTCCGAGGCCTGAGGATTGGCACAGGGACTAAAAAAGGAAGAACAACCCAGATGCCTAAACCCAGCCATATGGTGCCTGCTGCTGTCAGGAAAAGAAAGACAATTATAGACTAATTAATTGCTCTGTATCTTCTAAGCACTAGCTAGTTATGAGGTAATCTGAAGAAGACTGCAATACTATTGTGTTTTATTTTTTTAACAAGGCTGTATTCTGCCCAAGTAGAAAAAACTCTGTTCTAGGGATCCTGCAGTTGCTTTTGTTTTTATTTAGGACAATGGAAGCTTAATTTGTTATTGACTAACAGCTGATTGGTGAAAACATCAAAACGTAGATGAACAGCTTTAGCATTCCCCTTAAAACAAGTGGCAAACCCTCCCCAGTGTGCATTTATGTCACTCTAATTCCTCTATGAGTTAGTGTTGGAGGATATCTGTAGGGACTACCAAGTGGAGGAGCTCAACACCTCAAATATGTTACAGGTGTGTTTTAGTTACCGGAGCACTTAAATCTTAGCAAAGGAGGTTGACATGGATTAATCCCGAGTTATTAATCTGTGCTCCTGCATTTCAAACTGGTGAACCGTCATAGATGAGTCTGGGGTCTGACTTCACTGCTGCATTTCAGTCCCTGGTTGCAGAGGAAAGCTTGAAGTGGACTCTGCACTGATGAGGAAGTAGTAATGGGCTTCGGAGGTGAATGTGTTTTTCTCTTGGCCTTCACAGTAGTAAGCTGCTTGCTAGGCAGCGAGAACTAATGGTGAATGTATGGAAATTATTTTTTTGTTGGGAAATGCTATAAGCTGTCACAGGAAGGGCTGTCACAATGAAGTGAGTTTTAATCTAAGCATGTGAAAATAAAGAACAATACTTTGCGGAGAAACTATTTTCAATTATAAATGTGCTATAATCAGGAGTAAAGCACCTTTTGAAACAAAAAAAATCCAGTTGACTTCTGAGTGACGGAGAGAAACATGCAGTGTGTTACCAACTGTGGTATTTGCAATTTGAAAACAACTGAGCAGAATTGTTATCTTACCAGCACTGTGGCTGGAGCACCATTCAAGAGTCACTTTACAAGCGCTACAAGCAGCAGCAGAAACAAACTTGCGTAAGCAGCATCCATACCTAGATGACATTTCTGATTAAGCTGTCTTTAATCCTGTTCCAAATGCACCATTATTTAATGTTTCTGTTACGGTGATGTATGAAAACTTAGTTAAAGTAGAATTCTTGTTGTAACTTTGTGCTGCACAGGGATCACAAGCTGCACAGTAGCTCAGCTGCATGTTGTTCTCTGCTGCATGTCAGAAGAGGTGCATAAAGCTGTCTCAAAGTCTTTTTTTTCCTGCTGTGGGATGCTACCTGATCTGGTTCTTCATCTTCTGCTGTTACTGTGTAGCTCCATTTACCCCTCTTTTCCCTTTCTTCCCTACAAGGCACAGCTAATGAAATATGCCCCCTCCCCTCCTTTTCCCCCCCTCCCCTTCGTTCTTCCAGTTCTGGGGAGAATTGTTACCTTCACACTTTGCTAGGATATTCATGTGGAAAGGCAAAATATCTTGTCTTTTTGTTATTTGCTTTGTTATTGAAATACTAGAAGTTGCTATGGTTAGAGTCATCAATATTTCCATTATAAATCTTCTTCACAAACGTCTGAAACTGGGCTCAGCCAGTGTAAAGCAAACAAAATATTAAGTGGGGGAAAAAACATTTCACAAGCATGCTCTTCCCTAATTATGAAATAGGATAGGCTTGTCGAGGATTTGGTTATGCAATTGGGTGGGAAACGTGCCACAGTTAGGTACTGTAAAATTCTTAAATGTTGTAGTTTTTGAAGGTTTTATTTTAATTTATTTTGAAAATTAAACTTAAAAATGAATGATTTATTGATTAAGTTGAGAAGACATTTTGGAATCCTGTTACTGAAAACAGATAAAGTGAAAATCATTAAAGGGTATCCAGCTGTGACAGCTTAAGAGGTTAAACTGATTCACTTTCACTTGAATAGTTGTCATGCTGTCCCTTCAGAGGCTTTTACAATATCAACTTAATTGCATGTACTTTTATTTTCTTTTGTTTCAGACACTGTCAGTCTGCAAAATGATGATTCCACGGATTTTCATTTTCTGTAGAAAATGTGAAGATTTTGAGCTGAAGTAAAACATTGGCAGAAATCTCTTGAGAATTTTGCTTTTTTCTCTTCGAAGGATTATGTTTACAAGAAATTGATAACATCAAGTGACGCTTTTTTGAAATAATTTAAAAGAAACAAAGAATAAAGGTGTTTTTATGCACAGAGAAAACTGGATTAACAATGAGGCCAAAGACTTTTCCTGCTACGACATATTCTGGAAACAGCAGACAAAGGTTACAAGAGATTCGAGAAGGTTTAAAGCAGCCATGCAAATCTTCAGGTCAGGGACTACCTATTGGACCAGGCAGTGAAACTTCTCTGGACCCTAAGATTTTAATAGGGAAGGATGCTGCAAGGCAGCAGCAGATGAGACAAACGCCCAAGTTTGGACCGTATCAGAAAGCTCTGCGGGAAATTAGATATTCTTTGCTGCCCTTTGCTAATGAGTCGAGCACCACAGTAGCTGTTGAAGTGAACAGGCAGATGCTCCAGGAGCTGGTGAATGCGGGTTGTGATCAGGTACGTACCAGTTTGGAGTGGGGATTGTCACTGCTGTCGAAACAAGTTTACACTCAGGATTGAAGAAAGGATTTTGATGGTGGCTGTCAAAATAATAGAATCATAGAAGTGCACCGATTCCTCTGGCAGTCATGTTGCTGTGTGACTAGCAGGGTAGATGGACTTCCTTTTGAGAGAAGTGCCTAATTTGGGATTAATTCACATTAAAGACAGTCATGGTGACCTCTAGGATTCTTTTATGATTTCTTCAGTTGATATGTAAGGCAGGGTAACTTACCTTATTTTTTCTTATTTCTTCCCTTTTGTTTCTTCATTTTTCCCTGCGACACTGGAACCAGCCTTAGCTGTGAGTAATAGGGTGGAATTTTGTCTAGCAGATCTAAGCCCTGTTCACTGTCAGAAGCAACTGTAAGAAATGACAGAGACAGTATATGGTATTTGACAAAGCTCCTTTTCTGTTTGCCAGAAGCAGGTGGAATTGGCTGGATGTTCAGCAAACAGCAGTGGTTCAGTATGCACCTGTTCTTCCTCACTTCTCTGCTTCTCTTAGGAGGTGATAGCCCTGCTCAGGGTCTGGAGGTGATTTTTTTGTTGTTGTTGTTCTGGGATTTGATACTAGAATGTTTTCTTAATTCAAAGACCCTTCACTTGGTGCAGAACACAGTCTTTTTGTGTTGAGCTGCCTTCATCTTGCTTGTGCATCCAGTGTTGGTGTCGACTTTCACCTCTGTCCAGCAATAGTTCAAAATTTTGCTTTTTAGAGACAAAGTGCTGGTTTGAGTTCAGATTCTGATTGTTGTATGAACAGTTTTTTTTCCACGTGATTAAATGGCAGTTGTTGACAAGCTGAAATACTTCCGTTTTGCTCCATGATATGAATTGGAGAGATTTAAAACCAGAGTGTTTTCAGTGGCGTTTCCTTGATTTCAAGACTTAGCCTCCATTCACTCATGGCAGAGTGTGAGTCTCCTGACTCTCCTACATCATATTCTGAATCTGTGTAACAAAACTAACATCAAGCATTATTGTAAACAGGGTGCATTTCCCTGGAGCTATATAAAGACTAATTAGCGCTGTTTCTATTCCAAGGAGTTTATGCTATGCGAGGCAATCAGAGATTGCAGATCTAATGAGAAGGGCTGCAGTACAAGTAAACAATTCCTAGTCCAGTGAACCAAGATGTTGTACTGAATTATTTAAGTGGAGGAACCAAGGATTTTCTCTGCTCTTAAGCATGCCATGAAAACAGTGCGTTTTAGAACTCTACCCTCTAAAGTTCCCTAGCTGTTTAGGATGAGAACACTCCCTGTGTGTATGAGCCAAGGTTAAATGAGCACGGCTGGATTCTGGATTGGAAGTGAGTGCACGTTTGGTAGGTTACACGGACAAATCGTTCGCACATAGAACAGGCTCGTTGGGCTGAAATCTTGGAAAGTACTTTGAGGACACTACAGCACAGTAGTGTTAAGCCAATGCGTAAAACAGAAATACCTGACCACCTGTTAAATCTCTTGGTATTTAAGGAAGTGAAACGGACTATATATATAAAGCATTTTATATATTTAGCTATTTTGACTTCGGTGTTCATGCAATGGTATTGCTTCTTATAGAGCACTAAGCCCAGTTCTGACTCTGGTGCAGAGGTTTTTGATACTTCCTTAAACTTGTCTGCACATTTTTGGTTGTTTTCTTTTTTCCCCCTACTCATCGGCCATGATCCTTCCATCCTCACACTGGGCGTTTCTCCCAGGGTGTGACTTGTTGCCTGGAGATGGCATTATTGGGCCTATCCCTTAGGCATGTTTGGCGTTCAGATCTAGGCATAAGCAGATCACATTTGGCTAGAGTCCAGATAGAGATTTCAAGACTGGAACCCTGTGGCTAAAAATGCTGGGTTTCCTAGTGTGAGTCCACACTACATGAAGGTTGGCTGTTCTGAAGGGCTGAGAGTGAATGGATTCTCTTGAGATGGTGTGAACGATATCTGGCCCTGGGGATGGCATGGTGTAGGGTGACAGACTTGTTTGCTCTCTCTAGTTTTTTTTTCCTTCCGGAGGTGTTTTGAATCAGATGCCAAACTATTTTAGGTTGTGATGTCTAGTAAATCATTGATCCCAAGGTACCCTGTTCCTGCTTGTGAATCAAAGCCTTTAAATGCCTACCACATGGACATCTTCTGTAGCCCTGTAGCTCTGATTTAACAGAGAACTGAAGGCAGCTCCACTTTCTTTGGGGATGGTTTTATATAACTCTGAACCCATTGCTAGTGTAAGGTTGGTAAATGGGCCTTGAAGCCCACCTCCCACCTTCACCCCTCGAATCCTGGGAGTAGAGGTTTTGTGGTTAAGGATTTCAGTCCATGAATAGCTAATGGTCTACTCGAGTCTTCCTCTGCTGAAAGTCTGCAGAGTACAAGATCTTACACCTCCCCATCCTGCTACTTGGTACGCGAATCAGCTTTTCAGCAGCTTCGAGCCTCCTGAAGTTGGCAATTTGTCATAAGAAGCTCTAATCGTGGTGGGCGTTCTAGGAAGCTGTGAAGAATGAGTAGACATGAATAACAACGGATAACATTCAATTTAATCTCACGGGAACTCCATTTTCAAGTTGGGTTTTGGGATGATGCTTTTTGGTGTTCTAGATGGAACACTGGAAAGTAATCCTAAACCTTGTGGGTAATCTGTTGTAGTGGACACCAGGCAAGGATCAGGATTTTTCTTCAGTCTGTCTATACAATAATGATTTTTGGAAGAGTGAAGCGAAGCAGTGGCAAATGAGAAGGAAGACAAACTTTAGAGGCTAGGGAAAGGATACTTCTATTCATTACTCTTACTAGCTCCACTCATCTGGTATAGTTAGTTTTTAACAACAACCATTTTACATCCTGCAAGAGATGTTGCTTAATAGGGTTTATAGCAACCTGTTCTGCCTAAATGACTCTTAAGTTTTAGGATTAAATTGAAATTGGTTTAATTAAATAAAAAGGAAACATAACATTTTCTGACTTTACTCTTGCTCTGTGAAAGACTCGCACAACCAAGAAATTGGTTCTAAAGCCAAACTTAACAAGTGTACAAAATGCAGTGTAATTCATGAAGTAAATACCAAATTCTTGTGTCTTTCAGTTACAGTCACCATAGGTGTTACATGTGAAAACAGTTGGGTTTCTTTTAATTGGTTAGAAAGTTGCCAGTGTCCTTTTAAATGACCCATGTTATTTCAGAAAGATTTATTTTTCCGCCATTGTGCAGTTTATGATTTTATAGTGAAATCTGATCACCTAAACTTGACGGGGACTTTGCGATTGACCTGAAAGAAGCCGGCATGACACACTTTTTTTTAAAGGAGATACAAAACAAAATTACACACATAATTAGTCATCGCTTTTCTGAAACAAATGGAGTAACTTGGCTGTTGTTTGCTTAAGTCATCTTCTCAACAGTAATTATTTAGCGAGTTTGAATCAAAAATAATTAGTGCAGCATAAATAGTTCGGAAACTCGTAGAACATGACTGCTAAAGACCAGACCTTTTTTATTGCAAAAGCTTGAAGCCAAAAGCACTCCTAATATTTCTTTAGTTAATAAAACTCCTTGGTCTTGGAAGTGTAACTTGCAGTCACTGTAGAGGGACAAGAGCATGGAGCTTCTGTCCTGTGGGATGGTAAACCGCTGGAATCACCTGAGGCAACTGGATGGCGTTTGGGGTGTGGTGGTAAATGCAGCTGCTGTTGTGGATTGAATTTTTCTAATGAATAGATGCAATTGAGCATATGATCAGTGACATTCCAGCAACCTGAATGGGCTGTACTGTACTTACTGTACTTCCTTAGAGCATAAACAGCCACTGACATTGTAACTTAGAGTGGGCTGCAGCAGTTCTAGATGAACTGTGGAACGTTACACACTTGTGACTTTTGTGGGGATTTTTTTTGGTCTTTCCCTCAAGCAAACTGTCCTTTGAGCAATGGTGCCCTTTTCTGGGTGAAGATTTCTAGACATTGTTTGTTTGGGCAGCTGTTTTTAAGAAAAAAATCATGTTTTAAGACTTTTTACAGGCTATGTACCTCGAGTAACATGCTGTCTGCTGTACAACTGTGGATATGTGAGGCGGGGAAGTTTTTCCAGAGGCTTTTAAAAATATATCTGTAGTAAAACATGTACACCCCACCTGTGCCAATATCAGGACGTTCTGAAGGGGAAGAGCTGTCCATTGGACACTAATCATATTGTCTTTCAAGGAAGTGGAATGGTGTCTTTGGGTACTGTGGTGTGTCTTAAGAATATCAAGTTGACCAAATTGTCATCTGTATTACACTGTATTAATGGGATTCAGTTTGTAGAGGTGAGATGGGTTGAAATTCTACTCTGCCAAACAGAGCTTGGGCTAAAAATCCTTTATATATGTTGCATGTAGAACTAGTATTCCATTTTTCTCGTTTTATATAGGGTTTTTAGGTCATGCTGGCACCTATGATCCGTGTGCCACCTAGCAGTGTGTTACTGAGCAGTATGACTTTTCATCATATCCTTGGGAGTGATGAGGGGAAGCAAATACAATGCAGAGTTTTGTTTTGGTAACAAGCTTGCTCAAGTTTTGGTGTAGTATAATATCTGTTGTGATGTGTTTGTTAAGAGAACAAGTCTGAAAAGACAGCTTGCATTCAAGGGGAAGGGCAACAAATTTTGTAACAGCCCCAAGCAATTAATTTCATAACATGGGCCTGTCGTGTAACAAAATTCTGTGTTCTGCATGGGTAAACTTTACCTGTGTTAGGAGTTCTGCTTGCACAGCTATTTGCCAAAACCTCCAGGATGAATGTCTTAGTCATTCTCTGGGTGTTTTCTGTTCGGGTTGTTTTGTTAATGAAAAATGACTGAAGAATGAGCTGTTATAAGATTGCCTGGGTTATTCTGTGGAACGTACATTAAAGGTGGTAAGAGTCATTACAAGCTATGTTGCGGGTCAGGAGGATATAAGTATTCTTGGGTTACAGGGAGGAAAAAAAGGGTTGTTCAAATGAGGGCACTTACTGCTGAATGCAGGAGAAAGGTTTTATTTTAGCAACTGAAATAGATCTGGTAATTCAGGCCATCAGTCTCCTGTGTGTTACATCTGCATCCCTCATTTGAAGGTAAGTTGTTCACTCTGCCTTCTTTTTACTAGGTGTTTTGAGACCTTGTTGCATAACCTTTTCCTATACTTTCTCCTTTCTAGCCTTCGTTTTTGGTTTTAACCTTTTTCTCATTTCTGAGAAGTTTCCAGTATAATCCAATGTTCTTCCATCAGAGCATTGTAACGGAATGTGTTTTCCCACTAATATGCCTGAAGTGAGTGCCTTAAGTCATTTCAGTTCTTAGTTTCTTCAGAAAAAAAGTGAGTCATAGCTTTTCAGGGGCTGAAAGCAAGAGGCAAGGGTTGCTTTTGAGCTGATACCTGCTGACACCTCTCTCTCCTAAGCCCTTTGTCTTGTCTCCAGACTTCCTATGTTGCTGTTACTTCTTGATGATACTTAGTGAATATACTCAGATTCTCTGTGTGGTGATACAAGTCCCGCAGTGTGTTTGGGAAGGGGTTCTTGGTATTGTTCAGAATGAGCACGGCTTGGAGTATGCTGGTCCTGCAGAAGGAAGAAAAGTATTTTCCCTTGGAGTTTTCACGGTGCTGGAAGTATTTCTTAACAGTGTAATAAGTGATTGAATGTTCTCCTTCCCTTGATAAAATGTGGCTTCTTGGCAGATGGTCAGTAACATGGCATGAACAAGACTACGTTATGTTTTAAGCTCTGCCCGTTATTCCTGTTGGACTCCTTTCTGCTTTATCTAACTATAAAATAAATCACCTCTTGGTAGTAGGGTTATGTTTGAAATGACAGAACAGGATCAGATGCTGGACTTCAACTGTACATAAATGTGAACCTTAAGTTATGCTAAACCAGCACTTCCCTATTTCTCATATCAGAGAAACCTTGTAGAAGCTTGGGAGTTAATATAAAAGTCTAAAATTATGTCTTGCTGTAACAAGGCACAGGATTAACTTGCATTGGATACTTAAATTGTATTTATTAAAATTTAACTGCCAGGAGAATGTTTAGCTATGATTTCTTTTTTTAATAAAAAAGGAAATGGCTTCTTCACAGTCACTAAAATTCTGCATAAGCATTTACTTCAGTCTGTGAATAAAAAAGCCCTTGTGACCAAAAGTGAAGATTGCCATTATTATTTTAACAGGAAGTTGATATCACAATAGTAGTAGGGTGTAACTGTTCCTTTTGCAGTTTTTTGTTTTTGTTTTTCTCAGCCTAAATCTCTGCTGTTCTTTTCAGCTTGTATCTGAGAGGAACCAATGGGATTTTATAACAAGACTTAAAAATAGCATTTCTTCTTTTGGGGTCTGGGTGGTTTTTGGTTGTCTGTGGGGTTTTTTTTCTTTCTCAAAAAAATTGAACGATGTTTTTAAACTTACAGAGATATCAGTAGGACTGGATGGAAAACTTTTGCATGCTACAGCCTTTAGGGGCAATCCAAGATCTGCATTTAGAACTTACTTTGTTCAACCTAGGACTGCTTTTCTAGTAGTTACTAAACTAAATAAAAGATTACATTAAAACTACCAACTGAATATCAGTAGAATGCAAATAAAGTCCATGGCTACTTCTCATGTGATAGATATAGAGGTATGTGCCGTACTTCTGTGGAGTGATTTTTATTATTACTCATTTTCTTTTTCCTAAAGCATGGGCAAATATACACAGGGTAACTTAGAAGAACATTCCTTTTTCTCCGTTTTTTTCTTGCTGTACTCCCATTTCGAGCAGAGCACAACTTGTTGGTGCTTCTAAGGGCTCAGCATTCAAATCCTGCTCAGCAGCGGCATGTGTGGTGACTCCTGTAGAATGTCCATGTCCCATGTGCGTTGTCCATTTGTCCCCCTGAACTTCCATAAATCAGGTCGCAGTACTTACAGTCTTTGCTCTTTGGGGTGCTGTATTAATTCCCCACTGTTGCCTTGAATCTCTCTTAAGAAACAGCTGGGTAGACCCAGGTTTTCCTTTCTTTGACTTAGGAAAGAATTCTGGCTGGATTGCAAGCTGCCTCACTATTGACTCAGCTACTCTAGAGTAGATATTCTACAATCAAGTTCTACTGGAACAAATGCAGTTTGTACTGGTAAAATCAAGAAGAGACAGACACACAATCTGTTTGCTTAAAGCTACAGATGTTTGTGTTAATTTGGGCCTTATCTTTTTATAGGTCATGTGTGTAGCATGTGAAATACATTCAACTTTTTTTTACCCTTTCTGGTTATGTTCATAACCTAATTGTGAGTGTAGATTAGATCTGACATTTTTATGTTGCTTGGGTCTGAGGCTTAGAGAAGGAAAAGCTGGTCCTTAATTCTAAGTTTTTATCATTCCCTAGCTTTTTGGAAAAAAATAAGATTAGATATAACAACGTCTCTGATTACCAAATAAGAGGCTGAAGTTGCTGTGATATTACAGTCTGTGGTGTTGCACTAGCAGTAGCAGTATCTTACTGTCCAGGCTTGAGAGTGATCCCAATTTCCCATCTTCAGAACATGCTTTAATAAAAGCCTGGTTGAAAGTCAACCAGTCAAACTCTTGCTGTTTGCCTGCTCTACACATCTGCTGTAGGTCACTCAAAATACTGATGCTGCTGGAGTATTTTTGACTTTATATTACTTGACAGCTTCTCTTGAGGTGGTTCTGTCAGCTGTGATCTTGATGGGGTCCCCCAGTTGGCTGCAGCAGCAAAACTGGTTTGGTTCTAATGGTCTTGTCCTGCCATCTGGCCTGTCGCTGGCAGTTCACAAAAAGCTTCTCGGATACAAATTGATACATAGAAATTAGATTTCACCCAAGAGATGCATGCGTGCATAAATGTGTTATGATGACTGCAGTTGTCTGCATGGTACCAGCTGTTTGTGAAGAACTTAATCCATAGGATTTGGTACTGCACTGAAGATTTCTTTTTTAGTCTAAGTAAACAAGATTCTAATGTTTGAGGTTGTGTTCTGCTTCCCTGCAGAGTAAAAGATGGATTTTTCCTGATGAGATACTTGTGCTTCATTTTGAGCGAATCCAAGTAATTAAAAATATTTCCCCAGGGAGGCGAAGGATGAAGAAAATGGGAGAGGATATGAAAATACTTTAAAAGAAATTATTTCTAGGTCAGTTAATTTTCAGAAGGCTGAAGCGAAAGAACACTGTGTACCCCTAACTTTGTGAATCAGGTAATGGCTATGGCAAGGACAGTCTGTGAAAATAACTATGTTCTGTGCTGCTTTGTCTTTAACTGTTATCAGTGTATATGTGCGTATGTGAAACTGCTACTGTGACACACACTGTCTTCCAGGCACTTAGAGAAATATAAATGCAGTGTAAATGGAAAAATATTGAGATTTAAATGTATATCGCTTTCATGACCAGGCATTTTGCAACTGTTTTCTATATCCTCCAATGCAAGATTTGTAAATAACTCATTTAATCCAAAGCATGCAAAGATGCTCGTTTTCACTCCTTACATACATTTGGATTTTATACACCATTTATGAATCCACTGGATGGGGGTTATTTCGAAACAGAAGAAAATGTCAGCAGAGACTCAGATCACTGTTGCTGATCTGCAGTTTCATTCCCTCCCTGTTTGTGTTGTGTTCCTCCACTCTATCAGCTCTACGTATCTTCAAGGCTGTTCAAGTCTATACCTTTCTTTCTTTACCTGTTATCATATGGCATTGTTTTTTCTGCTCCAAAGGTTTGAATGACTAATATTCAACACCTCCTACAGGCCTTTCTCTATGTGGCTCTGAATACCCTAAATGAATTGATTTTTTTTTTTTAATAATTGCAAACTATTAAGAAAGATGTCTTTTAAAGACTTCAGTGTTACGTTTTTAGATTTGATGTGGCATCTTGAAGAATTATAGATGCAACTGTAATGGGACTTTGCCAGCACACCCCATATGTTTTCATTTCTGCATCTTTTCTTCCATTCAGTGTCAGGACTCTGTAGTCTGCACTTAAAAGTAGTCACCTGTTGCATTCATGCTTTTCACTGAGTTCATTCTGCCATCCTGCCACATGTCAGCCTGATAAAGATGTATAAAATCTCATTTAATCAATGTATTTGAAACCTGGAAATACTAACGTGTGTGGGGTATCCTTGTTTACAAAAAAACCCCTATCTGGTTTTCCCAATTAAAACTATAAAAGGTTCTGGTCATCTTTGAATCAAGACAAGTTCACTCTATGTTGGGTTATTTTTGTCTTGGCTCCAAAAAAGGTCTCAGTCATTTTCTCCAGAGATGTGTATTCTGTCTTGCTGGAACCTCTTTTTTTTTCTGATTGTCCAGCACAGTTTCTTGATTGTATTTTACATGATCCCCTGATTGCCTGTGCGATGTGTTCTGCCTAGACAGAGTAGCAACCAGCTGGCTGTGTGCTGGGGCAGGATGGAATTTTTCTTTCAGGTGCTCCTGCAGTTATGCTAGAAAATCACTTCTGTTTCCTTTCTATGATCATTTCTTGCACCTTGGCCATCTCTCCCTGTCAGAAAATTGTTTTATTATGTTCTCTAGTGCAAGCAGTAAGTTCATTGAGTGCTTTCTTGAAGGTTTTTTATGAAGAATCTGTGAAATGTGTGGTCTTGCAGCCATGCAAATAGCGGAGAGAAGATGTTAGTGCAGTGTTCAACAGTGCAAATCAAAGACCTAGATCCTAGGAGTCTACAAGGGGGCAAAAGTCATCAGTCTCTGCCAGGGCACATGGTGAGCCAGTTCCCCATACTACAAAAGCAGGACCTCACTGGGAAGTGCCAGAAAATTCAAAAGCAAACCACAAGAATTTTCATTTGCGTTGGTGTGCCTCCCCCCGCCCCTCACCTCTCTGTTTACTGAGAAGTGAACCTTCAGGGCTCTTAGCCACATCAAAGTAACCTAGAAAAAATGTATTTTTCAGTAGTACTTTGGTGCTGTAAAACCTTTCGCAACAAATTTTTCCAGGAACTTCCCCGCAATTTGTAAGGTGGAGGTTGAGAAGTTGCTGTTGCAGGCACTGCTGCTCGTTCAGGAAGACATGGGTGCTCAGATTTGCTGCCAGGCAGAATCTCTTGCCCCCTGTGCCTGGAACATCACTGCTCAGGAGGGAGAGTCTGAGGCACAGCTCTGGTTTGGAGGCAGAGCTGCTTTCTCCCAGATTCCTGGGAAGGTCAGAACGTCCTGCTATGTGTTCAGCACCTCCAGGAACGCTATTTTGGGCAAATAGCAATGCTACATGCTTAACAGGATTCCTTATTTTTTTGCAAAGAACCACATTTTCTTCTCTTGCTTCGTGCAGAACTGTTTGTGCTCCCAAGCTCATTGCTGTGTAGCAGCGTATGAACTCAGTCATCACCCTGCCCTACGCAGGCCAAACAGCAGCTGAAGCATTAGCACATCTCGCTGGGGGAAGCCAGTTATCGTGTTTTCTGCTGTGCAAAAAATTTCCTTCTCTTCCTCTCTCCCTTTAACGTGAAATAGGACTGTTGTCCATCATTAGGCAAAACCCTGAGTCAGACTAGCAGGGCACCATCAGCCCTCCTTGCACTCAAGTTGTTGAGGCCATGAATTTGGGGAAAACCTTGCCACTAGACCACAGATCTAGTTTGTTTTGCCACGTTCACGTAGTAGTTTTGTGGTTTCCCAGTCTGGGAAGACGCTCATTGGAACTAACAATGATGAGGGCAAATGGGAAGTGTAACAAGGATGAGGCCCCCGCTAAAAACCAGTAACTGGATGCGTGAGGAGAAGAGTATGACTTTTGGAATTTACATGGGGGGCTCACAGAAGTGCTAATGCTGAGCTCAGCCATTACTAGTAGCAAACTGGTTGTTTTAACTGGAGTAGCTGCCTTGAAGGGATCATGCTTGCGTGCTGGGAAAGTCCTTTTCTTCAGCTCTGCTACGTGGAAGAAGCAGCAGGCTGAGCCCGAGCTGCTCTCTGCACACCAGGGTTCCCACCAGTGCCCCCCACAGTGTGTGCCTGCTGCTTGCAGTAGCTGATGGTCACTGCAGAGGCGTCTTCCCCACCTTCCCAGCCTGTTGAACTGAAAAGCTCCAAGTTACCTTGCATTCCTCCTCCCCACTCCCTTTTCAGTGTTGTTTGTGTGCTTGCTTTCTAAAGTCATCCTTAACCCCTGCCATTCTGCCCACATGCTCTGTTCACACGGCTTAATTGCTTTCTGTACTTTCAGGTAACGCCCTCCTTTTTTCTGAATGCCTGGCTTCTGTGCTTGTTGCGATGGCTGTTGTTGCCTTTGAAAAAATACAGGATTTGCTTTACATGTAAAAATAGCTTTATTATTTCCATACGCAAGGAATCGGGGCAGGCATGTTTCCAGGTCAGCCTGGAGATGGGGTTTGATAGTGAAATACTCTGTTCCAAAAATGGGCTGGAGCCAGCAACGGTTCTCGATGCGCTGAGCAAAGCTAGCTGGCTTGGAGAGAAGTGGGATCCCTTTTTTGGGTGCGTGTGCATCATGCCAGTATTCTTCTGCTATAGAGGGGAATCAAGCATTAGCATAATGAGCATTTTACTCTGTGAAATACTTAGGTTAGTTTCACAGTTTTCTAATATTCACGTCCTTTCAGTAACTGTAGGCATGGGTTTTGAATAAAAGATTACAAAGGAAAGTTTCTTAGGGCAGAGTCTACAGCTGCAAGTGCGTAGAGTGTCTGACCAGAAGGGATGTTTGCAGGAGCAGTCTGTATTCCAAGCTTGTGCTCAGCTGGGTACTGTGTAAATAAACAGTAAAGGTGAAAATTCTGGATAATGTTGCTCTATGCTTGATTTAGGTAGTCTGTCTTACTTTGGATTTTGTTCTCTGTGGTAAGTTCTTGTGAATCTTACTGCCATGTATTTCTAGATTTATACGAATATGTGGATCTTTTTCATTTTTGTATTTTGCAAGTTCATATTTTTACTTCCTTCAGGCATATTTTAGAGGTCTCTTTAAGCCTTTTAAAACTTGTCAGCTTGAATTTTCCCTTTATCTTCACAAAAGTCACTGCAGAAGTAAGAAAAAAAGCACAGAGGGGGAATTACAGGCAGCATTAAAAACGTTCCTTCGGAACAGAAAAGCAGATTTAACATGAATTAAAAACTCAGCTCTGTTTTGGAGTTGCAAAAGCTCTTTTATTCACCAGAGAACTGTTAAAGCTAGTAATTTTTGGCATAGTATCGGTCAGGGAAGCGTGACAAAGTGCAGTGGAATGCACTGAGCTGCGATCCAGCTTGTAGTGGTGTATGACTTTAGTGTATGGGGCTCTGCAGGAAGTGCTGCAGGGGGTGGGGAGGCTTTTCTTTTCATCAGCTACTGAGTAACAGTGTCCTCCTTCCTCAGACCCCACCTGCATGTGGACCAAGGGAGTCCCTTGATTGCTTGTGTCAGAAGACTAAACGTGAAGAGCCCGCACAGTCTTGAGTTTCTGGTAGAACCCATCTCTGTTCCCTGAGCACTGCTGTGCGGAATGCAGCGAGGCAAGACAGTTAGGAAGAGTAGTTTGGGATTTCAGATCAAGTGGGCATATATCTAGGCTGGAATCATATCCTCAGCCCCACTGTGCTAGATTATGAAGATTCTTGAGCTGAAATTCTGCCCTCGCTGGAATCAGCAGTAAAATTCCTAGTGATTTCATCAGGCCAGAGCTTTGCTGCTTATTTTGAGCAGTAAAATAGTCCTCCTGTTCTACCAGTATGCACACATGCTAAGTCCATTTACTTAGACTTATGGTTTGGCACAGATTTTGGCCTTAAATGGAAATATGTTCATATCTATTTAATCTTTGTAGCGTGGATTTCAGATCACATGGAGAGTTGAACTCAACTTTATGTGATAATTAATAACCAGTTAAGATGTTCCTGTAACTTGTAGGATATCTGCTATTTTCCCTCTTTCTTTTCTAAATTATGATGTTAGTGTCCACAGAATTTTCCAAGCATTTCTAACAACGTTATAAAAAACCATGATGGTACCTGTCCTGGCAGAACAAGATCTTTGGTCTGGGACCTGCCTGTTAGAAATTGGGAAAACCTTGGTGTGATGTGGATAGTGTTACCAGTGTAAATTTGCCAACAAGAGTTTTACTGTTCAGTTCAGGTTTCACATTTGCATTTCAGTGATAATCAAATACAAAGCCACTGATACACTGCACTGACACTGCAGTGAAGCTTTGTGGTGCAACATCGTTGCAAAAAAATGAGGTCTCTACCCAGAAGACATTACAACCCGAACTGATTTTTCCGGCGTAGGAATGCAAGAAGGCTGCAGTACGAAGATAAAAGGAAATTATATTTGGTGGGTTTACTGTTTGCGTAAATATCTCTGTCATTCTTACTGTCTGCTTACTTGTCGTTCTCCAAGAGGAGAGCTTGAGGTTGTATTGAAAACATGGCTTCAGAGCAGGAGTAAATGAGTAGTCAGCTGGTGGGGTGTCACAGCCCATACACTTCAGGTTAGAAAGAATGCAAAGTAGCTTGCCAGACAGATCACTTAGATGGGAGCATTGTAATACTTACTGAAAGCTCATTTGGCTTTTAGGAGATAGATCTCATTTAAAATGTAGGCTGTCAGATTATTACAGGTTAGGGTGCTTCTAGTCTAGATTTTTAGTTCTTCCCTTTTGCAAAGAAAAGCTGTAAGTTGAAAACTGACTATTAAAATTGATCTATAAGAATTGTTATAGTCATTCAAGTAATGGGCTGCATATGGAACTGCTATGACTATATTGCTCTTTGCTTTGCATGACAGTACTTCGGATAGTTCCAACATCTCAGCTATTGCATGTTCTGAAATGTAAATCCTGCACATTTCATTTGTGGGGGAAAAAAAAAAAGCTTGAATTCAGTTTTTCACACATAATTTTATATGTATGTGAATACACATACTACTAAGCTTCCTTATCATTGGCCTCTGTGGTTAGTCTCTGAAGGTGGTGGCAGACACTGGAAAGCTTGATTAAAGATAATTAATCATAATGTCAACAATTTTAAATGCAGATGGATGCCTTGGAGAAAAGGAATAGACAGTTACAGTGCCTGTTAGGGGAAGTGAATGTTGACCTTGGAAGCACTTCTTGAAAACTGCTGTTCAGGAGTCATTGCGTCTGTGATTCTGCATCTCACAGCACTATCCAAGGCAGTGTGCTCACAGCTAGAGGCCCAAGTAAGATGCACACACAGTGGAAGTGAGGAAGGATAATTTCTCTGGACTGTGGAAATTGTTCCAAGACCATCTCTCAGTGTAGAGTGAATGTGATTATCAAAATATAGGGGACCTATCTCCATGTGTCATTGCCATGGAGGCTTGGCTGTGTTTTGGGTGTGGCATGCTAAAGTATACAAACACATCTTCCCACGAACCTGCAGTGTGGTATGATGCAATGTCATATTTAACAGTACTTGGCAATGTGCACACAGGTTAAAAACCAGTAGGAGTACTGTCTCCACCCAGTTCTCCTGGGGGAAATTTAGGAAGTTGGAACTTGATTGCCCAACCAGGCATATATTCTTGCCTTTGGCAGCTTTGTTGAACAGGTGCAGAGAAACTGTATTTTTGTACTTCGTGCAGAAATTAAGACTCAACAAGGTGCAGCAGTCTCTTAGTTTCTGGAACTCTGTATTATGAATCCTGCCTCCCATGCCATGTAGCGTTGTGCTTGTTACTGGTAATGTTACCCCATTAATGCACATACGGCCAGTTTTCATTCTGCTTCTGAAGCATTCAAGAAAATTTTGCTCGGTGGGATTTTGCTGTACGCCTCAATTTTAAGAATATGTTTTCTCAATGAAGAAGTGATCAGTTGTCTGTTACTGATATCTTAATATTTTGCACCCTTAAAGATCTTAGAAGAACCATTGCTGTCTTTGAACAGTATTCATGCAGCTGAGCATGTGCTGTAATAATAATAATGATGATGATGATGATAAGAATCACAGGATGAGTAAGGTTGGAAAGGACTACAGTGGGTCATCTGGTCCAACCTCCCTTACAGTAAGGAAGTTCTTCCTCATGTTCGGTTGGAACTTCCTGTGTATCAATTTCTACCCCTTGCCTCTTGTCCTATTGCTCAGTAACACAGAGGAGAGCCTGGCCCCATTCTCTCGACACCCACCCTTTACATACTTGTATACATTGATGAGGTCCCTCCCAGCTGTCTCTTCTTAAGGCTGAACAGGCCCAACTCCCCCAGTATTTCCTTGATGCTCCAGTCCCTCAATCACCTTTGCCACCCTCCGCTGGACCTGCTCCAGGAGCTCCATGTTTCTCCTGTACTGAGGACTCCAGAACTAGACACAGCACTCCAGATGTGGCCTCACCAGGGCTGAGTAGAGGGACAGGATCACCTCCCTCAAACTGCTGGCAATGCTCTTCCTAATGCACCCTAGGATTCTGTTGGCCTTCTTGGCCATGAGGGCACACTGCTGGCTCATGGACAGCTTGTTGTCCACCAGGACGCCGAGGTCCTTCTCTACAGAGCTGCTTTCCAGCAGGTCAGCCCCCAGCCTGTTACTTGTGCATGGGGATATTCCTCCCAGGTGCAGGATCCTGCATTTGCCTTTGTTGAATTTCAGATAGTTCCTCTCTGCCCATCTCTCCAACCTAACATGGTCCTTCTGAAGGGCAGCACAGCCCTCTGGGATATCGGCCCCTTTTCCCAGCTTTGTGGCATCAGTGAACTTGCTGAGGAGGTTTTTTTAATCCAAACAATCTTGGGTCCAGTGTTGAACTTAATAATAATAATGAAGCCTGAAAAACAGTTGTTCTTCTATCAAGTGGTGTGGGTTGAGAGCATTGGAAAACAAGTCCCCTAAAAGTTAGAGTAAAGGCTTAAAGGAGAGAGGTGAGGAATACTGATCTACTGCTAGCGTTACTGGGAACTACTAAGCAAATGTGTCAACACTAAGTGACTTATTCAAGAGAGTATATCTGTTTGAAACTTCTCCAACTTCCTCCTAAAACTTCACCTGGGAAGGATGAGTGGAATCATATCCTCTGCTCTCTTTCCTCCCTCTCCTTTGTTTCAGTTTAATCAAGTTCAGACTTCTTTAGAGTTCAAAATACGGTATTTTTGTAAGAAATATAGTTGTTATGGAATAGGTTCAATATATTCTAGAGTGTTACGGAGTTTTTATTGGCTTGATACAGTGAGGTGTTTTTTTCTTCCTCCTGTGGTTTAAAATTACTTGTCTAACATGTTGATTTATAGCCTGTCATGTAAGACTATTTCCCCTTGGCTATATCTTTTTAAATGATCAAATGTATTTCTGAAAAATGTCCTGTTGTTGCCTTGAAATATTAGGTGATAATGGCAAAAATAAGAGAGGGATTAGCTTGTTAAATTTAATATGATACCAACACAAAATACGGCAATTAAAAGCCTTCTTAAGGCATCATAGAGGAATCAAAATCAGTAAAACCTTATGGTCTGAGATATCACAGGCATATTCCATTCACCTGGGAAGTTTGTAGGTATGTTGGTATGAAGGAAGCAGGGGAGACTCCTGGGCTGGGACTCCAGGAGAGCAGCTTTTGCTGTTACTGCCAGAGTTGCGAGTCTTGCCCCTTGTTCCTCAGCAGTTCACTCTTGCAAGCTGTGCCAGCACAGTGTTTGCGGAGCTGAGCGGGGAAGTGATCCAGGTTAAAAAGAGCTTTTTGGGGATGGTGGGAGGGACACGAGCACAATTGAGGGGTACGGCAGGGAGGCACAGAAAGGAGCAGAGAAGTTGAGAGCGGTGGCAGCTGCCTTGGCTGTCAACCACCATCGGAGGAAATGCTGAGAGAAAGATCAGCCTTGTGCTCACGTGCTCTCCTCCTTCCAGCTGTGCTCCAGAGACGGCCATCTGCTCACTGCTGTCTCATCTTACTCCTCCTCTCACCCAGGTCTTACTGCCCCAGTGGAGCTGCTGCCCTAACTCACTTGGGGCAAAATGCTAAATCTGTGCTACCCCAGCTGTCTCTGGCGGCAAGCGGGCGACTGGGCGGTCAGGCCAGAGGGAGGCAAACGATACCTCCGGCACGAGGAGCAGTGACAGGCAGCCAGGGACAAGACAGACATTTCTGCCAGCACGCTTGCAGCTGGAAGGTATATATGAATACTAAGTTATGAATGCTGATGTGGTCATTTTTCATATCGCTGTACTGATTTCATTGATGGCTAGTGGCAGGTTTGTGAGAAGATACTAATGTTAAGGGGATGATGCTGAGGAGAATCTTCCCAGAGGATTTTTCTTACAACAAACTGAAACACATCTCATAGCTTTTGCATGTAAATGGAGCAGAGTGAGAAAGATCCCTCTTTAGTACTGTGTGTCTTGACTGTTAAAATGTGCCACTTGGCCAGTAGCCAGCAGAAATAACATTGAGATGAACTGAGTAAAGATACTGCTAAAGAAAAAAACAGATTAAAAGGACAATTTGGGAAATAATGTGGAAATCTAGAAAGAAATAGTTTTACACTTTCAAAGTATACTTTTGAAAATAATTACACAATAAAAGCAAAGCTGGATGACTGTATTCCTTTCAGTGTTGTTCAGTATTATCTAATATTTGTCCCCTTACTCTTGTATGTTGAACTGACCTTGGATTCCTGCTTACATCATTCTTCTAGGACATCAGTTAAAGTGTATGTTACCAACTGGCTTCAATTTATTTTTAAATATTTATTTGTTTATTTATTTATTTACTTATTTTTACACTTCTCTATTCTCACGGAGCACGGCAAAGAACCAGTTCAAGTGAAACACTATTGTGGAACAGTGTTTTCTTCACACTTCTGGTCAGTTTTGGGGACCTCAGTGGGCATTTCTCCCTCCCCGCAGTAGCTCCCAGTCTGAAGAAGATGCAGCTGCTCTCTTGGGGGAATTGTTTACCTCTCTGTGGAATCTTGTCCTGGTCAGCTATGTACTAAGAATGTGAATAATTTTGCTGCGGCTGCTTTACATGTAAAAAGCTTGACCTTAAGATATTTTATGCAGCTGGGGGGTTTTTTGGGGGTTTTTTTTAGTTGCTTTTTTGATTTGTTTTGGGGTTTTTTTTGCCTCTAGCACTGGTAGATTTGAGAGTTTTATCTTGCAACTGCAGAAAGCTACACTGACTTGGAGTCGTATAAAGCATTTAGTACAAAGAGATATTTCTGTAGTCTTAAAAATCATTAAGTGACAGTCAGTGGTGTTTAGCAATTCTTACTTTGGACCTGTAGTTATACATGTGTTTTTGATAGAGTCAGTGAAACTAAGTGCTGCATGGAGACTTCTGGAAAATGTCTGATGAGGTCCCTAGTGCTACTGTGTATGAGTATATTGCACTACAAGGTTGAGCATATTGATTTTAGGATGTTAAAAGCGGAATGTCTTTTTAATGAGAATTTGGAAAAAAGAAAGGTAGCATTACAATTAACACAGAACATTCAAAAAGGCCAACAAATTTTTTAAAAATAGTATTGTGTGTAAAAGTTTTGCGTCTTCCTACTATGAATAATAAATATGGCAAATTGTCTTGTGCAGCACTTGCATTCTGTGTGTGTGTGTATGTATCTCTACTGAAAAATATTTGGAATCTCAAGATAAAACCCAGATGTTTCTTCGATCACATGAGATATGCTGTGTTGCACTGGGAGGCTGAGAGAGAAGTAGCCTTCATTTGTCTCACAGTGGAGCTGTATTTCTCAGATGCATTTTTTCTTTTAGACTGTGCGTTACTGCTTGATGTCAGTTGGGGTCCCATTGTGGTACAAATCCTCAGAGGAGAGACTAGTTAAGTGGTAATGCATTCCAACCAGACATCCTGGAGCTTTTATAAGTTCTATAAAAGTACTCCCCAAAGAAAAATTAGGGGAACAAAACTCCTGTAAACTTCTAAAGGCCATATCAGGAATATGCTTCAACCTTGTTTGAAATATTATGTTAATACTTGACTTTGAATATGGATGGGCAGTTTCATTTTACTGTCTTTACTTGAATTTTTCTTGCCTTGGAGGTTTTAGAGCAACACTTGAAAGTTCTAGTGGTTTAAAACTGAAAAAAGCCCACCATATAATGTTACAAAAAATCTTATGAAATATAAGAAAAATGGTAATGCCTTAAGTAGAGAGCACTCAGTAAAAATGACAGAGGCACTGTTAACAGGAATAGATGCAAAAATCAATTTGTAGTGTTGGATATGGAGAAATGCAATAAACAGGTCTAAAGCACTGCAAATTTGCAGCACCACGTGACTTTCTGGGGAACAGCTGTCTTTGGCAGCACAAAAACACGCTTCCAGTCTTTGAAACAATTCTTTTCTGTGCTTTGGGGCATTGTTCCTGGAAACCAAACCTCATAACTCATCTTGCTGAATCTGAATAGTCAGTTTACAGGTCCCTTGTATCCAGTTTAGCTAAGAAATCATTTGTAAGCTCTGTGAGTATTTGTAGAAATTCTCTTTTATACAGAACTCAGTATGTATGTATCTTTATAGTAGAAGGAGGAGCAACGAAAAGTATTCCTCTTGCTATCTGTGGTCGCTGAAAAGAAATGCTTCCATACATGAATAGCATTATTGTAAATGTAATGCCAGCCAAATGCATTTCTGGCTAATGCGTGAGCAATAAAATTAGCAAACACATCACTTGCTGCTAATGAAGAGGAATAAGCTCATCATGAAACCTTCACTGAACTGCTATTCTATCCAGCTTGATTTAGGTGCCCTCATAGAGTAAGTAACTGCTGTTGCAGGAAAAAGAAAAGAAAGAGAAAAGGAAGGGGTTGTATTATCATTCTGACAGCTCAGTATGGGAAAAGAGAGTCTGGAGGAGAGCGTGGATGGCCTGCTGCTCTGGCGGCAAATACACCCTGATTACTAATAGGTGTAAAATACTAATACCATAAATATCCCAATTCAGAGAAAGAACGTGGGGGACCCAATTCCAAGAGTAGTCTTGAAGGAGTTTGTGTAGTGCTTTTTAAGTGATAGCTGTCTTTTGCACAGCAACGTGTTGCTTTGGCGGGAATTGCATTCTTAATATATTTAGTAATTTAAGATCCATTATATCAGGAGTAGGTTGGGAGTAGGAGCAGGAGTTCCGCAGTGTGGTGCACCTGTCGCTGGAGGTTGGGTTCAATTCTACCTCAACCAACTTTGAGGATGCCTTCTGAGCAAGGCTGTTTACTGTGTTTCGTGTGTGTTGAGAGTTTGTCAGATTTCAGTGAAATTGATAAATTCCTGAAGGCAACTTGGTACTATTTTTTTTCTCCAGGAACTTGTACTGCCTATCTGATGGGTGCTGCAGTGTTATTAATATTCTCAAATTGGCCTTTAATACTACATTGATATTAATCACTGTTGGCCAAATTTGCAAATTTGTTTCCTTAGGCTGAGTCAGACGAGGGCAGAAGTGGAGGAATCAATCTGGCTGAAGTCTGCCCGTTCCCTTGGGTAGGAGAGCTTTCTGACTGCATTGGTGACATGCACAGCACCTCTCCTGCTCTCCTAATTACTTCAATACACTTTATGTAGAAGTGATAGTAAAATGCTTCCTGTTCATATCTTTTCAAGCTGAATTCTGTCTTTGAATTGATTTTCTTGATTCATCACTGCTTTCTGAGTGTAAATCATACCAATCCAGAGGAAAGTTTCAAACCTAATACTGAGTGGATATTTGAAGATTCGTGCTCCATGTGTGTCTTCCTCCTAGTTATAAAGGCTGTAACAGCTGATACTGTCTGCTAATAGCTTTTGGCAAACCCTGCTACTCCTTGCAGCTTCTGAAAGGGTTTGTTGCTCTTTGCATCAAGACAACTGCTTTACTGTTAGGATAAAGAGAACAGAAGACAAGGAGATGGGTGGTGATGCACTCAAGATTCATTCAAGTTACATTCAAGTTAGTCTTGTTCAAGTCAAGTTACTTGAATTGAAATCCAGAGGCTTAGTAAAAGGCTCTCCACTAGTTTGGACTTCTCTGCCGTGTAGAAAGGATTTGCTTTGTAGTACCAGATGGGTGACTCTTGTTCTTTGAGTAACAGCTGTGAGCCTTAGAGTTCACCCAGTGTTGGGCTTGGTATGGAAAGGGAATGGAGTGTTAGGTAGCACCTCTAGTTATTAAAAATTCTGAACAGGAACCTGGAAGGGGTTTGCAGTGAACATTAGAGGGAGATGATGGTGCTTCTTGGTTTGGGACAACTCATTTGCTTATACTTGAATTTGTTTTCTGATTGCTCTCTGTTTCATTTTCTTCAGAGTTCAAAAGTTATTGTAGGATTTTATCTTACCTTTGTAATATTAAAAGTATTGATGAATAGTGCTGTGACTTGCCTCGTAGGAACAGGAGAAACTCTGTGCTGGTTAATGCAAGGCATGTGGCTGAGGCACTGTGTGACAGAACGCAGGTCACTAGAGTGGCTGCCGGAAGAAGTGAACTGGAGCCCAGGCTAAGCCTGCTACAGACTTTGTGCAGAGGTTGGGAAGTTCCCTCTTCCTGTAACCAAAGCAATGGAATTTCAGGGAAGTAAAATAGCACCTTTGGGAAGGAGTTATCTGCACACTTGCATGTGTGTGCATGTGCATTCATTCATGCATGAAGTCAGCAAAGCTCTTCCATGCTGCTCTGTAATGTAAACCTGCCAGTGCAGTAATTTGTAAATGCTGTTTATAACATTATTTGCTTCAGTGTAAGATTTTTGAATTAGCACTTAATAGTTGCTCCTGCTCTAGTGCTGAGGAAAGAATAGGAGAGATTTGTCCAACTTCTTGTCTGTTGATGCACCCGCCACGGGTCATTTGGTTAGACTTGAACTCTAAATAGTTTAAATAGCTCTCCAATGAGCATACTTAAAGAGTAATGAGTAACAGTTATGGCTGTATATACAGTTGTTTGTTCTGTTTTAAATTAAAAATCCTTTGCAGAGCAGAATTCTTCCCTTGTGTCTATGCAGGGCTCAGCATAGTGCATGCAGAAGGATTTTGTGGAGTTAGGAGGTACTTTGAGCACTGCAGATGTACAAATACACACTTTCTGCCCTCCTTGATTTTGCCATTAATGTGAACTTGGCCTGTGAATTTTGGAATATAGATAGTCCTGGAGTACTGTGTGTGTTCAAAGTGGAATTCTGTGTGCTTACTCCTTACACCTCAGTTTTAATGTGAGATCTGAATGTGTGTATTTTCCGGTATGGCAATTTTCTTACTCAGGGAGCTACTGCCTGTTACTGTTGGCCAAGTTTGATTGCTAAATGAGGAGTGTGTGCTCATTGAAGAGCTGGAGGAGAGAGTGGATGCCTTCAGAAAGGGCCTGCTAGATAAGAAAGCTGCTGAGGTAGGCTGCAAATCACCACATATCTAGGGAAGCTAGTCTTCTGCTTTCAGCTTTTCAGCCACAGATGTGCTTTTTCCAAGGCCAGTGTGGACAGGGAGAACAGGCTCTTTGTCACTGTTCCTCAGGTCTGTCTATTAAGTTGTCTCCATGATGAAGCTTTCCACACTCTACTCTCTTTTCCTCTCATACCTGTGTTCTGGTTGGGACAGCAGCTCAGCTGTGTTCTTCCTTCCCAGCCTATTTGGAAGAAAAGAGAGAAAAAAAGCGTTATTCATGGTGGCTCTTGGTTATTTTCACTCTCTTTGTGGTAATGGTGTTAATCCTGTGGCGTCTCTTTCCCTGTGTGTTCTTTCGTGGCACTTGAGCTTCATGCAGAGTGCAGCTTTGTTGCCTGGGGCAGGACCTCTTCCAGCTTCCTGCAGCCTTCTCCTGGATCCTTTCCAGAGTGCCTGGCACGCTTCCAGAAATGCTACGATAAATCTCTATATGTTTATATATAATGAAATTAGTCTTCTTCACTGATTGGTGATACAAATGATAGACTTATTTCTTCATGAAAGGTGTTCTGTCTTTTTTTATATATTGCTTTCAGAGGGCTCACAGGCTTACTTGAAATTAGATTAACTTAAACAAAATCATATAGACAGATGTGTGCATGCTATATAATACCTATATGTGTGTCAGAACATGCACACACTTACTGGGACATCAACAAGAGTTATCTGATTAGATGTTCTGATTGGATTTGAAAATTGACATTGCAGTGCATGTGTGTTTTTTCCTTTAAAAAGATTGCATCTCTTGAATAGTTCATCAGAGCTTCTTGAAGTGTTTACATACGCACTCTTTATCTGGAGATGCCTTGTTATAAATACTCCCTTCATTTTACAGGCATTTGTTCAGAAATATGTTGAGCAGCCGTGCTTGGTTTATTTCCAAATGTCTTAACTTTGGGACAGTGGATTGGCTCATAGCCTGAAGTTCGCATCTCTCCTTTTCAGGCAAAGAGCCATATTTGAACAGCTTGTGGAGCACAAGGACTGCGGTGTAAAATGGCAGGCACGCTCTGTGACCCACGGCCTAACACGGTGTGTCTGTGGTGGGGGCGTTTAACACAGAGATTCTGTTAAAAGAACGAACAAACAAACACAACCCCCCCGACAAAGTTCTATGCTGCTACTTAATATGAGTTGCATAGTGTTAAAAAGTATTTTGATGTAACTGGTGCCTTTTGAGGCACCTGACAAGGAGCTCTGTTGTATTTCGAGTTACTGTTCTCAGCTCTTTTTTTTCTCTCTTACCCTTTCCAAGCTGGTGAAAGTGTTATGGTGGTTGTTCTTTATAAGTATCCTGCTGCTAAATCTATAGAGTATTTTTTTTATTCTCTTGGAAGAACTTAAATAGCTTTGGTTAGTCATCGTCTTAAGGGAAAGCAGCTGGGGAAAAAAGTCAAAAAGTCTTTATTGTGATACTTGTGAAAGAACTTTGTGTTCATTCTAGGGCTACTAAAATACAAAAACTGAAGCGATAAATTTCAAATATTGGCATCACTTGCTGGTTCATTTGTTTGCTTTTTAATCACCAAGAGCAATTTTAAATCTGAAAAGATACTGGAAACAGTTTGAACAGCTCTAGTCTTGATCATCAGAAGATGCTCTCTGCAAGTAAAAAAAAGCAAGTAGATTATCTTACTTTATTATTACTTTATCTTACTATATTATTACTTTTGTTTTATTTTGTCTTATTCCATCCATAGCTATAGGAAATACGGCTATGGAAGGAATACAGTTGGACATCTGGAGCAATTTATTCACAGAAAGGGTTGTCAAGCATTGGAATGGACTGCCCAGGGAGGTGGTGAAGTCACCATTCCTGCAGGTTTTCAAGAACCAATTGGATGTTGCACTTAGTGCTGTGGTCTAGTTGACAAGGTGATGTTCTGTCAAAGGTTGGACTTAATGGTCTTGGAGGTCTTTTCCAACCTTCATGATTCTATGCTGTGAAATGTGCCATGTCCTGTGGCTTAGGGGATTAAGGTAATCTTATTTCAGGGTTGTTCTCTGGTGGTAGCAATACAAGGTTTTCTATGCTGAGACCCAGCAGAATTGGCACTTCACCCCTCCAACATCTTTTGTCTGCTACTCCAGGTTGCGTATTTTGGGCTCACTTACCTCACTTTAATAGTAAGTTATCATGCTGCCATAAACACAATAGCAGGACCCCATTGTACTGGATGGCAAACAAACAGAGAATAGTAAATATGCCTGTCTCCTGTAGATGACCAGCTAAATAAAAACTACAAGAATCGGGAGGCAAGCAGAATGAGCAGTGGCATAGCAATGACTGTAACATTAGATTTATTTTTATTTGTTCTTCTTCTGATAGGAAATTTACCAGAGCACTGTACCATTTCCAAAATCCTCCCTCCATCCTTTGGTCATACTCCCTTTGTTAGTTCTTTAAATATCCCTTGAAAATGTTATATAAGAACCTTCTGATTAAAGTTATTCCTTATGTGTAAATCCCCATTCCTAATTTACTGTCACATATTTTGTTTCATGTGTTGATGTGATTTAACTTGTGAGTCTTACATTTTGTCACCTGCTTACATTCTTTTTCTTCTGCCCCAATTTTATGTACTACAGTGTGTCTCTTTTGCATACTTTAACCCTTAGTAAGTCTGATATTAAAAAAAAAGAAAAAGGCAAAAAAAAAAGAACTACTCTAACAGTGTGTCATAGGTTAGTTCTTGGAATTTTACCTTTCCCCTTGCTTTTGTGAGCGTGGGGGGAAGGGATCAGATAGCT
>JAWMRA010000001.1:43924541-44105624 GCA_035584735.1 Pseudotriccus pelzelni | reverse complement strand
GGGTTGCCCTGGGTATAGGATTATTGTTTGAGTGTCTTACTTGTGTTGCTTAATAATTTACATCAATACATTTATACCTTTTAATAAAGGGCTGTTATTCCTTTCCTGGACATAATTCAATCTTACCTGTGTCTCATTTAAACTGAGACACAGTGAGAGGTGGGAATACACAGTGGAAAGCAGGGCTAGAGCACCTGGCCAAAACAGTGGATGACCTTCAGAGCTGGAGTGCTACCAGAATAGAATCACAAAAAGTTAGAAATGCTGTAAGCAAGAACCAAAAGCCAGGATTAAAGCCCCATACTCAAACCTCCTCTGCTGAAATCAACCAAGAAAAAGGAGCAACTTTACCACAAGGATAACTTTTCCGCCACTCTTTGCATGTCATCAAAAATGGTGTGTGCAGCTCTTATCAAAATCATGCCCCAGTCTGATCTTTCTTGATAAAGAGGTGGGCCACTAAAGCTATAAAGAGAATGAAGATCCTGTTTTACAAGAGAAAACTAAAAGAATGTGGTTTGTTCAGCCCGGGAGGCCAAGCTGTAATCATCGATTAGGATGAAGGGGTCTCACTCTCTGTAGGCTACTAGCAGAACTGCTGAAGTTAAAAGACAATCAAAACTAAAGGCAGAGGGAATAAACTGACCCTGCATAATTTAGGCTGAAGGTAAGATGGAAGTTTATCACTGTCAAAGCAGTATAGCTTTGGAGGAGTTTGTAACAGGAGCACTGGGGGGCAGAAAACCTGTAGTCATAGGGTAGATCTCTGTTTCTGAACGGTTTCTGTTCCGTTCTCCATTAGAACGGTTTAGGAATGGGCCAAGTGATACTGCAGCAGACAAACAGTCACTCTGTACGTTTCTGCCAGCACTAATTTCCTCCTGCTTTTTTTGATACTAATGATACTCAGGATAATTTCTCAGTTATGTGGCTAGAATATTGTAATCAAGGTTATGGTAGGCATGGGACTGTGTGTGCAAAACTGAGCCCCTGGTGTTAGCAACCTGAAAACAGGCAAAACAAAAGTAGAGTAGAAAATCGGATGAAGTATCCAACTAGAGAATAATTACAGATAGAGAATAATTACAGATAGAGAATAATACAAAATAAGTTTATCTGTTCTGTGGGGCTGCAGCAGTTCTGTTGGAGTATATTGTACACATTGTTTCCTGAACTTCTTGGGGTTTGGATGTTTAAAATCATGAATGAAAACTCCTACAATGGTGGGCTATTGCAGAAAGGCTCATAATCAATGCTGGATCATCTCTTTTGGCATGAGCTTTAGTTTTTTCCCTTCTGTAGGGAACCTGTATCTGTTTCCTGCATCTGTCGCCCATCCTTCTTTGTGAATGGAAAGCAAGTAATTAATTTTTGTTGTTGTTAGCAATTAATTACCCTTGCCAAATCTTGGAGGACCTATTGTCTCCTTCAGACACAATGTTCTTGGGAAAAAATCTTACTTATTGTAACCTCTTGTGCAATCTTCGCTTGGATGATAAATACATCTTGGCAACAAGGAGCTTTCTGAATGAAAAATGTTGCTGGACAACCCCGTAGTACAGCAAGAACGCAAACCTCTGCCAATGCTGGTGGAGTGCAGCCAGGCGGGAGGGTAAAATGGGGAAAGCCTTTTGCATTGCCTACAGAGCACAGAGTGAGATGAAGTCTTTATATGCACACATCCAGGTATCTGTTTACCATCAAACAAGGATTTTCCCTGTTGAGCATCTGAGCTCAAAGGCGGCTTTCCTTTTAGCGAAATCTTGAAATCTGTTGGAAAGCTGCCATCTACCATCGTGAGGCTGGGGAGGTGACTGAGAGCACGTGGACCATGCAGCTGTCTGGTTTAGGTAGACCACTGTAAGAATGAGCTGGGAAACTCCACCCTCCTCATTTTTCTCCATGAATCCACAAATTTGGGATCCTGCAGAATTTCCTCAATCTCCTTTGTGGTTCGTGGCCTAACTTTGGTTTTCCATTATATCTCTCCAGAACCATAGCTGACCACTGAAACCTCGTTTTAATATTGCAGCTGTAACATTAATTATGGACTTATTAGAATTAATTGTAAATTCACATTTTCCCCTTGTAGCTTTTCACCTTTAGCTTTTCTGGTTTATTTTTTCACCAATAATTAGTGATGTCTGGAAGCAAAAGGTCCATAGAAGCCTTGCATGGAGAGACGTTTGGATCCTCCAAAGGGAATACACAGAACACAAAGAAGGAGTTGGGGCCGGGACCACTCTGTTCCCTAGTGGTTTATGTGCGCACTGCCAATGGCTGGTGTTTCTCCTTGGAGCCTGACAGCTGGCTGTGGGGCAGCAGAACACAGCAGCCAGGTTTCTCAACCCGTGCTGTAGCTGACAGCGTTTGGCCCGGTGAAAAGGAAACAATCTGAAGCAGAGGGCCTGATGCAGTGTACCTTGCAGTTAATGGAAATCTTTGTTGACCTCAGTGAGAGCTGGATTTGATCCTGTGCCTATACTTCAGCATTTTGGCATTGGCTACAGCTCCAAGTGGATTTCTTTTTTTCCTGTCTCATTTCTGGTCTTTTTTTTTTTCCCCCTTCTCTTTCTAAAATAGACTTACCTTAGAGTGGCATAAAATCTAGACAGCTCTATCTGTGTCAGTGTAGCTGTGCACTCTTATCCTTGCTCAGTGTCTGCCCTCTTATTTCCTCAACCTTTCTACTGTCTGCCGTATCAGTCTGCAATATTTTGGCATTGACTTCTCTCCTTCTTGACCATTCTGCTGCTTCTCACAAACACCCTTCATCTCACTTAAGCCACTGCTCTCAGACGAGTGTAATTACTGACACTGCTTAATCCATCTTCTGCCCTTGTTCAAAACAGTCCTTACATTGATTTCTGGCAAATCCAGCGCAGCCTCTGGCTTCTGCTGCCAGTGGGGAGCCGGCTTCCCCTTCAGCAGGCTCCTGGAGGCCAGCCTTTCACTGCCTCATCCCAGCCCTGCTGCCTCACGCGGGAGAGCTCATTGCTGCACTGAGTGTAGGAAGGAGAGGGCCACCACGGCCCCCGAGCCAGCAGCTACCTTGGGCAGAGCACACCCTCTGTGAGCCCCAGCCGCACGTCAGCGTGTCCTCTGTCCCTAATGAAAAGGTGCTGGAAGTAAGGGAGCCCTTTCCAGGTGGCTACCAGAGAGAAGAGAGCTGTGGGTATGGACGGTGGCGATGGGAAAAACAATGCTGAGGAGGACAAAGGCCAGCTGGAGCTTACTGTTGCTCTCCACTCTCCTGGAGTATCATGTGCCCCCAGAGGGGTTTGTCTCCTGGGTGGAGAATTATGTTTATATGTGATCTGCCTCTGAGGAAAAACCTGTTCCTTTTCGGTGTGGAATGTTTGGGGGTTTTTTTTTGGTCGCTCCGCATTCGCCTGGAGATGATGTGAGGTTTTGTGAACCAGTATCAGAAACCGGGGCTATTTTGTGTCTCATGAGAGCTACAGAGGAAAGGGCCAAAGCTACAGGATGGTGTACAGGAGAATCGCAGGTGTTCTTTTCAGCCACAAAAAAAACTTGCTTCATTTTTCCAGCAGTTCAAGCAAACAGGGTATGTAGTGAGGAAACCCTTGGGAGGATGGGAGCTGACCTCATGAAAGATGAGAAGCAGTGATCTTGGAGCATGGGGCTGCTACCTCACTGGGGGCTTGCGAGGGCAGGATTGCCAGGGACACACACACTGGTCTCAAGCTCTTGCTGGCCTCTTAGGTTATCCAGCAGTGCACAGAGAAATGTGTTGTGCTTGTCCCCTCACATTATTCCCATTGAAGCTTAAATACGAATCCCCTAATGTATGTTCTGAAGGTAGAACATGCAGCTTCAAGAAGACCATTTTTACTCTTTCCAGATCTAGGCAATGGCAATAGAGGAGAAAGTACTGCCACAGTATGGGGAGAAAGAGCATTGCTTTCAGAGATGGTATCACTATGCTGGTGATTAAAAAAATTATCCTATTTTAGCTCCTTTGAATTGTATACAGCCAACACAGCTAAGAGGGGGAGAAATGGATTATATGGGCTGTTTCATTAATCATTAATATAATTTCTTACCAAGCATTTATTTTCTTGGTACTCCATTGCAGACAACACCAAAAAAAACCAATATCCAAGCCAGCACAAATATGTGTATGAAGCACATTTGATTTAGGAAACTTTAAGACTTTTGAACTAAGGCTAGATCCAACTGCTGTAAATCACAGAATCACAGTGTGTCAGCAGCCTTGTGGAACAGGGCTGTAAAGCCCCGAGTCCCTGGATGATGAGAATGCTGAGCACTAGAATGCATATTTGCTAATACTTTAGAAATGTACCCTCAAGAAGAAAAAGAAAGAAAGACAGGAAAAAACATTGTGGGAAATTCTTTCCTTTATACATAATAGTTTTCTGTTGATTTAAAATTGTCCTTAGTAATGTGTTGATGCCAGTGAAGTATTTCAGCTATAGGAAATGTGAAACCAACTACTGCCTTTCTATGAATTATGAATCATAAATTGTATGAAAAATGTTCAGCTTGCTATAGCCGTTCCCCAGGCAGAACCTCTGAGTAATGGAGAAAATGCTGCCATTTTGGGGGGAGTAGGAGGGGACCGAGCTAAGTGAAGCAAAATGCCAAGTGCCAGCGTGTGGCTCTGTGCTAAGTGTGAATTAGTGTCATCTGAGATGATCCTCCCTTGCTAAGTAAACAATTAGCGAGTATGTTACATGTAGTTGCAGTTCAGTCAGGCGGAGCTGCTCTTTGCTCCAGCTGGGACTACCTGACTGACTGCCAGCCAGCGCACAGAGCTGACCCGTGGGGAGCGCCCTGTGCCTGTGCCAGCCCAGCCCTCACATCTGCAATCAGTCAGCCAGGCCAAGGAGGCGCAAACTCCATCTGATTCAGTGCTCAGTGGGCAGGTTGCAGTGACAGAATTCCCCTAAAAATAGCAGTAAAGTGGCAAGATAATAGGATAATGATGTTCGCAGGCAATTCCTTGGTGGTGGAATTCGTTTCGTACAGCTTCAGCCATATAAGAGCTGGAAGTCCTGTTCAAATTAGTCCTCTAATCACCTGTCACCAAAGGTCACTTTATCTCCTGTTATATCTATTTATGAATTGCCTTTTGGGGGTGATTATAGAAAATTTCTCAGCAACTGCTCTTGACCAGGTATCTAACTTCTTTATGGTTGAATTTCAGTGAGTTCAGTTCACTGAATTCAATTCAATTCAATTCAGCCTTAAAGCTCTGGATTTCAGTTTCTCCAGCATTTTAGAAAAGACCATGCAGCCTCACGAGGATTTGTGAATTTTGTTTTGCAACCATGCAATGCTAGTCATTGTTGAAAGGCGTTCTATAAACCTGAGCTAGAAGTACAAACTGCAGGGGGCTGTGACTTGCTGGCTGTAGAACAGGGGTTACTAATCATGGTTGTGTTAGAGTATTTTAGCTAGACCATTCATACTGGCCCCAGTTTTAGTTTTCAGGTTGTGTGTCTGGCACCTGCATTAACTGCTCAGTGATGGACATGTGCCCAATAAAATACAGCTGAAAAGGCTAACAATGCGACGTTCAGTTTGGTATGGCTAGTCATTTTCCGAACAAATAGTGAGTGATGTCCCAGCTGTACTGAAAAGAGCAGTTTTTCTTCCCCATTGACTCTAGTGAGCAGAAATCAGCCCCCACCTAATTAATTAGCTTCTTGTGGCATCTGTGAAAGGATTAAGCTTTACTGTGTTCAGGTGTAACTAAGAGACATGCTCTCAGATACCAAAATCTAAATATATAGTTTCATTTCATCCAGGGTCAAACTGTGCTGCTTTTACCAGACCCGATTCAAAAACTATTTTAAGGAATCTTAAAATACACATTTCAGTTTGATGCTTCCTTAATTGCCAGACTCTGGGAAGGTTGTGTGTTTTGTTATTTTCTTCTTCTAATTTTTGAGTTGTGTGAGGCATGCAGATGTTTTCAAAATAGGCGTCCATTTAGTTTCAGGCAGCTGTGATCTGATGCTCAAAATGTTTCTGTAAATGTACAAACACTGCTTACTAGCCTGCAGTACAATGCTTGGGTTTTGTCTCAGTGTGGTTCAATTCTTGTTTGCTTTACACAGGAGATGGCTGTCCGAGCACTGAAGCAGACGGGCAGCAGAAGTATTGAAGCAGCTCTGGAGTACATCAGTAAGATGAGCTACTTGGATCCTAGAAATGAACAGATAGTACGTGTAATTAAGCAAACCTCACCTGGTAAGCATGAACTTTTTTTTAAAATTTGTGTTCTTCTTGCCCGCAATAAGGTAGTTTTTAAAGTAGGGTTGTCACTGGGGAGAAGTAGTGGATTGACAGTGTTGCATAATAGTCTTATAGGAGACAGTGAAGTGAATATGGCCCTGCATGGTGAGCTGATCAGTAACGTGACTACAACTCACCGGCTTTGAAAGTGTTGTCTACCTACACATTCATTTCTTAAACAGAAATCTGTTTATCCCTTGGTGCAAGTCAGCTCAGTCGTCTGGAGGTAAAAGCTTGTGCTTGTAGGTAATTGCAGTGGAGCTGTGAAATAGCTCACTTCCCAGGAATTCCGTTCATGTTAACATCCTTTTCAGTACGCTGCAAAAACAGTGAGGGTCAAGATGGCAGAAGCTTTTCCACTCATCCTTGCTTGTTTTATGCTGGTTTGTGTAAATTAGCCAATTGGAGTGTTTTGGCCCTGCGTATGCCTCAACAGCAAACATGAGACCATAGCTGACAAAAGGCTACGCAAGGGTTGTTTTCATTCAGATATTAGCACTTAACAACCCTGCAGAATGCCTTTGATCTGGTTTGGATAGAGTTTGTTACTTCTTTCAATTTCAAAAATTGGCCAAGCAGACAGGCACCCACCTATTGGCAGATTGAAGATCTTTGTGGGGAAAGTTGTTCAGTTTGGTGTAGCTGATTGAGAGGCATGTCCATAGATGAGGAAAGCTGAGGAAGAGAAATCCTGTTCAGTTTACAAAGAGAAATCCCTGGACGGGAGGGGAATCTTCGTTAAAGAGGGTAGCCACATACAGGGAAGAATTTCATTTTTCAGGTGGTCACTCTCAGAAATGAAGCTTCAGATGTGATGGAAAAGGGTGACAGTTCTGGCTGTGTAAGGCGCAGATCAGCTGACCTTTCTATCAGTCTTAGACTTCCTGTTTTATTATTTGGGGAAATTCTGGTACACCTCTAAGAAAACATTTCTGAGAGTGTTACCCTGCAGAATGACTACATGACAGACCAAGTAGTACTGGCCAATTTTTTATTTGGAGAGCTCTGCCCTAATACATGCTCAAATCTGACCTCAGCTGGGCCTTAAACAAAATTCTAAATAACTTTGACAGAATTACTAAACTGTATTTTGCTTTATATTATAAAGGCTTTATTCCTTAAACTGAAAGACCTCACCCAGTCCTGAAGAGCATACATTTTCCATGAAAGGGTTGAGAAACCTTTCCAGGCTAACATTTTAATTGCTCAGTTGTCTTTCATTTGCATCTGATTTTGCTTTCTTAACATTCCAATGCATGCAGCTGTTTTGAATATTTAAGCTTTCCAGATGAAGATACACCTTTGCTTTTAGGATACACAGAATACAAAACTTAAATATCATGCAACTGATGTTTGCCTGCCTAAAGTGCCACAAAATCATACGGATGTGTTTGATATGGTATTGTTTGTGCCAGGATAGCAAATGACTCCTCTAGTTCTTAGGAAGCACATGATGCTACTGAGCAATTTTTCATTTGCAGTTTGAGAATTTAAATCTTCTAGTTTTGAATTCCATATACTGGTGTATGGAAATAGACCATTCCTGTCCATGTTGGATAGGAATATGTGGGGGAAAAAAATCATCTGCAGATACCACGTTTTGTATCTTTACAAATCCAAATACTCCTCTGTCAGACCAGAACAGACTTACTGGTATACAAATCTACGAGGTGGACATCATATCTCTCTTGGCATGAAGATTCTTTGCACAGCTGAATTATTTGTCCCAAAGAAGGACAATTATTGCTGCTACTTTCCTTCACGGCCTCTGATAGGGGAAAGCAAAGTCAGTTTGCCTCTGAGGCTCAGAATGAATCCTACAGACAGAGATGACAAATGGGTTTTATGGCTGCCTCCCACAGATTACGCACTTGTTAGGATGCCATGGCCTCATCAGTGCCTCTCCCTGTGTCCCAACAGATGAGCTCTCAGGGGCTGTTGTTCTAAGTACAGCCTCAGTAAGCTTGGCCTTGTGTTATCACAAGAGAAAGAGCTGCCAATTGTAGGTGTCACTTTAAAGAACGCTGATAATTTGTCCGACCTGATTCCATTTCAAAACACTGCGTTGTTTATGAAGGTGTCATTTAGTATGGGGGCAGCCTCTCTAGTGTGCAGAGATGGGGCATCAACCTGTCTTAATAACGTGCACGTCCTTGCGTGTCTGTATGCAGCAGGGCACGTGTGGCAAGGTGAAGAGCCAGCAGCAGCTCAGGGGTGCTACATCTGGCTCAGCAGGGACACACTGTAAGGCAAAAAGCTTGCAGTCCAGAGTTCAAGCCTGTTAGTTCAGCATGACTGTTCTTATGGGCCTTGTGAAGTCAGGATTTTAAAAGGAAATTGTTTAGGCATAAATGGGCCAAACCCGTGATTTGTGAAAGCTAGAGTACCACAAGGGGAAAAAAAAAATAACAACAGCGCAGTGTCTCCCCTTGTCTTTTTAGCACAGCCAGTGCTTTGTACACCTGCAGTTTGTCCTCAGATCAAAGAACTGGTGAAAAGTGCCATTAACACTTCCATTGTAGGCATGCTGCTATCTTGTCTCTGCACATTCTTCGAGCTAAGATTAATATGGTGACACCCTGAAAGGTTTTCCTTCCAAACAGATGGAACATGAGTAATATGAGGAGATATTCTGTGTCCAGCACATTGGAAACGATGCAGGACAAACTGTATGATGCCTTTGTTTAAGTGAAGGAGAGCAAAAGAAGGATTTTTGAGGGGAAAGATGGAACAGAGATGTAAACAGATCCCCCATTTGGGCTCACTATACAGAAGATGTGGACTTATAGCTTATAGCTATAGTAGCTTATAGCAATGTTGACTTTAAGTTGTATTGACAGTCCTTCTGGGAACTTTTGTCCTCCCTTTGGTGCTGTACTTAACCCCCTGCTCTGTACCTTCCTCCTGTCTGTGAGTAATAAGTGGTCCAGCTTTAAAAACCAGGCTGTAGTGTAATCTGATGAGTTCATAGTTGGGGCATTTGTGCTTCTATTTTCAATATTTGATAGGACTCCCTGATGATTCGTGGCATGAGCAGTGTTGTGGGCCAGTAGCTTGTTATCAGTAGGAGTACTTGACACCTATAACTTTCAATGTTCAGAGTATTAATTTAGATTTTGAAAGATGTTTTTATAACACATAATCCCTATACAGTGTGTGTGTGTGTATGTCTGTATGTATAGATAAAATACAAAGTAATTGATTCATCTGAATTATTTCCTAACATTCTTCTGTGTTCTTTTTATAAAGGAAAGGGTATTGTGCCAAATAATGTAACCCGCAGGCCAAGCTTTGAAGGATCCAATGAATCTTTTCCGTCCTACCATCAGATCAGTAATGCAGCCTATGAAGGGACAGGCTTTGGAGCAGAAGGTGCAAATATGCTTACTGAAGTTCCAAGGCCATACATGGACTATTTAATCTCTGCTTCACAGTCTTCAGCTATGAATGCTGCTGTACAGCGACCCTCTGGAGTAGGCACTCACAGCACACCAGCCAGCCATCAGCAGAAAGCATACCCTGCAAACATTGAGTCTTCTGTGATTAATTATCCAGTGGCTAATCACAGCAGTCAGGCCTTGCAGCTGCAGGCGTCCCATGGCTCCAACAGCCAACACTACAGCAGGCAGCACATGATGGTGCAAGGGGAGTCCATGGGGTATGGTGTTCAGCGGAGTCCATCCTTCCAAAACAAGATGCAGCAGGAGGGAGGATATGCCAATCTTCCAAATAAAGGGGCAGTTGTTCAGAATAACACTGGTCATGCATTTCAGCAGGCACCGGCAAGCCTGTATATATCCCATTCTCATCACAAACAGGCAAGTCCTTCTTCTCATCAAATGCATGTGATACCCAGAGGTCCAGCCTTTGCTAATGATTTTTCAGACAGTCCACCACAAAATCTATTAACTCCGTCTAGAAATAGCCTAAACATGGACCTATATGACATGAATAATCCTCAAGTTCAGCAGTGGCAGGCAGCAACACCGTCACGCCGAGACTCCTTACAAAATCCAGGAATAGAAACATCTCCACGGCAACACGTGTCCTTCAGACCCGATGCCACGGTGCCGAGCAGAACGAACTCCTTTAACAACCACCAGCAACAGCCACAAGTGACAGTGTCTATAAGACAGGTTCCTCCAGGAAAACCTGATCCTTCGATTACGTCTCCAAATACGATCACAGCAGTCACATCGGCTCATATTCTCCAGCCAGTGAAGAGCATGCGAGTGATGAGACCTGAGCCTCAGACTGCAGTGGGACCTTCCCATCCTGGCTGGTTACCTGCGCAGGCACCGGCTGTGGATGGCCTGGAGATCATCGAGCAGCACGTGCCACCCGTTGGGGCAGCTACTGCCTATCAACTAGACGTGGATTACGGTAACCAGGAACTGCGGTGTCCACCACCGCCGTATCCCAAGCATTTGTTACTTCCTGGTACCTCTGAGCAGTTTGATATCAACTGCTTGTGCAAGGGTGTGGAGCAGACGCTCCGTGTAGTCCCCAGTTCGACGTGCAATAAGGCTGAAGAGAACACTGAGCGAAACGATAAAAGCAGCAAGAACGCTAAAGCTGAAAAACCGAGCAAGGATAAAAAGCAGATTCAGACGTCTCCGGTGCCTGTGCGAAAAAATGGCAAAGATGAGGAAAAGCGAGAATCCCGAATAAAGAGCTACTCACCTTTTGCCTTCAAGTTCTACATGGAGCAACATGTAGAAAATGTCATAAAGACCTACCAGCAGAAAATTAACAGAAGGTTGCAGTTGGAGCAAGAAATGGCAAAAGTAATTATCCTTTTTTTGTTTTAATAAAAAATAGTGGGTCAAATTGATTATTACTATTTTTAATCCATCAAAAAAGTTAAGAGGCAGTCTCCAGTGGAAGTAGTAGGTATCAGACACCTCCCTATACTAGACTGCACTCACTTACAAGTGTGGATACAGGTATGGAAGGCTGTTTGAAAAACCTGAGATGTGAAATGATGTATCTTCATATGAGAAAAGTAAAATGAAGAAACTCCCCCTTAGTAGGAAAGCAGCTGATAGCGCTGCTTAAAACAAACTGCCAAGTTTTGGTGGTTGCTCTGGCAGTGTTGGTTTTAATTTTTAAATGTGGAAGAGGAAGAGTTTGGTTTTCCCCCCCAGGCATGACTAGAATATGACTAGTCTACTTTTGCGTTTAAAGATAAGCTCTAAGGAAAGCTATTATTAACACATAGTGGGTAATAATTAACTACTCAATCTTCCCTAGCACAGTCAGTTTCCAGAGTCAATTCATTTGATGCTCACATCGCTCCAGAAAACTCAGTGGTTTGTTTGAGGTTAAAATTAAAAGAAGATGTTTCTAAAATCTCTTGAAAGATCAGCATTTTAGTGACAGTTAATAGTTTGTCCTCACTGCAGGTACAGGTTGTGTTGTGTTGCACAGATTTAGTGAGTATTTTCCTGAAACTGAGGTAGGGAATGATCTCTAGAGAAGCAAAACAGCAGCTAATTGCGTTAGTTCTTATGACTCTTCAGCTTTCCCTCATCCAGAGATAATTCAGCTATAAACAAAACAAGTCCTTCCCCTAGCAACCTCCTCACTGGCTAAAAATATACACACAGGAGATTTTGGTTGTCTGAATATTGCATTATTCTAGAATTAACCAAGAACACAACACACTAATTATTTTACCTTAAAAAAATTAACGCTTCCTTCATTGTGGATTGATGGTCTTACCTTTCATTTTAAAAACAGTATTCCTGGTTTTGATTTGGCTGTTCCTTTCAGTTTAAAAATTCATCCTACCTGTTCTGCAAGTTTCTGCAGACCTCCTCCGTCCTTTATTCATACAGATTTAATTTTTATTCTGTGGGGATCTCATTGCACAGTCTGGCTGCCCACATTCATCTTCAGATACCTAGACTACAGATGTGAAATTAAATCAACCTAAGCAGCAGCCCTGTGGGTGTATGCTTGGGTTCCTACCCTGCTAATCAGTCAGCTTCAATTTCCTCTTTCCTCCCCAGTGCCCCTTCTCACCAGGCACAAATCTTTCTCTCAGAAGTGATTCACTTGATGCCAGTTACTTCAGGATTTTGGAACTGGGGTATGCAGAAAGAAAGGGGCACGTGGCAGTGGATGAGTTGTCAGAGGATCCTGGGGATCAGCCCAGGGGCTTCTGCTGGTGGAGGCCACCAGTGGCTCTCAGGAGGGGGACAACTAAAATTTCAGTGTACAGGCTCTGTCTTGAACGGTGGAGAGAGGCTCCATGGGGGCAGGAGGTGGACAAGTCAGCTTTTTCACAGCTTAGATACAGAGAAAAAATAATACATTTAGGGGGGAAATATGACCAGGGTCTGGGCTGCAGTGGCTAAGCAGAGACCTGAGGATTCTGGAGGGGAAGAGAAGTTTAGAGAACAGATGCTCAAGAGATCTACAAACTTGAGAGTGGAGGCTGTATACGGCAGAGGAAGGAAAACAGTTTATTAAGAAGGTTCCAAGGTACTTGGGAATGTGTAGGTCAAAAACAGGTTCTTAATATCAACACAAAAACCAACAGGCAAATGGCACCCAAGGTAGGAACTGTTAATGTGAGTTGCCCTGGAGAACCATTCATGAACAAAGTGAACTGCTGCATCTAGGTTTAGGTTTGAGTTTAAATTAAGCTGTACTGCAGTGTGCATGCCTTTCATGGAGTGCAGTGGGAAAGTGCACATTTGAAAGGTGTAAACCATGGTCAGGTTTGTTGTGTTATATTCCCCTCTCTGACAACGTTGCCCCATGCCTTTTTGTTCAGCCATATGAGCCAGGCAGACTAATCTCAGATATGGCAAATTCAGGTAACAAGTTAGGGTACAGTGAATTTGCCAGTTTCTCAGAAATACTCACAAGAGAGTGTGTCTCTCATGAATGCATCTTTTCTGGTTCTTGGTTAATTTTTCTGAGAAATGTGTTTTAGGAATGCTCATTTATTGTTCTCTTGCTATGGATATAACAGTGCTTGCTCTTGTGGTTTCCTTTCCTTTCTGAAGGCTGGCCTTTGTGAAGCAGAACAGGAACAAATGAGGAAAATTCTCTACCAGAAGGAGTCCAACTACAACAGGCTTAAAAGGGCCAAAATGGACAAATCTATGTTTGTGAAAATCAAGACTCTGGGTATTGGTGCGTTTGGAGAAGTATGCCTGGCCTGCAAAGTGGACACCCATGCCCTGTATGCCATGAAGACTCTGCGAAAGAAAGACGTGCTAAACCGGAACCAGGTGGCTCATGTTAAAGCGGAGAGGGACATACTTGCTGAGGCAGACAATGAGTGGGTGGTTAAACTCTACTATTCCTTCCAAGATAAAGACAACTTGTACTTTGTGATGGACTACATCCCTGGTGGGGATATGATGAGTCTACTGATTCGGATGGAGGTCTTCCCAGAGCGTTTGGCTAGATTTTATATTGCAGAGCTCACTTTGGCTATAGAGAGTGTGCACAAAATGGGATTTATTCATCGAGACATAAAGCCTGACAACATTCTGATAGACCTTGATGGGCATATCAAACTGACTGACTTTGGACTGTGCACTGGATTCAGGTGGACTCACAATTCAAAATACTATCAGAAAGGTAATGTTTTTAGACTTTACTGGGGATGGTATTACATTACTTATTTTGAAACAAGCACCTACCTCTTGGCAGAAACGCCAGCTGAGGAAACAGAGGTGGTGTGAACATGGACAAACAGTCAGTGGCAGTATTACATGTCTCTGATGTCTCTCTCTGATGCATGCAATTAGTTTGTTTCCAGTCCTTTTCTTTCCAATACTGTTCAAAACCCTTTCGGCACTGTGGCTGTTCACTGTAGCAGCAGCAGTTTTTCAGTTTATTCTTTTGGTGGTGAAGTGATTTAATTACAGATTTGACGTAGTCCACACATGTCCTGTGTGTGCTGTTGAGGAGCAGTGGTGTCTGTTGGCAAAAAGGTCACAATTCATATAGCTAACCTAAATATACTCCATTGTTCTGTATCCCCCATATGGAAGCATACTTCCTTGTGCGGAGACAAAGACGTTTTGTTGGACATTGTGTATGGAAAACCCATTGTGAAGGGGAAGGCAGAAGGAAATACCTTGGGCTTAATGTTTAAATGCCATTCTTTAGCGAGAGTAGAAGATGGCAGCAGATGTAGGTAAATACTTTTCTCTTTGTGTGCATGTTTTATGACCCTGAATGTAAACTTTCTTTTGCATTTGAAAGGGAGCCATATCAGACAAGACAGCATGGAGCCCAGCGATCTTTGGGATGATGTGTCCAACTGTAGATGTGGGGATAGGCTGAAGACATTGGAACAAAGAGCTAAGAAGCAGCATCAGAGATGCCTAGCCCACTCATTAGTTGGAACCCCTAATTACATCGCTCCTGAAGTCCTGCTTCGTAAAGGTAGATAAACCTTTATTTTTTTCCTGTTTAAGTGAACACCGATAATTTGAAGTACTTTTTTTTTTCCCCCCCTTAAATAAGCTTGCTGCTTTGGAAGGTTGTCAATCTGAAGGCCACAAACACTGAAGGTTAAGGAGAACTCTCCACGCTCCAGTGTTTAGCATCACCTCATTGACAGTGGTGGTGGTCATACGTCATGTGTGTTTGTATATCCACACTCCGAGGCCTTTGAGTGAGACTGCTAATAAATGTCTTGGATAATGTCAGCAGTGGTATTTTTCAAGTGTATAGCAGATACCTGTATTCATGGAGTACAACTGGCTGCTATCAAGTTAACATGGCCCAGTGAGTAGCCAGCTGATGGTTCTGGATCACTGATTTAGATGGATCACTAAATATGAATGATGCAAGCTTGTGGAAACATGTCCTCCAGATTCCCAGCCAGAACCTGGGGAACCCAAGAAAAAATTTTCCACAGTTTACACTTGAGACCCTGCATTTAAAAGCTTGGGTCGAGGATTTTAGATGGTATTTTGTGACTATCTATGCAGAACCGACATGGTCACTGTAGTAAGGAGATTTAGTTGTTCAAAGTTGTCTGCAAGCTAAAGCCTAAGCCTGATCTTTCTCTACTTGAGAGATTTCACACTGGACCCTCCATCATCTGATGACACAAGCCTCCATTGGAATCAGTGTTTAAATCCTCCATTCCCTTTTGGAGAGCTCAAACATAATAAACCTTATTTGTCTTGTTACAGCAGTTAAGTGATTGAAGTTGTTCCTTTGCTTGGAACTTGCTCAGAAAGTCTTTTGTCTCTAAAACCAGGCTGTGTCTTTCAGCAGCTTTTCAGACTTGTGGTATCACCTCCACTGAACCCTACGGGGGTCGCTAAACATTTTTTGTTATTCTTTTGAGATGCAGTTTGTGCTGTGTAGGTGTGGGACAGGGCACAAAAAAACCTCCTTCATTCTTTCTAATTATATGGTTTCACGACACAGTTTGTGTTGAGAATGAAACTTATTCAGAAAGGTTCACAGGCAACAGGATTAGATCTTTACTGGCAGCAGAAAATTTGGGTCAACAAGCATAAGTCACAGATCTGAAGTCTGAGAAAAGGCAAAAAATCTGTGCTGTTTTAATATTTCATTGTAAGTAGCTCCATACACATTCTCCTTGGCTTGGGGAGGTCAACCTTTCGGCTTGCCTTTCAGGATACACTCAGCTCTGTGACTGGTGGAGTGTTGGTGTGATCCTCTTTGAGATGTTGGTGGGACAGCCTCCTTTTCTGGCTCCTACACCCACAGAAACCCAACTGAAGGTAAGCTGAAGCAAAGTCCTAATCTCTGGTAGCAAAATTTTAACCTTTTCCCTTCCCTTCCCTTCTCCTCCACGCACAGACCTATTCCCCTTTGTTTCGCTAGAGAAAGGAGTAATTTAAAAAGCCGGATTTAAATAGTTCCATGCAAACACATATCCTTTCCCAAGCAACGAAGACACTGAATATCAGACCAGAACTGACTCTTCCAACTGCATAGATAGGTATTGCTTTTATGAGTCTTCTCAGCAGGATTCTGATTTCTTAAGCACGAGTTCATCCATTTAAATTCCTTAGAGTGCCTATCCATAAGCTGATATGCCAGTGATAATTGCAGTTGGCAATGTGTTTCAAAGTCGAGCAGTGGGTTCTTTATTAGAAAGGATTTATCTTGTGACCACTTTTCCTAGTTTACATTTTGGAGACAAAGTGAAGTAATTCCTTGAAGTAATTCCACAAAATCATGTGTAAACTGAGTATGTTCTCAAATCTGACTATGGGAGCATTCAAGAAGGAATCTGCCATTTTAAAAATTGTGCAATTACTTCTTTTTTCTGCTAGCCAACAGTGGTTTTTTATCCATTAAAACAATTATTAACAGGCAATGCAGTCTAATAACTGGGTTCTTGGACCTCTGAAATAGGCAGACTGTGAGTTGACTCATTATGTGTATACTTGTGCACAGTTAGTGTTGGCCACTGCAAGGGTTCTGTTTACAGGATTACAAGTTGCTTAATACCTTTCTTACCTGCAGGTGATAAACTGGGAAAGCACACTGCACATTCCCTCACAGATCAAGCTAAGCCCTGAGGCAACTGATCTCATCACAAAGCTCTGCTGCGCTGCTGAAGACAGGCTTGGAAGAAATGGAGCAGATGATATCAAAGCCCATTCTTTCTTTCACTCTATGGACTTCTCTACCGATATCCGCAGGCAGCCAGCTCCCTATGTTCCAAAAATCAGCCATCCAATGGACACTTCAAATTTTGATCCAGTAGAGGAAGAAAGCCCTTGGAACGATGCTAGCGGTGACAGCACCAGGACATGGGATCCACTGGCCTCTTCCAACAGCAAACACACAGAACACGCTTTTTACGAGTTCACTTTCCGAAGATTCTTTGATGACAACGGGTATCCGTTCAGGTATCCCAAACCTTCTGGAATGGAAGTTGGCCAGTCTGAGAAATCTGATGTAGAAGACAAAGGTGTGGTGGATCAGACTGGAGCTTGTCAGCCTGTATATGTGTAAATTATTGTATAGGTTACTGCAGATGAGACTAATCTCGAATCCGATAGGGCCTTTAGCTGATCCTTTAGGAGCTGATCCTGCAGCAGTAGTTCAGGTGTACCTTCAGCTGAAGCTGGAGACATCTTGGGGAGTCTTGCAGGGCCAGGTCCTAAAAAGGGCAGTCTTGAAAGTTCAGGTCAGTTCTACTGTAAATAACTTTGTTGATAATAACACTTGAAATCCTGGTCTTCACCGAAATCTGCAAGGCCAGCAGTCTGTAATTTCTAGGCCTATTTTTATTTGAGGTCAGCATCCCCCTACTCAGATTAACATTTACAGACTTCTGCAACTGTCAGCGTTATTTTTTAAATGAATAAAGAGCACTTATATTTTGTTTATAGCAGGGTTTTTTTCCTACTAAATTATAGGGATTAACTTTGACAAATCATGCTGCTGTTCTTCTTTTCTACATTTTTATTTTATCCATAGCACTTATTTCACATTTAGGAAGATGCATAAAGCTGAAGAACATGTGATGAATGGTCTCTGTGCAATAATGTAAGAAAGAAAGAAAGAAAAAAAAGAAGAAAACTGAAAAAAAGAAAACTGCTCTCTAATTTTCTAAATTTACTGATGCCATTGTATTCGCACCGTGATTTTGTGTATTATATGTATTTTCCACATTTCAAAATTGTGACATAACCTTAAAGCTGCTTTATTTCCTTCTGCTTATTGGAGTGTAATAGAAAGTGTGAGCAAGTGACAATTTGGGTGTGATTTCATTGTCTAGTGTGTGAAGAATGTTGCATGAGCAGTGTTTTTGTATTTGAAATGGCCTTTTCTTGCCATTCACAGGCAGGTCCTGTGGATCCGTTTTTCTAAGGGTCTAAAATTAGACCGTTTTAAACCGCGTGTTGATTATGTATTGTGTGGATGGTTTCCTCTTATGATTGTATCCAATATTAATTTTGCAAAACAGATTGCCAGGGTTGTACCTGAATAGTGATCTTGTGGTCTGACGTGATAGATCGTTTTAGTAAGCTCGTGTCGTCGGCACACGCGTTTCCCCCCACCAAGGATCAGCAGCGAGACCGTGACAACAGAGCTGGTTTGTGGCAGCAGCCGGGAAGGGGCTGGTCCAGGCAGGTGGTCGTGGCTCAGCTCCAGCAGCAGTGCAGGGCGCCGCCAGGGTGTCTGACGCTGCGCTCCCACAGTGCCTCCGGATCCCAAGGGCCGTGCTGGGACATCTGCGGAACCCGGAGGTATGTGGCTTTTCCAGACATCGCATCCCCACGTGTAACTGGCTGCGTATCCATTAAGGACCCCCTAGTGTTTTAGGCACTGACATCTGAAAATGGTGGCGTTGGTGACAGGTCGTTCTGTCCTGTTGTCTAGAGGTTAAAATGTTGCTGTGATGGAGCACAATAGGCCTTCATTTCTGTCAAATTATAGGCATACTTTGAAATATCAGTTCTTAACTACGTTAAAATATGCATTTTTCTTGTATGTATAAGTGAGAATTATTCAAAGTGATATCAGAATACTAAAGATAATTAAGCCATACATATTTGCATATATATTATATATAACTAAATAAGTAAACACAGACAAAAATCCTTAATTCAGATTAGTGTAACAGTCCTATTTAAAGTGATTGACCTAATAACATTTGAGGAAAACACTCCTTGATGTGTTTTTGCTTTATTTTATTTTTAAATCTGGAGCTTCATTATTTTTTCCGTATATTATTCCACATATTATTCCTTAATGTTTTAGCATATCCTATCCTATCCATTGTTTAGATATCTAAGCAACAACATATGAATTCATCAGCCTGAACTAAACAAAAATGATTGTGTATTTGTTTACATTTGTATGAAAGGAATGTTCTGAGGTATGCAGTGCTCGTGTTGTGACAGTTCATGTAAGATTCAGTATTACTGCTTTTTTATATAGTAATGCCATTTTTTGTTATTTACATCTATCTGACATTCTTTCATGTGGTAGGTTCTTTCTCAGGAACTCAATTTAACTGTTATTTATTGATATATCATTGCCTTTGAAAGCTTCTACTGGCACAATTTATTAAAAATCTGGATCAAAATCTAAAACGTGTTACGTGTTCTTGAAACAGATAACTTCTGCTGCCTCTTTTAAGGCAGAAGTTTTAATGGGTTTGTTTTTGTAATGTTAACGATGGTTTTGAGCTACAAACATGAGAGCCAAATCTCATCTCTCGTTCAGCATTTGATGTGGAACCTCCGAGTACCTTCAGACAATTTCTTCTGTCCTCATGGCCCTTAAGAATAAGGAGCAGGATTCCAGAAAAGCCCACTGTGGTGTGGCCAGGTCAACAGGTGGCATAAAATTCAACACAGTCACTTTCTGCGTAGTGGTGGCTGTGCCAGGGCAGCCACAACCCTTGCTTGCTTCCTCTGGCTGTTGCCTCTGATTTATTTCTAAAATGGAAATAATTCACCTGCAAATAGAGAATCTTTGCAACTAAGCGAAAAACAAGAGAAACTAGCCCAGAAGGAAATGGGTGCTTCCACAATGCACGTATCAGTTGTTTAGAATCTGCGCTGCAGGGAACAAAAGCCAACTTCCATTTCACCTACAGAAGAAGTGATTTGAAAAAACAAATCTTTTGAGTTTATTAGGCACTGTCTCTAGAAGGGTCGCGTCCTTTGCAGACATTTCGGATGCAAACAGAAATTTGGGAGTAAATTTTAGGAAATTTGGACAAGTAAACAGTATGCCAGATACTGAGATTGGTGCCAAGCATTCTTGGTTCTGCTGAACTTCCTGCAAAAACATCAGGTATCTTCTTTCCAGAGGTTATATAAATTCAGTGTTTGTATTAAAAAACCCTCTTCCTCAAAAAAAACCCAAAACAAAAACAAACAAAAAAGCCCAGATGTATTTCTCCTTGACTGCAAGCAAGAAGTTTATTAATTCTGAAGTACTGTTGTTGGTTAAGGTCACAGGTGACATTTGAGACATAATCCTGACTTTACTAAGAATGAACCTGTTACTGATCTCGGACAGACAGGAATTTCATTAGGGTTTCATCCCGGGTTTCAGCAAAGACATGTATGCACAGTAACACTACTTATTGTGTGTACAAAAGTGTAAATAATTGCCTCAAAAATTATAAGAAGTTGCTTCTTCCAGAATGGAAACTTTAAAAAGCAGGGGTGCCAGGGACACAGGAACAGAAAGGGGCCTCTGAAAGCCTTTAATACCTGTACTCCTCAGTGTAGCCAGATTTGCCGAGCAGCAGCCACAATTCTTGGTAAGCAAATTATTCCTAATTGGATGCAAAGGAACTGGCAGTGGAAGTTATAACCGAGTGCCTAGTGTGAACAACATGAAAGCTAAATGAGGGAGAGAAGCATTTGACTTTTAAATGGAAGTGGAAGAATGAGGTTAACTATGCAGGAAACAGGCGATAGCCTGGAACTGGATGGAAAATTGGTCTCACGAGCATAAGAAAATTCTTTTCCCTGTAATTTTTGAGGTATGAAATAACTGCCTTAAAAGCTTTTCCTAGAGAAACTGTAATGAGAAGCAGAATTTAGAACATATAATTTGGTCCTATCCCAAAATGTGGAAACACTGGCAGAAAATGGCAACTGTTGCTAAAATTATTATTGGAATTAAAAATATTAAATCTTTCCCACAGGAAATAATTTTAGGAATAGATAATGTAGAAATAGCTACCATTAAAACACACAGCAAAAAAAAAAAAAAAGTGTAAAAATGTTTTTCCTGGCAGAGAAATCTGCTGCAGCAAGAACATGGAAGTTGTGCCTTCCTCGGGTTTCTGTTCTGAGCAGCGAATGAGCAGTGAGCAGCATTTGACAAAAACTGAGTCCTGGGCTCCATCTCACCAAAACAAACGGAGATCTGATCCGTAAAACTGGGGTCACCTGCAAATGCAACAGTAGCTCCAGGCCCTACAGAAGAAACTGGAGCCTGGTGACACGGGCAACAGAAATTTGAACAGACTTACGGACGCGCTGACTTGCAGCTCTCGTGGTTTGGAAGGTGCCTTTACTTCAGTTCTGTGAGATGAAAAATACCTGTGCCAGCATCTATTAATTTTTAGATATGTGAAGAAAATGTGTCTTCATGAAGCAAGCCTTGTGTGAGTGTAGGTGTTTGTTAAACTTCAGTGGGGCTCAGTAAATTTGAGTTAAGGCACACCTTATCTCCTATTCTTGGTCCTGGGATCCCCATGACCCAGGAGAGCCCCAGGTACTTGGTCCCCTTGACTGCTGTGTAAGAAAAGAGGGAACTGAATGTAGGAGGGGTACACGTGGGCAAGGGGAAATAGTTGATCCTGTTAGATCATGAGTGGCAGCCAGGAAAAAAGAGTTTAGAGATGGTCAAGCCTTGCTGCAGCATGCAGTGGTTGCCCCTTGGGGGTGCACGTGCTGGGGAGAGCGCTCATGTCGGGCACGTCTTGTTTGTCTGGCACTTGTTGGGAGCGCACAACACCCTTCTCAGCAGGGAGCCGGCACATGTGCAGTGAGCCAGACCCACAGCTTTGGGTCATGCTGTACAGGGAACAAAGAGGCTGCGTTGCCACCCGGCTCCCACACCGCCTCCATCCCCAGGCTGCTCTGAAGGGAACGGAGCAATAGCTCACCACAACACTGCTGGTTTGGCCAGACAAGTGCCACAAAGGAGCTCACCATGTGCCATGAAGTGCTTGCCACAGATGGAAAGTTTCTCCCCTAAACTCCTAGCTGTGCTTCTTCTGAAGGCCACATCAGCTGTCCCATAAATATGCTTGTCATAATTAGTAGCGCTTTTTTTTCTCCTACTTTTATGCTGTTGGGAAGCTAGAGATGAGATTTTTTTCCTTCCTTTCTTCAGAGCAATAGTTGGCTGCACAACTCTGCTCCTTTCCAAAAGGGGCACTGATAGCTTTCTATGGCCAAATGGGAAACTGAGCTCGAAAGGAGACGGATCTGCACGTCACTTGCCAGTAACGTGGCAAGCCTGATCTTTAGTAATGCAAAGTCTGAAAATGAAATCACCACTCCTGAGGGCGGCCTCTCTTCAGCCTCTCACTGCGGTGGCCTCATGGTCTGATGAGTTACTGTGTCTTCTTGACAACTGCTTTCCATAGCATTGGGCGTTCTTGGCCTTAATAGCAGCAGTAAGCTCAGCTCAGTCACTGCCTGTGGCTTTCGTTGGTCTGATGCCAATTTCAGAGTAGTAAATTTCACTAAAAAAAGACCTGATCATGCTGAATAATCAAGCCATCAGACAGGAAAGAAGGGAACATACATTTATGTTCTAGGTGTCTAACTTTGCTACAGGGATCTTGGCACAGGGGCAAAAATGTTCATTGGCACATGAACATTATGAAAGGCTCAGGTGTCCAATATTTTACAGGTATGTTCCTCAGCTACTTACATGTTTGGGTTTACCTCAACACTGAAGGACTTGTAAGAGGTTTTTTGGTTTGGTTTTTAGGCATGAAATCCAACAGATAAGAAAGGTCACAATTCAGAACTGATTTACAAGATAACAGCTTCAAAAGCACCTGTGCAGAGCTTTTTTTATTTTGATGTTATGATGAAATTCCAAGAAAATTAGGGGTTTTTTAAAGAAGGAGTTCACTTTCGTGGAAACCGGGAAGACTGCAGATACCCAAGCAGAACAGGGAGTGACAGGAACAGCAGTGGGTATCAAGGCTGGTTTTACAGCTGGATCTGCTTTGGATGGGACTGGGGTGAATAAACAATAGGACCATAGAAACGTCAGTTGGCAGGGACCTCTGGAGATCTGCAGGCCGACCTCCCACTCGCTGTGGGCTCTCAGCCAGCACTGGGTCTGGTCAGCCAGCACTCTGTCCAGGAAAAGCCTCCGGGGATGACACATCCTCCCCAAGCACGAGGGCCTGAGGCAGACCGGAACAGGAGATGGCTGTCACCAGCCAGATCTGCTGCTCTCCAAGCCCTCCGGAGCCTGGCAGTGGGGATTCCGTGGTGGTGGTTCTTGGCATCGGAAGCCTCATACCACCATCGAGCATTGTACCGTAGCTGCAGGGACGCATGGACAGACAGTGCCCAGCCAAAAGATCTTGAAAGAAAGTGAGGCTAAAGGGCTGTATGAAGGATTCTGAAGCTGTTAAGGTGTTGGGGCACAGAACAACCTCGGCTCTTCCCCAGCCTCTGCCTGCCACTGAACGGAGCCGTGCACGGCCAGAACAAAAGTCTCACCTAAAGGAGCCCTTTTCAGAAAATGTCCGCCCACAGAGCCGTAGGTAAAAGAGGTGACTGCCAGTAGGGCCAGATGCCTTGTCACAGATGGAAGTGCCAGATAACAGTGGCAGGGCACTGTTAGGGATGACGATGGTCTGCTGCGAGCCTTGTGGGACACCCATTGGCACGTCACTGGCGAGTGCAATGATGCCTTTTCAATATCCACCTTGTCTTCACTGTGCAGTAGGGCTGTAACACTGACACATGTAACTGCTCTGCCCCCCAAATGCTTAATTCTGGAGGAATTATTTAAATAAAAGTACCTCCTAGAAGAAAGTTGTCTTTCCGTTCCCAGGGATCGGGTGGGGACAGGTCATTTCCCTCAGGGAGCCCTATTTGTGTTGCTGAAGACCAAGTCACTGCACAGAAAGAGGCAAATGCAAATCCACAGTGGCTTTTTTTTCCCCAAAGAAAAAACTTCTCATAGGAAAATACTGGTTTGACAAAATGGAAGTATTTGGGGAGAACTTACCAGTGCTTTCACAATCATATATCCAAAAAATTACAAAAATATTTTGTTTCCAAAGAAATCTAAGCAAAAAATGTAATAATAAGGCCAAGGGCTTATATTGTATATAACACACTATTTTTAAAATCATAAACATTAAAATAAACTGCTGTTACTATGTCATTTTGAAGTTTCCAGAACAGATTTTGGAAATACAATTTCTTGGAAATTTCCAACTGTGCATTCTAATTTAAGCCTGAAGGATCTTTTTTAACATTCAATTTCCCACATAGCAGGACCTGCCAACTTAAACTAGCTCTAAAAATAACAAAAGAGGTCAAACAAATCCAACTAATATCTGAAAGGAAAATTAACTTAATTGACAATCAATCTTCTTGTCCTCTTTTTACATTTAATCCCTATCCCAGCCACGGCTAGGAGCGGGAATCACATCAGGAGCAGGACAGAAGTTGTGATGCACTGGGCTGGTGCCTGTAACCATCTCTGGTGGTGGCAGTGGGTGTCACATGCTGAGAGACAGACCATGAGACAAGCAAAGGGCTTATTTACCCAGGCCCGTAGCCGAGGGATTGACACCACTGCACACAACAGTTTTCTTTACTTCACTGAAATGCTGTGGTTTGCCGATTTGTAAGTATTCTTTTCTTTTGTGGCGAAGTCAGGGCAACAGTGGTCACTGGAACTGGTGTCCCAGGTGGCTGCACGTTTGCAGCAATGCAGGTTGTTTTGCTCTTGTTCTCAAAATGAACCATAGCCCAGACGTGCTTTGCATCTTTCCCGGTGGGAGGTTGTGTAGATGACAAGACACAGTAATGTGAAAGCTTTTCAGGGTTGACAGTCTTGGGTCATTTAACCTGAGGCCACGAGCAGATCAGCAGGAGCAAGCAAGTTGCAAGGGCATGACTTCTGTGTGGGCTACACCTGTTCTGACACAAGCGGCCCAGGGAGCATCCACTACTCCTGAAGGCAAGTGGTACCCACGGGTCTGTGCCCATACTGGCTGGGACTAGTGTCCCAACCCCCCAGGGAAGTTTTTATGTCCCTACTAGTTGGGACAGCCTAATGCAGGGCAGTGAGTAGCTTGGCAGTGGGGACTGTCACGGCCCAGGAGATTTGTCATCTCACCACTACAGGAGGACACAATATGGGACGTGAAGCCACCCATGGGTGATAGCCAAGCCTGTGTCTCTACTGTCACAGCTCAGCACAGCACATCAGGTGCCTGGCAGATGTCAGGCTGAGCACAGCACGTGATGCCCACAGGAAAAAGTATTCTGGGATGCCTCCATATTTCATTTCCCCCCAAACTGGTGCTGTTTGATGGGGGAGGGCGGTGTTGTTTGACTGAAATCAAATTCCACACAGGTGTGACAATGGAGACCAATCCCTTCCTTCTGTAGCTCCCTGGTCAAAGCCATTTCCATGTTCCCAGCAGCCTTGCACTTGGCCTTGGTAATTAATACAGTCATGACCTTGAAGCCTATCACTCAAAGTCACAGTGAAATGAAGAAATTCAGGCAGGTTGGAGGCAACCTACCAGAGGCAGTCTGCTGAGCGACCGTGATGGCAGTGCCTCTCTGCAGTGCTTTACTCTTGTGTTTGGCCTCTGTTAAATTGAGCCTACTTCGAGATCTCCTGCACAGGGTGAGAAACTTGGTGGCAAGCTGCAAAATTCTAATTGCTCAGTGTGGTGATAGCTTGGAGGGTTTTTTAACAGCTGGTTTGGGAATCAGCTGATTTAATAAGTGGTTTTGCTAAAGCAGAGTAAATTGCTTCCAGCACATTCCTGCTCTGGTTCCTGCTCTACCTCAGCTGTAAGACACCTTCAAGTGACCTTACACTGCCTGGTCTGAGTTCAGCACAGGCGGTTGGACTAGAGACCTGCAGGACTCCTTCCAGCCTGGGGGAATCTGGGACTCTGGGCCGAGGATGGCAAGGAGCTGCTGCAGGCTCCCCTGGCCAGAGGGTGGAAGTCTCAGCAGCAGAAAAAAAAAGGACCAGTAAATAAGATGGAAAGCCGTTTATCTGGAAGCCAAAATCCGCTTTCCTAACAGCTGAGAACCAGCAGGGAAAATGAAGCATGGCTGTAACCAGCAAAAAAAAGAAAACAGTGCTGATCAGTGGGCTTAGGAGTAACTTTGTGGTTCCCTGACAAGGCCAAGTCGTGGTGCAGCACAGACAGGCCAACCCCAGTGACAGCAGCTGGAGCTCAAGGGGCAGGCAGGAAACTGTCCGAAATAGAGTACAGATCTCGGTGTTTGCCTGTGCTTTACTAATACATTGAAATTCACTTTGCAGCTCAATAACTGACTTAAATTACATGATTAACGTCCTCACTCTTACATAAAGTGTCCTCGTCCCTTTATTATTAATTTAAATGTTACTTTGCATTTTCTGAGTGTCAACATGCATAATCAAGCTTGACTTCCTTTTGAGAAATATCAATAAAATAACAGCTTCTACTGTCTGGCTCTGGCACAATTCCCAGTCATTGAGCTACTTGAAACAACGTTTTTCACTGCTAAAAACCAAAATACGCCATAGAAGTTTAACTGCTGCCCTCTTTTGGGTAGAATACTTACTGCTCGTGTCTGTGGAGGTACTCTGCCACCAACAGACACTGAATTATCTCAGCGTTGGGAGCACAGTGGTGGAATGGTTTTTTACACACCATAATATCCCTGAATGCCCCAAATCCCACATGCTGTTTGTACTTTCCTTTACGATTAACAGTGGCTTGCCTATGAAGGATTTATTTAGCCAGGTTTCTTTGCCCCCCTGTTCTTCTTCTGTGGTTCCTGCGGGCACTGAACAACTCCGTGCTGCAGGACACCCTAGATCACCAATTCAGATTGTAGACATGAGTTTTAGTTGCTTACAGAATACCAGGGAGAATAGGGTAGGTTTATCCAGTCTCTGTAGCCTGATTTTCAGATGGTTTTCTCTTGTGCTGGGAAGCCCAGAGTTAATATGTACTTATATTAACATGAACATATTGTGCTCCTATTAAGATTCTTTTCCCTAGTGTCTGTATTTATTTTTAAAGCGAGTAACAGCAGTTAAGTGGTCACAAGGGGGATACCGGAATCTGTCAGAACATATACTGGTAAATGTTCCAAGACAAAAGCAGTAGAAAAAAGTAGAAATGTAGAGGCAGAAAAGGATGTTTGAAGCCCAGGGAAAAGACATGAAAGAACACCTGTGCCTTTGCAAATCACCTTCTAGTTTATTTTTAAATCCTGTGATATGAGTCAAGGGTGAAACATTTCCCTTTGTGTCCCTGCACAGGCAGCTATAGCTGACCAGTGAGAGGTAAAAAGAGGTGACCAGTACGGAATCAGTGGAGATTTTTTGGGAAAACACCTGTGCATGGGTGGCACGCTTCCCTTCCTCGTCACACTTGCTTTCAGTAGACAAAAAGTGAAATAAGGGAGGTGCAGGTTCAGAAAATGTGATGTTCTGTGATCCTGCTGCCTTTGTCTTTGGCTTCACTTTTAGCACTGAGACTAAGCAGAGGAGATGCAAAGGCTTGTTCCTAGGATTATTGTCCCTTCCCAGTCATGGCTTTCCCTAACAGACTCTTGAGCAGGGTGTTGAAAGATGGATGTCTCATGTGTTGAATCTATGAAAGAAGTTGAAATACAGTTCCTAAAAGGTGCTTACACGTATCTGATTTCTTAGTTGCCTCTCCCTCATTTAAACAGCTCTGGCAACTCTCCACTTGCTGAACAACCGCCACAAACTGCCTCCCTCCCCCAGTCCAAATGCCATGGGGTACCTGAATTCACGGGACAAAGATACTCAAACACCAAACCTTCCCCACTCCTTACAAGCTGAGGGTCCTTCTTCAAGCTGATGCCAGATTGGCTCAAAACAAGATTCTCAGCATAGACAATGGAGTGCTTGACCAGGAGAGTCCATTTTGTTAGACACATTCTGGGTATCTCCAAGGAAAATGGTGGCTAATTGTAGTTTGCTCACTGGAGTACTGGAGTAGGGTGTAGGATGAATTTTCTGCTTCAGAGCAAAATTTTTCAATGTCTTTGTTTCATTTCTGAAGGCAGATGCTACTCTATAACCTATATAAATTTATATGGGTTTTCTGCAAGAGATTCTTTTTGGTAAGTGCAAGTATTCATCTTCTAAAGGAATGTCTTATTAACTGGAGATAGAGATCGTCCTTCGCTAGCTTGATATCGCTATTTATGTAAAATAAAATGTCTTTAATAAGTGAAATCAAATGAGCTTCCACAGTATGAGAGCCAGTGGTCTGATGAGATGGACTGTCACAAGAGGGGTAAGAGAAACTTCTGGCTTCAGGAGAGCAGAAGTCCAACATGATCCCCTCCCACATCCAGCCATGAGGCCACTGACTATGCTCAAGCGAAAGCAGCTTCCTATTTGTTCACAGGTGTGAAAGCTGGGCTTTGGGTGACAGAAGTATTGGGGTTTTTCTCTAGACCAGACTTGGCTCTCTCAAGCGGTTCCTTCAACAAGGGCTGTACTTATTATAAGATTCTGATAAGATACCCTGCTCACCCTAAGAATTACTTATGGGACCTGGCTGTGTAATTTAAGGGTATATAAAATAGGTGACACCGTAAGTTCAGGCACTGATATCCCTTTTGTTGCTCTACTCTCGGTGATCGTTAAGCCTGAGGTCTGGATGTCCTCAGCAACTGCTGATGCTAATGAGAGCTGAGAGCACCCCATGAATTTAATAGATTAAGTGCTAACCTTAATAACTGCTGATCTCAGTGTTCCCGCTCTAGCAGCCAAGGAGAGGAAAAATGCTCTGGAAATTTAATTTAATCTCTCAGCAGGAGTACCCTATGTGAGGCTCATCCCTGCTGCTGAAGTGTCTCCTCACAGAACCCCTCAGCCACTGCCTTTGAGGGACCTGCTGATACAGTGTTAAAATCTCATTCTAAACCTGATTGCTTTAGGTGTTGTCCAGTTTTCACATAACTACAACCGTGTAAAAAATTCATGTTCATGATGTCTATCCCTCATGAACTGGACAGCAAGACAGACTTGATGTTTAGTCACTGTGGAGCCCAAGGGCTTAATACTTCAGAAAAGCATTTGTTTCTCATACAGTCATTTAAAAATGGTCCACCAGGAGACGCCATTAGGTTCAAAAGAATAATCCGAGCCACCCCAAAACTTTATGTGTTACTGATAATATTTTAGGAACCCAAAAATGAATATGACAGTTTCCAGTAAGCACCTACTGGGCAAGGGCTTGCCAACACAGCCAAGTGACAATCTGGCCCCAGGCACAGGCTAAGCTGGCCTCTAAAGACAAGTGGATTTTATCTTTTGGAGGCAGATTTTAAAAAGTTCTCACAGTTTAAATTGAATTGTCTGATAGTTTTAAAAATGGTGTCTAAGAATACTTTTTTAAATAAATCCCATATTTATGACAACTCCATAGAAATGCTAAAACAAGACTACAACAACTGTGCTAAACACAGGCTACCACAGTCAGGTTGTCAGACTCATGCCAGTGCAGAGCATGGCAGGCTGTTTTACAGCCAGTCAAGGAAGTGAAAATGCTGGTGCCAGACCTGAATAACTTTGGAAGCTGTGATGGAGATGCTCCACTGCTGCATATTTTGGCCAATGTGCAAGGGCATGTGCAGCTTGGTGTCCCTTGAAGCAAAGCCAAGATAACTGTCACATCAAAAAGTGCTCAAAACAAAATTACACCATGTTGTAACCAGGAGTAAACTGACTGGCCTGAAATTTTCCAAATATTAAATCCAGTAAGATGAGCTTTTTCTTTATTTTCTTGATTTATACTAACAAAGCCTTAAATTTGAACTACATTATGTCTTACTCACATATTGTTCTCACTGTAGGCTTAATTAATATTGATGTCTAACAAGTGACACTTAACTATCTGACTTTTAATACTCAGTTTTCAGAAAAGCCCCTATTCACAGAGTTGACTGTAAGGTAATGCTCTGCTTCAAATAACTAGTGATAGCAGAATATTTGAAGAATAGTTCCAATACAAAGGGCGGGGGGGGAAGGAAAAAAAAAAGGAAAAAAACCACACAGAAAGGTCATGGTATCATGCCAGAGAAACTGGATGAATCACTGTGTTACTCTGGGGACTACTATTGCTTGATGGGTCAGCCTTACCCTGCTTTTTCCCACTCTGAGTCCCAGTTTAGGGGTGATTGTCCCCAGCCAACTCCCTTTCCATCTATGGTCATGTAACAGGACAGATTGATAATGGGGAGCAGGTCAACTCTATCAAGCGAGGAGGAGTGTGCACAGGACCATTGCTCAGCTCAGACAGAGGAGACAAATTTTCTTTTGCCTTTAGTTGTGCTAGACCAGCTGTTCTGCCTCTCTCCACCATTGCAAATATATAGCACCCCCGAAGCAGGTGCAGCAATGCCTTACTTGGAAAGAAAACATGAGGAAAGGAAGGATGGGATTCAAACATGGGCAGCTGGTGTTGTCTTAAGCAGCCTGAGGTAGTCCATGGACAAGTTTACTAGCAGTGTCTAGATACAGTCCTGACTTAAACAGGTCACAGAGGCTGAACTGTGCTGTGGTTTCTAGAAGAGATTCCTCCAGCTGAGGATGCTGCTTCATGAATAGAGAGAAGGTGCATCCTAGGGTGGGATCCCATCCTGCCCCTGGGATCCCACCTGTCTCCAAACAGTGTCATGGTGTTTCATGAGAAGTTGCCTCCAGCAATGACACCTGTTGAAAGGATCTCTCTGGTGCTCCTCATGCTCCATCCTTCCTCTCCCTGCTTGCTGTTGCCATTTACACCCTCACATGGTGTAGCTGCCATCTCTCCGAACACTCTCTGGCCAGTCCACTGTTTCATGAGGACTATTTTCACCAAAATATTCAGACTAGAGAAACTAGATGCAATCCCTCTAAATAAAACAGGATGCGGTTGCCAGAGCGGCTAGAAAGAAATGAAATTGCCTGTTCTCAAACAAAAGTTAACGCAGTTGCCATCATTATTTCATGATTTCAACAACACTGAGAAAAGATGACTGATACAAATAGCTATGTTGGAGTTGGTACATCAGCCTCCAGTGCATTTCCTGACAATTTGGTAATAACCACTTCCTGGCTAATAAACACAGTCTCAGAGTTTATTTGCCTTAATCACCTTGGCCTTCCGCTTCAGAGTTCATCCAGCCAAAAACAATGCTCTTGCATTTCTTCTTTTTCTTGTTTGTTTTTTTCTCAGACACATCCTGATGTCATAACTACAGCTAGCAAAGGAACAGGACAGAGGACATTGCACTGCTGGATCTCGGCAAAGAGACAGTGGCAATGCTAGTGGCATTGCCTGAACTGTTGAAATGTTCCTCTGTTGGATCCTACAGACCTGCTACTGTCTATCGTGTTGTGTTTCTTCCCAATTTTCAACATATGAGCATCAATACACATTTTACTTTGATTACTCTGAAGGGGTTATTTCTAAATGCAGTTGCTGACAGTAAGTTATACCTGTGGTAGCAAATAAAGCAAGTTCTGTACCAACAGCTTTGAAAAATTGAGGGACTGAAAACAGCAGCCATAGAACAAAGCAAACAGTGTTAACCTGACTCCTGTCACACTTATTGTCCCAAGATCCCAATAGAAACTTGATTCAGCATTTTGTACAATGTGCAAGTCCTTTGACTGCCCAGTAGAAACAGACCAAATCTAACTCAGTGTTACACCTTCTTGTTAAACATGTTGTATTTCTCCCTCCTTTATCCATACCAAAAGTCCTGTTGGGGTGATACCATTTTCTGTAAGACAAGGTAAAGGACAATTTTAGTTGGCATTTCTGTGCAGAAAATGGCATTTCCAAGCCTTAGAAATGTTGTTTCACTGCATTTTACTATGACACCCTGCAAACTTGACCCCTCTGACCCACTGAGCAATTGGAGTCTGAGGAAAACCATCCTCTTGAGTAAATAATCAATAATACTCTCTTTGATGCTAACAGAACTGTTTATCTCAGTTGTTCTAGTCATTTAGGCAAGACTGTTTACTCTGATGCTCACTTTCAAATGCAACATCACGTAGAATTATTGAAAAATGTGCTGGCAGATACCACAGCTAAGAATAACATGAAGCAGGTGATTTGCACAGGGAAAACTTCTGCTTATGGAGATGAGCAATACAACAAATGATCTTGCTTTCTTAAGTTAAAATAAGGAATATTTTCCTTATGGCAAATTATCAATAAGTTATCAATTTGGTTTTTAAATTTAAAGTTTTAAAATAAACTGTCAGAGCATTTACAAATTATGTGTACAAACTGATTATAAATTAGGATTGCTGCCTTCATTTTGCCAAAGCAGGACCCTTGCCTGTTATTTTTGAGTGTATAGGATAATTGATCTCAATATTTAAAAATTACATTGGTTGATTGTTCACTAAGGTTCGGCTGTTTTTTTAAATGTAAGCTGGCTTTAAAAGCGTATTTTTTTCATCCAGTACATTAATATAGTAAATTTATAGCGAAGCATGCTACTAAAGGTAATGCCCCCCAAATCCCCAAGCCAAACAAAACTCAAGCCCTGAGAAGTAAGAGTGATTCTGTCAATCCCATGGAATTTGGGAAGAAAATTTTTAAAATGTGTAACATACAAATTGTGTCTCCATTGTAAGATTGTTATTGTTCATTCCTCAATAGGTATTTTTCTGGGAGGCAAATTAGGCTACTAATTAGGCTGCTGGGCCTAAAAAACTGTGATGTGGCAAGCAGCAACTGTACTGTCTGAATACATACTCGGTGCTCGTTCTTTCCATACTGCACTGACTTTGCAGCTCCATGTCACCGTCTTCCCAGGACAGGGGTTTGTGGGACCATGGGACCTTCCATACTGGGGAGTGGAAATTCTTGCTGAAAAACAATCCAGGAGGTATGTTAGATTATTTTTTTTTTGGTTAGGAAAGCCGCTCAGCATGGGTCAGTGGGCAGCCTCACAAATGCTTGTGCCAGAACAGTGCTGGAAGCAGCAGAGAGGAAGCAACAGCTCCAAATGTTGCCTGTTGAATTTGTGTAGGTGAGGATTGCACATCTAAGGATGAGCTGCTGCTCACTGCCCCTGCCCTGTCCCTTTTGGCTGTGCTGGTGTAACAGGTCAGCAAACTGAGAGCAGAGAGCTTAGGCCAAAACGTAACACAGTGAAACAGTGCCTGCTAATTTTAGCTGAATTGATTTTCTGAACCACTTCAGTGCATGGTGACAGGGACAGTCATGCTGGCACAGTGAAGGAGCACAAGGAAGTGAGGGGGCTGGAATGAGAGTGTCAGGATGGGCAGGGTTGGGACTGCCAGAATTTTTCCTCTTGCTGAAAAACGTCAGTGTAAGAGTACTGAGACTAGCTCTGTCACTGCAGGGAAATCCATTAGTACAGGCTGGCCTGCCACAAGTCATCAGCCTCCACGTTACTGTTTTTCTTTTGCAACAGATCACACATTGATTTCAGGTCATCGGCTTTCACCCCTAATCCTGCCCTGTGCACAGACTTCCGTGGGATTTATACCTGGAATATGCCCTGAGGTGCAAAACTTGATGTTTTCCACCAATGAGACCAGGAGCTCACCAAGAAAAGAGATTGTTTCACAAATTCAACATTGTGGTTTTCTTTGTTCATAAAAATGTTTGCAAACAACTGCAATTTAAACAGGCCTAGTTTGGGAAGCTGTGTTAGCAGCAAGTTTCATCTGTTGCCTACAATTATTCCTTTGAGAAGTTAATACTCAAGGCTGCTTATCTCAGAGATATAACGCCTTATATCATAATGTAATATTTCAATTTCTGAAAGGCAACCAAATTATTATGTATTTGCTTTTCTGGTCGATGCAAATGTAATCACAAAATAAAACTACTGTGTGATTAAATAAACCGAAGTCTTTATCTGAAGAAACAAATTAATACAACTTACTTCATCTGAATTTATCTGAATAATACTGTGAATGTAACTTCACTGACAACATGGTACATGGACAACTGATAACAAAACCATTGTTGAGATCCTTTTTAATATGCATTCCTTTCATATTCTGCTAACTGGGAAAGAATGACAAGAGAAAGCTGTGATGGCCTCAAGGAGGTAAAGCACATTATGACGGTGCGTTGGCTTATCAAATCTTCATATCCATACTGCTCAAAGTACTCATCTTCAACCCCAGCCATTACGAGAATCCATCTCCTAAATCAGCTGTAAGGGTTAAGGGGCTGGCCATGATTATGCTTGCTTTGTAAAATAATTCTATGGTGAAAATCATAGACCAGTAAACCTTTTATATGTATCTGACAAATTTGTTGAAATGATACTTAAAGAGAAAAGGCAAAAATGCCCAGAAAATCATGCAATGTTATGCTAATGTTCAATTAACATGCTTTCTGTATAAGACAATCATGTTTCAGCAACATCACAGCTTTACTTAAAAATCGTGATAAAATGATGGAAAAAAGGAGAGGTAATTTACATTTATTTAGGCTTTCAGAAGACTGTTTAAGAAATTAAGTGGCCCAGAAATGAAAATTCAAATAGTATAATAAAAAAAAACTGGTTAAAAATACAGAAACCTAAAAAGATTTGTGCTGCCACTCATAAAAATTGATTCTAGTACTAAGAAAATCTGTGCTGAAGTTCCTGAGGGGCTGCTGCTGAAAAACAGAGATGGTATTTCTGCCACACAGACTGCATTGAAGGGGCATGTTGAGGGGTGGAAGGCCTATTAATAGATCCAATTTTAATGCTTTTATAAATGGCTTGAGAACAAGAAGTAGAACACACTAATGAAATCTACAAATAGTATTCAGGCATATTCAGTAAAAGATTATTAACAGTACCGTAAAAGGAAAAACTAAATTACTTTGATACTAACAGCTTATGCATGACTGCACATGACTCTGCAGTGTGAGGGGCTTAAACTTGGAACTCTAAGGCACTTCTGATTTATCATTTTCCCGTCGTAGATGATAGACAACACTTTTTTTTTTTTTTTCCCAGGTTGACTTCATTAGGCTGTCACAGTTCTGGTCATACCAACTATCGTCATGAACAAGACTAATCTCTGATAAGGCTACCAAAAGGTCTGGGCTGTATGGTACAACTGGAGCTGATGTCTCAGCACACCAGGAAAATAAATACTAATTTTTTCAATAAAACGGTCAAATCCACGTGAGGCCAACAAGAAGAGGTCTTTTCTAACAGTGCAGTGCTGTGGTATGTTGGATAGAGGACGAACCAACTTGCGAGTATTCCATGGTATGTCTGTAGTCAGGAGGAAAATTTTGGGGCAGAAGTTCTCAGCTTGTGTCAGAGCTGCTAAAGAGAAAACCTCCAAAGTAGTACAACAGTGTTCCCAAATAGTACAAGTAAAACAGATGTGTCTGTGTGTTGTTAAAGCTACATAGGCTTCCTTGGCACCTTCATCTGTGAGCTACCACAAATATTTATTTCTACCTGTCAGCTTCTCCAGACCCCACTCTTTTGTGCCTATATAACACACGGGGGAGTCACACATCCAGATTAGGCCCACAAATCCCCTAGTATTAAGATAGTTTGTCTTACCTAAGGGTCTTGCTGAGGACTTCCACTTAGGTCCTTGCTTTTTATGCAGAATCAGTGACAACTTGAGTGTGACCTGTAAGCTACTGAGAGGAATGAAAAGTCATTTCTTAAGCAAATGGCCTTGGGAATAAACTATTAGGAGTAGGAAGCCCTTTGCAGGCATCTTTAGAGCAAGGTCAGAGCAGAACAACTTCAGAGAGACTAAAGCATCAGTACTCTAGCCTGTGCTAATAAAAACTGACTCAATCTCGAGTGAATGACACTTATATAAAACAAGTAAGTGTCTACAGACAGTGGCCTAAAATACACTGGCACTGCACTGATCCATTTTGGGTTGGCAAGTTTGCCTTGACAACAGTCTTGAGATGAAAGAGGCGGTAAGCTGGCAGTCTGAGTTGGCATTTGTGTGCTTGAACACAGATATCTGCTGCACGAAGATCTTTAAGTGCTATAGACAAGATGAAACAGGCTAGCTTGAGCTATCATCCTACCATCTAGCGTACCAGTAAAGTGTTCCTGAATACCCTAGAAGACCTTTGCAGAGGCAATGCAGAGGTTGTGTGGAAGAAAGCAGGCATGTTTTCCAAACAGTTTAAGTTATTGCTGATAAACTTCCAAGCATGAATCACAAGCAACATGTTCTGGTCAACCAGCCCTAAATCCTAGAGATGACTTTGAAGGTCAAAATAGTTAAACTTAGTGACTGTTACATTCAACTCCCCCTTTTCTGGCACACTGCAGTGCTAACCAACACGGTAGTTGCTAGACAAGCAATCAGGAAGAAACAGAACGTAAGCAGATACAAAAACAAACACAGCAGATTTCCTGTACAACAACTAATGCACTCACTTGTTTTAAACAATGCTTAAGCTCCTACTGTTATACCTTCAAGGAGCACGTGTCACAATATGCCAAAAGTCTAGATCTGGCTACTCAACTAGTATTTTTTTCCTCTACTGACATTTTGCCTCCTGGTGTCAATCTACCCTAATGTAAGGCATTGCTTGTGAAAATCCAGTTTAAGTGAGAGGTGCGTGCCTCAATTCTTAGGTGGAATATTAGTTTAATAAGCACTGAGTGTGACTCAGAGCCCTGCGTGTCTGACATCCTCCTGAATTCCCCTCCTGCAGGTTGCTGTTGTGGCAACTCGACCGCTGTTCTGGGTGTGCCGTGGCTGCTCCCAGACACTGTCACTGCTCACTGCTCTGACAGTGTCACAATTTCTGCACACACACAGCTACACAGCATACCAATTCTCTATAACCTCATGCTTATCCCCTGTACCTCAGTCTGTGGAACACTGGTTAACACAGTTTGTACCTTCCTCCCAGTAAGACCCAACCTTACAAAGCAGAGGTTATTCACTTAAACACCTAATATTTTACCTCTTCCCAGCTAAACTCACTTATGACACATTGTATTCCCAGTCAAATTCCATTCTTAACAAAACTGAGAACTTGAAATTAATTATGTGAATGACTAATCCAGCTTCGCAACACTGTGTACTGTTGCTTTGTAAGAAATAAAATGAAGAGCAAACATTTACTTCCGAGTGTGAACAATCCAAAAGGACTCTTCTTCAGATGCCAAATAAGTACTTCCATGAAGCTCTCATTGTCTTTACTTGCAGTTTTAGTACTTCAGTTCTGCTGCAAATAGACCCCAGAAATCAAGTCAAGACCCATAAAATTAGACACAGCAAAAATATGACCCGTGGTTTAAACCCCTCACCAGAGCAATATAAGAATGGGCAAGCAAAGACAGGTACTCTCCCAGAATTCTCAGGTATGGAAAGAAATGCTTTCCAATCAAAATTTCGCTCTTTCTCAAACTTCAAATCCACTAAAAAAAAAAAAAAGAAGTTGATTTCTGTAAACACCTCAGCCTTTCAACTTGATTTTTCACTAGTTATATTCTCAGAAGCAAATGCCATTTTAGCACAAGCATACATATTCTTTAAGTTTGCAATAGTTACCTTGCAGAGAAACTCATATTCCCAAAATTTTTAATTTTGCCCAACTTGAAAGGCAATGGAGAACTGGGTTCATAACAGGAAGTACTGACCAACAGCGCAGGCCAGTGCTACCAGATTTGCTTACAATAATTTTGGCAGAAGCCGTTCCTCAGGAGGAGAACAGTGACTTAATGTGCCCAGGTAACTTGACTGAGGCCATTTGTATGGAAATCTAGCCAGGTTGTCTAAAGGAATTAATCAGAATGGTTTGAAGTGTCTGGCGGGAGATCTCCTGTGTCACTGGAGATGAGCATCACAGACTATTACAACTGGAACAGCTAGTACTGGAACCACTACTCTGAACAGATCTCTGCTAAATGCTGATGAAAACCCAGCAATAAATCAGGAAGTATCGCAGGAATTTATTGCAGAATTTATTTGCAATTTCTTTACGGAATTTATTACAGGAATTGCTGCAGAAATCCCATCAGCAAAGGTAGGCATTAGGAAAAAGGTGCCCAGGAAAAGAAGAAAACTGCACATCCTGGCCAGAGAAATGAGGTCTACTGAAAACATAAGCTCAGGCTATGTGGGAAGAGATCTCTTAATCACATTTGTAAAACAATCTTAGGAGCATCAGGAAATCAAACACAGAAAATGAATCAAGATGCATGTCCTGATGAGAAGATGGTTTCTAAAGCTCCCACCTAACCAGTGATGAAAGATTAATCCCTCCCAAGCTTGCCACTTGCGTGCTTGCAATTGTCATTGCACTTTCATACTGGTGAACCACTTCCGTACCAACTTTCCTTACTTCATCTCAGTGACTTCTATTTCCTTACCCTAGACTTTGTCAGATGCTCCTGGCTACAACAGATCTTTCCTAGTTTTATTGTATTCATGCATAGGACTGATTACATATTTAAAACAAAGCCAAAAAAACCTAAGTCACAACTGTTTTACTACCAACTGTGGGTTCATTTTCCTTAACATTTTGTTCTTTAGCCAAAACTAGCAGTAGTTGGCTGTTTTCAGATGTGGGAGAAACCAAGAGGAGGACTGCTAGAACAGGAAGCACAGGCTCCACTACCAACAACACTCTTTTGGCAACAAGTCCAAAAGCTTGGAACTATTTTAAGAGTATTAACACCACAAAAGAGGGAAGTGTGAAGGAAGAATGTGATACATCTTTTTTAGCCAACAGCAGAAATAGCTTCAGCATTCACTCTGACAAGATAAATGAACAATCAGCTTTTCTAAGAGTAGCCAAGAGAACCTTAAGATTATAATACAGCTGACAGAAAATATGACTACTTGAACATGTTCATTTTTACTGAAGATTACTCCACTCAATCCTTTCACTGAAAATGAGGGCAAGATACACCTGATGATGATATGGCAAAACGCACGATTTCATCTGCACATGTCATATCACTTGTAAAAGAGGAGTGGATTTGATGAACATGCTGAAGTGTGCTCAAATGGACAGGCAACTTCAAGGGAGAGGGGAAAGATACAGACTGATCAAAACACTACGCCTATTCAGGGAACTGATGAATGAATCCTGTGGGTCATAGCTTACCTAAAATGGAATAACCACTGCAGCAGTATAGACTGAACAGTCACTGAAAAAGGAATCCAGAGCTCCCGGTGGACTATGTCAAGGACAACATGAGCAGGGCCACTCCAAGAGAGTGGATAAGCTGGGAACCGAAGGTGACCATAGGACAGGCAAGGCAGTGCCCTCACCAACCTGGGTGCAGTTCCATAGGATTCAGGTCAGGCTGAGGTGGTGATAGGTCTGGAGAGTCCAAGACAAGGTGAGATGAGTCATGTCCAGAGTCTAGACAGAAAGTCCAGCCAGGAACAGTAGAAGACAGAGTCAGAGAAAAGGTCCGTGCAGGCGAAAGTGTTGGAGGCAAGGCTATATATTACACAGGTCCATCGAGGAAGGCCAACTGATAAGCCAAGGCAACAAGAGACAGGACTTGGCACAGGCAAACCTATAGTACTGCACATGCTAAAGCCTCAAGTGAGGGTGTCAGGGCAATTAAGGCCCAGCCATGCGCTTTACTTGGTCCTGACAGGTACCAACCTAAGCCTAAGTAAGCAGGGTGCCACAGTGATGAGCAAAGCTACCTTTATAAAGACATTCTAGGTTGTTTTTACAGGCATGAAGCCAGTAGATCAAAAGAATTATTAGTCCACTTTACTCAGAACTTGTTAGATCACGTCTGGAAAACCACATCACACTCTGGGGCCCCCCAGTATGAGAAAAAAGTTGACAAACTGCAGTGAGTGCAGTTGAGGGCAGTCAAGTTGGTGTGGGAGCGGAAGCACATGCCCTGTGAGGAGAGGCTGAGGGAACTGCATCCAGTCAGAAGGCCTGAAGGGAAATCCAAGAGCAAAACTCTCTGCCGAGGCGCACAGCAGTAGGATGAGAGGCACAATCATATGTGGAGGTTCTGATTCAAGGGGGAAAAACATCACTGTGACACCAATCAAGTTGGCACAGGTTGCCCAGGTAAGTTGTGCTCTCCCCATTCATGGAGGTTTTCAAGACCCTGCTGGGCAAAGCCCTAAGCAGCTTGGTCAGAAGATACAAGAAGCAGAAGTAGAGACCTCTCAAGCCCCCCGGCCTGAACAATACTATTCTATTTCTATTGCTCCCATGGCTAATCAAGTGTGCTGCCAAACACACAAGTCCATAGGAGAATGAAGGACCTTTCAGCATGTTAAAGAAGTTGCTGAAGAATCTCATTTTGAATGCAAGTTTACAAGTACAGAAATACTGAAGTAATCCTTTGCAGAACCTAGAATTCCTTAAAATAGTTTTTTTCCCATACTCTTTGGGTGGGGTTTTTACATATTATCTCTTTGTGCACAAACTTCTGAGTCTTTAGCTCCTGTTCCACTGTATATTGCACTGTTAGCCCAATAAACACACTGTAGGATTTAAGTGTGTTGTCACACTTTCCTACCTCTCGTTCCTCCTTTCAGTGCAGCCCTACTGATCTCCCCACATTATTCGACTGTGAAGTTGAATGTTACCCTGAAACGTATGTAATGTTTTGGCATGAATTACATTACCTCTGAGGTAAACCACAAAATCAATCTTTTACATGGTTCTATTGCTGCTTTTAATCTTGTCTAGTAGGGAGCACTGCCATGCCCCCTACAACACTGAAAGCTGTCATTTCTTAAGAGAAAAATACTTGCATTCTTCTTTGGAATGGGAAAGATAGATTTCTTGCTGTCATTCATTTCCTTGATTCTTTCTCCCGCCTTTGGCTATTACATTGTATCACCTGCACGGAAACATTGCCTATTTCCACTCAGATTATGCGAACAGTCTGCAGGCGTTCAACACTCCTATCAGCCTGCTCTGTTAGCTAATAAATTCCCAACTTTGCATAAGTTCAGCACTAAAGCTCAGCTAATGTCTCCTCGAGGCTGGGAGAACTACGGCTGGAAACATCTGGCTCTGTTTAGAGCAGAGTGGTCCAGTGGGAGCTGGGGAACAGCACAGCTGATGCTGCTCAGTGGTCCGCACTGCAAGGGACGTGCTCTGAGGGAGATCTGGCCTGGTCCTATGCACTGAATACTCCTTGGTACCTGCAGATCTTTCATTTTGGCTTCACCTGAAAGTATCAAAGCTCCAGCCCTGCTCCAGTGCGCAAACTGAAGTGGAAACCATCAGATTTGTTCAAAAGGCAAACTCCTCAGCCAAAACGAAATGCCAGTGAAGGCACAATCCGAGAGGTTTTTTTTTGCTCCTACAGGTGTACAACAATGTTCTCTTCAGCATATCTTTCTGAGTTGACACTGTCAGCTACTCCACATCCAATAACACAAATGAAGCTCCATGTGGATTTAAGCGGGAAAAAGTGCATTTTAGATCAGTTTTAAACATTGGCTTGGGGGTTTCTTGTCTGTCGTAAAACGTGTCATTTGTAAAGATGCTGACCACCACTTTTTAAAGCTGTATTTTATACTAAGATTTCCATCCCAATACTAGTCTGCAAGCACTGCTAAGCACAAGGGAGTGCCACCACCCAGCGCCTGCGGCCTCGCTGACGCCTGAGCTCACTGGGAGGCACAAGGAAATGCAGATAAATATCTCAAGGGCGGGTGCCAAGAGGATGGAGTCAGACTCTTTTTGGTGGTGTGCAACAGGACGAGGAGCAATGGCCATAAAGTAAAACACAAGAGGTTCCAGCTCCACATGAGGAAGAACTTCTTTACACGGAGGGTGGCAGACCATTGGAACAGGCTGCCCAGGGAGGGCGTCGAGTCTGGAGACATCCCAAACCCACCTGGACCCGTTCCCGTGTCACCTGCTGTAGGTGACCCTGCCCTGGCAGGGGGGGGTGGACTGGATGATCTCCAGAGGCCCCTTCCAGCCGTAACAACCCGCGGCCCGGGCAGGTGCGGCGACCTCGACCAGACGGGGGGGGAGGCGGCGGCTGCCCCGCCCCGCGGCTCCGCAGGTCCCGCCGCCTGCGCCGGGCCGGGCCCGCCCCGCAGATGGGCCGGCCGGGGTGGGAGGGGAGGGCAGGGCAGGGGAAGGCGGGCGGGAGGGAGCGAGGCAGGGAGGGAGGTGCAGGGCGGTCGCTGTCCCCGCCCGGCGGTCGCGGTGCTGCGGCGGCGCCGCCGCTTCGCTTCCGCGGCGGGGCCGGGCCGGGCCGGGATTGGCCGCGCCGCCGCCTCGCCCCAGAATGCAGCGCATGGCGCGTCATTGAAGAGAGACCATGATGGCGGCGGCGGCCGCGGCGGCGGGGGGCGCCCCCGAGGTGATCGCCCAGCTGGAGAACGCGGCCAAAGTGCTCATGGTGAGGCGGGCGGCGGCACCGCCGCGCCCGGGAGCGGCTCCTCGCCCCGGGAGGGGCGCCCGCGCCGGACCCCTCTCCCCTCCCCGCCTCCGCTCGCTTCGCTCTCGCCCCAGGGGCGCGGGGGTCGGGGCGCAGCCCGGCGGGGAGCGGCGTCCCCGCCGTCCCGTCCCTCTGCCCTGGTGGCCGGGCTCCCTCCCGCCCTGCCCCTCCTCTCCCTTCCCCTGCCGGGCTCCGTGTGCCCGCAGCCTGGCCGGCCCCGCCGCGCACGCCGCTCCATGTGCCGCCCGCTCCCGCCGCCCCGGGCAGGCTCTGCCCGCGCCCTGCGCTGCCCGCCCTGGCTGCGGGGCGCCCCGTCCCCCAGCGCCCGCACCGCCACCGCCCGCCGCGCAGACCCTCGCCGAAGTTGCCAGCGAGCAGTTCCCCTCCCGGCGGCGGCGGGGCCGGGGCGGCGGGAGGTCGCGCCCGTCCCCACCCCGGCTCGGGCAGCGAGGCGCCGGGGGCAGCGTGGAAGCGGCCTCGGGAGCGGCGCGATCCCGTTCCCAGGTTTTCTTTTAAGCCGAGGAGCACCGAGCAGCCACAGGTTCACGGTGCTGCCGTCTTGAAGCAAAGCCGTTCATGGTGCTTCGCACCCTGATCTGCTTATTGTCATTTAACTATTCCTGCTGACCCTGAATGTGCTGTCGTATTTTCATAATGGCGTGGAAAATCAAGTCCATATGGCAGAAGATCAGAAATGCGATCCATCTGGGTACTCGTAGTGACCATTGGTGTTAAAATATCTTGGTTGCGCATCCTTGTAAAAGACTTGTTAGTTTGAATGAAAAGCTGTATGTTGGCTAGTGTAGTGGTCTTCCTTCCAGGTCTTCTAAAAATGTCCTGTTGAAAGCCTTCCCCATAGAATTTATCTTACCAAATAGCTATTCTAACAGAAATGATGTTTGTAAGTTGTTGATATTTAGGGGTTTCAAAAAACCCAAAGAAATAATAGTGAAGTTTGCTTGGTATCAATAATTAATCCATGGCCAGCACCTGAACAATTGCAGATCAATGTCTTGCTGAAACAGCCTGACCGTAAAGCAACAAGTGATCAGCTTTACTTCACGGCGTCCCATCAAAATATGTGTGTTAGTCCTTTTGAAGTCAAAGCCTGAAAAACATTGACTATGTTTCCAAACAGGAAAGTAAAGATGGCAAACATCTTGCAAGAGCTTGGCAACAAGCACTTTCCCTTTTACAAAAATACTTCTAGAAGTGTGTGACCAGTGATGCATTTTAAGCTTTGAGCTGTTTCTGATTTGTGCATGCTTTGCAAAACTTGACTGTATAGATTGTTAGATGTTCTCATAAGGTCTGTGTATCTCTGTTTCAAAAATAACACAGTTGCAGTAATTGCTAGGAGTGTTTGACTGCGTAGGGGAAATGTAATAAGTATTATGAGACAGAACGTGTGTGGAATGAAGCTGATGGTTAGGTAATTTTCAGTATCAAACCAACAGCATGTGGAATGACATCTCCAATGTCTTGCATCTATGCTGGAAGACTAAATGTTACTTGTGTGGGCATTGTTCCCCTAGCATAGCCCTGCTATCATAGAGAGGGAAAAGCAACTTACCGTGGAGTTAAATTAAATAAAAGCATTAATACAGTGAAAAGGTACAGGCCTCTTATGGTAATGTTTATGATTCTGTTGGAGAATAGGTGCTCAACTTGCTGGTAAAATATGTTATGGATCTGCAAGCACATGGATGTTAGGATCTGTGTTGAATTTCCAGCTTTTTCCCTTCGGCTTCTGACTGTATGAAAGCTGACTTGTATAAAAAGCTCTTTAGGTGTTTCTTGTTTCTTTTCCACAGCTGTTCGTGGAAGTTTTGTAGGTAACACTAGACTGACAAGAATTAGTTAGATGGCTTTTACTGAGGAAGCTGCATAAAAGATATTTATGAAAGCTATCCATGAGGGTAAGGACCAGAGTCAGGCAGGGTTGGCTGTGGAAGAGCTGTGAGAACTGTATAGGGTTATTGCTCTGTGATCCTTCTCAGAAATCATCGGGTCTTTGGAGTGTTGGAGGAGAGGAGGTCACCAGGTGCTTTACAGAGGTGGGTGTGAGACCCCGCAGTCTGAGAGGGTTATGTGCACTGCTCCTGTTCTTTCTTGTGCAAAAAACAAAGGTGTAATTGTGTTGCAGGACCGCACCTGGACATGATGATCTGAATTTCGTTTAGCCAGAGGACTGCACTGTTTGGTAAAAGGAGTGAGGGCAGAAAATATCTGTGTGTGGCAGTTGAGAGGCTGTGATCAAGCAAACTGGTGGGATCACTTAGGCAGGTATTTCTGTAAAAATCTGAGGACTTGGGGAAGGGAGGATGGTGAACCTGGTGCTAGTGGTGGAGGGCATGAGTAGAGGTCAACAGCTTGCAGTGGAGTCATACCTGGAGCAGTGGGAAAGGGTTGAGCTGTGAATGGTCTGACAAGAGATGGCAGAAGTTTTAAAAGGGCAGAGAGCTGTGGAGGGATTCAGCAAAGTTTTCTTGTGGCAGTCTGTTGCAGGTAAGACAATCCTGTAAAATACCGGAGCAACGCTTGTAAAATACAGTTGGCTAGGGATGCATCAAAAGTGGTGCAGTGTATCAAAGAATGGAGCAGGGAGTAGTGATTTATGTGATACTTGTCTTGATTTCAGACTGAAATATTGAACCTTGAGGAGAGTAATGGACTAGAGAAATTCAGATGTGCTAATAAAAATACCTGAATGAGTTTAATTAACTTTCCTTGAGGATAAGTATGGATTACTCTGAGCTCTCTAAATCTTTGATAAGTATTTTCATAATTCTTTTTTTTTTCCTCATTGATCTGTGTTAGTTGAGTTTTCCTTTGGAAAATTACTTTTTATGTGTCAGATAAAGGATACCTGAGTCCTCACCTTATAAACTACTGATCTTTAAGGACTTTACAAAGCATGGCATGCCATGTTTGAAAACTGGGAAGATTCAATTTGTTCTCTCACCAGACTTCTCTACAGCTCTATGGAAATGGTTTTCCTTTGTTATCAGTAACACCTTTCAACAGGTTCTGGGTAGCCCACATTCAAAAGGCTTAGTTTGGGAAATTATTGCAATTTGGTATAAATGGAAGAGTTGTTATAAAAGATGAAACTTGCGTTGTTGTTAGCTGCCAAATATGACTTTGAAGGCTGGTGCTGTGACTGTTTTCTTTGGCGTGTGTGAGAATATTTGCTACATAAGAAGTATGTGCTTTTTGCAGTACCTAATTCCTTTCCAGTAAAGCTAAGCAGTGTTTACTTTTTCAGTGCAGCAGGCTGGTGTACTCGTTTGTGTACTGTGACTGGGGCTTGGTAAAGATCATACACCAGCATCTGTGTGAACCAAATGAATTTACTGCTCCTCCATTTCCAAGTGGCATCACATCTCCTAACCGAATGTATTTCCTATCTATTATGTTTTGTTTGACTCAGGTGGTAATTAATGCCAAATATAATTAATACTAGTTAAGCACTATTTTAATAACTGTCTTCATGGATGACAGAAGACATAGGTTGCATTATTAAGGAAAGAAATGTAAACGTCATCCCAGAGGTGAGAAGATGAAGTAGAAAGCATGCCTAAGACTATCTAGTTATTGCTGAGAGTTTATTAAAGCAGGTTGAAATTTTTTAGCATATGATATTCTGTGACACTTAAATGGAAATTCGTAGATTATAGCATGTTCCATCCGCTTCCCTCCAGAAAGGGGTGCTCTGGTGCTCTGTTCTTACCTGCAGCTCCGCTTTCTCCCCTGTGACCCTGTGCAGAAGATATTAATACTGCTGAGATGACATAGGAACTAAACAAGGGAATGGATTTCTGTCAGGTTAGCAAGACGAATTGGCTATCTGTGTGGCCATTTAGGTTGCAGAGCTAGCACAGGGGCGCTGAAATTAGATTGTTGGACACGTACAGGGCTGGTCTGCCCCTGTTAGTGGTGAGCTGTCAGCTTGGCTTAAGTGTATAATATACTTTCACAGTACAATTTACTTGCAAACTTAGACTGTCTTGATATTAGAAATGCCAGACTTTGCTTAGAGGTGCGTACTGAGAAGAGAAGAGGTTACGAGCTTCAGAAAGGAACATTCCAGCTGGAGAGAAGGCAGAAAAAAAGATATATAAATCACAGTAAGTGTGATTGGTGAAGTCAGTGGAGCAGACTACCTTGAGAGGCTATGGGATCTTCCATCTTTGGAGATGTTTAGTACTTGACTGAACAAGAGCCTGAACAACCTGATCTAACTTTGAAACAAGTTCTTTTTTTGGATAGAGGATTGAGTGAAGTGAGGTCCAGAGGTTCCTGTCATGCTAAGCTATTCTATGTGCTGTGACTGGGTAGCATTAACAGGTTCAAGACCATTTGAGCAAAGGCTTTTGCAGAAGAATTTCCTTCTTTAAAAGTTTGTAAATGGTCTGGTTTCACTGTGGTCTGTTTTTTGCGGTGGAGTGGATTCAAACATTACCATCTTCTCAGGGTACTACTTAGTTTGTAGCTTATCCTGCCCTTCTGAGGGAGATTTCAGGCTAAAGTTGGGTAGTCTGATGGTCATACAAACTGCTCTTTCAGATGTTCAGATAAGCTTATAGAGTAAAAGTAAAAGGGGGCACATTAGTAAGACCAAATTGTTTGTACTATCGACCATGACAGTTTGTATGGTTGGCTCTTTTTGACCTACCTTTCTTGGAGATCAGGGCTGTTGTGGTAAGTGTATGAAACTGGTAGAAAATAACCCTCTTTCCATTCTAGCTGGTCTTTAGAAATCAGAGGGGCTGGGTGTGCTTTGGTTTTGATTTATAACCAGTTAGGCACTATAAGTCTGGTTGTGTTGAGTAAGAACTGTCACGGTCACAGATTCATGAATAGTCTGGTTTATTGAAGTAGCGTTTGTTAGATTGCTGATGATAAATGCACTAAGCCTACAAATTCTAAGTGCATAGTGCTGTGTACAGTTGTTCACAGTTATGATCCAACACAGTCAAGTGCAAATCTTACCAAAGAGGCATCTCTGCTTTGGGGAGCAGGGAAGAGCAAGCTTATTGACTTGTCTGCAAGGTAGGATTGTATTCTTATCCTTCCGCAGTGGAGGATTTCAAATACCAATTTTATAGTCCATGGAAAAATGAAGGTGTGACTGTAGTAAAAAATCATTGACTATCTGTTGCTGCTGTCGTAGATGTGGGGTGGGGGCAGCTGTTTTTTTCATTTTCATATTGGTGGGGGTGGTTTTTTATATGTAAACGAGGGATAAAGAGGGTCTCTGGTTATCTTCAGTCACACTGAGTTATAGAATTTACAGTTGAAATAAAGGTAGCACAGAACCGTGGCACTTCAGTGTCTGCCTCCACCTGGCTGAGGCAGCAGTGAAGGCCAGCTGACCTCCTCTCCAGGTCTTTACTCCCATTTATCTCCTTAAAGGAACAGATCTATAACACGTATTGTTATCCAGGGTGAAGGGGCAATGAGGCTAAGGGCTGGCACAGAGATGTGGATGCTCTTCTGCACTTCACTGAGACAACATTGGGCTGCGAGGCCTCCACTTCAGCCCAGCCACCATTCAGTTGTTAAGCCTTGCTTGATCCCAGGTGCAAGATAAGCAAATGGCTTAGCTCGTGGTTTTGCCCATACAGCCTTGTCAATTCTCCATCCTGTCACAGCTTCTCTGTAGCTTGACATAATAAGCCAGTCCATTTTCCACAAGGGCCATGACATTCCTACTTCCACAAGGAAGATCAGTTGCTTGTTGCAATTTGTCTTCATTGTGGGGCAGTTTTTCAGACTGTGAAGAGTGGCTCCATAGTAAGGGTGAAAGGGAGAGGCTCTGCTTTTGTTATGGCAGGTTACCTGTTGGAAGAAATCAGACAAATTAATCATTCCAGTGCTGAGAAGATTTGTGGAAATCCTCCAAGTCATCACCTGCAAAACAAGCTGGATGTGTGCTGTATAATCTTTTGCTTCAGAACTTTTATGGTTGGTGCACTTTACAGGCACGAGGTTCAGATTACAGCTGGGGAGATAAGTACATGCAGTGTGCACTGTGCTGGTGAAACTTTTACCTGGGAGCTGACAACAAATGTGTGTGGAGCATATCTGTACTAAGGATGAACAGTTGAGATTAGGGAAGTGAGAACTGATAGAAATTCTGATACCTTTGGAAAGTAAAGATACTGTTTGATGAAATTAGAAGCTAGTGAAATGAGATTCTTTATGCTTAGGGTTTGTTTCCTCTGACCATTTCACAGAGGGAGTGTTTGTTTTTTTGAATCAGTATAATGTTTTGCACCCATTTGACATGTCACAGTTGCATTTCTGTATTTTTGTTCTGAGTAATCAATGTAAATACTGTGTGTTTTCTTCTACATTCATCTGCCAGGGAGCTTCATTAGTCCACAACTCCATCTGGATAATTCTTCTTCAGGCACTACCTACTGCTGTTTTCCCTTTAACCTGCTTCCTAAGAGTCTTATCGTTGTTATGCTAATCTGTGTTCATTAGTTAATTAACAGCTTTCCCCTATGGAGAGGTAGAAGAAATCCTCTTGATTATTAAGTTGAGCTGATCCTGTCACAAGCAGATAAGTAAAATATTCCTTTTCATCAATTTCTGACAGTGTTTTTATTCTAAAAAGTCTGTCTGAATTAGGTATACATAAGGTCTTTGCGACTTTGATGCATAGTGGGGTGTATGAGTGGCATAAACCCACATACATGTTGGGAGATGTGGTGTAGAAGGGGAGACGTCAGATCTGAGCTGTAGGAGACTTTGATGCAGGTCTCTACTTCTTTTTCATCCCTTCAAACTGTCTAAAACATCCTGTTGAATAGGCAGTAGTTGTTCAGATAGGGATTTTAAGAAATGAAAGCAGGAGGATGTATTTTATGTAATTCCTATTCTTCCTTTTCTTTGCATCTGAAACAGAAAAAGCCCAAACTTTCCTACTTCTGAGACTTAACTAAGAGTGGCTGCTGTACAGTGCTGCCTTTGACTCTGCCAAAACAGAGGGTAGTAGTACGCCCACCTGAGTGGCTGCATAGTGAACTAGATTGGGAAGTGGATGTAGGGAGAAAAGGTGGTTTTTTTTAATTGAAGCAATTTTCGCTATGTTGCCTTATAGACAATTTTACTATCTTGACTGACACGAGAAAGCTTGCCTATGCTCCTGAAAGAAATTTTGGTCAAACTGTGTTGTTAAATTGCTAAGGAAATTTCTTATCAAATCAAAACTGATTTTTTTAAAATAGAAAATAAAGATTTAGATTAACATAGGAGCAAGTGAATGAAGTTTTTTTGCTTTTGATACTTTGTAAATAAGGTAAGTTTGTTTAGTGGTGCCTACCAAATTCAAAATTTGCAGAACTATAAAAGTGAATATGAAGAAAGGCTAAAGATATATCATGATTAGTGCTCAAATTACAGATTTCAGTATTTTTTGTCATACAGTCCAACTGTGTTACATGCAGCTGTGCAAAATGCTAGAGGCACAGCTGAAAATATGCCCTATGTCAGGGTCTCTTGGAGGTTTTGTATAATTAATCTGTGACCGTGAAATCGATGAAGTGCAGAAAGGTTTTTTGCCATGGAATTTTGTTAATTGTGATGGTGGTCTCTGCGATTTTAAAAGACTTGGTTAAGGTGAAAAATATCTGTAGTCCCAGGCTTGTAAATGTGACACAGACGTAGGCTATATTTTCACAGAAGCCTAAACCAAACTAACAGTGAGTGTCAGAGTAAAAACATTACTTGTCTTTTTGCTGGATTGATTATCTGCTAGGTTAGTAAGTTGGACTGGCTTTTGGAACGATCTGCCAGTTGCCAAAGCTACAGTAGGATAATACTGTATGCCTAGGAGTGGAAACTGTGGCTATAGTGCTGGTATGCAAACAGTATCAGAGCTAAGAAGCAGCAGAAACAATTGTAAAAAAACCAGAAACCGCACTGGCTCATTTATGTGCTCATGGATGAATTACTGCAGAACTGCCACCAGTCTGTTTTGTGGCAGCATAAGAGAAGTCATCCCTCCATGCAGTGCCTGTCTGGGGGCAGGTGGAAGGTGTCCAAGCTGGTGATGTGAGGTCCAGTGACATCCCTTCTGGCCCAGGATCTACATGTGTAGCTTCTCTGCCTTGGGCAAGCAGCAAAGGCTCTTCTCTTTTTGCTGATTTTGCTTGCCACTGCAAATAGATGATCATGAAGGTTTTGGTATGAACTTCCTCCAGACCTAATCTGCCACACCTTGGTCATGTATTGGTGGTTTTGGCATTCCCGTCGTCCTTGAAGTCAGTTCCTTGTTCATCTTCCCGTGACTTCACCCAGTCATTGTTGGTGCCAGCAGACCCTGCCTGCCTGCACTGGCTTTCACCTTACAGCTCAGTTAGTTTCCTCTTGTTGTTATAGCTCTCATCTTAAAGCTACTCATTTGTCCCTGGTAGGTTTCGTGAGGACTTCTCCAAAGCATCAATATAGAGGTATGTGCATACCTATATATGTCCAGGTGGGAGACTGGACCTGTAGCTCTGTTGCAACAGGACTGCAGCCCTGGGCTGGGGAGAGGAGTATGTTCCCCCTTTGTAGCTGGATGCTGGTTTGATGCTAGGTGCCTTAAAGCTGAATTGGTGTGTTGTTAAAGCAGTGGCTGAAAAGCATTACATTCATCTTCACTGATCTCAAGTGCAAACAGAGTTTTGTGTGTTTTCTGCATCATAATTTTCTGTTTTTTTTTTTTTCTTTAACGTCTCAACTGTTCACATTTAGGTTACCTTTGTCATCTCTTCAGTCACTAGCTTCTACTGTTTTCTTTGCCATTAATGTTGCTGCTCTTTGACTTTTCTTGCAACCATAATCTTGGTAGCTTCCTAGATTGTTGATTATTGAGGAAATGTGCAAACAGGTTTACAAGATGTGGACGCTCCTCCCCGGTCAAGGAAGAACAGTGCTTCCCTTACCTGTCAACAACCACCACCAAGGCTCAAGCTAAAAAACAAATGTGCTTGTTCCTGAGAGAATTAGGGAGGCTAAGCTGCAAACCCTTTATTTTTTTGAGGTTGTTTTAAGTGGGATTAGGAACAGATGTTGGGTAGCTTCAGGATAATGAATTGTTTAGTGGGAAATATGTAAATATAAAATTCTAGTATCAAGAGAAATGACAGTATTGTTTCTGGAGCTGGTCTTCTGTTCATGTTACAATAACTCCCTCTAACAGTGCTGAGAATAAAATATATAATTATGGCCACATTTCTTCGCAATCATTTTTTCAGTAAGCATGTTCTCACTGTGACTGTTTAGAACTTGAGACTTGGCTAATTTATGCAGATTTCTTAGAGTGAACTCAAATACTTACTTTAAGGGAGTCCTAAAAATTGCCTCTTCTAAATAAAATCCCCAAATGTTTGTATGTGGAGTAAAAAAAAAAAGTTCTTCATAAAAAAAATCGCTTTTTAGAAGATGTTTTCTCAGAATACATAGTTTGTGTCTGTTCTGTATATTAGAGGATGAATACAGAGATATATAACTTCTTCAGTAAGGTAGTTCAGCATGTAACAGCAGAACAAAGTGATGAAACAAGGTAAAAGTAAAGGGCCATCCTAACATCTCAAGTATGTACAGTTCTAGATGTACGGGACAGGAGCTTTTTCTGGATGTGTTCAGTGCAAGTCTGTAATATTTCCTGGTTTTGAAGGAAAGAAGTTATTCTCTTTGTAAAATCATTTCAGTTTCACAATTTCTTTTGGCTTTCTTATCCTCCACCTAACACAGGTGATGAGCTTCCTCCTCTGGTCTTTATCCTTTTTGCTCTTTTTTTGCCAAACTTTGATTTCTTGTCTGTAGCTACATTTCTGTTTACTTACATGATTCAGATATTGTATTTTGTGTGTATTTTACTTGTGTCTGTAGGTTTTTATTAATGCCCCAATAGTTAAAAGCCATTAATAAAGGTAGGTGTTTTGGGCCATGCCATTTTGAAAGTACACTAAACCGAAGGAGTTTTTCCCATCAAATTTAGATAAACTCTGAGAATTCTAAAGACTGCTTTACCTTCCCTTTAATCAACTCTTCCTAAATAATTATGATGGGACAAAATTGTTTTGACATTTTATCAAGATGGATGAAGGAGGAAGCGCTAAAACCTGAATTTTGGCGGGGAAGCTGTCTGACCTGTGTGCCTGCCTTTCTTCATTAGCTTGGTGGGAGGAAATGCTTTTGTGACAAGAGTCAAAGCCTAAAATGCTCAGAAACCAAACTGCATCACTGTGTCGGTTTAAATATTTCATAGGGTGATGAATTCTCACTTTTGTGTTGGGGGCTGGCTGTATGTGAGGCAGAAGGGGCTAACCGTGTGATACCTGTTACCCCTGTGATGTCCTGCTCCATCTCCACGTGCTTACTGTAGAAGGCTACATGCAAGTAAAAATAGTAGCACCCTTGTAGCAGTGTGTGTGTTATAACTGTTCTTTCAGCAAGTATAATTTGAAATTGGACAGTAGGAAACAATAGCTACTGTTAGACACTTCTACACATACAGACAATATGAATTTTCAGAAGGAGAATAGATGCTGACTTTATTTGATGTACAGTGAGCCTAATGAATGGGATATATATCGAGTACATCTGAACCTTGGAAAGTGAGTATTTCCATTACCAGCATTATTATGACCTCCTGCCTAGTAGAAAAGGGGTCACAGTGATTCTTTCTTGACTTTAAACTTTGTATTGGAGTTCACTGTTACTATCCTGGGACTTTTTGTTAAGTTGTGTCTGTGCTGTCTTGTAGGCGCAGAAAGCAGCAATACAGACCTGAGCTACTTGAATCTTATGATCAAGTTACAATTAGGATTTTGGAGGCTGTGGATGGCCTCTTGCTGGAGAACCAGGGCCTGTCATGGGGATAGTGAAGTCTGAAGTGTGTGTTAATGCTCCTTCCTACCTTTTTGGATAACAGAGGGTCTCAACTTGGGACCCACATGTATCTTCCATGCCTCCTTGTGGAGAAAGAGAGAAGTACCTGCAGTTGGTGGGAGCCCAGGGAAAAGTTTGGTTTGTTCCCACCAACCCTTCTCCTCCTTGCTGCAGAATGAGGCCAAGCTCACTCCAGCTCCAGGAGATGGTCAGAGGAAGGTGTTGCCAAATTGGCTATCACTCAGAATGTAAGGCCAGCCACTGCCAGCCCCCGGATACCTGAGGACCAGCTGGAATGCAGAGGAGTTTATTTTCTGGCAAATCTCACGTCTCTGAACACAACAGAAAAAATTGGCCTTAACACAGCAGAAGGAAACGGGAGAGCAGGACTTGAGGCTAGTGTGAGTGCAGTTGTAGTAAGGGCACTTTGACTTTTTGTGTCCTTTAGTAATGAATGTTTTTTTATGGTTCTTGTGCTGCTGCAGTAGTGAAGTGCCATATCTACTGAAGTCAAAGCAGATTGATTTTATTTGTTAATATTCAATGCTCTAAAAAGATTTGGATTTGGAACAATGAGGCTTTCTATAACTGTTCTGTGTAGTTACGATGTTTTTCTTATCTTTGTCCTCTTCTGTAGTGAGTCTGTTCTCAGTTGAGCTTTCTCTGGTATGCATGGATTGACTTCTTGTTGCTTTGTTGGATCTTACTGACTTCAAGGGACCTCCTGGGTTTGCCCATTGCCTTCAGTTGGGATGTCTTACAGAAGTTATTTTGCCAAACAGAACTGCTTGTCAGACCTCACTAGTGCTTTGAAATGTTAGGACAGTGAATGCAGAGATTAGAAAAATAAATAATATTTGATTTAAGGGTCTGAACCTTCTAGGCTCATGTCAGCATTCGTCCTGTGTCTACAGCCATACTACTGCAGGCTTAGTATCCATTATAGGATATTTCTCAGGTCTGTTGTTTGTGTGCTTAAACTGATGTCTGAATTGCAGTTATGGTGGAAACAGTAACAGATAGGTTTAAAGTGCACACATAATTTTCTAAAGCATTTTGTGTTCACTGTTGTGCCACACTGTATCTTTGTTTTCATTGCCTAAACTTACAGAATTGAAAGACCATAAAGTTTATAGTGAATTTTCTTGAAACGAATTAGAAACATTTTCTACACACAGAGACTCTAAAGAAAGCATTTAGATTTAAAAAAGATGAGATTTTGATTACAGTGTATGTAGGGTCTGTAATAATTCTGTGTGTTGTTTCTGTGATTACTTTTTATGGGGCTCTGGTCCAGCACTGACAAGTGTAAACTTGCAACTCTTGGGCTATGTGGAGTTCAGTCATTTTCCCAAATTCTGCTGTAGCTGTCCTCTGTGGGGTGGATGGAGTACGGGCTGATCCTGTTCATCTGGTGCTTTCAGAAGGTTGGCACGAGTCAATATATAATGTTAGTTTAGTTGAATATATGGATTTCTTGTTGAGCAATGTGCACAGTGGTCAGAAAACTCCAAAATGAGTGCTGTGAGGCAACTGACTGCAGTCAGAGCTGACGATGGATGAACAGCTCACATAAATAGGTAGACCACTTGGAGGCATGTGTTTGTCATTGTCTTGCCACAGCTACCTGATGGCTGTACCTTCGCCATCTTCCATGCTTTCCTCTTGCTCCTTTAGGGTCCTGCTTCCTTGAACAGAGATTCCACTTTGCCTTCCTCCCTTCTGCATCCCCAGCAGGTCTCTGCTACCTGTTTTGAGGCTGAGAAGCAGACATGAACAGTGGGAGCAGTTCCTCTGCAGACTGGTTACCACAAGTCATGTATCTGAAGTGTACTGTCCATGTAAAAGAATGGTGATTTCAGAGGAGCACCTGTAGTAGTCTGTAAGTGTGAGTCAAATTGTTAGTAGAGAAATGAAATCTCAGCAGTTTTTATTGCTTGTCTTGGAGAGGAAGTCTTATCTCAGAGAATGTTTTTGATGCTGATGGTGATTGATTTACTTTGGCTCTTTAATCAATTAATGTGTATATATAGTATCTTATATAAGACCATATATAGAACTGAAAATAGATCTTGTCACAAAGCACAAGTTATCTCCTGTTTTACTTGCAAAAGACTTAATAAAGTACTTTAGCTCCAAAATACAAAGCAAAAGCTGATATGAAAAAAATAGTCTTTTTCCCTATTGTTACATTTCTGCATGAAAGCAAGACGTGAGTGAATAGTTGTGTAGGAGGCAATTCCCCCAGTAGTCACACATTTGTTCCAAATATATACGAAAAAACACTGGGCACTCTGGGGTTTAAATTATTCAAGTAATAATTACTTTTGGGAAAGAATTTTTAAAAAAAATCAAAGAAAGGGTTTTTTTTTTCCAAAAAGTTTTAAATCCTCCACCATGTTGTCTCTAGTGCAGGTCTGGTTCAAAGTAATTTTTTTCATCTTACCCAAGATTATTTTTCAAGATTGTTATTCTTTTAAATTGGAAGATGAGTTACTACTGTAATTTAAATGATTATTCCAAAAAGCAGGTTTAAAGGAAGTGATTGGAACATAGTTGGAGTTGTTCGTTATGCTAGCTAAATTTTCTGTAGTAAGTTCACTATTACTCAAAGGTTAGCAGTTGTGTAATGACAGATCTGACTGGGACAGCAGAAACTGCTCTTGATACCAGTTGCCTAAATTCTTTCTGGCCTCATGTCCAAGGCTGGAACGTCTGATCCACTTGTAAAGCAGTTGCCGAAGACTGCAGAGCTGAGCATCCTCATGCAGCCTGAGTTGTTGGCTTGTGGCATCTGCTTCATGAGTGGACCAGACATCCTTGTATTGTGAGGTATCACTGTCTGGTACAGAAATAGGGTGAATATCTGAGAACAAAAGTGTTTCTCATTGTCCAGTTCTCTGTGCCCGACCCCTGTATTTAATCTCTTAGCTATTTTAATAAGACGTGTCAGTTCTTGAGTGTGCTCTGCTATACTGTAGGAGAAAGCTTACTTAAAACACTTGAAAAGTGTTACTGGTATAACTGGAATGGAAACTTATTATGACTTGACTGCACAGAAGTCAGGGTAATGCAGTCTTGGGACATGTTGCTTGATATGACTTTGGTAGAGTTAAACTTGGAATCTCTTTATTCTGAGAGTCTGATTCTTTTCTATAACTCGCCTATTGGGCAGAACTATGCTGGGGAGTAATTCTCTTAAGGTGTTTTTGTTGTTTAAGACACAGAAACCTGGTTTAGAGGGGTTTGAGCATTTAGTAGGAGCACATGTGGTAAGTTAAAATTTAACTACTTTTGTTTATTTAGTTATGTTGCAGCTGTAACAATTGGTTACATGGATAGAGTAATATGCTTAGCTGTCCTAAATGCAATGTGTGCACTAGTTAAAAATTACTTGCCCATGTGTTTGATTATTTTTTCCCTTTTTTTCCTCTTTCCGCTTCTATTTTTGCTCGTACTCCTCGGCTGTGTTATCACCATCACATGGTGTTCCCCTGCACAAGCTTCTGAAGTTTACTCATGATCTTTCTCCTGTGCATATGCCTCACTGTTACTTGGCTTCCCTGCCTGCTGGGACATGTTGGTGAGCCATCTGGGCTTCCTTTATTCCTTGCTTCTCTGAGCGTGTCTTGCCTGATGGTGGCTGTCAGCGAGGTCCAGACCCAGTGGTGCCACTGCCGTCTGTGATGGCTTTTGCTCATCCCTGTGTATTGATGGGGATCAGTTGCTTTTGCTTTACTCTGTGGGGCTTCCAGGCTCTCTGAGGCACGGAGTCTAGACACCATTCTGGAGAAGAGCAAACGTCTTTAATGGGGTTTTTTTAGGCTGATAATGTCCCACAGGCCAGAGTTCAGGAACAGTTTTGTTTTACCTTTTGACCACAAGGAAGGAGAGGTTCCCCTACATATTTGGGGGAGCTCAGTTTGGAGAGTTTGTGGTGAATTTTACCAAGTCACTCTTCAGTAGAAATACTTTTTTGTTCTGCCCTTGTCAAAGTCTATAATGTGCTTTAATTGCAGACATAAACATTACCTTTGGCAAGAGGGTTCCTACTTGGCTTTAGTAGTAGCAGGTACAAGCAATTTGATCTTTTTTTTTTAAACTCAAGGAAATTCTTCTAGTAGGCATGTTTGCCTTTCCATAATCCTACTAGTGTTTAGGCTGTACTGTTCATAGGGGACCTTGAAGTAGGTGGGAATACCGTGGGTGTCATGTTAAAACACTCCAATGTACTCCCTCTGTGTTCTCTCAAGCAGCAAAATCCGGAGGAGTGCGTGACTCTTCTTTGTGACATGCTAATTTGCAGATTTCCCCCAGTATAATTGTAGAAAGATGCTGACTTTGGTTGTATTCAGTGCTGTCTTGACACAGCAAAAGTCTAAAAAATCGGAATTTGTCTCTAGCTAGCTTTTCTGTCTGCAAGGAATGAATCTGCTGTTCACCTCATCCTTAGTTATATTTATACATGATCACGAGCTGGATTTTTCTTAGCAAAATTACAATGCAGAAGTAGCAGTGCAAGCTGGCTAACTAGATCATATTTCATAAAAAACTATCCCATCATTGATTTTAATAATAATGTTGAATGGTAGAAGTTGTTACTTTTAAGATACTATTAAGTGTCTTAAGTGACCAATAACAAATACTTTCTGGAATCCGCAACAATATTAGAATAAACTACTGGACAAACTTCAACTGTAAGATGTTGAAGAGGTCAAGATTCATATGTCAGAAGCCAATTCAGTCTTTTTTTATTGGCCTTCTAAGACTGTAAAAAATTTCTAAGAGGGTGGTGAGGCACTGGTACAAGTTGCCCAGAGAACTTGTGGGTGCCCTGTCCCTAGAAGGGTTCAAGTCCAGGTTGGATGGGGTGTTGAGCAACCTGTTCTAGTAGAAGGTAAAGATGTCCCTGCCAATGGCAGAGGGTTGAACTAGATGACTTTTAAAGGTCTCTTCCAATTCAAACTGTTATGTGATCTTGTGATTCTATTCTATGATCTTAAACCATTAAGAAAATAATGTAACTCATATGATAAAAAGATGTTCTGTTTTGTATATTTGTGATGATCAATATGAAACTACTTGAACAAAATCACTTGGGGAGGGATTGGAATTTGATACGGTTTGGTGTTGGTTTTTTTTTTTAAAGCAAGAAGTGTTTTCAGATAAGAGGAAGGAGCTAAAAAAGCAGATTTCAAATGTTGATGTGATTTTACTTCTTAAGCCTCTCACTGGCAAATACACAATGACTTCAACTTTAGTTATATGAAGAGAGCATCTCATATTTGCAACTCATTTGATTCCTTCCTTGTGTACCTATTACCTTAATCTTCTGGCACTTTCCATCCTGGCAAGTCATAGTTACATGTTTATTTTTTTTAAGGGGTGTGTTACTGAGGTAGGAAATGCTTGTACAAAACAGGTGTTTCTGAATACATATGTGTAGCTTCAGATGCTCTGTGTACGTCTACCTACTCCTATGTAAAACAAGAGCTTGGGGATTTTCTTTTATTTTTACCCCTTATTTTTTCCGCGTGTACCTTCAACAGATGTTTCCTAGTCATGTGTATATTTTCCATGACAGTTGGCCTGACCTTTTCTCATATCTACTTATTTCCTTCTCCGATTATCAGTATGAATTAATATTTTAAATGATTTGTAATACCTTTTGTTTTAGTAGCCAATCTTTTTAGCATTTTTAATCATTCCCTTCTTGTCTTTTGTGTACCAACAAGCGAGGAGAAAAAAAAAAAATCCAAGTTAGAAATTAAAAATCTGTGTCACATAAGGAAGGAACAAAGATGGGTTATGACACATAAACTTACAGAATTAATGGTCCTGCTGTATCTGGTGGTGCTCCTTATCTTCCCATGATACAAAAGGATGGTTGCAGGCAGTAAGAGGGGGAAAGCTAGTTTAAATAGTCCTTATAATTCCAAAATAATTGTCTCACTGCTGTAACACCCATGTGAGCTGGGAGTGGGCTGATATTGCTGTTTTTTTTTTTCAACGTACAAAAAGTGAAAAATCAAATGTAGGGTGATATGTGACTCTATGAAAGAAAACTATTAAGATTCTTAATCAATTATATAAGAGCCAAATCTCCCTATTTTTTTACCAACTTTTGGAAGGCTTGCCTGCATCTGAGGTGCAGACTGAGGGACTTGCTCTTGGCAGAACTGGTCATTTTGTGCAGAAGGAGCTGTAAGTCATTCCCTGTGCATTCAGTCTTCATAAGGAAAGTTGGGGCATGTTTAGGCTACACCAGAAAAATATGCTTATGCCCATGATTTGGACAGCATTTCTGTTTGATTGATCTGTGCCAACATGTTCCTTCAGACTGTATTTGCCTGCCTGTATCCCAAAAGTACTAGAAAGGTGCTGACTGCTGAAGACTCTGTTCTGTATTTACCCTAATACACAGAGACCCTCAAACTCCAGCTCTTTTCTTCTTTAATTTTTTCTCAGTCTTCTTTTCTGACTGTGAGGTGTTAAAGATCTTTTCTACATTTTACTTCACAGGCTCTATTTCATCCTAAAGTTTAGTGTTTCTGTTCTTTTCAAGAAGATTTTTTTTCTAGTGGCTCATTTACCACTGATGGATTGAGGAGAATCTTCATGATTACCCATGTTCTGCTAGGAGGAGTGAGAAGGGAAGCAAAAACCTTGGTTTTTCCATGCTTTTTCCTTAAATAGGTCCATAGAATCACTTAGGTTGGAGAAGACCTCTAAGATCATCTAGTCCAGCCATTAACCCAGCACTGCCAAGCTCACCACTAAACCAGGTCCCCAAGTGCCACGTCAGCATGTCTTTTAAATACCTTCAGGGTTGATGATTCCACCTCTTTCTGGGCAACCTGTTCCAATGCTTCCTTTCAGAAGGGATTTTTCACAGCAGCACAGAGAAGATATGGGATTTCTGTAAGCCACGTGCAGGATTTAGATCTTGTAACATGATTATTGGCTTTGTTACAATTCAGTCATCAGATACCTTGCCTTAATTTTTCTCTTTTTTTTTTTTTAATAAGCTTGATGACATGAAAGGCAAGGAGCTATATTACTTTCTTATTAGTAATCCAGGCTTTCAGATAAGTTTAGTGGTCGAGCAAGTATTAGTGCTAGTGTGCCTCTTGTCTTCTTTCAGTTTGTGTTTCCCATGAGTGAATAGCTCCCGTTTGAATCAGTAGCCCTGCCGAATCCAGTCAGTAGGTGCTGCTGCTGCTTCTTTTCTCTATCCAGACAGCCATGATAGTTGAAAGGATGCAGTTTTATTTATAATACTGTGTCATGTAGGAGTTCTATTCTTTTGGGGCAGTAGCTTGTTATGCTAAAACCAGAAAGAGGCGGTCTTTGTCCTGGATAACTTTTTACGGGTAACTTGTAGGACAGAAGAGAGAACAGATGGGTGTTGGAGGTAAATGCCAGACCATACAACTTCCTCATAAGAGAAAGAGAAGACTGATCTCTTCTCTGTGGTGACCCGTGACAGCACGTGAGGGAATGGCCTGCAATTGTGTCGGGAGGTTTAGGTTGGATATTAGAAAAAGGTTCTTCACCCAGAGCGTGGTTGGGCACTGGAACAGGCTCCCCAGGGAAGTGGTCACAGCACCGAGCCTGACAGAGTTCTAGAAACATTTGAACAGTGCTCTCAGGCACATGGTGTGACTCTTGGGGATGGTTCTGTGCAGGGCCAGGAGCTGAACTTGATGATCCTTGCAGGTCCTTTCCAACTCAGCATATTCTGTGATTCTGTGAAAGTGATGTAGCTGCGAATAGTTTCAATATGCCAAAAGAGCCTGATAATTACATCACTTGTTTTTAATTCCTTGTAAGCTGGATGGTAGAGAATGAAGGAAACAATTAGAATGAAAACAGCAAATGTGTGTGTGTTTTGGGGGGACCTGCCAAGCATGATGAGTACTTGGGGTACATTTTTAAACCTATTGTGCTGAGGAGGTGCTGGGCACCAGCATACAGGGCTCTTGGGCTTACTAAGCCAGCGCTCTTGTAATATGAAATTTGTGTGCAGAATATGTATATGCTGGCCTTTTCTATAAAGCCTAAAATTAATGTACTTTACTTTCGTTGCACAGATAAATACTGTCTTAATGCGGTGAAAGCAGTAGACTGTGAGCTTTAAGCTCCCTCTGGTGGATGTATAGTACAGTTTAAACCTTGATTGTTGTAGTTGTCTGTTCTGGACAGCTACGAGAGTCTAAGTGTGTAATGTATCATTAAATTGTTGTGATTTTTAAAATTAGTACGGGAATATGATGTGCTGTGTACCTTCCCAAGGTGCCTAAGGTCTTCTGTAACTGGACTTCAAAGAAGAAGAAGAGTTAAAATAATGTAAAGTAAGAGGTGTATTTCCTAGTTAATATAAGCATAAAGGTGGTATTTCCCATAACTATTCTGGTTTTTTTTAGTAGCGCTATAGTTTAGAACCGACATCGCTGAAAGTGCCCTTAATAAAGAACGATGAAAGTAGACAGGATCTCCATATGACAAACTCAAGCGTTAATGCAAAGTTAGTTCAAGATCAGGTAGCCCTGATTTGATCTTCTTGCTCTAACAATGTAAATATAAATTACCCCAACTTGAAAAATGTTATACTTTGTTACACCCAAAGAATTCTTCCTAACATGGCTGTAATCTTCACAAGATTGCAGAGTCGTGAGCTGCAAGATGAGTACTGTTGAAAGGGAAATGTTACTCTGCTCGTTTTCTCCCTGTTGTTGCACTGGCACCTGTCTGATCCAGATGAAAAGAACGTGCCTTTAGTGGGGTGATTTTTGGTAATCACTTCCTCAGTCTGGTTCTTTGTGCATTTGCACAAATGCTTGCCCCTATGATGAGGGAAAAATGTGAGGATTGCTTTTTTGTTTGTTTGGTTGGGTTTATTTGCCGTAGCACTGACTGAAGTGTGTGCTAAGCCGTTGCTGTGTAGGTCATTCTTGGATTTTTGATAACCTGCACCAGATATTTTTCTGCCATTCAGTGCTGCTGGTTCCATTGCAGGGAATGTAGCTAGGGTTCTTGCAGAGGAGTACTGTCCTTCAGCCTGCAGAAGGCACGTGTAGTTGGGAGCAGCTCCTGCTGTTGGCTGGCTGCATGCAGGAGACTTGAGGCTTTATCACAGAAATGTTGCATATCCCATTTGGTGAGGTGGCTGCTTTAGAAGTTTACGTTCGATTAAAAAGTTCTTAAAGCTTGGATTTCCGCATTGGATTTCAGTTCACTGCAGCTCAGCGTCCTGGAAAGACTGGGACCCTGCCATGGAGCTTAATTCTGTCTCAGATATACAGCAGTGTGTAATGTCCCAAATATCTGAAAGCTTTCCTGTGTGCGTATCTGCCTTCAGCCTGCTGACTTAGTCCCTGAGACGCTGCTCCAAGGATGTGGAAGAGGGACATGAACTAAAGGCACACTGCATCTATGCATGTGCACAACCTAACGCTGAACTGCTGTCTGCCTGGAAGGGGGCAGGGACAAACACCATGGTCTTGTCCCCAGAGCTGGTAAGAGCTGTCCTGCACAGGTTCAAATCCAGGGAGGTCGTACCCCCAAACTGGCTGTAGAGCACAGCAGGTTTGTGAAGGGACAGAGCATTTATTCTGCATAAGCTGTGTTCCTCTCCTACTTATTTTTCTCCCCTCACAGGCATTTTTCAGGAAAAGCTGTGAAAGTCAGAAATTAGCTGTGTAAGGAGGTAAACGGCTGTTTATTAGGACCCCCTTGATCAAAGAATCAGCAGCCTACTTTTCCTTGCTTCATTTACTCAGATTATTAAATTGTAATCTCTGGTGCTCTTCGCTCTTATATGAATCTTCTGTCATCTTGTGTTCCATCAAGGATGAAAGAATTAAGTCAGATTTGATATGTTTTACTTATTGGAAAGTATTTCACTTCAGTTAAAAACCGTGGTCTTTATGCTAGGGTCTTTGTGCTTTTATTCCCAAAGCAGTGGGTATAAATCACAGCCAAAACATCGGTGGCACCCACATTCTCTTCAGATTGCTAGGGACAGGACTGGAATTTGGAGTTTGGAAATTCAGCTGAAGTTTGATAACCTGTGCTATCACCTTGACCCGGCTCTGCAGTATGAATGTGATCTTTCCACATGTGCAGTCAGAGGTGCTTTAGTTCTGCTTGCTCTGTTTGAGGTCTCAATCCCCTGCAAGAGTATCTTGTGCCATATGCTTGTTCAGATAAATCCCAAATGGCAGAAATAGGAAAATATTGGTGGCAGAAATGGAGACAAGTGGGGGGTTGTGAGCAGCTGATGGTTTCTTTAGTATTGTTTTTACCCTGTAGGGGAATTCCTGGAGTTGCTTCATGAGGCAAGACCTCAGTGCAGGCAGTTAACTCTCATCTGCACTCTTGTAGGCACCTTGCAGTGGTCCAGGTTATTGTGTAGTTTGGTGCTTTACCTGGAGCTGATTTTTCAGATAGAAACCTCCATGGAGCTGCCTTTCAGCAGCAGAGCAGTAGGTGCTACCTGAGCAGCCAAGGTGCCCAGGATGTAAGGGGATAGGTATAAGCAGCTGGGGAACCACCACAGCCATCCCCAAATATGCTCACTTCTCTCTTCAATTGCATTCAGTCTTCAGGATGCCAACTTCAACATTCAACACTAGAGGGTAGTATGTTACTGACAATACTTTATTTTTTAACGTATTTTTGGTCATTTTTTCATCCCTGGAATTTATTACACAATTAAATATTTGAAAACAAATGTAGAACTGGAATAAAAACAGTGCTTTGCTTCTGGGACTGAGCATGTGTAGCAGCATTTAGTGGTGTGCAGTGATTTTTTTTGATTTGAGTAGAAAAATGGGTTGAATTTAGATCTGACTTTTAGCTTTCTTCAGAAGCATCATTAGGAACACTATACTTAGAATTATTCACTGTCTGCTTGATGTCTCAATATTCACACTTATGTACATGTGATGTAAATACACAGTGGTGTATAAGAAGAGGCTATGACTGAGAGCAAGTAGTTTTGCCTGGAGATACTTGGTTTTGATGTTTAACAAGGCAAACGTTACTAAGTTCATGACATTGCTCTTACTATATTTACAATCAGGATGGAGTTTCAGTGCTTGAATAAATTTTTTTTTTTTTTTTTTTTTAGGCACCACCTTCCATGGTCAATAATGAACAACGCCAACATGCTGAGCACATATTCTTATCATTTAGAAAATCAAAATCTCCATTTGCTGTTTGCAAACACATTTTGGGTAAGTTTTAGTAAATGAAGTTAGGCATGTACATGCTTTTTTAATTGGAACTGTGCTGTCCTTCTGCAGCTGGGAGTATGAACGTCAGTTTTGATTTTGCTGAGGCGTACTTTTTGATGAAGGGTGAAGCCTATTGCTGCCTGGTTTTGATTTGTTTGTGTCCAACTGTTTTGTTAAAGAAATATAGAAAAGTTTATGTCTACCTGGTAAAAGCAGGTGATTTGAAATTTTGTGTGATTATACCTGTGGAAAAGGGAAGAGGTAGGCAGATATCACCCTTTATCAGAAAATTCTTTGATTGTAATGGAAATGCTGCAAATGTGGTTGTGTTAACTAGTCATTAAGAATAAATCTGTTTTTACAGGTGCTTTAGAGACTTGTTAGAGTTGGGCAGCTAAATAATGTGAAAATTACAGGAGCAGTAGTGCTGTAGCAAGCACCACTGTACTGACCAGATGTGAGTGTTGGGGGCAGGCAATGGGAAGGTTTTGGTGAAAGCTGGCTCTAAGCCCTGATGAGGGAAAGCTAGAAGTTTTTGCAAAAGAACACATGCCAAAACCACAAAAAGCAACTCTTCCTTCAAAGCATTTGCCAGAATGAGCAGAGAAATATTAGAATTCTGTTTAAAATAATATTTTCGTACTTTATTAATTCCACGGTGTTTTTTAACAGTAATTTCTAAATTTACTGGATTGAGACTGAGACTTACAATTCATGAATGTTACGATGTCAATATTGCAGACCTACTACTGTATTTTTAAATTATACTATGATATATAGAGCAGGATGTGCTTCTTTTCCTACACCCACTTCCCAACCAAAATGTTTTTCTACAAATGGATTTCTTCTGATTTTAGCATATTATAGGAGTACTTCATCTGGTCCTGAAGACTGCAATCACGCTTTTTGCTTTATGGGTCAGCAAAATTGAGGCTATTTATTTTCACAATTTGAGAGTTGAGAAGGGAGAGGCAGGGATTATGAAATCAGGAACCAGGGAATGGAGACAGACTGTCCGTGATGAAGAATAAAAGAGGAAGTGTAATGAAGGGATATGTGCTGGCCAGAATGGGCAGGAACCAGAGGAACAAAGTCAATGGCTTTAAAAAGAAACAGAAAAAAATGGTCAAGACAGGAACTGGAATGCAGGTAGAGAAAAAGGATGTTGATGTCATTTGTGGAAAGAAGAGGGTGTGAATGATACAGGGAGAAAATGGAGATGATGAACATAAGGAAGAGGGGAAGAGCCACTACTATGCCGTTTCTTTAAAAACCTGGAGTTGAACCCAGGAAGCACTAGGCTCTATGTTCTTCTGCTGTAAGCTTTTATAGCTGTTCAACGTACTGCCAAAACCTGCCCTTCCTTTCTTTGGTAACTTCACGTAGAGGATGACAGTGCTCTGGCTAGTTATAAGCTTACACTGGGGGCTGGAGATCTGTGCTGTTAATGATTCCAGTTGTGCACCTGCAGTTCTTGACACAAAGGAGAAAGTCTGTCCTCTATTTGCATCCTCTTTTTTGTGTGAGCTTTATAGTTAGAAAAGTCAAAGACCTGGAAGTTGACAAATGCCAGAATTAAAATTCCCATGCAGGAATAATTCTGTTCATTTTTATGTATGTGTTAGACATACACATTAATCTTTTACTTAAGCAGTTACTTAGTTTTCCAAATTAAGCTAAGTAGATTTAAAGGTGGTTTATTTTGATTTAAGCACGTTTATCTGTGTAGGTTTAGATTTGGAGCCTGATTAAATTACATAAAAATACTTCAGCAATTTAGCTGCCATCTTGGATGTAGAACTTGCATATAATGGAAATTTATATTATAAACTTGTGTGTATGTAACTGGGGGAAGAAAGTTTGCTTTGTAGTAGTTAAAAGCCTTCATGTCATGACTGTTTTTTCAAACAAACCCATTTTTTCTAGTCCTGGTGGGTCACCCACTCTAGCTCAAACTCTGCTTCTTTTTTTGGATATTTCACCATTTCATATTTTATGCTTTTGCCAGCCTGTGGCTACACCTTTTCTTAATGTTCTTTTTGCGTTTTCTACAGAGCTCAGAATGTTTTGAAACTGGCTTCTGAGATACTACCTGCTGTTTCCAAGTTAAAATTTTTAAAAGCAGAGTAACAACAACAACAAAGTCTCTGTAGCTTTCTATTATAATAGAAATTATATTCGTATTCTGGCATTTCTCTTTAAATTGTACTTCGTAGTCACCCAAAGTGTTACCTTTCTCCAGAACATACTTTTATGCTTTCTTTGGTTCATCTGTACATATAGTAATCCCATATTCAGATAAGGAGGACTAATGATTCCTACACTGTGGTCAGAAGTTATGTTTTAATTACCCTAAGATAAATATGGAAGCTTTAGCATGATGTAGAAAACTTCAAATACTAGTCTGTAACATTTTTGCTTGGATAATTAAACACAAATATCATCTTTCAGTGTAAGTGGACTTGTTTCTCACTATGTCAGCTTAATCACTTTAGTTATTTAAAGTGTTGGGACTAAATCTGTCATCTTGTTTATTTTTCCCCATTGTGTTAGTGTTCTTATTCCTGATCTTGGAACCAGCATCCTAGCACAGACAACTTGTCTCTTAAGTCACTGACTTGAATAATATTGGACAATTTAATAATTGGGTTATTGATTATTTCTCCTTTTTGAGTTCTTGGTTTTCACAGCAACAAAATCCCATTATTAATAAATAATAGTAAATTCCATTAATTTTCTTTTGTTGGAAATACAGTCAAGCTGAATACATGAATGTCTTCTGATACTTAAGCTGCCTTTGTTTTTCCCCACAGAAACTAGTAAAGTAGACTATGTCCTTTTTCAAGCTGCTACAGCGATAATGGAAGCAGTTGTAAGAGAATGGATTCTCTTGGAAAAAACTAGCATCGAGTCACTGCGAACATTCCTTCTAACCTATGTCTTACAAAGGCCTAAGTAAGTATGGAAAACATACCTCTGAACTCGTAGGATCCTGCATAAAGTCTGGGTTGTCCTTTTGGTTTCCCAAGGTAGTGGTGGAAGACCATTATAAGAATAATTTGTCTTCCATTCTTAGCAGTTAAATTCTGTAGAGTTGTCAACTTTCCCTTATGAATTCACATGAAATATTTGAAAAAGAAGTATGTTTGAAATCTTATTGAGCATCCATGTCCAGAATTATCTGCAAATATGTTTGTGCAATGTTGTTTGCAGCCTTCAAAAGTACGTTCGGGAGCAGATTTTATTAGCAGTAGCGGTGATAGTGAAACGGGGATCATTAGACAAATCAATCGACTGCAAAAGCATTTTTCATGAAGTCAGCCAATTGATCAGCAGTGGTAACCCCACTGTGGTAAGTATATTTTTTTTTTCTTCAAAATTTAAGCAATCTATATCAGCAGTTTAAGTTGTAATATATTTAGTGACTATAAAATATTTTGCACTTCTCTTATCCAATTAGTAATTGAGTTGATAGCTATTAAGCAATCATTTACCAAGTTGGAGATTTTTTTGTAATGTTTTGAGACTAGGGCTAGTGTGTGTAGTTCTTTGGTTCACAATTAGACCATATTTTTAGGGAAAAAGTTTTTCTGAATAGCTGCTTTAGGTGCCATAGCTGTGGGTTGGACATTTGTTTTGGGATTTTTATTTTTTTTTTTATTCCTCTGCTTTCCTTTAATCAAACAGCAAGATCTAAAAAGGGATTTTCCATTAGCTGGGAGGTTCTCTGCACACTGTTCCCCTTCCATCTGTGCAGTACTGCACTCTTGCTGTGGCTCAGCTGTTGGAATAGACTACCGAGCCGGAGGCATAGGCCTCTGCTGTTCTCTGGGAGGCAAGTAGGTGGAGAGAAAGGGGCGTGAGGAAGTAAAATGTGGAATGGAAATACAAAACTTATTCTCAATTTAATGTCATACTACTAGGGGTAAGTGTTACCTTCGATACTGAGCTCAAAGTGGAAACAAGGTGTCCAATATCTATCTATGCATTTAGTGAAATTCCATTTGCTATGCCAGGGGATAAGTTTAGAATAGGTCATAATAGAGGCATGTAACTAGAGATTAAAGAGAGGTGATTTTTTTTCTCCTACCAAAAGAAAATCAAAGAGTATGTAGATCCCATGCTGAAACTTTAACAGAAGCTTTCCTTAAACAAAAATCCTGAGGGAACTGGCTCATAACACTGCTGAGCGTTCAGAGCAGCGGGTATACTAGATGTGAGCAGCGAATGTTTAACTCTGAAAATTCAGTCAAAGTCCTAGAAGTAATGCAGCTCTTCGTAGTCCTAAAAATAGTGTGTCACCTCTGAACACAAGTAATATCCCTCCTGGGTATGGAAATTTCATTTCTTCTTGTAAACCTTAATTTCACAGTTATTTACCTTAAGGAGACCATTTTAAGCCTTTTGGTTGTACATAATTTGGATAGAAATATGTATTTGCTTAGCACAACTGAGTTAATGTTTTTTTTCCGGGAAACATAGTCTTGTTATTGAAATGGAGTTTTACAGTTGAGGTTTTCAAGTTTTATGCACGACACTGTGTACGCTTATGTAGTTTATAGGATTTTCCAGTAAAAATAGAAAAATGGAGTAAATAGAAACCTGAATGTTGGCGGAGAGGTCCTCTTTGAACTAACTCTTGCATGGTTGTATTCTGTGCGTGCACTGGTGTACAGGCACGTTGCACTGACCACAGCACAGAGCAAGCTAAGGCTGCCTGCTCCAAGTGTATCATCCCAGGCATGCTGCAGAACAGAGCACATCACAGAGGAGCTCTGGCTGGGGGACAGGGCAATGTTTCACTCTTCTCCAACTTCATCTCACTACCAAGTTGGGCTTAGTTTTATATTTCCCTTTATCCACCTCTCTTCATGAGTATTACTTTGTCCATAGTTTTTCCAAAGTATTAGTGCTCAAGTTGTAAGAATGGTGTTGAAAATGTCGAGGGTATATAACAATGTCTTCTATTCTGGTACACTAATATGACTTGCTAGCAAAACATGACACGTGATGCTGCTGGAACATCTTTTCTGTGTGGCACCAGATACAGTTGTTAGTCTTTGGCAGACTGATTATAAGCACATGCTCCCACATATATATATATGAAGGCTTACATGATAAAGCAGTTATCATTCATAAAAATGTTCTTGTAATCTTCTGAGACTTTGCTGCAAGAGAGATTCTGGTATGGGCACAGGTTCATGTGGCCCAGGACTGGTATATGCAATAATAAGCAGCACTAAAATGGTGTGTTAGCACAGTACCTGCCACAACTGCCTTCTGAATGGGGTCAGGGCATGTCTCTTGCATAAATGTATAACAGCTTTGAAAGGTTGTATGAAATAATTCATACAGTGAATTATTCATGTATCTTTTCAAATATGGCTAGGTGACTTTTTGTCTTTACTGGTGTCCCTGTATCATCCAGCAGTGCTCATCTGTGAGACCTCAGTGGTGCAGCTGCCTTGCTGACATGTGGAGCCTCAGCTGAGGGTGCTTCAGGGTATGGTGTGAAGCTGAGGGAGTGGTGCTCATCTTAAGATCCAAGATGCGCGGTCAGGACAGTGCTGTGAACTGGCACGGGTGTTTCTGGAGATGTGTTTATATTAGTTATTTATAAAAATAGGCCCCCATCCAGGTTAGGAGGAGGCCAGGGATGTCGGTGTTGGGAGAGATCAGCAGATCAGCCCTCCGTGCCTCTCTGTGGAAGAAGTCATTCGGTTTTTTTGACGTGCCTTTCCTGTAGTGTGATGTGTACTCTTGCCTCCATACAAGCTCAAGTTTCAGGAGTCTGTCATACCTTTGTGACTATAAATTCTTTGTCAATTCTCTTGGTCACTTTTTGTATCCCTCCCAGACTTCTGCTCCGTGGTTCCTCTGACCTTCTGCCTGAGGTTCACTCCAGCAACTGAGAAATAACAGATGGAGTCAGCAGCAGGTCACTTCATATTTAAAAATGTTTAAAGCTTTCAAATGAGAGCTATCAGCAGCTTTTAGTTGTTGATAATGACTTTCTACAGCAGTTTGTAATTAAGAGGAAGTCCTTTTTGAAAAAGTAGTGTTCTTTTGCCTGCTTCCTGCTTACTTATTCTGCTCAGTTGGCTCTGAAGCTTCTTGACCCTTCTTCACCTTGCAAGAATAAAGTGAATATTTAATCTTTTCCATTCCCTGCAGCCCTCCACCCAGTTTCTGTCAGACATCTGTACTAGCTTTGTGGTCATTAGACAGTCGTGCTCCATGAAATCTTTGGGACTCTTCAGCAACATCTTGTCAGGATCACATCTTTATGGGTGGAATAATGACAGCAGTGAATGGAGATGGTACTGTCTGTTGTGTGTGTTCTTTTGCAGGATTTGGTATGCTTAATACCTTAATATTATTTAAAAATAACTTTAGAGATGGATGTATTTTGAGGATGGAACTAGAAGGGATGTTGTGGCAAACTGATATGTGAGCAAGACTGATGGATAAACTGTTGAGAATGAAAAGATGAAAAGGAAATTGGAAGATGAGGAGAGAGGAGTAGTGATGAGAGGAAGAAAGTGGTCAGGAGATGAAAAAGATGGCTTTAGTATTGAGTAATCTTTTAATAGTGGAACACAGTGTACATGTTTAAGGAAATAACAGGGCACTAAGGAGAGTTTATACTACAGGGATGGGAAGGATGCATGGTTAGAGCCAGCTTTTCAACCTGGAGTGCTGGCTTCTGCTGCTGGTTGTCTGCCATTTGGTCCTTTATGAGTCTCATGGAAGAAACTCTTGTCTGAGAAGAGAAAGTGAACTTTGAGTCTGGCTGCTTATTTATTAGAACTGAGTTTAGGTAGTAGTCCTCTGGGAGGACAAGGATTAGCTTTGGAGTTCTTGGGGGTTTTTTTCCTGGCTCCTCCTGTAACATCGGTAAAAACCATCCTCCTGCTTATGAAGGAGAGTGTGTAATCTTTCTCCAATAGCAATTTCAGGATCTCTTTTCAAAATCTTCATCTCTGTAGATACAGTATCATGAGCCAATCTTAAAATGCTAAATATGTGTTTTCTATCACTAATTTCAAGATTTTGGAGAATTTTGTGGGCCAAGTTCTTCTCAACTATAAATGCCTTCAATTTCTTGACCTTTTCTTTTTGTGTTAGAGTATTCTGCTTTTGCACAGCAGAAGGATTTCATTTGTCCTTCATCCTTGCCAGAAAGACAGGAATCTTGGCAGCTAAGGTGACTCATTCCCAGGAGGAGGATCTCGTCTGCTTATGAACACAATCAGATGGACTTTGTTTAAAACTGGATTGGTATATGGGTCACACCTGGATTTCTTCCAGAATGTGTAGGCAGATGCAGAGAGTCCAGCTGCTGTAGACCTGACATGGGACTGGGAAGCAATGGAAGCTGTGCTTTTTGATATCTACAATGCATACAGTTGAATGTGTTCTGGTACAAAGCTCCATATCTGAAGCCTACTTTTTTTTTTTTTTGTATGTGGAAGGAGACTTGTCAAAACTTACAGGAAGAGTGCTGGATTCATGACAGTTCCTTCTCTTTTAAAATTTTTAAATCTGTTGTTCTGTTTCCCAATGTGGTAGTTGGGCTAGAGAGAAGATCCGGATGCCTCAGGTTACCTGAAGCTTCTGGGGGATGTGCTATGAATGGATTTCATGTGAGCAGTGGGAAATATTAACAAGCAAAACTCTAGGTATTAATCTTCATTGAGATTAATCTATCCATTATAATGGCTGCATGGATAACTAGTTATATTTATTTAGCATTTACAGTTCTTTTTTCTGTTCTTTAAAAGGAATTTCACATCTGGAACCCTGTCTAGCTGTTGCTGTCTCGTGGTAGGGTAGGTGTTGGAGAGGCTTTCCTGGGTTTTACATTTAAACAAAAACATATGTATTATTCCCCCCCTAGGCTGTATCTTCTGGTCTAATAAAATTGTTACCTTGTCTTATGAACCTCACTGGCCTTGAGATGTTGAGTATAAAAAACAGATGGTAAACCAGGATATTTAAGTTGTTCCTTCAGGCTGACAAGTGCTCTATGAAGGCCTAAGTTAGTGTGTTTAAAGATTGGTTTGGGAATTTCAGAAACTATTCCAAGTATGAGGTTAAAACTTGGTAGTGGGAATATAAGAGAACTTTAAAACTTAAGTATTTTTTTTTAATAGTTGTATTAACCAGGGTGCCTTTTTCAGATTTTTCTGTTGAAAGAGAGCCTGCTTTAGGAGAGGTGCAATACAGCAAGACTCCAGCTTAGTTGCTTAATAACTTTTAACATTAGAAATTGATAGCTCTCAGTATTGTAATTTACACTGGAGCCACAGTTTCAAAGACAGGGTTGGGAAGTTAGAAAATGTGTTGCAGTGGAGAGATGGGCATCCTCTGTTTTATGTGTGGCATCCAGGACTCCTCATTTCCTCAGTTTTGCCATCTCGTGAGATGTGCACCTGTGGAGTCCCTCACCTGTGACCTCAGAGACTCACTGGGAAAGAAGACATTATGCCTTTCTATGTGTTACAGTTGTATTTCTTTCCTTATTGTGGTGACACAAATAAACAGACTTGAGGGGAAAAGCACCTTGAAAGATGTTTGTTGACCTGAGCTGCTTGGTCTTAAGTTCTTCTTCCTCTCAGAGGTACCACCCTTCATATGCACGTGTTCAGTAATGAACTGGATCTTTGTGGGAGTCTGCATAAAACACCCTGCCTTCTCCCTAGCAACCACTTATTTTTTTCCTCTGGGCAGATCTGCTGTGGAGCACTCATTTGGCATATCTGGCAGTATGGCAGGCAGAGGTGGGCAAGCAAGATCAGGAATGAGTACTGGGAAAAGTGGCAGGAGGGACAACACCTGCCCATCAAAGAGTACTTTTTAGGATGGTGTATATTTAAAGCTGGGATATAGTGATGGCAAGCTGCATGGCTAGTCTTACTATTCATTATTTTGAATTTAATTGAAAGTCTGGTATTTGTTCATCCACTTGTTGTAGGAGTGAAGATTCAACTGGTGCCTTTCAGAGAAGAACCTGGAGAGGGATATGTTACCTCTAGATAAATGGTTTTCAGACCTTCACTTTCTTAATGATATTACTTTTTTTTTCCTCCTCCTGATTTCTGCTTCACCTGTCTCCAGAGAAACAAAGAAAAGCATGTTTTGCACCTTGTGCTCTCTGTCTGAACCTCTTTCATTATGAGTAGAGGCTGCTACTTCCCCTCTTTGGCCAAAGCCTGCATGCTTCACATGCCACAAGATCATCTTCCTCTGGCCCCCAGTGATTTGCAGAGGAATTGATTTTCTCAGCTCACCCTTGGGGGTTCCCCTTGGTTTGTCTGGTTCTCCTCAAGGAGGGAAAGCAAGGTCTCACCTGTTGTGCTGCTATAGCTGTGGTGTGTTAACCTGACACTGCTCCATTGTCTTAGCACAGTGGCAGAGAGGAAAGGAGTGCACTGCCCAGCCAGTCCCTTACTGCTGACAGCACAGAACTGCAGCTGTGGGTCCTATTCCTATCATCCTGTCTCTGCTCTGCAGCTTATTTGCACCGGTTGGCTCACTTGGGAAGGAGCAAACAGATAAAATTCAGTCCTTGCTTACCTTTCTTCAGAATGTATTCTGGTTTTCTTTGGTTGAGAACCACTACTTCAGCTCCTGGGTCCCTCACTCGCTTTGCAATACTCAGAAGTTGAAAAGCTGGAGTGACCGCAGTTACTCCATGTATGTCTTTTCTGGTACTTTTTTTTGGCCCTATGGCCATCCTGTTAACCTTTCCATTTGCAGTTGTGGCTTACATTCTGGAGACTTAGATACTCTGAAAATGTTGGCAAATACAGCTGTGCTTATTCAAGGAAGTTAGGGAAGTATATTACTGCCCTTATAAAGAAAGCCTTGCTTTAAACAACTTGTTTGGTAAAATTGCTTTGGACACATTCTTGTTACAGAATTCCATCATCTAGGAGCAACACAGCAAATTCTATTAAATCTGATAATTTTTTTTTTTTCCAAATTCTTCCTGCTCTTGTGCAAGTTAAATTTAGATAGTTTAGGGATATTATTAAATATAAAGCCAATTCTCTTTGATTTCAGTAACAGAGTTTACATTGTACAGGTGGAGACAAAAAGTGCTCTAAATGCATATTCAGGCTGGCAGTGATCTGATGTAACGGGGTAGGTACTATGATATTTTTCTGTTCAAGCAAGACCTTTATTCTTTTAAATATGCTTACAACTTTTTCTGTAGGAATAAATGACACTTGCAGAGGGCATTGCATGATAGCTTAGGTTTTGCAGTAAAATAAATTATTTAATCTAAACTTCTGGCAACCTAACTGTATCCCTCTGCTCTGAATTTCAGAGCAGAGGAAACCAGTTCTAGTTCATTTGGCTTTGTTGGCTTTTCTGCCTCAGAGCTGGTGTACCACATGTCCATTTTTTCCTAAGCTGTATTTGAACTCTTCTCCCCGTCAGATGCTTTGTAACCTAACTACCCTCAAATGAAGCAGTTCATTTATTCCATGGGCAGCCCAGGCACAAGTGTGAAATCCCTTCAAACATTATGAGTTTAACTTCTTTTATAGGGGCATTCCATTTGGAGGAATAAGTTGCATTTACCTTTTGCATCCGAGTTTTATGAACGATATATAAGTGTTGTTTACTGTTAAAATGGTGCACAGTCTTTCTGTAGCGTCTGTGTTTTATTAGAGTAGTTTAAAAAGAAACCCTCTAAAACGATGTTACTGCTGGGTGTCTGATTGCCAAGTTAATCTCTTATCACAAGTCCCATTGATCTTCTGTTTGAGCAGCTGAGAGTCTATTTTATGTATAGCAATCTTTCATAAAGTTTATTCCTGGTAATAAAGCTAACTGGGGTGAGTGCCAAGCTATTCTCAGAGGCAATCCACTCTCAACAAGAGGAGGATTTTATTTTGTTAGATGGGGTTATTGTTTGGGTATGTACTTGCGGCAGAACGGGTGAAATCGCTAGCGAGTGAGTCAAACTGGGTTCAGAGGTGTACTCTTACTGGTATGAAGTTAATGGCATTACTGCGCAATAGACGTTCAGATCTGGCTTTTAATATGATGCCCAGAGTCACATGCATTTTCCACTTATTACTGTGTGGTATTGCTAACTTGGATTGTTGATCTCTTCCGTGGTGTGGCAAAAACCTCTACAAAAGAACGCAAAACCCCACCACAAAACAACAAAAAAAGCACTCCACCCTAGAATTGGATATGTATTAGTTGCATTCAATTTTCTTATGTGTAAGAGAAAGTAATTTTAGTTCACAGAGAGCACCAGTACTGGTTTCTCTGAAATTGTTCTTTCAGATTTTTAAAATCTTTCTTCTAATAGTATTTGTGTTGATGTCCTTAGTGTCTTCGTACCAAACATAGCTGTAAATTAAAAAAATGTAATTCAAAATATTAGTAGTTAACTTCAAGTAAAGTTACTTTATGAAAAGTCAAATGTTATTTTTAGTGAAGTGTGCTTAAGCTATATTCCAGAGTTTCTGAAGTATTCTTTTGTATTTGGGAGAGTTTAATAGATGGCAGGGCACGTGTTCCTCTAAGCTAATAGTTAGCTAATATTCCTGCAACCGTATGCCAGTTTTGGGAAGCCAGTGGTAGTTTTGCATAGCTCTGTGCGAATGCTTGACATTGCAAGGAACTGGTTACAGGTCCTGTGATCTGTTCCTCTGCTCTTGTCTGAAAGTTGAACTCATGGGGGCTGACACCTGCCTTCTAGGAAACCAGTCTCAAGCTATCTTGTCTCAGCCTGTTGTTGCAGTAAATTTTAAATTACTGGCCAATATCTGCTCCTGCTCTGGTGACCTGGATATACGAGAGTGCTTACAATTCCTCATGGATGCAAGGGGTAAATGCAGGTGCCAATGGTGACAGGATCGCATGGGTGTGCACATATTGCACACAGCACCCTGGGGATGGTAGAGGAATAGGATTTCCACCCCCAGGTGTTGAAATATCAAGCTGAGGAAGTAAATGGCATGCTGGGTCCTCAGTAGGAGGGAGGAGAGCAGAGGGATGTGTTGTGCCCTGGTGTTTGCTGTGAGCTAGGATGCTGGAGGGAATGAAGTGCGTAAATCTCTAGTAACTTCTCCTGTCATGCTCAAAGCAGGTAGTGATGTCTCAGAACTACCTGAAATAGCTTTCAATGAAATTAGGGAGACGGGTCACCGCTCAAGCTGCTTATTTGGCTCTTAGCAGATTCAGTCAGCCTAGCTGCATCCGTTGCTCTTTCCACCTTCAAAGAGATGTCTTTACCATCAGACATAAAATTTAACCTTCCATCTAAATTTCTCCTTGGAATCAGGAGAAAAGCACACGAAAAAACTGGAACACACTTGTATCATGCAGTAGCAGATTATTCTCCGAAGAGAAAGGATACGTTATTATATACATATAAACAGACTGGAGAAAAAGGAAGGGAAAAATATCTATTATTTTAACTAATATTAACTATTTGTAATCATGGTGAAAACAGACTTTTTTTTCCTGTTACTCCTCACCTGTCATTCGAAGTTACTGAATTATTTTCCAATAATTGGCAACCAACTGCAAGTGGTAGGTAGTCTGCACTGCTGCCCTACTTGTCCTGTGGTGGTCTGGATGGTGGCTTGGTGTGAAGATCTGTGCATGGTAACACAGAAGCAGCTTAGCTTTACCCAGGCCATTGTACTATAGGAGCCACTGATACCTATAGGAGCCACATGGTAATCAGGGCATGTTATAGAGCATCAAGGTGTACAGACTTGCAATTACAGCTAATGATGTCCTTATGTCATGGATGCTTTCAGCTGAAAAACGTGTGTCAGTAATTTAAGCATCAAATAAAAGTCTGTATTTTAATCTATTTAGAGAGTCTTGTGAGACCTCTGCATCTCCTGGCACTTCATGAAGTTGAACAGTGTTCTCTGGCAGCTTTGCATTATTTCTTTAAAAGCATGTATTTTTATCTGAAGCACTGTTATAAAGTCAAACTTTAGGTGTTTTTCGGTTTTTGGTTGGTTGGGTTTTTAACCCAGGTTAATTCTTTTCATATGGAACTTCTAATGTTGTAGTTAAAACTCAGTGCTAGTCTGCACTGATTTTAATTTTTTTAAAATATTAGATCAAATCAGGATTTCCTCTAAAGAAAAAATATTTATTGTGTGAATACCTTACACAGAAATTTGGAAATAAAATATTGAAATGTTTTAGCTAATTAGAAATACTTTTTAGTATAGAACTGACAAAGTTGCACTTTTACTAGAATAGTTTAAAGTGGGATGCTGTTTTTCACTGGATAAACATTGCTTTTATCGTATGTATCATATGACAGAGGTGACTGTAGATGAGAAATAGTCCACTTGAAATAAAGTTTTTCCTTTAAAATGTAAAGCTTGTATTTAGCAACTGATCAGCAATAATGCTGTCTGCTGTAGTGATACAGCTTTATTGCATAGAAGACAAAACCCGTATATTACCATGAAGCCACTGTGTTTGATCTGTCTGGGACTTATTTAGCAAGTAAGAATGTTAATTTAGTGTATACTGGCTAAGATAACTAGTCGTCTGGGGGGGTCAAGGTACTGACTTCAGAGGCATTTCTGAACAAAGATGTTGCAGTTGGTGGGTGGATGGCACTGGTCTCAGCTGTTGTATGAGCTTGCATAAATAGTATCATCTCCACTTTAATCTTTCGGGTGTTCAGAGGTAGTGTGCATATTTCTGTTTAACCCCTGGACATTTGCTGGCATGCATGACCCTTTAACAATTCCTATCCCTCTGTCCATCCCTAGCACCTTGGCTCCAAACAGTCTGGGAGGATAGCCAGTAATTGTGAAGGTTTTTGTTAAGAACATCTCTTTAACAAAAAAATGTTTTCATTTCACTGGTATACAGTTTCTATTGTGCTTGTTACAGTAGTGTATGACATACTTCTGAAGTACTCCTTGCTTCTCCACTTTGCAATACTTACTGCCTTTTGAGTGCAAAGATGGGTTAACAGATATTAAAACTGGTGATGACGGTTACTGGCCTTTGGCATCAGGAAAAAAGCCCTTTTTTTATATTTAAGAAAACAGCAACAAAGGCTGGAGCCATGTGTTTCATAAAGAAGGTTGACTTTTAAGTTGTGTTTTATGATAAGCATTTGATTTACCTTGCCTTAAATTTTGAGAATGAAAAGGGTGCTTAAGCCTTCAACCTTCATGAATCCGTCTCTGTGAAAGTAACATGCCTTTTTCTCTCTGGTTCAGAGACACTGTTTTACAAGAGTAGTCCTAAAGGTTATTTCTGAGGCTTGTGGATGTTGTGCTTTGGAAGGAAGTATCAAAGACCTTTGAAACAGGAGAGATTTCTGTGGCTTCCTCTTCTAGTTTTTTTTGATGAGAGAAAGGGAAAAGGTGGTGTAGACGGTGTATTATTGCAGTTGTTGCTTTTGACAAACCTCTGGCGCTTTTGGTGCTATAAATTTAATCATGATCAAATACCAATGTGGTAAGTGTAGCAAATGCAAAAAAGGGCCAAAACAAACTTCAGAGTGACGTGACCTGAACTATTAGATCAATTGAAATAAGTGGAAAGAGAATCTCCCCTGAAACTAATACCTGTGCACAGGGAGAGAAAGTAAATGGCAAGGCTGGGAAATGATTTGCAATAAGTTGGTTTCTGTTTTGTAGTGATGATTGCACAGGTGCCAGCTTTGATATTGCTCAAATACTTGAATTTCTTTTGTGTAAGATGGAGCCCTGATGATTCCAGAGACGGTTCATCCAAGGATCTATATTCCTGAAGTTTTGACTTGTTCAAGTTTGTGTTAGAAGGAACTGAAGCAGTAGTCATATTAAAATGCTAATAAAAAAAAATTGAAGGACACTGTAGGTGCTATTACATTATTGGACATCTTTTAGTTATATTATTCCCCCTTATTTTTTTTATAGCAAACTTTGGCCTGTTCCATTCTAACGGCGTTGTTGAGCGAGTTCTCAAGTTCAAGTAAAACCAGCAACATTGGACTAAGCATGGAGTTCCATGGTAACTGTAAACGTATATTTCAGGTAAACTAGTTCTGTATTGATATATGATACCTCTCTTTCTAAAATTTAAACATTGAAAAGCAGAAGTACTTTCCTATGACAGGTGCATTCAGATGCACTGTGTCCTTAAAAGCATTTATTAGGACAAATACTACAAATGCAGATACTGGCTACTTCAGGAAAATTGATAATGTATTTTTTAAAAACTTGTATTAAGAAAGTGCAATCCTTTTGTGCCCATTTTGTGAATGTAGAGCTACAGATCTTTATGCAGTTGGGCTCTTTAATTCCTTGGCTACCAATTGCAAACAAAACGAATACTCTGTGGAACAATGATAGTCTTAAATATAGCTTTGGTTTAAAGCCAAGGAGAGCTATGTATGTATTTAAAAATATTATTGCAGATGGTGTAGTCTGGTTGTCTCAGATGTATTGTTTGGCCAGTCAGAAATGTTTTTGTGAAGCCATTGCTTTAAACTGACTGTTGTGGAACAACTTACCAACTTTTTTTCATGCCAAAGACCAACTCTTTTCTCCACCAGTTATTAAAAACATACTGTTTTTAAATCTTTTTACAACTGGCATTTATGTGAAGATTTTTTTCATAGTCTTTGCAAATGTAATCAATTGATTTTGGTAAAAGGAGGGGATTCTCACTGACAACTTCAGAATATTTTGTGTACTGTAATGAAAAGTAGGGCGAAACCAAAAAATTATCTTCTCTTTAGAAAAGTATTCCTTTTTAATCAGCATTTTAATTAATGACTGAGATACTCAATATACTGTGTTCGTCCTGACTGTAGGAGGACGATCTGCGGCAGATCTTCATGCTCACAGTAGAGGTACTTCAGGAATTCAGCAGACGTGAAAACCTCAATGCTCAGATGTCTTCAGTGTTTCAGCGTTATCTTGCACTAGCCAATCAGGTCTTAAGCTGGAACTTCCTTCCTCCAAATTATATCCTTTTTATGTCAGGACATTTGTTTCTATTGACTTGGGTCACTTCCTACTGCGTGAGAAGTAAGGTCTTTGAGAGGAGAGAAAAGAGTAAAACTTTATAAACCTTTTATTTTATGTTTTCTTTCTTTAGTGCTTTTGGTAACCACCATGCTTGCTAACAGAAGCTGCTGTCGCTCTTCATTAAAGTATTTTACATAAAAGACAAAACAAATAGAGCAGCCCTGTTACAGGTTGAGGGTCTATCTGGTTTGGTGCAGGGTAAAGAAAGCGTGTCATATGCTGCTTTAGTGTAGAACCATATGGTGAAGAGTCGAAGTTATCTTTAATTTTTATGCAGAGATCTGATCTGATCTGTCCTGTTTTTCTCCCTAGAAGAAGAGAAAGGGGCAAGCAAATGCCCCATCATCTAGGAATATGCATGCTCAACCAAATCCCCATAAAAGAGCATGGTCGTTTACTAGAACATGTAATAGATCCTCTTCAATCTGAAAAAAAGTATTTGATACCTGAGAGAAGAAATGGCATCTCCTCTATGGAGGTGCTTCCACTGCTTCCATTTTGACATTTTTGTGATTAGTCCAGAGAAAGGTGGAGCTGGACAGTAGAGGAGGAAATGGGAATCAGAAGGAGAAAGGGTCTTAGTGAGGGAGAGAAGGAAAAAGATACAAAAATGCTCAGTCCAAAAAATGGGCTAGATGAATATTGTAGAAATATTCAATTACACTCTGTATTTAATAGAGGTTTAAGACAGTGTATCTAGTAAATCATTATAGTACCTCTTCACAGCCAGATTGTCTTTAAGAAGCTCAACAAGCCTTCCAAGAGCCAAATTTTTGATCTGGTTTATCAACTTTTTTATTAAAACATTTGAAATTGCTACCAAGTTATACATACTGCAGGAATCTTGATGTTGCCTTCAAATGCACTGTGAGGGATTTTATTTGCTTTCGTAGTGTGAAAGTCAGAAGCTGATATCTGAGTTTTTGGTTTCTTTGAGTCTGTTCATTATGTTGCAGGCAGCAAAAGGAAATTTATTTGAAACTGGATATTCCTTGGTTCACATGTGTAAAACAGAATACCAGTTATATTGGCTATACAGAAGGTGCCATGGATTAAAAGTAAATATCCCACTTCTGTTTGTCCCTAAAGTGATTTGGCAGGGGTTCAGAGAGGAATTTAGTGCACGTGCCTACAAGACAGACGCTGTAGGCGAATTATTGCACCTTATAAAAGTTTTTGGAAGTGGATTTGGGATTTGTATGAATTCAGATCATGTGTGAACACTTTTTCTAAGCTGTAATCTTAAGTAGAAGGGAAATGCTCTTGTGCTGTGCAGTGGTGATTCCCCCTGAATTTTAGTCCTGCTCTGTACAAACCTCTGAGGTAGTCCTGGCTACTGATCTTGTTACAGTTTGAAAGTGAAAGCAGTAGTTCTTCATGAGCTCTTTATCCCAGGCTAAGATTTGCAGTGGTGGAGCTAAATAGATACAAGTTAAGGTGGTGAGCCTTGGGAATTCTAGCTTTCCTTTATACATTTGTATAAATGAAGTTGATTTAGTCTGTAGGTGCTTCTGAACAAGTGTTAATAGAAATAGCAATGCAGGCCATACTGCTGCTTAAGGTTAACAGTGTTTTCTGCTACTTGGCCTCCTTTAGATACTACAGTTGTTAAACAAATTCTGGCCGTTTCTGGAGATTGGATGGACCTTTAGTGCAAACCACAACTGCTCTTAATGGGTCTATTTCAAATATTTTCATTATTTCAGATCCATTTGTTACCATCTTTTTGTTTTCTACCATTGGATGTTTCATTTTGCAGTAAGAATTACAGCACCAGCTTGGGTCTTCCTGCTCTGTGTAGCAACCTGTTTTCACAGAGGTTGAAATGTCCTCAATCATCCTTGAGAAATGTGGGTCTCAACTGCCAAAGATTCAATACCTGTTGGGGTTTACAGCACCACGTTGATTGTATTGTGGCGTAAATCTCTCTTCCTTAAGAAGATGGGTTTAGAAGTAGCTGTTGGTAGTTAGTTAGCTCATGGGCAGTGAAACTTAACTTGGCTGTAGTTTCTAAATACGTAACACATTGTATGAGAACGTAAGAACTGCTATGTTGATTGACCGCTTGGTGTCCTTTTGGTATCCTCTTTCCAAATCTTGACAGTACATGTGCTGAAGCCATGGGCATGAATTTAATACTTGAACCATGGAGTAAAACAATCCATTGTATCCTCAGATATCTTTTTCCTATAGTTGATATTTTCCCTGGCAAATGAATTCTCAGTATTCCCTGAGTATGAATACTGAGTATGAATTCTCAGTATTCCCTGCAGCATCACAGTAATCTGCAGTATATTTATGTAATCTTTAGTAAGATTCTTGTACCTCCAAAAAAGGGAAGTAGCATAAATGTGCATTAACTGTAAAGTGACCATTGCAAGAGGCAGATTATTTAAATCCCCAAATTTGAGAATTGCATCAAAACATAGCACTTCTGAAGAGTTCTGTGCTGTTATGGGAGAAGTGTTATAGGGTTAAGTGTTGCTTTGTTAAATGCAGTCTTGGACAGTGCTGCCACCAATCGTAACAGAAAAGTTGTAGTAAGTCTGTATTGTCAATTGCCACCATGAAAGATGTATTCTGAAATGGCTACCTCATTAGAGCAACAAAAGAAGAGAGGCTGGGGCCTACCTACTTTCAGATTGGACCTCAGTATTTTTTAAATGTCTCGGATGCAGTGCCTGCAATAGGAAGCACATGGCGCGGTGACCTTGGAGGCTTCCCTTCGGTCATGTAGAGTTTCTCCCATTTCATTTTCCGACAATCGTCTATTGTTATTTTTATCTGCCACCTTGAGATAATAGTGCACCCGGTGTTTGCAACTGCTTCAGAAATAGTCTGTTGTGGCATGTTGGCTTCTGTACAGTTTCTTTTTTCAGTGCTGTTACAGTACTGTTAAATACCGTTTACCCAGATAGAACTAGTTTTAACTGCATCTTTTCTTAAATGAATGTTTTTAGTAATTAAGGAAGTACAGGTGATCAGTATTAAGAGGTACAGCCCTTTCCTTTACAAGAGTGCCTTCATCTATTGCACCAGATAGAAGTTCAATCTCATTTCTAGTACACTGTGAGTTCCCCAAGTCTCCAGTTAAGGAGCTGAATGCTGCTGAGTTTTAATGCACCTTGGCATGAACATATATGTCTTGTGAAGTCAGGATGCAATTATAAATTATATTACTTTGCCTCCAGAGGTGTTTCTCCCATCTTCTTGATTTTGGGATTTCTCTGTTCTTGACAGCCACATTCTAATGGACTTTGGATGAATGTCCTCAAATGGAAAAGTTCTTCATCAGACCATAAGATTTTTGTCCAGCTGTCTCCCATCTACAGACAGGTGTCTGTTATCTGTCATTAGGTGCTGTCATGGAAGTACTTATCCCTTATTCTTTAATATATGGGTCATAGTACATAAAGAGAAGCTTGAGCTTTAGTTCTTGTTTTGTATTTGGTGCCTTTACTTGCTCAGAGGCAAGCTGGCAAATTTTTGAATTAATGTAGAATAGGGGATTTAAAATGCAGGTTATGTAAACCTAATGGGTTGCACTGTACTATGCATTGTTGCCATCCCATTGAAGTTAATGGTGCAGTTGTATGAACTGACTGAAGCTTTTGTCTGATCTGAGCATTTCTGTGTGTGTGCCTTGGCCACACAGTTAAAGGAAGAAAGCTTTTCATATCTGTGTTTTGAAAATGTCTTTTAAAGCTCAAGCCAGAATGAGACACCTGTCTGGGAGGTTCTATGAACCATACCGTTCTGCAGACTTTCAAGATTTGAACTCAGTCCAGCCCAGATTGGAAGCATCTGTTGTGCATAATGGAAGTGCATGAAAACCACACAGAATGCTCCAGAAAACTTGAGGTTTGTTTCAAGAAATGATTCAAGTTGGCATTGCTGCTGAAAAAGCACCCTGAACATGATACTGAACAGGGAACCACCTGGCATGGCAGTGGGTTTTTTTTATCAGGTCGTGGTCCCCAGCTTGATTTGCTTCATAGCTACAGAAATGATTCAACTTTTACAAAAGAGTGACAACACAGAGTTCTTCAGCAGCACAGCTGCTTTCCATAGGCCTTGTGTTTAACAGCCTGGAATTATCCCGAATTTGCTACAGTAGCCTGTCCTTATCTGAAAAATGATGGACTGTGGCGTTGCCCCTGTTTGGGATGTAAAGTGTAACTGAATTAGGATTCAGTGTAACTGAAATAGCTGTATATAAGAAAGTGCAAAAGAGAGGTGCGTTTTACTTTTGTTAGACTTACCACTTTTAGGTGAAAACTGTCATAACTTTGAAATCCCTGATGTTTATAAATTATTTCTAGGGTACTATGTGTTTTCTTGGCAATCCTTTCTAGCAGCTTTTTAAGACAACACTGGGCAAAACAAGTAAGATTGACAGATCCCCTGAACGTGGTCACAAGTGCACTACAGATATTTGTATTGAAACTGAACTTTTTAACTACTAGTCTTTCATCATCTAGGCTTTCCTGAATGAATTTTGAAATCAGGTTGCAATGTAAGAGCATCTTAGCAATGATCCTTTTTATGAAGGGGAGCTGATGTTCTGCTAGCTTGCTCCAGTAGTTTTAAGTTTCCAGTTTTTTTGAAGATGGTCATCAGCATCCTAGATGGCAGCCACTGTGACTTGTAAGCCGCATCTTCATGGCAACCACTTGTGCATAGGTGCTTTAAATGCAAGTTTAAAGGCTTGAGGTGATAAGCTTGCGTACCATTAGCTGTATAACCATAGCAGCAGAATGTACCAGGAACTGAAGAATCCACTTGGGTGGTCATGAGCCTTAGTGCAGGAATGGCTAAACTGCTAGAGGCTCTGGAATCGGCCAGGTTTAAAATTAGCTTGGGTGTTCCTACACTTCCTTCCCCTGTTGCTGCAATCTGAGTCCAGCATCTCCAACACAAGGTATTGTTTCATTCTTATGATTGTTAAGAATACTAGTGTTTAATAATTAAATATTTAAGCATATGTTCCTTGTCCTGGTTGCTGCATGTATTTGCTGAGAGTGTACAGTATGGAAAGGTCCTGTGAGGAATTTCTCCGTAGGGGGCAGCAGGCCTCTGCATCAGTTTTAGGCAGTTGCTCATCCTATGTGCTTGGCTGACTAGCTAGAAAGCCAGAGGAGTTCTTCAAAATCCGAATAAAATCAGTATGTTAACGCTGGATGGCAGATCTCCGAGCAGTTACCTTTCTAATGCAGGTTTTTATTTGTAAAATACAAGTCCAAGACTGGCACAAACCTGTCCAGAAATATTTCAAAGGTAAAGTGATGAAAATAACTTTTAAGAAAGCTATTTTGACCTTAGCACTCCAGGAGCTTTTTCTCCATTTCTGAGATGTTTCCTGTGGACAAATTTGTGAATGGGGTTCTAGCAGGAGAAATCTCGGCTTTGATTATTGAGTTCCAAACTTACTGCTTTGTGGAAAAACAAGCCTTGCTTCTCTTAGGAAAAAGAGTGTGGGATCCATTCTCAGATACTGCAATTTGTAGCAAGTACTGAGGTGAAACATTTTAATCCCTCATGGCTGCCTTAGGATATGAAATACTCTGATAGGCCTCTTCACTGATCAGTCCCTTCCTGGGACAGAGGCTAAGAGTAGGAGGAAAACTCCACATTTGCTGGTCTTTTATTTTCTTTTTCTTAGTATGTTTCTCCAAGAAGCACGTAAAACCTTGGACTTTGTTTTCTGAATTAGTTTTAAAAATTTGTAAGTTTAGAAAGACTATTCTCATTTTTCCAGCTCATGAAACAAAACCGAGCATAATGTCTACATGCATAAATACAGGCAAAGATAAAAGAAAATCTCCCTTTAAACATTATGGTCTTCTCCTCTTCCTCTCTAGGCACTAATAGTGAGCATATGAGCCTTATCATACATAAAGGCATCTAGTTATATTATGCTTTTCAAAAGAGCTTGGTTCACCTTACTGAATAATCTGTTCAGATTCATGCGGAAGATTCTAGTCTATGAAGGAATCAGTGCCCTAAGTCTCGTAAAATGAGTGAAACATTGACAGGCTTCTGGCAGCTGTTTCCTAGCCTGAATTTCCATGTCACTCAGTGTGAATTGTAGTAAGAGTTAATAATTCCTCATTAGAGCTAGGAATGTTAGAAGCATTTGTATTATTACCAGAAGTGGTTTACAATTGTTTTTCGTTTTAGAAACAAATAAAAAACCTCCCAAACTCTCCCAGATGTCACGGTAGACTGACCTACACTTATCATAAATCTCTACTAAAAGTTTAAATCATAAGTCTAAGCTTGAGTGCTTGGGAAAAAAGTGTTGTGCTAGTACTGTACTTTTTGTTTCTTCATAGGTAGTGAGAAGTAAATTAATTTTGAATGATGAAGACTGCGTTTGTCCTGTGTAAGCCATGTACTAGGTAATTTTGTGCCATTTTTTTCAGGTTTGGCATAACTAGACTGCTGCTAATAAAGCTGAACTGTAGCACGGTATAAGCTGGGGTATTTCTTGGCAGCAAGCATCTCCACAGCCAACTTCTGCTAATGTTTGCCTACATTTAGTACGTGATGGAAAATGGGTTCAAGATCTCCATTGATAGGTGGAGGCATAATTTGTAATGTTCAGTGAACAGATATTTTACCCACAAATCTCCTATTGTCAGATGTGTCATCAGTCCATTAGCGTGAGAAACAGGACTAAAAATAACAGGATAGGGCTGCTAAATAGTGAGCCTTGTTAAAATAGTGACAGCAAACTAGCCCTTCTTTCATTCCACACGAAAAGCGTTTTGTAGCTGATCCCCTCTGTAGGCTCAACCTAGCAAAGAGCAAACTTATTTTAAGAGATCGATAATGTGTCTGTTATTGTCTTCTGATATTGGTGTGTTTCCGAGCCAGTTGTTTATTGGAGAGTCACAGCAAAGGGCATTCTTGTCAGTAAACAATTTTAAAATACCATTTTGACTAAAACGTTCCACATGAAAAGGAAAAAAAGGCATAGCTTAATTTTCCAGGTAAAATTAGTTTTAATTTGTAATATTGCTCCTGATAAGGCATGTTTGCTTGTGATTATTTCATGCCCATATTTTAAATCTTTTTTTTTAACACTGGGGAGAATCCCAAAGCATTTTAGATCACTTAAATTGCATCTGTATTTCAGAGGGAAGTAAAATAGAAAGTTGTGTGATTTTTAGTTTTTCCCCATTTGAAAGAATGCAGATGGTTCAGCATACACTGATAATTTTTAAAATTGTGAAACTGGTTTTGATTTGTACTGATGTGAAAATCCCTGATTGTTCTTAGGCAGTATAATGTGCTGACAGCAGTTCTGGACACATAGCACCAGTGAAGGTCCACTTGGTACTGAGCTGTGGAAAAAGCCCCTGCTTTGGAATGTGGTTTTGCACAGTGTTGTTAGGAATTTTTGTTTTGTGGCAGAACTTGGAAAACACATATAACTGAACTAAAACTGTGCATCCTACCTTGTGACACAGTTCTTCATTTTAAACTAGATGCTTGCTTTAAATATTATTCCCTCAAACAAAACCCATCAAAAGTTAAGGGTTCTACTTTGTTGTATGATACCATCGTATTTATTTTTTTCTAGACATAGAAATAGGTTTCAATACACTTTTTTTTTTTAATAATACCTGATTACTTACAGTACAAGAGTTAATGCAGTTCATTACCAGTAAGTAAATTACGTGCAGCTGAACATGCTGTTACTTACTCTGACGGTTGGGTTAGAAAGGGATCAAGGAGGATAATGCAGGGTTTAAGAAAGACAAATAAAATGTAAGTTGCTGAGTTAAAGAGTTTTTACTGCTACTTGGATTGGGTGGTGTCACAAAAGGAAGCACTTCCAAAAGTCTTTGAACGCTCTTCTGCATGACCAGACAAAGAATTGAACCTGCTTGTTTAAATGGTTTTGCTTATGTCTCTGTTTTTTCTGTACTAGAACATTTGCAGAATTTTGTAAAAGTTAAGCTATGCCAAAATACGGTGAGAGCTGAAATGAGTGGAGTAAAATCGTGGTTTCACAGTGTGCTCATTTTTCACGTGCGTCTCTTACAAACGATGCCTTGTGCTGTCTTACACTTTTGTTCTCAGTGTGATTGGAAAATGTGGATTCATGCAGAGCTAAGATATCTGCATTCTGTGATGCATATTTGGCTATTTAGTAAAATAGGATATAGATTTCAATGAGCTATCTTTAGCTATGGTAAGGCCGTTTTAAAAGCTGCCAGGAAAATTTTTTAGAAAATTATTTCCTATTTTGCATAAATTTTAACACCTGTTAATTGCGGTTGCTTTTTTCCCTTCTCGCTGTGTCACATTAGACACCCTGGTTATCAAAGTGATCGTATCGCTATGGTATGTCTCATAATTATGATCAAACTGTTATCTAACATTCCTGGAGCATTCTTTTTTTCAATACTTAATACCTTTTATTCCTTGGCCTCATGCATGAATTATGCTGTGTATGTGAAGAGGCTTAAAGTTTGTTTCCATTACATTCTTTCTGAATGGATCCTGTTGTATCTAGGATTTTTTTAAAGCCAAGTAGGAATGTTATTGTTGACCTTGACACCAGATAACTGGGCAGACATTATATAGCTATGTTTGAATCCTCACAAAATGTGATGCTAAAGCCAACAGAATCCTGGCGCGAGACTCTCCTGGACAGCAGAGTTATGGAGCTTTTCTTTACAGTAAGTTTCTTTCTTCAACTTTCGTAGTCCAGACCGCAGGGAAAGCAGCTCCTTCCTGTTCTAAAACTGTATTGTTGGACTCTTCCTTTTGCATCAGGTAGGACTGATTCTGTTCACTTCAGCTTGCTTATCAAAGCAGACAGAAGTATTGTCTTTTTCCTAGGTTACTGAATATGTATTTTGCTTGTTAATTGTTTTAAATTGATAACTGTTAGCTCAAGAAAAAGGTGTTATAGTTATCCAAACTTTTGTACATTTAATAGTCCTGGACATATTCTCAACAGACAAAACCAAGTCTGATGAGCAGTAGTAGAGTATATCTTTCAGATAAGGTGTAAGGGCTCTCAGAAAAGATCAAATGAGCAGTTTGTGTTTGCAGTTCTTAAAGCACTTACTCAAGGGAACAGCTGAAAATAAATAATGTAGTTGTAGTTTTCTAACCAGTTTCAGCATACAGGTTTCTTTCTTTCATCAGCACAAAGTAAATCCGAACAAGTTAAAACAGAATATAAGTTAGAAGAGATGAGGAAGAAGTAGTGTTGGGAGAGGGGAATGTAATACTCAATTTGTATAACTTAAAAACCCTACAGTATTAAAAACGAATAAAACTACTATTGTTTTCTTTCTGCAACTGTTGAGAGAAATTTGTAGGCATTGCTCAGCTAGGACTTACTGCGGCAGCAACATATATTGGCTTATAAATTCATTTACTATGCAATTTAACTTACATTACATCTCTTGGGACCTGAGAATTCAGCGTTCTCAACCTTTTTTCATTTTTGCAAAGCAGAGAAATAATGTGCTCAAAACTTGGACAAAGTTGTTATTAGACAATGTAAATTTAACTCTCCAGTGCTGCTTGACATTATGTTTGTATATATGTCCTTACTTTATAGGATTATTTGATAAATTTAATTATTTTTTTAAACTTGCAGTAGAAGAAAAAAATTCTTTTCCAGTAGTTTGGAAAAGGTGAAAAAATCACTGGCAGAACTCTTAGCAGCTACACACAATCTGAACAGCTGTCTAGACTATCCAGACAGTTGCTACTGTCAGCTGTGAACCTCCACATGCAAATAACTTTTTGGCTTACACGTTAACCCTTCCTCATTTAATAGTATGAACTTGTCAGAGTTAGGTATCTGTTTCCTTGATTGGTTTACAGTTACGTATTTGTGATAAGAGAAAAAATTTTGAATAATATGCAGATTTGTTTTAGTACGTTTGTGTGTTACTTAATAGTAACCAAAGCTTGCCTGTATTTCACTGAACACTAGCCAGGGCAGTATGCTGTCTGTTTTGGTTTTAGATTCCTGATTTGCAGTGGTTGAGGCTTGTAGTAGTAGCATGCTGTTTGAAGTAATGTAAGTGAATGGTAGTAATTTTTATTCATTTGTCTGATCTGAGAAATTTTAATAACCTTGCAAAAGTTGGCTGGACTGCCATGTTAACATGAGTGCCTCCAGTTCTAATCTCAGCCTCGTGTGGGATGTATATTAGGAAGGGTATTTCTGTTGCAGGGTTTGTTTCTCCTGCTAGTTTGATCTTTCAGGGATTAACTGTGCAGCTAATCCAACTAGTTATGAATTGAGTAAACTTACAACTATAACACCACAGAGAAATGGTTAGTGTTTTAACTGTACTTTTATATATAATGTTCCTGAAATAATTTGACTAAATTTTGCATCTGAGTGAAAAAATCTACTCTATATTTCTTTATTTATCCAGTAAATCTTATGTGAAAAAACAGGAGGCATGAGCCTAAGAAAATTATTTAAATCCGTACTTGATGATTCAGATAAGTATGTGAGAATATGTTTGAAATAGTGAGATTTTAATCTAGAAAGTCTCAGCAACAGAAGTAATGACATAACAGTTTGCAGAAATACAGGAAGATTACTGTTGGCCTTGTATAATATGAGGGTGTTGCCAAGGAAGTGATGCATTCATTTTTGTATATGTCTTCAGTGTTTACCTCTGCTAAAGAAGCATCTATATAATCTTGATTGAACTCGTTGACTAACTTTAGCAGGACTCTATAGCCTAGGCATAGTTAGCATAATAGGGATGACTGTCATTATTGCTGTTTTTAGAAGGAGCAGCATGTCTGACTGGCTGGCATCTGTTTCTCTCTTTAAGACATAACATGCAGTAGACAGTTCAATTTTCAACATGTAGGTGAGCCTTAACTAAATGTTAGTTTCAGTGAGGTAATTCACGGCTTGCGATTTTGTGAGCTGAGTCACAATCCTGACATTTGCCATGGTTTAGGGAGTCGTAGAAACCCTTGCATTTCAGACTGAATGGAAGTTATAGTAAGCTTTTTTTGGTGTGTGCTCTTTTGGATTGAGAGCCATGTGACTGTTGTAAGAACACCCTGTTTTCGTGTGTTATTAACTACCTCACTTCCTGAAAGGTACATCGAAAAATCAGAGAAGATACAGATATGGCCCAAGATTCATTACAGTGCCTGGCACAGCTGGCGTCTTTGCACGGGCCAGTCTTTCCTGATGAAGGTTCACAAGTTGATTACCTGGCACACTTCATTGAGGGATTACTGAATACTATCAATGGGTATGTATGCCTGTTTTCTAAATTTAGATGGCATCTTTTAATCTTCAGTTTGGTTTGTAGCATATCTGTATGGAGAAATGGTATGGCTTGGTTATTCTGGGTATAATTTGTATATGTACTGTTGGATTGCTTAAATTAAGAAAAGGCAGTTTAAAGCAGGTGGTGCTTACATAATATGAAATGGATTTACTGATTGAAAGTGTATTAACAAAACCTATTCCCTTTTAGCATTTTTCTTAATGGCAAAAACCTGCTCTTTCTATCTACAGAATTGAAATAGAAGACTCTGAAGCAGTGGGAATTTCCAGTATTATCAGCAACCTGATAACTGTATTTCCTCGCAATATTTTAACGGCCATTCCAAATGAACTTTTCTCTTCATTCGTTAATTGCCTCGCACACCTCACCTGTTCCTTTGGAAGAAGTGCTGCCTTGGAAGAAGTGGTAAGTAGCTGCAAATAGTAGGTAGTCTTTTTTTCTTTCTCTCTACTTTTGATAAGCATAAGTGACATGAGAATTTGGCTGTTTTGTTAATAACTGTTGTGAATTCAGTGGTTTTGTCCTAGATATTTCTGAAATCACATCTGAGAGAGTTTTCTTTTTATTTCATGCAATGTACTGAACAAAATTACACACTGTGTGCATCTCTCAGACTTTGTTTTGATTTGAAGCACTCTTCTTAAATTTTTAAATTTAAAAAGAATGGATTAATTAAAAATTTTAAAGTCTTTAGATATTTCTGATTTGCTGTTGTAGGAATTCTCTGAAAACTGTTGTAGGTAGTGAACAAGCTACACTACCAAAAGCTTAAAATGACTACATGAACATATGGACAGACTACAAATTAACTGCTGTCAAGAGTTCTGTTTCAGGGTTTCTCTTTTAAGTGAATGTAACCATTAAAATCTGTTGTTAACCCCAAACTTCTAAGCCGTTCGGATCATGCCTTCATCACTGACACAGTTCAAATGGTAATTGTGTGTACAAATCTAGCACAGGAACTAAGAGGATTTTTTTCTCTTCTTTCAAATCTTGATTGCAACACCAAAAGACCAGTGGGGAAGTCAAAGTTTTCTGCTTCTAAAAATTGCATTAACAATAAAACCCTCTAAGGAAACGTAGTTCAAGGGAAAAAAAACCATAAAAATTAAGGTGAATAATCTTGCACTTCAGCTATTTGTATGTAGTAGATGTAGATATAAAATGAGATTATCAAGACACTAACCAGTATTTCCCTATTAACATGAGAAAGTATGATTTTTTTGCTAGTTTCGTATAATGACTGATTTTTACCTGATAATTACCTGAGTTTGAAAATAATTATAGAAGTATTTAGTTACAAAGTTGGTGGACATGTTTTGTTACTAGAGAACACAGGTGTGTTAATTAGCATTAGATCACCTCTTCACTGCTAGGTTAAAATGTATTACATTTGGCCCAGTACCTGCTTAAACTTTAAAGTTTTTTCATGTCTTAATAAAAAAATTGGTGATTAAATGTAGAATCTGAAATACAGCTGCTTTCCAGACCTTATTGGTCAAATTTTGTTCTGCTTTTGGGATTTTCTTGTAGAACACTGAACATGTGTTCTGGTGCTCACCGATACCTTTAGGAATGTTCCTGAGGCCCTTATAGAAAAGATTCAGTAAAAACCACAGGCAGCTGTCATTTAAATTCAAGGGACTAAACGGATGTTGTTTCTTCAGTTAGCCTCTTGTTACGTGAGGACTAGAATATGCAATCATATTTCATGAAAACAGTGCTCAACATAATGCCGTTCAAAACGCTTAATTTCTCAGCAAAATCTTAAAATAGCCTGTATGCTACCTGGTAAAAAGTTTATTTTGGAAATGACTAGCTAGTTATGCCTAGTAAACTGTGGCTGCTACACATATTTAATCCCATAGGTTTTGCTGAAGAAACTCCTGTCAGTATTAAATGTTCTCAGATTAAGCAACATCAAAGCGAGATTTTTTTGTTGTTGTTGTTTGGGGGAATTTTCTCACTGTCCTTCAATCTTTAAATTATCCTGTGGAAAGAGAAACATTACTCTTTCACCCCTTCTGTTCTGTTACTGCTCTTACAGGTGTCTCAACTTCACGTTGTTTCTCTGATTTTCAGGATGATACAGAATTCTGTAGTGGTGTGCCTTCCAAAAAAATAGTGCTTATCCCTGAACAGTGCATGAGCAATAATTCGTGCTACCAAGACTTTGAAGTTACTCCCAACTTAGTCCCGATGGTGTAATGATATGTGCTGTGCCTGTAGAAGTACTGTTTTGCATCCCTGGCTTAGGAATGTCCCAGCCATGATAAATGTGTTCCCCAGGCTTTTTGCTTAGAATGTGTGTAGTGATACCTTCTGTGAGCTCATGCGCTGTCTGTAGTTAAGAGCTTTTTGACATATAAAATACCATGTGTGTTGGGCTCAGTAGTGTTCTCAGAGCTTTTCAGAAATACGAAGTGCAGCAGAAGGCAGGCAGGCATACTCCTTAAGCTTTGCTGGTTAAAAAAGCTGTTTTCCTCATATTTCTTCCACTTTGTGTGCCAGCAGAACATACCATGGGAACACAGCAGAAAGCCCATCAGGGACAAGGAATCTACTTTGCTCAAGACCTGCTCTGAAAACTGTCAGAACATGGAGGCACTGAGTCAAAATATGCAAACCACTTCAAAGCAGCTAATAGTGATTTTCAACCAAGGGGGGGAAACCCACAATCCAGATACCATGTTCTAACTGTTTTGCATTAATCTGCCACTTAGGGTTGGAGAGGTTGACTGAAGGAAGTTTAACCATTTGCTTGAATAGCTACACTGGTGGAGGGAGGGCAGTAAGCTTCAGCAATGCTGAGAGTTAGTTTTTGGTGCAAGTTGGACCAGTAATCTCTTCCTTTAATGGCACTGGATCTGAGAGAAAATGCTTTTCCACAATTATGCTCCGCCTTGCTCAACAACTAGTGCTTTTGCAAAAGTAGAAATCAAATAGTCCATCTGAATTAGTGAAGAATGTGAACAAGACATTGGATGAAAAGTCAAGTTATATTTGACTTTAAATTAAGAAATTATATCAAAGGCTTCTATTTTGCAAACTGAATCTCAATGCATTGTTCTTGTTTCGTGATATTTTAAAGTGTCATGTGATGGCAGAGATCATTACGGTTTTGGTCTTCTCTGCTGTGCTTCCAACGCTTTCTAGATTATTGCTGCTTGACAATTTTGTGTAGTGTTCTTTCTTCAAAGGGTCAGCAAACTGTGAAGGAAGAAGGACCAAATTTCTTCTTGTTTCCTGTATTAGAGGAATTAAGCATCTTTGCTTTAACTTTGTTGGTTTTATCTTGCCTTTCTTGAAGTTCTGATCCATCAGAATGGTTCCACTCTCCAGTCTACAGCACAGCACTTTATCTGTAGGACATCTTTGGTAGCTCAGATGTAGGTAATCTGAAATAAGGATTGAGATTTTTAGTAAGATTTCTTTGGGACCATATTGATTCAATATGGATAAAATCTTTCTACTATTGGGTATGTACTTTATAGAGGCATATTAGTCCTAGATTGCTTATGAGAATACCTTAGAGTTAAAATAATTTTTCTTCATGACATTAACTTCTTTATTGCCTCTTCAAGTAAATGAATTTGATGTGTTTTGAGGGTATTTTGTTGTTCATAAAGACATCTGTTTATTTGTTTATGCTCTTGGTTCTTATAAATTATGAAACGTATGCAAGCTAATGATGTAAATATGTTACATATGTGTAAAAATATTTCAGGATTGAACGACTGTCTGTAAATTCATGTGACCTTTAGCCAAGTTTTAAAAGGACATGTTGTGTTGTCCCTCCTAAATTTGTGGCTTATGTTATTGTTGAATACAATTTTGCCTCTCTCCTTGTCGTCTTCAGCTTTTGTTTTTGCAATTGCATCAGTGTGTCCCATATTTTAACTTATGCAAATATGGCCACTTTGCAGTTACAAAATTATAACAGTGAAGCTATCTTGAAACACTTCCAGTGTGATATCAGTTCTTCCTCTTAATCAGCCAGTGTTTTCTTTTCCTTGCCTGTTCATTCAACCATGTTTGTAACTTCACTGGAAGTCAGGAATTCTTGTGTCTGGAGCATGATTAAGGCCTTAATGTCTCTTTATTTTATCAATGAACCATTTTACTAAGCTCTGCTGTCTGAAAGTAACTTCCGTGAGCCATCCTGTTGGTTAAAACTTGAGAAGACTTCTTAGAGGGAGTTTAACATCTTAGCAGCATGTTAATCTGCACAGTCACACTAGAGTTCTTTGAGGCTGGATATATTTACAAAAGTTCAATCTTTACATCAAGACAAAAAGTTGATAGTTACATTAAAAATACTTTTAAAAGAAATGGCCTCTTTGCTGTTCGGGTTTTTTAGTCTGCCTGTAACCCAGGACTTTGTTTTTCAGATGTTTCTTTCTGCAACTTAAGTACTATGCAGAAGCACATATGAATAATTAAAAACATGGAGCGTCAGTTGAAACGCACCAAGTAATTGGAGATGCAGGCTTATTCCGTGCAATTTCACTGGTTTTTGGTTTGCCTATAGAATAAGAAATTGTGATTATTTGTCAAAACTGGCTACCTGTAGTAAGGTTTCTTGAACACATGGCAGTCTTGACATAATTTCCTGTGGAACAGAGAATCATTGTCTTTTCTCTCTCTTTATTTCAGTAGTAGTGGAATACATATAAATCTATATGCAACATCAGATGAAGAGAAACCGCTAAAACACACTGTGACAGTTTTTTAAAGCCTAGCAAGCACGAAAGGTGCACTGACCGTTTTGATGCATTGCTTCAATCTTGGCTATCCTTAGATGGGTTTTGTGACTGATTTCTTTTTGTTTCAACAGTAGAAGAACATCTGTTTGATAATGAATATAAGCACGTTCCTCTGGTTTAGTTTAGGAATAAGATTTTTGATTCGTTTCTTTCGTCTCCTACAGCTTGACAAAGATGACATGGTATATATGGAGGCATACGATAAGTTGCTGGAATCTTGGCTTACTCTGGTACAAGACGACAAACATTTCCATAAAGGTTTCTTTACCCAACATGCTGTTCAAGTCTTTAATTCCTACATTCAGTGCCATCTAGCTGCTCCTGATGGCACAAGGAATTTGGTAAGCCCTCATTCTAGTGGATTTTGATGATGACATATAGTAACTAGCCCGTGTGTTTTGGTGTGTGTGTGTGTGTGTATATATTATGTAACTCAAGGCAGCGAGTATAAAATTGCTTTTTGTGACTCTAGAAATGAAAAAATTGATGAATTTGTTACTCACTTGTCGTTTCCCAATCTGTTTCTCACATTCTGAAGAGGAAATAAAGAAATGCGAAGCTGGAAATCACTTTAAAAAATTAGAAAAAAATACACATTGATCTGAATTACAGGTTTATCTTGCTTTCTTCCCACAGATACAGTGACTAAACTTTTGACCATCCTTCTCTGGATGTCCTTAGAGTCCTGATTAAAATTCTCAGTGAAGAAATTAAAAGCCTTTTTTATGGTTGTTAGTTTCCATACATTACCTTCAAAGTGTAATGCATACATATCTGAAAAAATGTAGACTGACTATGCTCAGGATATAAGAAACTTGGAATATCATGTGGTCCTTTAGGATAAATTAAATTCCCAGTTGAATTTTTGAACAGATGACTGTTCTAGAGAAAGCCTAAAAGTACATCAAGTATCTCTTTAGCCATTGAGAAAGCAAGGAGATTAGTATATTTGCAAGTAGTCTGGATCTTCCTAAAATAGGTTCTTGTACCTAAAGTTAGTTGTAGATGTTAGATGAATTAATTATTGCATAGATTCAATTCAGTATATGTATAAAATCTCTCCTTGTTTGATGCTATGCAAAGATACCTCTGAGATACCTCATTCTGAAAAGCACCGTATAAAACTTAATTCTGCTATCTCAGTATGTAACAGATGGTAATAACAGTGCCAAAACCGAGAGAAATATTTCACAAGAGAACTTCGAATTCATATCAGGCGGTCTTGACATAACTTGTATACACAGGTTAATTCATGTCATTCTGTGAGATAAGTCATTTATCCCATGGGTAACCTTTTAAAAGCCACAGCTGGCATTTTAGAATGCATCTCGTTCAATATCAAAGCAGTAACAGGAACTTTCAATCCCTGCTTTGAGAGCAGAGGCTCACCCTTCAGTAAACAGCTGCAACTTTGAAGTTGCCAAAAGAGAATGATTTGCCGGGTTACATAAAGAAAAGATGGGTTAAAAGCACTTGGTATAAGGAGTTGTATGTGGATTCAGTTTTCCAGGACCTCGGTAGAAATAAAGCAGACTGATAGCTTTCTCTCTTATATTTTACTTTGTTACTTTCATAAATTTTATGATTATTCAAGATTTTTTTATTGATACTTAGTTTCTACATATCATGATTCATCTCTTCAAGGAATAAGATCTGGTTATTATTTAAATAGTTTTAAAATGCAACCAAGATAAACTGTGAGAAATTGAAATTGAATGAGAAATTGGCATCAGCAAAAAATAAAACTGAGATGATGATAATTATTAGTCTTTTGTTCTCCTGTGGTTATAGCATTTACTTTTTAAAGTACTTTTTTATTTTTAAATAGTACTTTTTAAACTACTGTTTCCTCTCAAACAGTAGGTTATGGAAAATCTTTAATGAAGGAGATGATTTGTCATTTCATCTTGAAAAATACTACCTATTACATGATTTTTGTAGGATCTCAGACAACTGACAACAATATCTTTGACTAATGAATAGGGAAAAGCATGGAAGTTCTAGTATTTAAAAAAGTTCTTGGTTTGATTTGTTTGTGATTTGAAATGCAAATATGCTTCAGCAGTCTTTTGATCATTGGTTTTGCAAACCATCTCTGTGAGCCGGAATAGTTCAGTGCCTTGTATCACACTTCTAGCAGTGGATGCACAACAGGGCTGATTTATAAAGTGTAAAGAAGCTGCTTTGCTATTGACTAGCCTGTGTTTGAACTATTAATAACAAGTATCAATTTTCATAAGTCCTATTCTTGACTCTTTTCACAGTGAATCTTTTGACTTGAGAGCACTATTGGAAACAGTAGCAAAAAGACAAATTAACTGAGTGTGTCAGCTTGCTAATGAGATTGTGAAATTACGATTTAAAAACAATATGAACCTGTATTGACTCTGTTTAACTCTTCTGTGTCTAATTTAGTACAAATTTGTTGTTCATCCATACCTTGAAAGAAAGTGCCAAAATAATGCAGAAAACTGTGGTGGTGGTAAATTTAGCAAGTATGACTCTTGACTCGTTGCTTCTTATTTTGTTGAAATAACCAAAGACTGCCAATGGTGTGGCCTCTCGGGAAGAAGAAGAAATAAGTGAGCTGCAGGAAGATGACAGAGACCAGTTCTGTGACCAGTTGGCCAGTGTAGGCATGCTGGGGAGAATTGCTGCAGAACACTGTATACCTCTTCTTACAAGGTAAGTACAAAAAAAATAGTCATGAATGCAAACCAGTATAGCCATCACATATGAAAAGCCTGACTTGGCTGAAACAATTTAAAAGCAGTGAAGTTATTTTATTGTTATTCGTCCACAGTTTGTTAGAAGACCGAGTGACAAGGCTCCACGGTCAGTTGCAAAGACATCAGCAGCAGTTACTTGCCTCACCAGCATCAGGTTCAATTGACAATAAAGTGCTTGATGACCTGTATGAGGATATTCATTGGCTTATTTTAGTCACAGGTTAGTGAACGGCTTTACATAGTACTTATACTGGTAGTCTTGTTGCAGCTGGGACACCTTATACAGGGTTTCTTTTTTTTTTTTAATATCAACTACTCTTAATTGACTATACCTTTTATCCTTTATGATAATTTCATCTTACATAGAGTACGTGCAAAGTCTATGTTTTACTTTCATCTGCCTGAATAATGTGAATGTTTGTCTTTAAAAGATTGATTAAATCCTTACATGAGGTAATGTCCTTTGGAAATGCCCACAACTAATTTTGTTACAGATTTCAGCTCTGTTATCAGTCAACCTATTCAAGAAATTAGTCTGTTCATGATACCAGTGGTATTGTCTGGGGATGCCTGACTTTACAAGGGAACCAGTGGGAGATTGGAATAATAGTAGTACTCAGTGGTGGCCAAGAATCCACTATGTTCCAGAATTTCTCAGTGCTAATGATCCACGTCCTACCATTTTGTTATATTTCGGGGAAGTTGAATTTAGAACCTTTTCTATCTAAAATTCAAAACCGAAATATTTTACTTACATTTGCAAAGCGTAGTAACTATGACTTTGTTAGAAGAAATATATAATATATTATCCATTTTGTGGGATTATATTTATAATATGTATTTTGTGGGAACTTTTTTATATCTGATGTTTTAATCACACTCAGATGTTGACATGAATGTATTTATAATTTTATAATACAGGTGGAATGAAGTTTGTATTTGTAGCTCACAGATAGTTACAGGATCAGACATTGAAAACTCAACTAAAGCTGGAATTAACATTATCTGGATACCAGAATATTGTATGAAATCCCATGCTTAACCTGATCTGCCGTTGCTGTGCAGGGGAAACGTGTATTTCATGTGTGAAGACCTCTGACAGATTTGAAATGTTAGCAAAACAGAAGTCCCAAATGAGATGGACTCAGTGGGGAAGCTGTAAAATCAAGGTTTTTTTTTAATCACGTAACAGAAGAAAAAAGTCACATCAAAATGTTGTTTTAGGGTGTCCCTCTCCCAGATAGTTGAATTGACTGTAGCACTTTTACGTGAAGAAAAACTTACCGTTTTTTTTAATTGGTTTTTGAATTGGTGGTTTCTTCATATCACTTTAGGTTTTTCTCTGCTGAAATGCCTTAATGGTTCTAAAGTTAACTGCTTTGTATTTAAGCAATGTCAGTCAGGTTGTACAAACATTTGATTCCGGTGTGATGTTTGCAGTTAAGACAGTGGGTTCTCTAATCAGAAAGCCATAAGTTAACCTAGGGTAGAAGGTTGTGAACACTCTTTCTTTTTTAATGTAAGGCTACCTCTTGGCTAATGATACTCAGGGAGAGACTCCGCTAATACCTCCAGAAGTAATGGAATATTCCATTAAACATTCAGCTGAGGTTGACATCAATACAACACTTCAGATTCTGGGATCTCCAGGAGAAAAGGCCTCTTCCATCCCAGGGTACAACAGAACTGATTCTGTAATTAGGTAAGGATGCATCCTGTGCTATTAAGTTTATTAAATGCTTTTTAAGAGAAAAAATGAGAATGTGATTGGACTTCTGTGAATGTGAAAAGTAAAGAAGCTATACTGAAAAACTGAACATTGAAAAAGAAATGTCTTTTTTAACTGCTATTAAAGTAAGGGCAAGTGATTTAGAAGAGTGGTTTTATAACAGTCATATTAAGGTGATGCTGTAAAAGAGCATTAAGAAAAGATGAAAAGGATGAAGTGGAGGGTTGTTTTTTTTTTAGTTTGTTAGGTTTTTTTAGGACAAAGAAAGGCAGGGTAAATATTGATGATATTTCAAGTCAAGGTGATCGAGGGAAGGACTGAAAAGAAAAATGCAAGTAAGGCATCAAAACAGATGAGTCAAGATGGGAATGCTGAAGTGACTAGATGGACCTAATACCTAATAGTCTTAACAGAGGACATGAGCCAAAGTCTTGGAAATAAATAGAATTATACTTAAAATTTCCTCTGTAATCTATCTGTTACAGAAATTCCCTAAAAGTATTCAAGTAAAAAAAGTTGGTAGATCAAGATCTTTAGATAATATATACTCTAAAATTCATACAGCACATGTGCATCTTAAGCTAATGCTTTCCAGAGCATCAGCAGAGCTTGTCTGCTGTGAACACGAGTTACTGCCCAAACTTGGCACATATCACTGTTAGCCTGTGAAAGAAGCAGGAGAGATTTCCCTTCCTTCTTACAAGAAGGCTGATGCCCACAAAGGACTCCTTCATTTGAATCCTCACACTTCAGAAGATTTCATTCAACTCTTAATTGACATGGAAGATTCTTCACCCAAGATTAGTTGTTGTGTACTTAAGTCATCTTCTGGGAAGAAGCTAGAAAATACAGATTTTCGTTAGCAATGGTGTATGTGCCTAATGTTTAGAAGCTTGAATACCTCTCACTGATACTATTGGCTGCTTCAAAAAGTGGTCACTGAACAGGATTTCTTGATGCAGTGTTTCAGTGGTGAGGAATAAAGTTAGATCTAAATAAGGAGAGATTTTAGGATCTCTCTCAATAGCACTGAAATGTCTTCAAGATTCAGGCCACTGTCAACTCCCAAATTTCTTTTGCATTATCACATTCTTACAAAATTTAATTGACATACTACAAAAACTAATATTTAATGTCGTTTTATAGACTGATTTTTATTAACACAATCACCTGATGTTCTGCTGTTTCAGACTGGTTTGCAGCAATAAACAAGAGAGAAATAACTGGTCATTTCTGTATTTGTTTGTTAGCATGCATCACACTGTGAAAGCTACATAATTAGAACAGATTTGGTCAGTAAACTTTCTGGTGCAAGGAAGGGAGAAGCAGCTTTTCAAAGCAGCTTTTCAAGCACTCCTAGTAGTAGTCTATTTATCACAGTACTTGAGGATTCTTTGTTGCAGTAATTTTCATGTCAAAATTCACCTTTTTAAAGCAGAATTACGACTTTTTGGAGGATATTTGCCAGTCTGTCCTGCCTCTCTCTCTCCTCTCTCCTTGCATTTCAAGAAAACAATAAATTCAGGTGCTTTTTACTTGATTGGAGTTTAACTACTTTGTGTTATCCTGATCCTCCTGTCGTATTTGGTGGAAAAATAGAAGTGTTTATTAGTTACTTTGCTTCTCCAAAACCCACTCTCAGCATCCTCATTGTATTTTAAATCTGCAGGTTGTTATCTGCCATTTTAAGAGTGTCAGAAGTAGAATCTAGAGCAATAAGGGCAAATCTCACGCACCTCCTGAGCCCCCAGATGGGCAAAGACATTGTGTGGTTCCTCAAGCGCTGGGCAAAGACTTACCTCCTAGTAGATGAAAAGTTGTATGATCAGGTAAGGATATAACTTTTATGAATTAATTGGTGAGTATTAGCAATAATATTATCCTGTGAATGCAGATGTCAGTGTAGCTATTTAAAAGTGCGGTGCTAAAGCATTTTTAGTGTTAAATGTGTTGTGGTTTATTTTGGAATTTGATGTTCTCTTCCATTTGTTAGTTAGAAATATAAGTTGTTAGGGGACTCCTCTTGCTGCAAATGTGATATTTTATTTTTTTTTGGTAGCCATCACCATAGCAGAATAACACAGTGCTCTTGAGCCGCATAGTGGGTGAAACTCACTGACTAAAGTGATTTTATAAGCTACTTCTGACTGTCCATCAGGTCTTACATTTCATCTCTAATACAGGGGTTGTCCTTGGTGGACAATTTAGTGAGTAACCTGATGACAATTATGAGATATTTAACACCATCACAAAGTAGTATACATTAGCTAATGTCATGCTACTTTCTCTCCTGTCCCCGTTCTCATTGTTATATACCATGATTTCAACAGTACATTCTTTGTAAAGGGCAACTTCATACCATGTTTGGACAGCACTAATTGTGATTAGGATTTGATCCTGATTTTGCTTATCAAACTAACTTTAATCCAGCTGGCTCACAAAGGCCACTTGTCTTGAGGAGGCCCTGTTTGCTCTAACTTTTCGAGAAGGAAGCCTCCTCCTCCTCCTCCCCTTTATTTCCACTGTTGAAGCAACTAAGAATACTAACGCTTCAGGAGGCCCCTCCTTAGCAAAAAATAGGTCTACCATAGACTTGCAGATATTTGGAATAGTACTATTTAGCTTGTACATAAGAGCACAGCTAAGAATTTGTAAAGGTACCAGCTGGGGAAGAATTGGAGAGCATGTTAGGAGATCCATGTGAAAACTGATGTGAAGAAACAGAACAGAGTATCTAGGAAATGCACACATTTAGTTTGTGTTGACATGTGGAAGTGATTGAAACCTCTATTCAAACCTTATGCTCAGTCATGTATGTATCATGAGTTTTAAAGTTAGAAGTGTTAGTGGTGTGCTGACAGGGAGTCCCTGCACAATTATTAAAAAAGTCTTTGGATTTCTCTCTTGAGAAACTCATTTTTAAAGACGGGATTACAGGCAATTTCAAGGAAGCATATTTTAATGTGCCAGGACTATAGTGTGACATCTTTCCTGAAAGATGTGTAGATTGAAGGAACCATCTGCAGAAAGCAGATGCAGAAAAATTGAGTTGAAAATAGATTTTTTTTTTAAAAGATTTGATCTAGATCAAGACCTAGATTTATTTCTAATAATTTTTACTGCTGAATTTTGTCTTAAATTCATAAAAACTCTTCCAGGACGTGATTTGGGGATCTTTCTTTTAATTATTAAAGCTTTTGAACTTTCTTTGGCCTTAAAAATGAGACGTACTCAAGCCTGATTTTGTAATGAGGTTGAAACTTTTCTTTGTTTTAGGTGTTGTGCTTAAAATTGCAAAATAAATTTGGCAAAGATTTTTCTTTTACAGGTATTCTTTGCCTTTGTCTATGTAACGTTTGTGTAATTTAAGTAGGAAAGAAGTGACAGCCTGAAAAGAATTTGCTGACAATGATTGCCATACACTTTGGGCTTCTGGCTTCTGTAAAACTCACTCATTTTAATGCTTTTCTTATAGATAAGTCTGCCATTTAGTACAGCATTTGGTGCTGATACAGAGGGTTCCCAGTGGATTGTGGGTTACCTTTTAGAAAAAGTGATCAGTAACCTGGCAGTGTGGAGTTCAGAGCAGGACCTTGCAAATGATACTGTACAACTGCTAGTAACATTAGTGGAAAGGAGAGAGCGGTAAGTTGCTATACCTCTGGAAGTCAAAAAATTTCTTTTGCTTCCTTTAAAGTTTTTTGGCCAAAGTAATCCAGATATAGGGCACTTCATATTTATGTTTCTGTAAGTCAAATTACTTTAGTAACATACTATAACTGAGAAAAAACTCCAACAAACTTGTCTAACAAAGTGAGGAGTGAGACCTATATTTGACAAAACATCACCTAATTTTTATTGTTGTTTAGACATGTACTCTCCTTACCTTTGTGCCTCACTCTTAAAGTGAGGGGGGGGAAAAAACCCTCTCCAGGTCTCCCCTTTTATTGCAAGGATTTTTGTGTTGTTAATTTTTGTTGATTAAGAGTTCAGATATTGGCTAAGCCAGTATAAAATGTGTTATTTAAACATATAATTTTTTTTTCAAATCCAGGATTTTATGGATTCAGACAAATTACAGAAAGTTTTCTTTGGTTTTGCATACTGTGAAGTAGGAAATACTTAAATGTTTTAATTCTGTGAAATGGCATGAAATCATACATTCACAGTCTGATGAAAGACTGTTCTGAAGCTTGAGGATTTTAAATGCTTGGGGAATTTTCTTTTTAAAAAAAATTTAAAACCTATAGGAGCCAGTTTTGGAATAAACTGCTTATATTCTTATGGCATAATGAGACTCAGCTTTTAATCTGTGCAATATGTCCATTAACTCTGTGTGTGTATGTGCATAAAACTAAAGCACTTCTCTGCTTTTCTTTCATATGAATTGATCTATTTTCAGAGTATATGCTTTAGAAATCTTAGACTTGAGGCATTAGTAAGATGAAAATCAAAAGGCAATTTAGCCTTAGAATAAAGGATTTTTTTTTTCAAAAAACCTAACAAACTGCTGACAACCGCTAGCAACCTGATGTGCTCTGTTAATACAATTTTGTGAAGTCCTTATTTAAACTGTTTTTCCCTCTTTTAGGGCAAACTTAGTTATTCAGTGTGAAAACTGGTGGAATTTAGCCAAACAGTTTGCAAGGCGAAGCCCTCCTCTTCACTATTTGTCCAGTTCTGTGCAGAGAACACTAATGAAAGCTTTAGTTTTAGGAGGTTTTGCTCACATGGATACAGAAACAAAGCAACAATACTGGACGGAGGTAAGCTATTATGGTGCTTTTATTACCTCCAGTTTAGCAAGCAGTACGACAAGTTTACTTTAGGGAGTTTTATGATGGCACAAAGTCAACTCATATAGCATATTTTTGGTTTTAATATCTAATTAATTTTAAAAATTATTTTCTCTTTGAAGGTCAGTATGTCTTGTATCTAAATTGTATCTAAAACATCTCAACCTAAACAGAAACGTCCAATAATTAACTTCAAGCTTTGTGAAGCAAACGGGATAACAGTATGCTTAAAAGAGATTACTATAAAAGATACAATAATTTTCCTTGAACTGTGCCATTTCTTCTTTTATTTTAATTTGGTGGTGCTATGAATTATTTACTTATTGTCATTATCACTAAGTAAATAACTAAAAAGCTAAGGTGGAACATAACAAAGAGCCTTGACCAGCTCTGTGTGCCCTGACTTTAATAGGCATTAAAGCTCAGGCATTTAATACCAGAAAGGTTGGGGCAAGAAGGTAGCTGAAATGTGATCAGGAAGCGCCACGGGAGTTTGTAAAGCATTGACCTTCTAAGAAAACCTTGCTTTTATGAGCAGAGCTATGAAATTAGAGACTTAAGGTATGACTATAGTGCACTGAAAGCAATCAGAAAAAAACAATTCTCTTTATGGACGTTTCTAAATTGTTCCTAAACGCAGCTGATGACAAAAGCGATTGCACTATCTGGAATCATTATATGGCAATGATAACTGTGAACCTTAATCCTGATGCTTTCATTGTTAACAGTTTTTTCCCCTAATACTGTGTTTGGAAGAGAGCCAAACAGTGCAAGCCAGAGAAGGTCTGGCTTAATTGTCATTGGTTCAAACACTACAAAATAACCTAAAATACTTGTGGAGGTGCCATTTTGAAACCTGTGGGCAAGTAATGATGGGCAATGAGAAGCACTAATCACTACCACTTCAGCTTATGTTAATGTGGCAGACAGTAACATAACTGAGCCACTGGAAACTGGAAGTGGTTGATTCTTGTACTGCCATGCCAAAAGCAACCCACGAGCTTGCCAAATTACTTGAACCTTACATCTCATATAGTAGTATGTTTCTCTTAATGTTCCTTTTCTGAAAAATTTCAAGGTTCTTCAGCCACTTCAGCAGCGATTCTTGAATGTGATAAACCAAGAAAACTTTCAGCAGATCTGTCAGGAAGAAGAAGTGAAACAGGAAATCACTGCTACATTAGAAGCACTCTGTGGCATTGCTGAGGCTACCCAGATTGATAACGTAGCTATTCTCTTCAATTTCCTAATGGACTTCCTTAATAATTGCATTGGATTAATGGAAGTATACAAAAACACACCAGAGACTGTTAATCTCATAATAGAAGTCTTTGTTGAAGTTGCACATAAACAAATTTGCTATCTTGGAGAGGTAAATACAACCGGAGGGGGAAGGGGGGGAAGAGTGTTTGTGTGCATGTGCATGCATACAGTGCTATTCCTTAAACAAAATATAGTGTAGTGATTTTTACATAGAGAAAGGAAGACTATGTGTTCACATCTGTTAAGGAATTCCTTTGGTTTAAAACATACGCTTGCAAAGATTAAAAGGATATTTAAACTGTTCATATACCAATAAATATAAGCACAATTTATTACTAGTCTAACTCTATGCATGGGTGGCAGAGGAGGACAGACCATCTTGAGTACTTTTTTTTTTTTAACTGTATCATATTTCAAAGTCCAATCTAGGAGAATTGCAGCACTGTTTTATGTGACAAATGTATACCAAAGAGAGAGTGGGCCTAGACAAGGCATTAATAGATACCCAGAAGTTAACAGTTAAAATAAATTGTGCGTTGGTGCAGTGCGCTTACATCTTTGCACCACTGGCCAATTTTGCTATTGCATCTAGAAGAGTTCCAGCCTATTCCAAACTGGATATGCACAGTGTAGTGTGGCTCGAAACTTCTATAGCTGAAGTGTGTCCCCAAGGGATTTTGGTGGTAATCTGGAATGTGAGAGTGGCGAGACGTGTCCTCCTGTCCCAAACCACTCATCTGAGTTTTTTTGTTAAGATTGAGAAACTGATAAAAGTAATGTTCTGCTGTTTCGATCAGTAGCACATCAATATATGGCTGTAAGTGTTCTGACTGTTCAAGGTGGCTGCTTCCTTGATGATTTTTGTGCAGTTGTTACAAAAAGTGGTCATATACTGAAATTAAAATCTTGAAGTATTGTCTACCAAGCAATGCCGTCTTAAAACAAAATGTGTCACTTTTAGCATATGGAAGTTTTCTTACTATGTAACATTGTTTTATAGGCCAAAGCCATGAACTTGTATGAGGCCTGCCTAACTCTGCTCCAGGTGTATTCTAAGAATAATTTAGGTCGACAACGGATAGATGTTACAGCAGAAGAAGACCAGTACCAGGATCTCCTTCTTATTATGGAGCTTCTCACTAATCTTCTATCAAAAGAATTCATAGATTTCAGTGATACAGGTATTAAGGAACTGGTAATTGCTAAACCATAACTTGTGTTCTAAACTGTAAGAACCATTGTGGGGAATGTGTTCAATCCATGTAAAGTGAAAACTGAAGTTTAGGCTTGACTAGATCAGGATAGGGAAATTACTATTTAATGTGCCAGTAGCAAAAGAAGAACTTTTACCTAGTATTCTGGCATCTGAAAATATTATTGCTCTCATAAAATAAATAGGGCATATATGAAACAGCCTGAAATCTGAATGTTGCAAGTCTGTACATGTAGTAGCAGCAGTTCTATAACAAAAAGCCCATAGAGAAGTTGGAGTAGTAAATTAGTGCAAGAGGGCAGGTGTATTGTCTTCTTCAAATAGGATTCACCTTTTGTGAAATGTTGAACTCATTAAAATTCCATTCTGTTTGAAGGTCTTCTGTTTTCCTCTTTCACAGAAGGTGTTTTGTCGTTTGTGGGTGTAATTAAGGGTGCTTTTTTGTATCCCGGCCTGTTACTTTTTTACATGTATTTGCCACTTTAAATTGCAGTTCTCCTGAGTATGATCTGCCAGTTCTAGCTTATCTGTTGTGCATTGCTTTTGAATAAGCAAAACCACATTTGCATGGTTCAGATCTCACCATGCATCTCAGCTTGCACAGAAAAGAACCTGGGCAGATTCAGTTTGATACCAGGCATGTTTTGATGTTGTTCATTGCTCTTCTGAGGTACGTCTTGAAAGAGAGAATCTTGTACTCCAAAGTTCAGTGCTGTTTCGTTCTGTTTTTTCACCCTGCGTGCACAACACAAATACAGAACTAGATTTAGACTTTGTCCATTGAATGGACAACCAAGTGCTATGTAATGTATTCTCTTTGAGATCTGGATGTTAGTTGTGTGGAAAACACTGTAAAATACTTACCATGAAACTAAGTAATGTGAATAAAACCTAAATGTAATGCCCACAGATCAAATATATTGCAAGTTGTCTGCATATTGCTACTGACTCAATGCAGGTCACTGCCAGCTGATGGGAAACGTAGGTCTTGCCTGTAACTGGAGAAAACTTGGCAACGTCCAAACTACAGAATTTTCTATATTAACGTTCCCATTATTTTTCTCCTTCTGCTTAGAGAATATATTAAAACATATGTAAATATAATATATACACACAGACACACATATCTAGTATAAAAATGCAGTAATGTTTGTATTAACTGTCTGTGTGAAGGCACGAAGCAGCTATCACTAGAAACAAATGCAATGTTCTGTAATGGAAGGGAGCCCTCAGAGTATCTGAAGCGTTCTGGTTTAGCGTGCCATCTGGTACAAGTGATTATGAAATGCTTAGTCCTAGTGCATAAATATAGAGTGATGTGACAGCCTCCACTCACTAAGTTTCTATTTTAATACAGTGCCTCATGTTTTTGTTCAGAGAGAGGGGAATGGGCCTATTTTTAAAAATGTCTTTACTATAAAGAAATAGGACTCTTCCTTCAATATGTTTAGTCCTCCCTTTATACAAAATAGTTTTTATCTTTTCTGTAGATGAAGTATTTAGAGGACATGAGCCTGGGCAAGCTACAAATAGATCTGTATCAGCAGCAGATGTTGTCTTATATGGGGTTAATCTAGTTCTGCCTTTAATGTCCCAAGATCTGCTGAAGGTAAGTGTGTTTTTACACAGAGCTGCTAGAATATGAAAGCTTTGAAGTAATGAGTTCCCAGAATTCATTCCTATATGCGTTCACCTGCATAAGTTAAGTTTTCTAGGCTTTATAAATGTAAATAACTGTTTCATAGTTCTAGATAGTGTTTGAAAAGAATATTTTAAGTTGAGAAGATGTATATTTGAAAGTCCTTAACACAACGTTTTTCTTCTAAAAGCGAGTGAGCAGATCCACAGCCAATCCTGAGACGTGGCTCATGGAATCCTTTTTCTGATAGTGTCAGAAATGTGATAGGAAGCATAAACAGTGATATTACTGGAAAGTAACTCTTTATTTTTGCAGTACAGATGGCTTTCATATTGTCATCATCATCAGCTTCTCAGTAGAACAGTAAACAACAGGACAACAGCATTTCATTGGGTTGCACTGTGTTAATGTTTTACTTTAAATCAGGGGAATGCTTCTGTGCATCTCAGTTGTCCCATCTTTACGTGCCTTCTCATCCAGTACACTTGCTGAGCGAGAGGGCTGTGTCCATTTTAGATGAAACCAAGTCAAAGGATGTACCCTGGAAGCCCCTCTGTTGTGTTCCAAATGCTCACGAGAACCTCACAGAACTACATTTGTTCCTGTCTGAAGTAAAACTCTTAGAATTTGTGTAGAGCAGATACCAGACTCTCATCGCAGTGTTTGCTAATAAAGTTGTAGCCATTCTAATGACTAAAGTTGCTTACTAAAATTCTTTTCTTCAGTACAGAGTATCAGTCCTGTCTCTGTACAGTTGAACATTATGCCAGAGTAGTTATGTGATTAAGTCTAAAAATACCATGTTTTTCTTTTGACAGTTTCCATCCCTGTGTAATCAATATTACAAATTAATCACTTTCATCTGTGAAATATTCCCTGAGAAAATTCCACAACTTCCAGAAGACCTCTTTAAGAGCCTAATGTACTCACTGGAGTTAGGGATGTCATCGTATCCTTTACAGAATTTGGGAGTGTTTTAAAAAAATCTAAGTTGTTATAAGCAACTATAAGGACGTGTTAAAAAATGTCATTTTTTATCTTTTTGGTTTTTCCTTTTCTATCAGTGTCTGTATCTGTAATTGTATATTGATAACTGACTGTGCTCTCTGGGGATTGACAGTTTCACTGTAGTGTCTATTAGAGATTCTAGTATTAGCTGAATTGCCTCTGACTTGTGCATGGGGGCAGCCTTTAAGTAGTTTAGCATGTAAGTTTTTTCTGGCAGCCACTCCTGCCTCCTCCATTACTTCATTTCACAGTGTGTAACTTCATAAGCCTTCAGCTGGTATCCCAAAGCCATTCCTGAATTAGTTTCTCAGCTGGTAATATAAAACATTGCTGCTGTTCTACTGGGCTGGCTCCAGAGCATTTCCTGTCAGGGTGCCAATGGGCTCTCCCTCTCATAATGGGAGTACCATTTTCTCTAATCTGTGGCACGTGTCAGAAACAGATGAGCTTGACCATAAGGGACTCTTTCTGAAAATGTTATGTCAGAGAGGGTTATGTTACCTTAGGGCCTGTAGCTAATAAAAGAAGGCAATGAAGTTGAATTCTTTCCCCCCCCCCCCGCTTTTTCTGGTTGTTTGTTTGTTTTGGGTTTTTTATTTAATTTTTTTTATTAACAACTTTATAGTGAAAAGAAACTTTGGAACATACAAGCATTTCAAATATTTTCTATTTCTGTAACACCTGTGTAATTTTTTCACAATCTAATTGAAATCTGACTTTGATTCTTTAATGCCCATTATCAGAATGAGCTCAGAGGTTTGCCAGCTCTGTCTGGAGGCTGTAACACCATTAGCAGAACAGTGTGCAAAAGCACAAGAAACAGATTCAACTCTTTTTCTAGCAACAAGGCACTTTCTTAAGGTAAGGCATCTGTGTTTCCTGTTACTTTGGTTTTTTTGCATCCAGAGGCCAAACAGTGATCAAATCCGGATTAATTAGGATCACACATATAGTAAGAAACAGCCTATTACCTAATTAAAAGGAAAAAAAAAGGCAGTTTAATAAGAAAAAGAGCATGAAGAACTGAAGATATTGGACTAGAGTACAAAGGAGGATGGAGGTGCAAAGGGAAGCAATCCCTTAATGCCAATAAACAAAAGACTTGAGCCTCTCAGAATGCAGTTTATATTTACCAATGTTCCACACATGAGCTCTAGAACTGATTGACAATTTTAGTTAATGTCTACTGTGAAAGAAAAGGTTCCAGAATTGTGTGAACTGGGGGCTGAGTAGCGTACTAAAACAAGAGACATGAAAAAGATCATAGTTGAGAACTAGAAAGAAAATGCTATCATTTATTCAATGTATCTAATGAATTATGTGTTTTCTTAATTCAGTATCACGTTTAGTCCTCTCCTTTTAGGACCATCCAGTCTGACCGAATTTTGGGGTGACCTGGTAGCAACCAGGTTCCTACTAATTAGCAACAAAGTAGTTGTGGAATTTGTGTGCTCGACTTCTGATTTTGTATAGACTTCAGTTAAGACACACATTGTTTTTCACTTGAGACATCTTTTCTTACAAAACTGATATTGGAACTTCTGGGGATTGCTTATTAAAAGCATGCATCGGCCAAGCTGAGAGAATGGGAAACTCCTGAATAATTTTGTCTTTATATATCCTCTAAGCTAACATAGCTTCGTGCCTTATTTCTAAATTTTCAATCAAAATTATAATACTGCTCTTATTAATCTGTCCCCTCTTTGACTTTCTGTGAGCTGTAGGAGTCTCCAAAAGTTCAGGAAAAAGTTCCATGTTTTATTCTGGAAGAGCAAAGGCTTTTTTCATTAGTTCTCTGGCGTATCTGCAGCTTTTGGAGAAAAATACAAGAGGTGCCATTTCTCTCTGAAGAACAGTTGATATAAATCAACAACAGGTTTCAGTGCTTTGAGATGTGAATTTATGCTGTTGAGCCAAGACAACTTCTAGAAGAACTTGGCTTCCAAATTACTGGTACCTCAATTTAAAAAAAAAAAGCAAGCAGGAGTGGGGGGTGCAACAAAACAAACGGCAACCTTGGATGCTTGTAAATACACGTTCATTATTATTACCAGAAGTGAAGATGATGTTCAGCAGCATGTGTTGACAAAGGAGAAAGTGAAGTTTACACTTCCGTAACTACTTCTGTTTTGCGGTTTCAGATGGTTTTTGATATGCTGGTACTTCAGAAGCACAATACAGAAATGACAACTGCAGCAGGTGAAGCATTCTACACATTAGTGTGTTTGCATCAGGTATGGCATTAGACACTTACACCCCGAAAAGAAGTAATTTGTTAAAGGAGAGTAGTTCCTTGTGTGCGTGGTAAATTATAGAATCAGCTGGGTTGGAAGGGGGAACCCTCACAAGGACTGTAATCCAACTTCTTTCTCAAAGCGGAGTCAATGTTGAATTCAGCTTTAGATGAACTTCATTTGTCTGTCATTATTCTTGTCCAGACAATGTTTCTGCTTTCCTCCTTTGTAGCTGTCCCTTCTTCTATTTCCTGCATGTGTTGTCCTTGCACTGCAGTTTGGGCATGAATTCCCTGCTTAGCTGAGTCTGTGTCGTTACATGTTTATGTTGCTTTCCTCAGTACCTGGAGAGGACATTCTTGTGCTTGGAAGAGGTTGTTCTTAAAGACCTGTCAGCTCTCCTGAGCTTTTTGTTTCCAGAGTTCATTCCCCCAGGATACCACCCATCAGTCTCTTGAATAAGGTGAAATCAACTCTCGTGTCCAGGTTCTGTACTTGGCTGCCCTCTTTCTTCGCTTTCCTGGGGATCCTTATCTCCACTATTTCATGATCCCTGAAAGGCTGACATTAATTACCATATCCCTGAACAGATCTTGCTAGCTGCGAGTAGCAGATACAAAGTCACATGCCTGGGTAGCCCATCTGGTATTTGAGCAAATGTCAGAGAGATAATCTCTTTTAAGTCTAATCTGGAAACTTCCTCAAGTTGCTTGAAGATAACTCAGTCCAGTAAAAGCCACTGGGGATTTGTAACAAGATCCCACCATGATGTCACCTCTCCTCTAGTCATCATCTATAAGCACTCAACTACATTGTTGCCCTGTCTGTAGAAAAGCATCCTTAATTTGAGCTGTCCTTTCACAGAAGTGGCAATATTCTGTCGTCCTCTTCTGTAAAGAGCCTCCATCTGTCCCTTGGAACACTCCAGTCATGCCGCCTGTCCCACCACATCTCAGTGCCTGCAGTGACGTTGCAGCTCTGCACCTGCACATGGAGCTCTAGCTCCGTCTGTTTCCAAAGCTGAATGCATTCGCTATGCAGGCATTTGAGACTGGCCTTCTTTCAACCTGTTTAATTCTTCCCAATGAACATGATTAAACCCATCACGCTTCTTTGTGTTCTTAATACTGTTGGTCTCTGTCTCCTCACTTATCTACAAGCTGTTACCACCATCCCCCAACACACTCTTTAAAGCCCTTCCTGCCAGGTTGGCAGGCCTTTGGCAAAGGTGTTCCTAAGCCACTTTGTCCTAGGGATCCTCTCTCTTGCTAGCACCCTTATCCCTCAAAGAGGGACTCATGGTCATGTAAGACAAAAAGATCCTGTGATACCACCCACAGGTGGCAAATTCATGTTGTGTCTTCCTCCACCCAACCCTTCACTGACAGAATTGAAAGGAAGGCCATTCTGGCTCCTGTGTCCTTCACCCATGCTCCCAGAGCTCAGTCACTGTGGACTCGCTCCAGCTTTGTGTGCCCCTTGGCAGTGTCCTTCTAGTCATATTTAACATGTTTCTTTGTCTTCCATTTCTGTCCAAGTAAGCGTGAGAGTAAGTAGGAAGCTCTTAGAAGGGAATCTAAGCTCTTTGTCCCAGAGAGGGGACCCTAGAAAACAGAGAACCTCTGGGAGGAGGTGGTTGGTATGGCGCACCAAGCACGAGGCAGGCATGAAAAAAGAGCAGTCCAATTTGCAGGAATAAGCCTATGCTAAGAAAGAGCCAGAAGACCCTTTGAACTGTGACCCTGAAATTATCATCTTACTCTGCACTGCAGGGCACTGTACCTAGCTTTGAAGGCTTCTTTAGCCTTACTAAAATACCCAGCCTGGATGAAGGACTTTATCTGGTTTAGAGGTAGGTGAAAGGCTGTGGGATCCATAGTTGCTTCTGGTACAGTGGTCAGTGAAACTGACTAACAAGTGGAGAGGTACTGGTAGTTTTCTGTGACAACTTTTATTCTGGATCTTGTCCTGATGAGAGAAGTTGTATATACTGTATCTTTTTTTTTCGATGTTTATTTAACAGGCTGAATATTCAGAGCTAGTTGAAACATTGCTATCAACTCAGCAAGATCCAGTAATTTACCAGCGGTTAGCAGATGCCTTCAACAAACTTACTGCAAGCAGCACTCCTCCTACACTGGACCGTAAGCAGAAGATGGCCTTCTTAAAGAGTTTAGAAGAATTTATGGCAAATGTTGGTGGACTTCTCTGTGTAAAATAAACAACAAAACTCTATGCCTAATTTAGACCCTTTCTGCGAAATGCACTGAGAAATGCTGAATGCTGACTAAATCTTGTACCTGTCTCTGGGTTCTTTGCAGCCATCTCAGATTCTAGAGAGCCTGGAAGTTTGAACATAAAACAATGGAATAGGAGAGGTCAACTTTGAATCAGCTTCTGCTATTATGTGTTAGCTGCAATCTGTCATACTTGTGTGTGGGAGAGAATGAACAGAAAATTTGAATTTAATTTTTTTCCATATATGTGCAAACAGATATGGGCACAACGAAAAATAAATGCAGTGCCTTTCCCCCCGCACTGGTTTAAAATATGAGTGGTCATAGAAACATACAGATTTCTTTTCTACCCAAAATCATGTTAGAGTGTGATGCAGATACATATAAAGCTCTAAACAGTTTAGCTGATTTTAAGCTTTATTTTTCCTCCCTTTGAGTTTGTGTTCCAACGGGGAAGAAAAACCAAATGGCATTTTAACTTGTGTTCAGTTCTGTTTTTCTACATCAACTCAACATTGCGTGTTTAATGCAATGCATGTTTTTACATTATGTTCTGCTGCCTAAAGTTCAAAGAAAAAAAGGTGTATATTTTTGTTGCCCTAAAATGAACTTTAGGAACTGTAGCCATTTCATTGCCTTAATTTAAAAAAAAAAAAGCTCATATACTTTAGATAAGAAATATGAGGCAAGATTCAAGGCAAGATTTGACTCTTCAGAGTTGGTTTAGGATGTTGGCACTGAGCTGCTGTCTACATGTTGCAGCCTTTCATGATGATGTGTCATTTTGGAATGAGTGTCTAATGCAAGGTTCATGTGTAATTTTACTTTCAGTATCTGTTTTGATTCTCAAGGGGTTGTGCGAAACTGCAATGTATTTCTACACTGAACTGTTTGCTTAAGCAATAACAACCCAAAAGGTGTGAATTACTGGCAAACTTTGTAAAGTTGGGGCATTAGCTAAAACAACTGTGCTAGCACAGCGGCATCAGACCCTTTTACTCAAGGTTTGTGTTTGTTTGACTCCAGCAGGGAAAGGTAATTGGGGATGTCTAGTGCTGTGAGAGATTTTTAGTTTTGCTGAATCTAGCTCCATTTCTGCAGAGCCCTCCCATCTGCTCTGCTCTTGCTTGGTTTTTTGTATCAGCACTTTAGCTATTATAATAGCAGAATATAGTGCCCTGGGTATAGGGAACCAACAAGGCAGAGCTGCACACGAGTATGAAAGCAAGGCCTGCTTTTCTCCTGTCATAAGCCAGAGAAAACTGAAGCAAACACAAATGCTGCATGCCTAGTAAAATTATTTTTGTGGAAATACATGGAGGAAGAAGTGGGCCCTTCTGTTTAAGATCTCTTCTAGATTATGTTGTTGAATATTTCCCACGTGTTTTTTAAATTTATATAAAATGTACGGTATACACCTTTATGTGGCTGTGTATAACTTCATGTTTGCAATTCTGTGCCATTCTTCAGCTATTCATCTCAAAATTAGTCACAATAGCCAGAATTTTTAAAAGACACAAATCTCTAATACTGTGCTATAAGTGATCTAAGGCTCTAAGGCGCTTTTTTTTTTCCCCTCAAGTTAAATTCATATGTGTCTCAAGCATGGATCCACCAGGCCAAAAATGTCATCTCTTTATTATACTTTTCTCTTTTAATTGATGTCAAAACTAGGCGAGGGCAGATTTACACATTGCAAAGTGACTATAAAACTTGTTAGATAGTAATGTACCTTCACAGATATTTTATTTCTAAGATATTTGCATAGTATTTTAGAAGAGGAGTATTGCTCTCAATTTTTTCTTGAAACTCTACTGCATTTCTTTAAAGGATTTCTCAACTGTGCACTTGCACAAAAGATAATGATCCTGGCAGATCCTTCTGTTTCAAACTGTTGTGCTGGCTGATTTTTTTTAATTGTCTGAGGTTTGCTATGTTTTTGAAACTGTTTCTGGAGTTTTTGAGTTTGTACATTGGATGGGGTAGTGGTTCCAAAATCTCATTTTTTCAGATGAAGGGCATTGAAGCCTGGGAACATAAGCAGCAATAGGAGCTGCTAGTTTGTTATGATGTGCTCGATGTCAAATATCTTGACCAAAGTCTTCAAAGACATCATAGCAAATACTTTCAATTTATTTGGATCTGACTGAATAACTGATTTCATTGATTCCTTTTATGACTAGCTCTGTCACTATTGTTTTATTAATCTTAAAGCTGGCTCACTATTTAAAAATATTTATTAACTTTCAAATTTTGAAGTCCTCTTGCATATCGTAATTAAAGAATTGGAGCACAAATTGAGTTCATATTCAGGACAAAGTAATGTGCATACCCATTATTTTTCTTATCAGGCCCATTGTGTTGTAACCATCAGAGACACATAGCATCTTCTGAGTATCAAGTCTTGCTTAAGTATGAATACCTACTTTCAAAGACTAGTTTTGAACGTTATTTAAGAATTTCCTTTTTTCTTCATTTAAAAATAATATTTTATGTTAAAGGGAAGCTGTCCTAGTAAGGGTTTGGGGTGTTTTTGTAATTTTCCTGCTTAATGTTATACTTTCCTGTTTCTTAATTTTTCTTACATTCTCATATATTCAGCAGGGATCTTTCCATGCCATTTTATGTTTCTTTTAGAGCACATGCTAAGATGTCTCTGCTCAGTGACGTCAGTGAAATTGGGAATAAGTTTTATTCATTCATACTCCTGCTGGCTTGGTGGCTGCTTCTACCTGAACTATTTGGCTTCTATATCCCTACCAAAAAAATATGAAAAAAAAAAAAAAAGTCCTTCAGTGATCTTCTACACATCCAGTTCCTATAAATCTGGATGTGAAAGCTCACTGAGGTCCACCGGAAAGACTCATAGACCATTTTTAATGAACACTGAGAGCTGGCTCCATATAAGTGTTCTGAAAGTTTTACAACATCACTGCATTGATTTTCCATTCACTGTGCAAAGTGAATAATGGTTCTGAAAATGCACCTGTTTCTTGAAGGGAAAAAAAGACAACTCAAACTGAATTATAAATGCTGCATGATATAAATGTAACAAATATATTTGTCTGGACTTCTCTCGGTGAAACAGATTATCAATCCTGTGTTTTCATTCTGAGAGCTAAAAATCAAGTAGCTTTCCTGTTTTGCTATCTCCTTCCCATTCTCATAGTTCTAGTGCTGGCATAATAATTTTCTGTTGTTCAGCATAGCATTTTCGATGTTGACGAGCATGACCATCGAGTTCAGTCATAAAATTCAAGACTTTGAAAGCACAGATGTGTATGGACAGGAAGAAGTGGACTGCTACTTTCACGTGAAACTTCCACTTTCACATGCATTTATGCCTTAATCAGCTTCATTGAATCACTGCCAGAATCTGCTACTTTTTGCCCATAGGTTTGTGTTTCACTGTTTAGTGGTAAAGGGCTCACCTTTTTTCTCAGGAACAAGAAACTTGTTTTCTCAGCATGTCCAACTCCTACTAGTTGAAAGAGAGGGATGTGAGCTGGAGTCATCTCTTTCACAGAGCATAGCACTCACTAAAGCCCCAGTGTTTACCAGGGCAAATCCCTTTATGTCTAAGCCATGTAGTTCTAGAAAATAAGCTTGCTCAGAGCAGTCAGTTGTCCATTTAAAATACAAAATTCTTTGAAAGGGAAAGCAAATTCTAATTTGTGGTCTGTAAAACTATTAAAAGTACGAATTGCAGCATTTCTCTTGTAAAACACTTCAGGTAATTTCAGGTTTGGTTAAGTAATTACATAAGAAGGAGTGTTTGTGGGTTTGTTTGGGTTTTTTTTTTAATGGAAGTAGCTTGATGAATATAAGCGCAGGAGTAGGAGCCAGCCTCCTCTAATTTTCTAATAAGTTTTTCCACTGGATCCTCTGTGGCCACTGGCAAGTTGCTAGAACTGTGTTGTTGTTGAAATAGCATTAACATCTACCTACCTCACAGGGATGTTGTGAGGATTAGTTTATGCCTATAAAATGCTTTGAGGATTTGAGATGCTATGTAAATATTATATACTTTAGTTTTCTGAGGTGTAAGATTTACTGTAATGAGAACAGATTTTCATAATGATAAAGCCCAGGAGAGGCAGCAGTGGTGCAGTATTCCCCAGGACTGATCTACTGCAGTACAGGAATGCTTGCTGTAAATTGTTGTTATTTCAATAACAGCTTATTGAAATGGTGGCTTCTTCTCAAGTAAGGTGAGATTCCCCACCAGTGTGCCTCGGTTCTGGCCTACACAGGGAGAGGACAGTTGTTAGTTTATTCAGGCTTTGGTGCCTCTACTTTTGACAAGTGCTGCTTGTGGTAGGGTTTTTTGTTTGGTTTGGTCTTGGGTTTTTTATACTTTTCTGCAAGGAATGAACACCACTCATTTCTACTATGTCTGTTCCAGTCACTCGGTATAACTGCAGCCTAATGAACATAAAATGTAAGGAGCTATCCCTCCCCCACTCCTCCCGCCCTGTAAATTTGGATTTAATATGAGTAGATTGTGCCCTTTTTACAGCAAATTAGATTAATGCTTTCTAACACTGATCATGAAGCAAATCATGAAGTGTGTTTTGCTCTAGGGCCTTAAGCTCTCAGCTTTCTTATAAAACACCTTTTTCAGTATGAGATTTCTTGGGGCCCTAGCAACTGAGAAGTAAGATATCCATGGCTTTTCCTTTTCCTCAGTGGATTGAAATTGATTCTGCTTTTTCATTTCTTCCCTTTCCCTATCCTGCTTTTCCTGTCCTTTTGAGCCATTCTGAAGTGGATTTGGAAGACCATTCCAATCTCAAGAGAAAGATACTACCCACGTGATTTTCCAATCTGTTACAGCTTGATACTTGAAATTGATAAAAACCTTTCTAGTAGCATTCCCCAGCATGTTTCAATCTCCCATTGAACCATTCTAGAGTTTATAATTATGAAAAAAATGTTGTCCTCTTTTATTTGTTCCCTTTGTGCAAAATAAGGAATTTCCATGCAGTGAACATGCAGTTTTAAGGCAATAAATGCTAAGTACTGCTGTTGGTCAAGTGTGTAAATATTTTGAATGTATAATTCAGTACTATGTTGAGTTTATATATTAAAAACACAGGGATTGAAGTGCTAGATGATTTCAAGTATTGTTTTACCTGTACAGTTGAAGATACGAAGTTGCATAGAAGTATTTCACAATTTTTATTGCAATAAGACTTGGGAAATGGCTGTGTAATCAAGCCTTATCACAACTGATTTTTCAATTTTGAAATGATCACTTTGTGTATTTTTAAGATCCATAAGCAGGAGGAGGATCAAATTGTTTTCCACTAAAGACTTTTGTTATTTTGTTTTGGCCATGTGTGATTTGTGTTTATTCTTGTTTAATATTTTGCTAAAACCTCATCTGTGTTGAACCTCTGAAATAGCAGTTGTTATACCTCCTTATGGTAGAAACAAAACCAGGAACATTATGAAACCTTGGGCTACACATTTTGCTCTTCGACTACAGTGAACGTGCAGTAATTAGGTTAAAAGTTGATGGGATAACTTTCATCTGCATCGGCAATTAAGGCATGGGTTTGTCCGTCAACAGAAAAAACGTGTGATTAGGGGTACAACAGAAGCATCTCACACTGGTCTGCAATTATCAGAAGTCACCGTGAATAAATATATAATCAAATTAATCTTTTCCCCCATCTTCTAAAAAACTTTTTTAACAGCGACCTTTCAGGTCACTATTATTGGTGGTGTTTGTCCACCCAGAGGGAATAATTTCTGGGTCTTTATTTTTGTGTGGGTATTTCCTCTAAACTGTTTTTGATGATATCTGGCACGGAAATGTTCTCCATGTAAGGGACATCAACAGTATGATACTTCATGGATATTAGAAAAGCTCAGTTTCAGGCAGCAGTTCCTAATGTGCTATATATTACATTTGGATAAACTACAGTTATTTTCCATTGCTCCTTTCTTACTTCCATGCACCCACATCTTTAAAGGAAAAGAAAACGCTTCACAAACCCTGAAAGTAAAACTACGCGACAGCTATGGTGGTGACAGCTTGCTATATATCTTGGCTCTGTATAGCACTAGAATTTTACTGGTTTCAGAAGTAAAATTACTGCAGTTACATATTTATATTGGCATGGTTTAGTTTAGTGAACATTTTGGTGAGGGATGGAAACATTTAAGGTAATTTTTGAGGAAATTCCTGAAAGCAGCTGGTAAGACTAACAGCAGCGTAACCAAGCAGCCTTTCATGTAGAAAATGGAACTATTCTGCTTTACCTTAAATACAAGGTCTGGAATAAACTTGAATGATTTGGGTACAAAGCCTTCATTTACACTTGTTTGTCTGAGTGTACACAAACTCCATCAATTTTGCCTGTAGGAAACTTAAATTTGCTTCGGTTGTGAGTGGTGGAGTTGTGGTGGGGTTTTTTTCTTCAGTGATTTGCCATGTCTTGCAAGCGGAAAGGTAGGAAAGCTCAGCCCTCCAAGTGGAATTTGTTTGACCTGTCAGCCAAGGAGGAGGAGAAGAAATTAAAAACTTTGCAACCTTACCTGGAGAAAGAAAAATAAATCAAGCTACTTTTCAAGAAGAAAAAGAAATCAATAATACGAGTGTTATCCCGTAACTTTGTAACCCATAACATCTTGATAGGGATTAATAAAAGCCTGCTGTTCCGTCAGCACAGTTGGGGAAAGGAGAAGGAGCTATTTTGGAATTTTATGAAATGGAATGCAATCTTATCAGTGTAAGTTTTGTTAATTAAATAATACATGCTTCTTTATTTTGGAAAACATTCCAAACAAATCTACATCTCCAAAGAGAACACTGAAGTTACCCAATGTGACTGATGCATAATTCATTACTAGTTTTTCTCCTTTCTATATTTGAATCTTAGGGAACAGCTGTTTTCACCTTAACATCTATTAGATGATATCAGATTTGATTTTTCTGACTTGCTGTTGCCTTTGCAAGTTAGAGTAGAGCAAAGCTGTGAGTGTGATGTACTTCCCTTTTTCTTCCCCTCTGTGTCTGGCCTACTGTCCATGGTTGTAAAGACACGTATGTTTGATTTGCTTTAACTTATTGTTTTGGATGCTGCGGTGTAGATTTCTGGCATATTCAAACTGCTTCCAGTCTCTTTGTTTGGTGTTTACTGAGGGAAAGTCATCGCTAGACTCCAACACAGGTATTGATGTGAAAGCCTCACTCGTAACTTGATTTAACAAGTTGTCAGCACATTTGCTTTAATTTTGGAACTGCACCAGTACTGTTAATGGTCTTTTGGTCATTCAAATGATTGTTGTAACTCAGAAAAAAAACAAGGCCCAAACCCCACCATCACACTGTGGAGTCGTTAGGAAGATCACTGATGTCCTCACACAAGGTCAACACTACTTTGGGGAAAGCTTATGTTCTTCTGCCACTTTAAGGAAAGACTGTTCTTCTGAAGTACTTTTTGCCTGCTTTTAGGCTGTTTTGCACTTTCATGATTTCTTAACAAACTACTGTTAAAATGTACTGTAACATGGATTTTGATAAGCGCACATGTATTTAAACAATTCACTCAGCCTCAGGAAAGCTGAAGAATCAGATACCTATTTTGTATCTTGGTTAAAATGTTTGTTACCTGCATCCCTTAAGATGGCCAGATAATGTCTAGATCCTGCGAGTGTAACTATTTAAGATACCAGTATAGTCTGTAAAATGAGGACAGTGTAATTTTGCTTTAGGGAAAGAGAAAAGGGTGTCCTCTTATTTTTCTTAGAGGTATGTATAGTCTGAATTGAAGTTTCAAAAGCAAAAAGCAGTAATAAACCCCATTTAGTGTTCAGGAAAAAAAAAGTTTTCTTTCTTAACACTATCTGATTTCTGTTTTCTTTCTTCTCCTTAAAAAGCGTGTGTGAAATAAGTGCAGAGGTATGTGTAGGAAAAACTGTAAAATCTGCTGCTGTACATGTTTGCTATTTGACTGCATTTTCTGTTCCACTTTAATTTTACTGGTTTTGCTAAATATATTTTATATATTTTCCTTCCTGCTTCTTGTGATGGCAGAGTGATTACATCTTTTGGGGGAGAAATCAAAAACAACTCTAAGAAGGCTTTGGGGCCAGAAAATTCCTTAAAGGTTGCATGTTGCTGTATATCTCGGGACAGTTTTTGAGACAACTGCATAAATCAGGAGCAATGGTAAAATTGATGGGGATACAAAAATGCGCAAAGGTATAGATACTGGTAATTCTATTTCAGGGTTGTTGGTTGGGGGTTTCTTTTAAGCACTTCTAAAATCCATTTAAAATGTCAATACTAGGTGGTAAAAGGTGACTAAAAGTAGAGCATTTTTCAATCTGCAGATGCAGCACTCTTTGTGGCCCCTGAATTACTTCCAAGGGATCCACAAAGCCTGGCAAAATAGAAAGAAGACGCAGGGATCACGCATCACTGTTATGTTTCTTAAGACTTGCATCTCCCTAGAGAAAGAGTTGGGAGTCTGTAAACTCTTTGAGGATGAAAACTCACTACTATATTTGAATTCATGTAGAAACTGTCAGCTTTGAAGAGGCTGACTAATTATACTAATTATACTTTTTCGTATGGCTGTGGCTTGTTCTACAGCAAGAGGAAGAAAAGTATAGGATTTCATTATTTGAGATAAACTGAAGTAAAAACAATAAACATCAAAACACAAAAGCCTTGTGAGAAATAAGTTGCTATTGCTTTCCAGGGTAGAACTTTTTTAAAACTTTCTGATACAGCAAATTTATTAGTGAAAAGGCAGTGATGTATGTCATCAGGTTCATCTTAAGGACAGCAGTGTCACTGCTGGGTGACGTGGCTTGTCAATGAAAGGATAGGGGCAACAGCTTAACTAGAAACATCTTACTGCAAAAAAAAGATTAGGAATAATAAAATCCAATTACTACTAAGAAAGTTGTTGCAGGGTGCACTTCACAGGTGTTTCGATGTCTGTGGTTGGTTTGTCTTCATGACCCAAAGAAAATGCATTGCAAGAGAACCTGTTTTGTTTCTTACAGGGTCACTTGAGCTCCTTCCAAGCTTTCCTTCTAGAACTGTCTTGTAACAGGATTCAAGCAAGGTCTTGAGATGTCTGTTTGCTGCCAAGTAGTATCTGGTATCATAACTTAAATAGTGTTGCCCTGCCTACCCCCCAAGCCCCCACACAGCCATGTGCCCTTACATGATCTCTCTAACACTTTGGGTGAGAAGGAATCGCTTGTCAGGGGTAGACTGTTGCTCTGCGAATTCTGGACTGAGAGTATGTGTTGTCACAGTTTCCTTTGTCTTTTCGTTTTTGGTTATGTACAAAACACTTTTCACTTAAAATGTGCTACAGATACACATGAAATAGGAAAGTTATTTAAGCGTCACTTCTCTGTAGTATGTAAACCACGTTTCTTGCTGCACTCAATAATACCGTGCAGGGTTCAGACAACAGGAAGGATGGAGAGAGACTTTTACAAGGTTATGTACTGACAGGACAAGGGGGAATTGCTTCAAACTGGGAGAGGGTAAGTTTAGATATTCTGAAGAAATTGTTTATGGTGAGGGTGGTGAGACACTGGAACAGGTTGCTCAGAGAAGCTGTGGATGCCCCATCCCTGGAAGTGTTCAAGGCTGTGCTGGATGGAGCTCTGAGAAACCTGGTCTCGTGAAAAGTGTCCCGGTCTATGGCACAGGGGGTTGAACTAGATGATCTTTAAGGTCTCTTCCAACCCAAGCCATTCTAAGATTCTATGAACTTAAACAAGCGAAGTATTTTAAGACTTGCTATCCTTCGCAAGTGTCTAAGAATCGGCTCGACTTCGGTTCGTATGCAAGAAAGGGAGCTCGTTCCAACCTGCTGATGCTTAACGGAAATGGAAACCCTGGGCAGGAGAGCCAGATGTAGAAAACCATTTTGGGGCGCTGGGTTGCGGTGCAAGTCCGAAGCTCGCGGCTTTTTGAACGCTTGGCACTCTCGAGAGAGAGATAGCCTGTCATCTCCCGCTCTGACGTGACGGGCGCCTTTTGCTGTCTCACAGCGCGCCTCAGACTTCAGGATCTGTCCAAGCGCCTCCACAGACGCGGAATTCCTCAGCCGCCGGAGCCCGTCCCGCTTCAGCGGCGAGGGAGCCGCCCCGCCGACCGCTGTGCAGCGGGGAGGGCGAGGCCACAGCGACACCGCCCCGCAGGCGTGCGTGTGTGGCCGGGAGCGGCGCGAGGGGCTGGGTGAGCGGTCCCCGTCGGATCGGGGTCGGGATCGGGGTCGGGATCGGGATCGGGGTCGGGATCGGCAATCCCCGCCCCCTCCCGCCACAGCGCCCAGCAGGGGGCGCGAGCGCCCCGCGCGCGGCGTTCGGGGCGGGGCCGGCCGGGGGGGTGTGGTCTCCTCGCGCGCGGATGGATCCACGGGCGGTGAGTGTGCTGAGGCGGCGGGCGCGGCGCGGGGCGGGGGTGGCGCGGCCCGGGGACCCCGTGCCCGTCCGCCCCGGTCCGCCGTGAGGGCGGGCGCGCTCCCCGCTCCAGGGGCGCGGGGCCTGGAGCCGGGAGACATCGCGGAGCTCCCTGCTCGTCGGCCCCTTCCGCTCCCCGCCGCCCCGCGTTCGGTGGCGGCCGAGGCGCGGGCGGGCGGGCCGGGGTCACGCTGTGCTCCCCCAGGGGTTTATTGCGGCTGCAGGGCGCCCTCGGAGCGATACACACGGGAGCCAAAATGGGCCTCCTCCAGAAACCTCCAGTGCCCCGTGTTTGCTTCACGTGTGTTAGGGCCCCGGCGGTGCTGAGCCCTTCCGGCGCTTCCTCCGTGCTCTCCGAAAAGGGTGGGAATAGGCTAGGACATACCATGCTTTCCTCCGCCTTGCAGAGGCCACCGGGCCTCCTGACCTTACGTTTTGAATCCAGCGCGGTTTCTACGTATTTAGTAATTCCCTGAGACGGTTTCTGTTCTATGAACTTTTCTTGTGTTATTTTGATGCACCATGAAATTCAGTCACCGGGGGGTTCCGTAGTTCAGCAACACCCTGTGTCGTGAACCAGCTCCTTTCGATAGTGTTTTTGTTGTTGTTGTTGTTTTGGGTTTTGGTGGTTTTTTTGGTCAAGGCCGTTGCAGCCTACATTTGACCTTTTAATTCTTACCTTGGAAAACCGTGGTCCATCTCTGCCCGTGGTACCCATGCCACTCATGATTACAGGCTCTCTCATACTCCTTCTCAGTTACTCCTTCCTCATACTCATTGCCCTACGAAAGCTTTTCTAGTCTTTGAATGTCTCACTACCCTTCTTGAAGCTTTTCTAGTTTCAGTATTTTCCCTGGGTTTTGTTGAGATAAAGAGACCACAACTGCTATTCAGTTTTATTCTGTAGGTGTTGGCAACTTGGAGCTCTTGACAGCTCCTTTTAATTTTCTTTGTAAATTCTGCTTAACTATGTTATCAAACACAATTCCCACGCAGTCGGGAGATTTGGGATTATGATACGTGATTCTCAAAAAGACACAATATCACTATTGGGTGGCAGCCAAGAAAAACACATCAAATGGTAGAATTTTTTAGGAAAAGAAATAGAAGGTAACAGAAAACATCATGAAACAACAGCATAAACGTGATCACTCGTATCTTAGACTTTGCATAGACATCTAGTGTCTCGAAAGAAGGATATATTAGAAGGATTCAACAAGGAAGAGTGAATGCATCAAAAGACTTTTGTCAACCCATCAGAGAGGGTTAAGACCCTTCAGGCTAGAAAAGAACCATTTTGCTGAGTGAGGGAAAGGGAATGTGTTAGAGGTGTCTGTGAAGTGACACGTGGAGAGAGTGTAGGGCTCAACCACTTTTTTTTCTCTTCTGACGCACCAAGGGTCTGCACCAGGTGAAGCGAGCGCATGCTGTCATGGCAAGAAGAGATAATTATTCATAAAATGATAAAATGAAGCTTCTTACCAGATGACACTGTAGATTAAAAACTTCTATGGGAATTTGAGGGATACTGGACAAGTGTTTCTGAGAACTGCACTCATGGAATGAATCACTTTGGATGTAAAAACAGCTTCCTTGGTAGAAAATGGTTAAAGTCTGAGAGGTGTGAGAGATTGTGAGGTATCACCAATATTTGCCTTACCTTGGTCCTTTTGAGACAGTGGTTTTGGCTGCCTTCAGGATGGAAAGACCAGTATCAACCCTTCAGGACACAAGAATGAGTGGTATCAGAGCTTGATCTGAACTAGTGCAGCTTTCTTCTTGAACCATTTGCCATGGATATGAACAAAAAGTTATTCAGCCTTAATCCTGAAATGAAGTTGTCTCAGATCTGTGGCAGGTTGTCTGCAGACACAGCATTTGGATTCCTGTACATGATAACGAGCTCAAGCTTGAGCAGAGTGCAGTATCTTCCAGCTTTTGAGGTATCAGGGCACGTGTCTGGCCTTTAGTAACCATTCCAGTCCCTCAGATCAGGGCTTGTTTACCTCCAGGCGGGTGGTTGGAGCCCCTTCCAGCTGATTTTCATTATGGTTGCACACCATTGCCCAGCTTTTCTTGGTGTGCGCTGCAAACACCACAGATGATGAGCTGCTTGTCTCGAAGACTGACTTGGGCAGCTTGGAAGAAATACAGACAGCTGTATTTAACTCCATTTCATGCTCTCTGTCTGTAGATCCAAGTCACTCTAGAATAAGGTCTTTTCTGAAGTTGCACATGTGCTTTTTATATTGTCAGTAAAAGATCTAAGGTGCCTACGGTGTTCTCTTGCTCCCCCTTCCCAGCAGTGAACAGCGTGGCTTTCCAGTTGTATTTCTATTCCGTGGCCTATCAGCAGTCTCTCCTTTCCCCTTCAGCTGAGGGACATTTTATTACAATGAGTTGACATCTTCAGGGTGCCACGAAAGAATGAGCATTGAAAACTGCCTTGTGCACCTACCAAATGGTATTTCCAAGTTGTGTGGACATTCAGGGAGCCCCGACTTACATAGGTTAAGATATGGGTTAGGCTGATACAGCCTCTTTGGCAGACACGTGTTGGAGTCACCTTTGGTGCAGTCTTTTGGTAAAAGTTCTGAAGCAGCAGTTGTGTACTTTACCAGGAGAGTATTTTTTGAGGTGGCTTTGTAAATATAGATCCCACCTCCTGCCTGCCTTTCCTGTATGAGAGGAGCTTCCTCTTGAGTAGTGCTGTGGATCTTGAAGGATCTAACCTCTGGAGCAAGCTCCGTGTTCTGTCTTTATTGGGTGAGCAGTGGCGCAAGGGCATGTGGGCCACTTGTCTCAGCTGAACTATGACTTCAGGTTTCCAGACTCCTCTGTACAGGGGCACAGTTCCATTTGGGCACAGGGTCTGTGCTCTGTCTCTCAGAATACTGTTTTTCAGGTGATAATAATTACAGGTGGAACAAATGCACTGGGGACCAAAGACCGTTAATTTTGCCTATAGCATTGACACCTGCGTTCCTTCTAACTTGGGGTATTTTTTTCCTCCATTTTAGAATTTGACTGTATAAGATTAGAGTTCTCATACATGACAGCTGGAAACTGTCATTAAAGAGGTACAGTATTCTTGTGTAGACAAGGCCTTGGATTCTCCTGTGCTATTAATTTTTTTTTTTATTTAAAGAGCTTTCACTTTGTAGTGATAACATTTGCCTGAACAGTTCATCAGCTGATAAGAGAGACTGAGCTGTGCAGAGGGGAAGCGACTAAGGAGTCTGCAGGCACCTCCACCCCTTTCCTCCTGCCTGCTTCACTGTAGGCCATGTGGTGCAGTTGTAGTCACCTCACTTTTCCTGTTTTGTGGGTAGATCTGGCCCTTTAAAGACCATTAGCATCCAAATTTGGCATTTTATTGTATGAACACAGTCCTGTCTGAAACAGTTCCTATTCCACTGAATCTGTGCAAGCTTACCGCCTTTTTGCCTGCTTTCCTTTAGGCTAACTTTGACTTCACCATGAGTCTTGCTTTCCTAAACTTCATGCAGTGCTCTTTAGCTATTCTTGGAGATCTGATTTTTTTATCATTTTGCTTTCTAATTGGGTGCAAATGCAACATGTAAACTAAGAATTAACAGTGAAGAAGATCTGTCACTTTGCTCCTTTTAAGCCTTGTATTCCTATTAACACAAGGTTTTAGTGTGGGTAGAATGGCTGCATCAGCGCTGTATGTGTTATGAATGCTCTGAATCCCAAGGCATTCCTAAAATGCAGCCCTGTCCCCTTGTGTGGCTCTTGTAGGGAGTCTACATGAGGACAGAGCACGGGCTGCTGGTGAGGGACGCAGGGCCCGGGGCAAGCACAGCTGGAGCCTCGGGGGCCTTGGGAATTAAGAGTGTAAAGGTTCCCTAAGAGCCAGAGGCACTGTGGGTTTCTGTGCTTCTTCCCATCCTGCCCCAAATGTTTCAGGGTTGCTTCTGCACTTGAGAGCAGTGAACTGGAAGGGGCATAGGGGGGCTTTCAAACAGTAGAACTGTCTCTCTTGAAGGATTTACAAGTCTTTTTTCCTATAAACTCACTTTAATAGTTTTCTGGTGTAGTTCTTAAGCACAAGAATGTTTTCATGCTAATGACCTAAGTCATATTATGTGCATTCAGAAAAATATATTGAATTGTGGGGGTATTCGTAATAGATGTACAATATATTTCTACCATATGTTCTGAGTTACCTCTCCTTGCAACCTCCCAGTTAATTACTGCAATGACTCTCGTTTATGCACCGTTCAGGTGGCACGAGGCTCTCAGTGGCGTCTGCGTAAAGTCAGGCGTACTCCTGGTTCCAGGTTCTGCTGAAGTCACTGCTTGTGTGCTGGTTCTGAGGTTGGGTGCAGAGAAAATGGGTTTCTTCAGAGAAGGATATTTCCCAGTTTTCTCCAGTAGTTTCCACGTGCTGGGTCATTTCTGGCACCGTGGTTCCACGAGGTGGCACCGTCCCTTCTGGGGAGGAGCCAAACCCTGCTGCACTGCCTGGGGTCAACAGGGCTTAGGGACTCTGTGCAGCAGAACCCCCGTCAAGAGTTCTCTGGAAATGGCTGTACTTTTCCATTGCTATATACCGTGTCTTTTGGATGCAAGTTGTGTCCATGCTTTTACATGCAAAATGCATGAGTTTCCAGTGGACTAGGGTTAGAAAAACATCTTTATGAGCTTCTTGCCTGACTTTTTCTTTTTTTTTAGGTTTCTGGCATTCAGAGGAATCTTTTTATGGCATGGAAGTTAAAGCCAGGTGATGCTGAGCTAGAATGCTAGTTTACTTCATTTTGAGTCAAAGTTGTGTAATTTTGAGCATGGGGAGGAATGACCAGTAGCTATCATTATTTCTAGGAGAAAAGGGAATAATTTCTATGGGATTTTTCAGACCCATTAAAGGAGATTTTTTTCTGAAAGGTGATACATACAAGGTATATATGGATTCAGGAAACCAAGAACTGTAATGACAACTTCCCTGTAAGCCTAATCTGTGTTGTACAGAAAGGGAACAGTGTTGCTACTGTTCCTAAATTCTCTGTGGAGACATATTATTTCCAATTGGCCTCTCACTGATTTAAGACCACCTAAGTAGAAGGAATATGTTTTCTTTTGTTAGGAAGTTTTTCTTTTTAGCTGTATTGTCGGTGGAAGTTGTTTTACCTTGGGAGACCATGCTGTTATTAAAAGCATTCACCATTGAAAAGGTTGATTTAATTAAATTTTTTTTTTTTTTGGTTGACATGTAGGAAATGGATGATGATGACGATGACATTCCCCAGCTTTCATCCCATACATTGGCTGCCCTCCAGGAGTTCTATTTGGAACAGCAGCAGAGAGAGGGCATGAAGACCTCCCAAGGGTTTAATCAATATTCCATTGGCTCTATAGAAGAAGATTGGGTAAGAAACTATAAACCTGGATGAATGAAGCACAGATACAGGAGTAGCCTTTATTGAGTTTCTTTTGTGGATGGATAATTAAATGAAATTAAAAAGGGGAACACTCAAGATGTTCCTATTCATGGATGGTAACACTATAGGGAGATTTGTTTTACTGTTTAATTTGGGTATAGTTGTCTGTTCTGCATGTGGGCAGGGGGTACAAACTGAAAGTACATGGAGGGGGAATAAAGCTGCTGACAGAAACATCTGTCCCTTCTGTAAATTTTAACTCCAGTTTGGCATATGAAGGTAGTAAAGACTCCTCTGTGAGACTGAGACAAACACAGTGTAACCAGATCAAGTGATCTTTCCTTGAATTTCTTCTCTCTGTGTTTTATTTCTTTGTTTTTGTGGATGGCTGTTTCACTGCTTGTTATTTGTGACAGACTGACTTTTGACTTGTCTCTGGATTCTTTGGGTTTTTTTGCTCTTCCTTTTCCTGATCCCTTCTGATTTAGTAGTTTTATCATTTATTTCCTTCTATACGTCACTTTTCAAGTTCCTTTTTGTTCTTCTGCTAAATTAACTCAAATTAAGAGCACATAGCTATTGTGCATCTGCACATAGGGTTTGAAATAGCCTTGTCAGTGGTTTGGATTACCTGGCTTTCCTGGCACTGCCATACATGCTTTAGAAACATGTGGTGTAAGCTACCTGGATTACAGAAGTAGAAAGACTGTCAGGAAAATAGTTACTTTTCCAGCTTTACAGTTTATGAACTGGGAAGTTGCTGTGGATTTTGGTTTTCTGCAGTTATGGCTCACCACACCTGACTGTACATAGCACAGTCAGAAGATTTGATGTTGTTTGTCGTTGTGCATCATTTCTCAGCAACTGAGCCAGTTTTGGTACAGCGATGAAACTGCGGCGTGCCTGGCCAAGGAAGCAGTTGTGGCAGCTGGAGAAGGTGGCAGGTAGGTTTTAGTAATGGTGTTGTAGATTTAATATGTCTTTTCTGTAAAAACTTTGAGTCTACTACATAGACAGAGCATGCGGTTTTATTCATTACTCATTGTGCTTAATCTTTGTTCAGCTGCAATACTGCAGAACCGCTTTGCTGTTATTTAGTTCATAGTTTATACTGATCTTCCCACGTACCATTTTACTGAATGTTGTAGGCTGTGTCTTGTTAAAGTTTACTATGAATCTTTTTATTTTTTGAAAAATAGAGCTCTAGAGCATATTAATAACTTGTAATTATTTTCTCTGTTTTTATACAATGTTTCTGTAGAACAGATTCGAAAAGTTGGTTTTCTTCCTATTTCTTAGAAGTAATTTTTAATTTTAAGTTTTCAAGTATATTTTCTTGCTTTTCTGAAACAAAAGTTTCTCTGTAGTCAGGCTTAAGGTCTTTGTGCAGCATGGAGGTTGAATAGGCAGTGGCTTAAAGTTATTAAAAGGAATTAGTCGTTAGAATGGAGAAAAATAGCTTACATTTTGGGGACTAATATTTAAAATGTTTTTCCCAAAGCAGCTGTGAGGACTGGTGTAGGGGTTTCGTTGCTGTTATTTGCCTTTTAAATCAGTATTCTAAGTTATTGTGTCTTTTTTCAGGATAGCATGTGTTAGTGCACCGAGTGTGTACCAGAAACTGAAAGAACTGGATGGTAAAGGTTTTTCAGTGTGTATACTTGAGTACGACAGAAGGTTTTCTGTATATGGAGAAGAATTTATCTTCTATGATTACAACCAGCCTTTGAACTTACCTGAAAATCTCCTGCCACACAGTTTTGACATTGTAATAGCAGATCCACCCTATCTGTCTGAGGAATGTCTTCAGAAAACTGCAGAGACGATCAAATACTTGACAAAAGGAAAGATACTGCTTTGCACAGGTATAACTAATTAAAATATTTGGTCCCCATAAGGATCTTTTTCTTGCTCTCAAAAGACAGAGTCACTCTTGTGAGAGAAATACTAACTCTATAATACTAAATTATCATTAATTTAAGGGGCAATATGTACCCTAAGCTTTTTATTTGGATACTTGAGTTCAACCTTTGTTTTAAGCTGGAGACAAATGATTCTTAATACGACTTTTAAAAGTCAGGTTTTTTTCTTAGGGCATTACAAGTTTTACTGAATTTTTGAAGAATTATAAGATCATCCTGCAAAGTTCCAGAAATACTTTTTTTCTTGTAATTGCAATGATTGAAGTCGGGGTATGGCAAACATAAGTGCAACTTATTCTTGATATCCTAGGCACTGAAATACAGCAGGAGGAATTAAAAACCAGTGTTAAAAGCAGTGAAACTAAATAACTAGATAATTGTACTTGCAGGTCCTTCTTTATAAAGATGCACTTGCTGATTTAAGAAGTGATGTGTATCTGCCTTAGTCATGGCATTTCCTAAACTCTATTGTTACTACAAGACATCTGAAGACATCCAGGAAACTTTTTCAAAAAGCAAAGGACAAGAGCCCTCTTTACATACAACCTGAGGGAAGAAAACCGAACAGGCAAAGTAAATAAAAAATTAAAGCAATACGTGGCCATAGAAAGTCTACTTCTTGGTTTAATTGCTCGTGGCAGTCACACACAAGGGTGGTTCTCCCTAAAATGGGTAGGCAGTCCTTCAGTTTACAAAGCTTGAGAAATACTGCTCAAGAAGTGATTTCTCAGTGTGTAGCTGCGGTTTATTTAAGTGGAAGAGTATATGTAATGTTTGCATTTCCCCTGGCACCCTACCATTTAACTTCCTTGGTATGTAGCAAGAAGACTGAGTTTCAAGTTTCTTTTCTGTATAAAGGGCACTGATACCCTCTACCTATTTTTATGAAAGTTTTCCGACATCTGTTTCCTTGGGATGTCTTCCATTCTTTTAGATTTATTTTAAATTTCTCAGTAGATTTGGTTGTTAAGGGAGGCTGACAGTGTAGCTACTTTAAGCCTTCCTTCCTTAAAAAAAACAGGCTCTGTTATATATGCATTTGTGAAGAGCTACTAAGAAAGTCCAAACATTCTGTTAGTGTTTTTCTTATTGAATACCAATTATTTTCGCTGCAGGTGCCGTCATGGAGGAACAAGCAGCCAAGCATCTTGGTGTGAAGATGTGCAAGTTTATTCCAAAACATTTGAGAAATTTAGCCAATGAATTTCGATGTTATGTGAACTATACTTCTGGACTGGACTGATTCTCATAAGAAGATCTACAACTTTTTCAGTCAAGCTGCTTTCTTGTTTTTATGAGTGACTCCACAATTCTCAGTGCTGAAATATTCAGCTCTGAGTACTGTTTCCTGGGCTAGCTGTAATCAACATGTGTCAGCCTTTCTCTTAAATGAGTAAGCATTTGCAGGTACTGTGTTTGTATCTTACCTATTAGGTAAATGTGGACCAAACAATGCAGGGGTTGGATAACAGGAACTTCTCAGTTTGAATTTAATTCTAACCAGTAACTTTTACATTTCAGAGACCTTTTTGAAGTGATTTTAGCTTATAACAACACATAGGTGCTTGCTTGGCAGACATCAGAATTGTCATTGCAAAAGAACTTGGTACTTATGTAGTAATGTTATTCCATTAAATCTTGAATCATAATGGCTCTGATTAAATATATTGCCTGCTTTTTAACAGATTTCAGTATCAAGCTAAAGATGATTTACAGGTATGTCAAGTTTATAGTTACGAAAACAGTTTGTTTTTTTCCAGTTGCCCAGTTTTTCTTTCTCTCCTGTTCCACAGACAGCAGCAGAGCAGTAGAACAGAAGCCTCTTAAAAATTGTTGAATCTTACAAGGCCACCGAGGAATAATGTAATGTATTGATGAACTCCCACTGTTTCAAATGTTAGATTTTATATACAAGGTTCGGACTATATTTCAATCAAAGTAGATGAATTAGAAAAATTTTGCTTTGGGATGGTAGACATTTTTGGTAACTGGGAATTTTTAAAGTTGATTTTGACTAACTACACTACTACTGTATTTTTGGGTGAAAGTTGGTTCATAAATTCTAAGGCACTCAACGGTTTACAATCTATAAATACACTGTACAAAACTCAAGTAATTGTCTTTATATGCCATATTGTATAAAAGGCTAACAGAAATGCTGCATCTACAAAATGTATCACCTAAAATGAAGTACTGAGAAATTTATTTTGCAGTGGGAATAAACCAAATTAAGCTTGTCAGGCAAGATCTTTTTATAAGGTAGAGATAACACACATGTTTCTGTGCATTCCTGCTGTTTGCATGCAGATTTTCCCATCTGGTTGAGTAAACAACTGAGGAGGAATAATGTAGATAGAATATAATCCTCTCTCAGTGCTCAGAGTATCATGCTGGCTGAGCTGGACACAACAGTGGTTCATAAATAACCATCCAAGCCGCTGTAGCTCTCTTCCCCATTTTCCAAGAAATCTGTTTACTTCCTAAGGCTTTTCCCTCCTCACACTTTACACCTGCTGTTCCTGAGTTTCATTATAAGAGTTTTCTTTCTCTTTCATGGCCTTGGCTTCAGTTGTTTGCTTTATTTTGGTAAATGTGTGTGGCTGGGCTCTCTACAGCAGAATCAAAGGAGGACTTTGCTAACTTCATCAGAGGCCTTTCTTAAAAAAAATAAAACTGCGCCATTCAGTTATACCAAGAAATTCACTTCCAAGAAAATAACTGCTGCTTCTCAAATGTAGGTCAGACAGCTTTGAAAAGAGGCACTGTGAAGATGCACAGTTATGAAAATGAGAGTACATATAAATCTGTGCAGATGCACTCAAACAGAGCAGCCTGTTGTCCACCAACTTCCCTCTTAAAAGCCTGTTGAGTGCAGGCAGCTGCCCAAGCAGAGCTTGACTGGTGGCGTTTACAGACTTCATCAGTGATGGGAGGTAAACTGGTTTTTGTCCAAATGATTCCATGGCAGAAGCTATTTCTAAGAAGGTACAAGTCAAAAAAATTCATAGTGAATTTGTGCTTTGTGCCATCATGGTAACATTAAGAAATATTACGTGACAACAAAATCTCTCTTCTGTAATAGGATTATGAATAAAAAGATCAGTGTCAAGTAGTGATTGATTTTCCTTACTGCTGATGTCTCACGGATGGACTTTCTTTTGGAGCCGACTGTGGTGGAGTGTTAGCACCATGCTGCTTTTCCAGAGGCATTTATGACTACAGAGTCCTGTGCTTATCTGCAGTAATGGGCGCTGTGCAGGAGCAGGACATCTCAGTGCCCTGCTGTTGGTAGGGCTGGGACACTTGGCAGAGAAAACGTGGGGCCTTGTGCACAGGCTGGTGGCTGTAGGTGAAGAGAATACACTGCAGCTGCCTGCACCTCACCCCAGATGAGAAATGAAATGTTTCTGGAAACGCAGTCCAAGGTACTGCTGCCAGTTTCTGCACTTCTGTTAAAAATGTCACCCTCAGCTCGGTGTTGAGCAGGTAGCCCGTGTCTACCACACAATTGCTTCCACCCCTCTCCCTGTGCCCCTCTGGACCAGAGCAACTGGGAGGTATCTCTGCTGATTGGTTTGGCCCCTCCTCAGCTGATGTCAGAGCTGTGCTGCTGCTCCAGGTCTGCTGAGTTCTGCGGCCTCCTTAGACAGGAGTACAGCAAAACCAAGCGATAGCTCATGCCACGAAAACATGTGGGATTGACTGGCTCTCCCTCGTGCCCTAGTCCAGGTAGTTACGGCTGTTCCCTAATGCCAGTGAGATTAATGGGGTTTCGTGCTTTGTGAACGCATCACAGCCTTTTTCCCTTTTCTGCTCATGGCTTTTGTGTTTGTGTTCCCCCATGCAATTCCGTGTTCACTTGCAGCTGTAGATCTCCATCTATTCAGACAAACACCTTCAGGTAATGACCCGCAAGAAAACCAAAACTAGCATCTCAGGCTTTTCTCAACCTTCCTGAATGATAGGAATTTTCCAAACAAGCAATACTACAGAGAAGAAAATAATCTCCTTACCAAGGATATTGTTCTGTGTTTTGTGGCTTCTAATGTATTCCAGGGACAACCTCATTGAAGGAAAAGATTTTCCTGGCACAACAAAAAATTTTCTCAAATCAGCTGCAGCTGCCAGATACTTCCAGCTTTGAATTGTTTGCATTTATTGGGGCTGGAGTTGGTTCAATGAGGCATTTCATGTCTGCCTTCTGTCAACAGTTTGTGAAGCCTTGAAGCAACTCCAATGAACCCTCCCTCCCCCCATGCAAATTAAAGGCAAGGCTGCAGCAGCCGTAACCAGAGGGCTAGAAGCTGGAAAATGTCACACCACATTTGAAGTGAAACTGATATAAATCCATGATGTGATGACCTCATTAAAAAAAAAACCAACCAATTCCAAACAAATGCAAACTACATTTAATACTCAACCTTTTCCGCATGAGTAATGTGGAGAGAAAGAATAGATGGAAGGGTATTTTGAAGATCAACAAATGTTTGCGTAGCTAATAGTTCCTGACATTAAGTATTAACAAACAGTTGTTCGCTAACAAACTATCGAACAGTTGCTTGTGCTAAAACATAAAACACAGATTTTAAGAGACACCTAACTGGAAAGCTGGACCAGGAAGCAAACTGGTTCAGCTAAAAAGTCTGTCACAGAAGACAGTAAAGATTAAAAAAGGAAAATGGGCTTCTGAACAAGATAACATGAAGATGCTTGTAACCATGGGAAGCTTCCTGCACTTGTTGCAGTGTGAAGGGAAGGAGGTTGCCAACATACTCATTCTACTGATCCACTGAGATTTTGCAGTTCTGTAATACTTTCAGTCATCCAATTTCTGAAGCTCGGTGTAAGCTAAAGCATCTGTTTTACTGGACTGGAGAAACTGTTATGTTCCATTTATCTGATCTTAGTTTGCAACTCCCAGGAATTCCAAGAACATGCTCTGGTTACTTGAAAACCTCAGAATTACTCCAATGCCTGCAGCACAAGAGTTGCAACAAAAAAGTGAGATTTTTTTTTTTTTCCTCCATGTCATGCAAATATATCCATGTGCTCTAAATAACTAATTTTTTGCAGACAAGTTTGTATAAGAAAAGCGTGTGGGCAGACAGATGAGTTCTGCTGGAGGGCAGTGTTTAGCCAGAGTTTTAGCTGGTAGCCCCTCTGGGTATTTACTACATGTTAAATGCTGCATGGTTTGACATTTTGTTGTTATTTGGGGTCATTTTACTGCCTTTTACGGTGAAGACTTTGCTTTCTATGCTGTGGAGTCTGAAGGTCCATCTTCACACTGCCTGAAGTGTGTGTGTGGAGAAAAACCTCACAATGTAGTAGCGAGACCCTAAGATGACAGGCTGCTGAAACATCATCTAATGAAGTGTTTCTCCAGTTTTGTGGATCTGTCTCCCTTTTGACCCCTCTGATTACCATTTCCCTTTGCTCAGAGAGTGAGAAGTTCTCCCACATTAGGAGGAAGGAAAAGTGGTTCTAACTGCTGCAAGTATTTACATTCTCTAGGGAACAGGTAACTACGTCTAATTGCTGGCAGCAGCTAGGCAATTAGTTGTTCTCTGAGTAGTATAAACATTTTATGACCTTGTTTGAACTCTCCTTTGAGGATTCACTTGAGAGAGAAGCATCACAATTTGAGGAAACACAGATCTAAAGACAAGTAGAATTGAGGAAAAGCATCTGCACAAAAAGACACAGTTACAATCTTCTGTCTGACATCGTGAAGGGAATCTTTTATTCGTTAAGCTATTTTAGGCTTTGTACGAAGTTAGCAAATTGCACTGTAAAAATGCTGTTATGCTAGACTGGGTCATAGAGAGCACAGTCCATAACTGTGGACCAAGATAAGTAGTTGTCGTATGACTTCCATTCTCTGATACTTGTTAATTCTGATTAGCTCATAGTCTTTCCATTCTTCATCTGACAACACTCCAAAGAAGTGTGTGCTCCTGTAGTGTAGGGGCTTTCTCTACTATGAATTAAAAGCCAGTTTTGAGATTCTTGATGTAGCAAATGCATTGCTGCGTATGATGTTTATTCTGTAAAAATATTGCAATCATGATCCTTAAACTGTAAAATATAACTCTCTGCTGTGCATTCAGAGGTTGATCAGATTTGGCAAGTGTGGCCCTCTGAGGAATTATGTTTGTGCAAGGCATGCCTGGTTATTCCTGATCCTTATTCACTAAACTGAGTCAACATTCAGTCTCTTGTTCCGGAAATGCAAATTTTTGTGTATCCAGGGTTTCCAGTTAGGGTTTGCCATCGAGTTCCATCAGCAGTGAACTGCACAGATGGAAGATGGTGCTTCTGCAGACTAGCAGCCCTCGCAGGTGATTGTTACGTGTGGCATAGGGAAAACTGAGTAACAGTAGTTGTATAAATTGTTTGGATTGACTGGGACTCACCTCAGTAACTTCTTGTAGCATCTAGAAGTTAAGACCTAGCCTGCTTACTCACCTGCAGTGTACTTGACCCTATCCTCTATATTTATTTTTTAATGGAGAATCCTAACATGAAAAAGATTTTGGCCTTTCAACTGTACAGATACAGTTTTATCACAAGAAACATTTAAGTAGTTAGTGATGGATGAAATCTAATACAGAATCCTTGGGATCCAAAGTGTGTTTTTCTAACTGATATTTTCTGTGTAATCAGATTTAGTCCACATCAGAAAAGTCTGCTGCAGTTTTACAATGTTCTAGCATGTTTTTTCTCAACACTTCTGTACCCTTAGCAATTTGGCCAGTTTAAAAAGTAGCAAACACATAGAATATTGTTTCATTAATAACTCTAACTCAGCAAAGGTTTCCTTGCTGTAGTGTATAAATAGCCAAAGATGTAACAGCTTGGAGCTTATGCAATGTAAAGGAAGGCTCTCCCAGCCTGAGAAATTATCCTTTTAACTGCTGATTGGGCACATCTATGGCAGCCATGTGGTTTTTATATAAGGGTACTTAGAGTATAAGAGATTCTTTAAAAATATCTGCAACCAGCAGCCCGCTATAGTAATAGCTAACATGTCTTACAATTGCATCATCTTCTAAATTTTACTGTGAATAAGCAAGGATAAAATGTTCTGCTCTAAGCAAAAGAAAAAAGGCTACTTTGGAATTTGCAACAGTGAACTCAACAAGTTCGCTAAACAAGAGTACACGAACTAAAGAAGTTCTTCATATGAATCGCCATCTCTAATGATCTGAGTGACTGGACAAAACTTTGCATCTTATAACTGAAATAACTGTAAGCAGAAAAAGAGGGCGGGTCACTGTGTTCGCTGCTGTGTCGCAGTTTCCTGAGGCGGCGAAATGTGAATGTGAGGCCGTCACTGTTACACGACTCCTAATATGTTCTTCATTCGGATGAGGGCTTGTTCTGGCTCACCAGCAACTTCACCTCTTGCTTATCTATGCTGGAATTTACGCTTTCGGCCTCCTTCTCTGGCTCGGGCACACAGGTGCAGCCCACTGGGATGGTGATGTAATCCTCTGTGTAGACGTAGCGGCCCCCGGCACACGAGGAGGTGCGGCGCAGGATGACGGTCGGCATGTACACAGGGGTGCTGCGGAAGTGGAAATTCTCCTCCCCGAAGATCCCCATGAGGCAGCCTTTGCACAGGCAGTATGCTTCGGGAATGTATTTGGGATATCTTGTAGGATCATAGGAAATTCTATAGGGAAGCAAACAAAGATTTGTTAGTACCTCTAAAAATAGATATATTCCTCTGGAGTTGTATAATGTTGTTGTTATTATTTCATTATAATAATTATCTCATGTTTTTGTGGTCTTTGCCAGGAAAACTAGCTATGGCTATTGCTGTCTGGCTTCTTATTTGTAAAGTGTAAAGAAAAAACCATGCACAACGAACAGAACTGATCAGGTCCTACAGTGCACACAGAAGTATGAAGCATTTGGCTTTCTGAATTGTGAGATTCAGGGGTTTCAGAAGAATAAGTTTTATGGTTTGGACTGGATGGGTAAATAGAACATTAAAAAGGACACTTGGGCTTTTGATATGCCTCGAGTTCTTCAAAAATTGGTACAAATCCTTGTTAACATTATTTTGTTAAAGCCATGACATGATGTTTTAAAAATTAATAATTTAAATAGAATTGAATTGTACTATTATTTCTGCAATAGGTTTTGTCTCCCTACTATTCTTGGAGTTATAAGGGGGCAGAAAGCAGAACTCTGTATTTGTTTCTCTAATTCACCTTCGTCTCTTCCTCTAACCAGAGAAAAGTAACATTTTTGTGCCCACATTGAGATAAACTGCAATGTCAGTGTTTTGTCTGCCCTTGCCTGCTATATGTTGAAGTAAAGCATTGCCTCAAAGTTTCAGGAGTATAGCCTCTATTTTCTGTTGTTCCACCATTTGTTGTTTGGCCCTTTCTTTTTGCTTATTAATACCCTGTCTCTAGAAATTCCTTATTAGCAGAAGCAAAGCTTTTAAACTAAGCTTCAGGTTGGACCTCAGGAAGAATTCCTGCACAAAAAGGGTTGTCAAGCATTGGAATGGACTGCCCAGGGAGGTGGAATCACAGTCTCTGGAGGTCTTCATGAAGCAACTGGACATGGCACTTAGTGCTATGGTTCAGTTGACAAGGTGGTGATCGGTCAAAGGTTGGACTCAATAATCTTTTCCAGCCTTAATGGTTCTATGATTCTAAGTACATCTTGGATCAGCAAAGCCCAAGTTCTGTCATTCTTCTCTGGATGTTGTTTGATGCAGAAACAAAGATGTGATACAATGGTTTCAAGTCACACAGATCCTGGCTGACCTATCGCCATCGCTTTCAGCAAGGAGAATAGAAGCTGATAAAGTCTGCTTGTTTTATGAAATAAAAGACTAAGCGCACAGCAGAGTACATGTACTGGATTGTGTGTGTAGCCACACTACTTATTGTGGTGCTGATGTATTTGTTGCTTTGTTCTTTACCTGCTTTTCCTGCTTATACTGTAAGTAGGTACCAAGCATGGCTGTAACTTGTACATTATTAGAAGTATGTGCCATTATTCTAGAAAATATGTTTGCACCTGCAGAAAATGAGGATTTTTAAAAATACCTTTAAGTCCTATGCCTCCCACTATCCTCTTTGCAGTTTCAGGTTTCCTCCAGATAACCTTCTGCTGTCACACCATTACAGAACTAGCCCTGCTGTCCAGCTGGGGAGGGAAGATGGCTGTCTTTGGCTGGAAAAGTGCTCAGCTCAGAAGTACAGGCAGTGCTCCTCCCTCAGATCCCATCCCTGCTTTGGGAGGATGCTGACCTCACATGTGTTACCACAAGCACACCTGTCAGATAACAGGAAACCCTCTTCTGCCCTTTCCCCTGCTCCTGCTTTCACGCCATACATGGTCAGATGTACACACAGCGCACAGCAGAAGTGTCCTAGGGCTGATACTGGCATGGAGAGAGCATGAAGACACATCAGGAGGTCATCCATGACTCCATGGGGCAAGCTCAGATGCATTTGCCCATGTTTGTCCAGCCCATTCTTTAAAAGCTGGAGAACCCCAGCCTGCCCAGAGGCTCCGTTGCAATACTTTGCTGCCTCTTTACTTGGTAGATTTTCCTGGCAGTGGAGAATTTTTTTCTTGAAAACTAAATGAATAATTTCCCATGTTTGGGTGGTAAATCACAGCAGCTGAGGATAAAAAATAGAGTAAAAAAGATTTGATGTCAAAGGGAATGGTCAAGCCTGTAAGGTTTACCATTAATTGCTCTAAGAACAGTAAAAATTCTTTCACTGGGTTTTAAGCCATCCTCTACTTGGGATCAGAATAGAACCACCGTGCAGTACATGAGGTAAGGCAACTGCATAGCAAAAAGGAATCAAATACCTGTCATCAAGATAATTATTTATGGGATAAAACAAACTACTGAGTATGCAATACCCCCTTCCCACAGCCATTTGAAAATAACTGGTTTTGAAAACCACAACAGAATCATAGAATGATAAAATGGTTTAGGTTGGAAGGGACCTTAAAGATCATCTAGTTAAAACTTTGCTGCCAGGGGCAGAATCACCTTCCACTAGGCCAGGTTGCTCAAAGGCCCATCCAACCTGGCCTTGGACACTGGGATGCAGCAGCCACAGTTTCTCTGGGCAATCTGTGCCGGTGCCTCACCACCTTCACTTCCTAATTCTTCCCAATATCTGATCTAAACCTATCCCCTTTCAGTTTGGAGCCATTACTCCTTTTCCTATCACTACCTGCCCTTTCCAGCTCTATCCTAGGCCCCCACTAGATGCTGAAGGCTCCCAGTCTGTCTTCATAGAAGTTCTCCATCCTTTAGAGCATCTTCATGGCCCTCCCCTGGACTTACTCCATCTTATGGTGGGGTCCCAGGGCTGGATGCAGTGCTCCAGGTGGGATCTCCTAACAGAGCTTAAAGTGATCTTAAATTTTAACAGATTTAAAGTGATTTCTAAATTGTGTTTCCCAGAGTTTGCAGCACTTCCTTGGGTATCAAAGTGTTAGCCTTTTATCTTTTGGGGTCATCTCTTAGGTGAGAAGAGGTTTCAGCTGTGGAAGAGGCAGCATAATTCTGCTTCGAGCTGTGACTGCAGTCACTGCTAGTCAATAAAATCTGTACTTGCAAAAACAGGCAGTCTGGCTCTCCCTCTCACACCTGCCCCTGGGCTGATGCCAATGTTTTTCTGATCACAGGATTGATCAAAGAACTCATTCAACTGAAAAGTAACTTCATTGAAAGCTGTGTATATCTCGCCACATATGCACAGGCATCTACACCAAAAGCCAGTGGGAACAAGCAGCTGCCGATGGGGGCAGAAGGGAGCTGCCCTTTCTGGACTTATCACCTGTTTATCAGGTTAAAGGAAACTTGGAATCACAGCTTTGGCCAAACACACACTTGATAATCCTGTCATCAAAGAAAAGAGACGTTTAAAATATATATATATATAATGGCCATTATATATATGTATATATTTAAAGGATTGGTTTTCCTCAGAGAAAAACCTGTCCAGTTCTCTCATAGCCAGACACCAGTGATGTTGCAGATATCTTTTGCAAAGCTTCTCTGTTCCATTTAATCTTGTTTGCTTTCTCCAGGAAATACCTTCATGTTACAGGATCTCACACCAATGTGAAATAAATGTCTGGTAGCCAGCAGAAGGGAAGAAAGGGGAATGCAGGCCTTTCTACTGTGATACATTCCCATTTCAAACTCAAGTGTGAGCAGTTTCAGTGGTGGATTGTTAAACACACCATATGTCAAGTCATTGGTATTTCCTCTACTGTATTATCTCTAGCACCTGGTTTATGATGTTACTGGAAAGCATGAACATGCATCTGCGTGCAGACATAAGGGTTTTCACTAGTAACAGAAGAACACTGGAATCACGGTCTGCAACGAACTTTCCCCTCCAAATTCCCATATGGCAAAAGTCAGGTATAAACCGGGGCGGGGGGGGTTGTTTTTGGAAGGATGGTGTGGTTGTGGCATGGTTTTCTACTTTCCAAGGAAAAAATCTCTTGTATTACTAAGTTTGATGTAGGCACCTCTACTCCATCATGTGGAGAATTGGAAGGATGCTGGATTGAAAATATAGATGTGGTTTTGCATCCAGACCAGAACTCTAAGACTGAAAGCTCCTGAAATTAATAGCTTAACTCTAATATCACTAAAATTTGGAGCCATATCCAAGGTTCTGCATCTTCAGCACAAACTTGTTCAGCAAAGCCATATAACTAAAGCCTTATTTTCATCTTTCTAGGCAGCCCAGACCTACTTGGGTCTGAACCACTAAGAAACACCAGTGACCTTGCTGGATAAATGCAATTGTGTGACCTAATTCCTCTGTTTGCATGTATGGAACAAGACCACTCCGTGCAGATAATCACCACTGCCTCAGCTGCTTTAGTCTGATGCCTTTCCGTTACTCCAAGCACTTACAAGTCATGTTTTTATATCTTCCAGAACAGGGCATTTTTCATCAGGTTAACTAACCAGACAAAACACATGCTCCAAGTTCCCACCGACTCTTTCCTACATGTAGGGTAAAATACACCCAGCTGGGATGGATGCAGCTGGCAAAAGTGGTGGAGGACCAGAGAAGTGCAACTTTTCACTGGCATCCAGCTGACCTCTGCAGACTCGTGTCATCTGCTGTGGCCACTGCTGCAAACTTGCCCTTGTCCTGTGAACTCAGGTCACTGGTACATAAGGCTGACTCTGCCTCACCAGCCCTCCTGATTCACCAGCAACAGGAGCAGGGAGCTGGGCTGCTCTGTTTCAGTCTGCTGGAACAAGAAGCAGGTTTGTGCTGAGCTGGAACTGCTAATGAAGTGTGACTAGGCTGCTTTTCCCTATGACCCTACGAGCGCTTTGAGGGCTCCCAGTGAAAAACAAACTTCCTGCCGTTTACGTTCTAAGCCTGGAAACTCAAGACAGAAGTCTCTGTCAGAAGTAAAACCCTTGCAGAGACTTAATCTGTCTTGTCCTGTACTGCTACTTTCACGTGTAGTATTTTTAATAATATTATCACTTCACAGTTTCCAAGCTTCTGAATCCAGGGAGTGAGATGCTGTGCTGGGGCAGCCAGCGGACTCTTCTGTTAGCACTGGGCTAACAGCTGGATGTTATCAGAAGCCTAATAAGCACATCATCGTCCCCTTCCTTCACACTCAGAAATACTTACGGGATTAAGAGCTAATAACTTTTTTTCCCTCTTGGCAAGACATTTGTTTCCCTATGGCAGGTGCTCTTTTTTTCACATTATGCTTAGTTTGTTTCATATACAGGCCGTAACTATAGTGCTTGCAAAGAGTAGCCTAATGCTATAACTGACTTTCTGAAGAGTTGTACCAACGTGTACTCAACTAAAAATGATGGCAGTTCTCTGACCCCTTGAATTCTTTCCCTTGACTGAATCTTTGGGATATGCACACTGTGCCACACAGTACTGTTAAATCCTGGAAAATGTCTCGGATAAGTCTGCTTCTAGAAAACCGCTGGAGTATTATTTAAAGACCTCTTTTTCAAACACACTGCACACAAGCTTGGCTTTTACCCGTAAAAAAAGACTTGTCTGTATTACTTTTATTAAGATTTTATGTAAATGAATACTAAAACAAGGATGCTTATAAGCTGCAACTGGTTTTTGAAAATCAGAAAAAACAAGCTGGGCAATTGAGGAAGGGAGTGGATGATGTGGGATTTCATGATCAGAGCAACACTAACAATAAAAGTTAAATTTCTGTGAATAACCTTTAGTAAACACTGGATTAGGCCCCAGAGGCAGACACAGAAGATATGGGATACAGAAATTCAGAAACGTGAATGACTTCTTGAATACACCAAAAGAATTTTTACTGAAGTCACACAGAGGTGTGTTTGCAGAAGACTCTGAACATATTCCTACAAACTGGCTATGATTGTTATTACAACCTTAAGAAAACAGAAAATAAAAACAGAGATGATGTGTACAGCTGAGCAATGAATGGCATCTATGCTCTGCAGCCCCAAGAATGGAATCACAAATTAACACTACCTGTAAAAGTGCTGTTGACTTCAGTGGGATCAGATTTTCCAACCATTACTCTGAGCTTTATGATCAGACCCTGCAAACATTTAGACATGCATTTAAAATTAATCCTTTTTATAATGGTTCTTGTCCACGAGAAACTTGTCTGTGCACCTCTAGAGCTGAGCTTGCATTGGTAAAGATTCACCATGATTATGGCTTCTGTAAATTTTAACAAGCAGCACCCATCCTGTGCTGTTGGCAGGTTTTTGTAGGTCAACCCATATCACTAATTCTGTGTAAGCAGCTCTGAGCCATAGGAGTAGCCAAGGATCATGACCCTTGCCAGAACCTCCTTGTACAAGCAGGCTTTCTGGATGTCATTGACTGTCCATTTAGTAATGCTGCTGAAAAGGACAAGCAGCTCCTGGATGGGTGCCACAGACCGGCACACAGTCAGCCTGATGGATTTCATGAAACGATGATTTCATGGCAGAGCTTCTGCTGTCTGCTTTATATTTTAAAAAAAGCTGGGTAATTTTTAGACCAGCTTCCTGAACTGCTGAACAAATCCAACATGCCTAACTGCCTTCAGGGAACTCTGCTGTCTCTTTATGGCTCTGCAGAGTAAAGAGCGATTCGTGTGATTAAACTGTGTGCCCTGAGTTATATACTGATCTCCTGTGGCCGTCAGGGTGGAATTTCAGTATCAGACAGATGAATATTTTTCTGCTAACTTTTGCTTTAAATACCACCTGTTGGTTGCTGCTAGCAGCAGGATTGGGGACCAGATGGATCCGTGGTGCAATCCATGTACAACCCCTGTATCTCCGGGTTGCAGCAAGCCAAAAATGATGTAAGTCTTGATTTTTGCATGACCAAATTAGAAGACCAAGTAATGGAAAATAAATAGTAAGCACAGAACAAAGACAAGGAAAGAAGCCACACAAGGATTATCTGAGCTTTAAGCCAGTCAAACCTGATTCTTCCACACTTAGAATGACAAACTTGGGATACAGGCAATGCAGGCAGGGTGAACAGATCTCCAAGTAACATATTTGATTCTTTCTCATAAATGCTGATATGAAAAAATTTCAGCTGACTTGAACTGAACAGTCATCTGAGCAGAAGAATTACAAGCAGCAGTGTTAAACAGCTGGGAGCAGGTGCCTAGGGAGATATACAGGGAAAGGTAAGTAGAGCCAGACTTAATATCTTTATTATTAATGACCTGGAATAGGGTGTATAAACAGTATGTTAATGAAATCTGCAGATGGTAACAATGGGAACTGCTGCAACACCAGTGAAGACATAGAAACAGCAGAAGATATCTCAGACATTAAAATGCGGGTCAAAAAGAAAGACTCTATGAACAGAGAAAAAATGAATTGCACTGTAAGTTTTTAGGTGCAGAAAAGAAGTCGAAGAGCAGGATGTCTGTGAGACATACTGAAATGGAGCAGGCATCTTGATGCAAGTTTCAAGTAGTCAAATCCAGCCCTTGATCAGTGTTCTGTAGTGTTAGTTAATAAGAGAAAGTTAATTTATTTCACTACTAAAACAACTGCTTCAGAAGGCAGTTCGGGAGACAGCAATGAATCAGTGAAGGGGCAAAATTTATGATGAAAGATTGAAAGAATTAAATGTGAGTAGGCTTGTCAAGAAGGTTCTGTATTACAGAAGACAGCTGTATGCAGTTTTTCAGATTAACACCCCAGCCATGGAGAAGAAATCATTGGGATTGTGTAAATTAAATCATTTAGCCATTAACAAAATGTCATGTAACATCCATCACCTGCAGGTTCTTAATGGAGAGCTGCATGTCCTTATCAAAGATACACAGGAGCTCTAATGGGATGAGGGAGCTTGCTTCCAGAATACTCAGGTAAAGACTGTAGAACAAAACAGATCTTCATATCTAGCTTCAAAATCTATGAGGTAGCAGGTTTGAATAGCTAATGCATGTAGCAATCTTATATTTTACATTTTCATTACAAATCTTTCCACGTCTGTTTGTGTCTTGTTGCAAACTAATGATACAGTAAAACCAGAGTCACAAAAAAAGCGCTGTAAATGGGATCTGTTAACTGGACCATGTGCTCAGTTCCCTTCACCCTAGAGAAACAGTTTTTCCCCTAAACATATTTTTAGATTTTGCTTTTAATGGTATTTTTTTCCCCCCACTATCTTTCAAAATTCCCAGCTTGGAGATGTAGTCGTCATGTTACTTCAATGTGAATGGTTAGTGGTCTGTTTGAAAACATTTTGATGAAAAGTACAGTGTATTTACAGCTCCTTAGTAAACTTTTTGCAAGCCAAGCCCCAAAAAGCAGCTGGTTCTCTGTTAAAAAATAAGCTTATTCAGAGGCCCAACTGAAAATAAACACCCGCCCAAAGAGATGTAAGCATGGAAGGCACTGTTTTCAAATCAGAAGAACAATTTTCTGATAGCACTAGTATTTGTCAAAACCACCATAAAAAGTACCTGAGCCTAATGGTAGGTGTTTCATTAGTCATACTTGCTTTTTGCACGCTTAGGTAGCTTAAAAATCCTCAGTCTGCATATATTACTAAAAATACTTCGTTTATAAAAAACTTGCTGAGCAAATAAACCATTTTTCTCTCAGTAGGATTACTTCTTAAACTAAAAGTGGGCAAAGCCCATGCCACAGAATAAATGTTTATTGGAGACCACTAACAAGGGGATATTTGTTTGCTGAATACACAGTAACTGCATCAAAGCATATGGGAAGGATAACACACAGAAAGTAGCAAGAAAGTCAGTTCCTTATGAGTTTGGGCATGTTTTACCTTCCTGTTGTCTGCAGTGTCTTTACAGAAAGGTGAAAACAGAGAACTCAGTTCTCTTAGTTCTGTTAGTCTTATTAAAACAAACCACCAGAAGGCTTGATAGTCTTCTGAGAACCTGATCACACACTGGGTTTAGAGTTCTAGATAAGTGGTTTCCAAGCTTTTCCGTAGCTCCCTGTAGAAGTGCAGACCCTTGGTTTGTGTATTAAGTAGCCTAAATTCAGATTTGCTTTACTAAGTTATTTTTATGAACCACTTAAAAATAGTCTGTCAGCCTCTGTTCCACCTCAGGGGAAGGAGGTTTGCAAAGCATAGGCTGAAAACACAAATGCAGAATACTGCTGTACTCATTCCTTGCCTACACTCCTACAGCAAACTGGACAGCAATCCCTTGGGAGTGTTTGGTAAGTAGAAGATATGGCTCTGCCTGTATGTAACGTGAACACAGAGTCTACTCATGTATTTTAGAAACAGCAGAGTGTCTGCAGTCACATCGCAGGAAAAGATTTGAGCCCTCCTGGGGCTGCTACAGAGTCAGGAGGTGCTTCCTTGGCGGTGGTTCTTTGCTGAGGGTCCTCTGAGTGGAACTTCACATATGACAATTCGCCCAAGCAACTTTCTGAGGGATGGTCTGTGCTCTCGGGTGGGTGTGAGCTCCATCTCACGGGCTCACTCGACCTCATTCGTTTCCTTTTCTGCTCATTAGACGTATCCCTCGGACAAGCTGTTTTTACGTAATTACCTTATATCCCCTTACCTAGACGTCTAATTTAGCACCTGTCCTGCCGGCTGCCGCCGTCGCCCCTCGCCTCCCCGACCATCCATCCCCAGGGCACCGCGCAGGGAGAGCCGGAGGATCCCGGCGCCGCCGGTCGCACACGGGGACACCGGCCCCGCTCCCTTCAGCCCGCCAGGCCCCCTTGGGGCAGCCGGACCCCCCTTCCCGCGGCTCCCGGAGTCACCTGTAAGCCCAGGGCGATGCGCTGCGCAGGTTGACGGGGAGCCGGACCCTCTTGTCGGCGGCCGGGCGTCCCCCGGCGGGGCAGCTGGCGTTGTGCTGGCGGCCCGGCGGCTCGGGCTGCAGGGTGTGGTGGAAGGCGCTGAGCATGCCCGCCGCCAGCCGCCCGTACAGCTGCTCCAGCAGCTCCTCGGGCCGCTCTCCGCAGCTCCGGGTCCGCGCCGGCCGCTGCTTGTGCGCCCTGGCGGGCTGGGCGCGGAGCGGGAGCAGCGCCCCGCACAGCAGCGCCAGCAGCGCCGCCGCCGCCCGCACCTGCAACGACGGCGCCGTCAGCGGGGATGGGACCGCGACCCGCCGGCACCGCCCGAGCCCCGCAGCACCCCCGGCCCGCGGCCCGCAGCCCGCAGCCCTTACCCTGCCTCGCTGCATGGCGGCCGGGCTGCTCCTCCTCGAGGGAGCCGCGAAAGGCGGCGGGATGCGGCGCCGCGCCGTGCCACTGGCTCTCCCGGCGGAGGAGCTGTTGGAAGAGTGCCCCGCGCCTCACTGCATCTCCCCTGGCCTCGCCTGCCAAGGAACATGTTCGGCGGCGCTCACGGAGAGGCGGCGAGGGCTCGGGCCGGTCCCGCTCCCCGCCGCGATGCCCCCGGCCCCGGGACGGCCCCGCGGGCACGGCCGGGCTCGGTCCGCCCACAGCCGCCGGCCCGGGCCCGACCACCGGCCCCGAGCTCCCGCAGCCCGCGGGTGCCGTCGGCAGCCTCGCCCTCCCTCCCGCCGCGCCCGCCGCACGGGCAGAGCCGGGATGTGCTCGGCCCCGCCGGGACGCTTTGGCGTCCAGGGCTCGAGAGTGAGGCAGAGACAGGGGGATTTGGCCCAGTCAGAGCCAAAGGGTCAAGGCCGATGTGGAAAAACGTGGGGATTTACAGCTGGAAATAGCCCAGCCCTGGCTGTGTGACTGCAGCTGGAGAAGGGACCGCTGCAGCCCGGGCTCTCCCAGTCACTTTAGAGCAATTGGCACTGTCCCTCGTAGGGATCTGGGATCTCCGACTTGGCAGCACCTCTGGTGCGTCTCTCCAGAAACATCCCTGCTGTGTCGTTTCTCCAGCAGGCACTGGCGTGGTTGATGTCCCGCATGACGACTGGGGCTGGCGAAGTTGAGACCGCTTGGAGCTGTCTGTGAACAGTTCCTCCTGCTCAGGTGGCCTGTGGCAGACACCCACTGCAGTGTCACTCTGCCCACTGCAAGAACTGCTTCAGAAGGTGAGAAACTTGCACGATACACATCTAGATGAGGCTGAGGTGAGTCTCACCTCTAATTACTTCATCTATTCTGTGCTGGCTTACTGGTACTTTTAAAAACACATAATGCAATGTATTTATCGTCTCTGGCACTACCCACAAAAATAAGCATCTGTAGTACTCTGGGTCTTAAAAGATGTGGTCCACTAAACTGGTCTGCATTAAAAACAGCCTTGAGAATTTATCGCTTGAATCAAATATTTCATGTTCTGTATTAAAGCCCTGTACATCTGTTGAGGCATTTAGTATAAGGATAGTTAATATGAAAATACTAATCAGGAATGAGGGAAAATAGGAATTACAAATCATACAAGGACTGAGAAACCCCGGCTTTGTACCACAGAAATACAGGACATCAGCTTCACCGATCAGTCTGGAATTGAAACAGAATGAACTGGCATTCATAATGAAGTGACTTGATTTCATGGTTTCCGAAAAGTCATTGAGGTAAGTCTAACTGTGATTTTTACTGATTTTGGTACTGTATGCATCACAGGTCAGTATCACTTATGATATCCTAACTTGGAACTGTGTGGGATTTGAGTCAGGTTTTGACTCTGAGGAAGGAGTGTTTAAAATCAAATTAAAAACTCTCCTTTGCAGTCTTATCCTCAGGTGAGAGACTGGGGCAAGGCAGATTCCATTTAACTCAGTTCAGTCTAACTCCTGAGCTCTGCGCTGCACCTGGCCTTGTGTTACTTCAACACCTTTGAGTGATATGCGTGGTAACATGGTAAATATTTATCACAACAGATCTTTTTATATTACTCTTCTCAAGATAAACCAGTATCTTCTCTCAATCCTTCCTGAGTAGCGTAAGGATGTCACACTCGGTTTTGCAAAATGACTTTTATGCACTTCCTTTATATTGGCATTTCTGGGAGAGGTCTGCCTCAAAAAATCAGAGCAGATGAAGAGAAAACAATGGCACAAGCGTTAAATTGCCAGTGAATTTAAGGCTTTGAGTCTTATCTAGACAATATTCTAATTCTGTATATTGCTTGCATTGTATTATCTTACTAACGATTTCATTGATTCTAATAAGAAGAATCACAGAAGGGCAGCAAATGAGATTCTATTACACAGGATCTCAAAGAGCACAATGCCAGTTCTCATGGCATACTCTGCCCCAGAAACACCTGAGTCATAAAAAATTCACTAATACATTTTGTCAACTTAGGTTCTTCTATGACTTTGAGAAATTACTAACCACTGTCATCGTCACTGGTGTTGATTTATAATTTTCTCAGAATTTGAAGGGGGCTTAAAACATCTATGTAATGAAATACTGGAAAAAAGTATTTATTAACAGAAAGTCTGTCCTGAATTTGATGCAATATATGACAATATTTCAATCAATGAATTCAGAATAGCAGGAATATGCACCTGTATGTGAATCTACAGGTAATTCCATGGCTCAAGCTGTTTGCTAAGAGAAAACAGGGCAGTGAGATGTTTTCCTTTGATGGCCTCAGCTGAAAATTCCAAGTGACAGAGCACAGAACATCCAGCCCATGCTCTTGACAACATGGTCAGCTGGAGCAGCAACCCTCCGTCACCATGGGCAGCCCCTGGCTCCCTGCCTTGCCGTCCTCCGAGTCTCATGCCAAGGCCGCTGGTCCCAAATCTCACAAGCTTTCAGGAGACACCCATTGCAGGCTGGCTGTGTCACCATTCCCACAGTGACACAGGCCATGGCCAGCCCGCTGCCCACCATCCCGTTCCCACTGGGAACTCTCATTGGGCCTGGTGCCAGGAGTTGGTATCATTTTTCAATTCCTTATCTTTATATCAGTGTCCATGTAGAAAGTAGCAAATGTCTCTGGCCAAGGGGCTGAGGAAAGGAGTGGACCATGGCCTGGTCATGTCCTTGGGTGAGCCTTCAGTTCTAGAGGACAGAGGAACAGCCACCATCTGTTGCACCACAGGCAACCCCTGCCTGAGCCCTGCTCTTGGAAGTGCAGCAGCCCTCCCTTCCCTGCCCTCCTCCCTGCCCTCTTTCCTCAGCCCTCCCTCACCCGTCAACGACCAGTCATAAGTGTTCTTCTCAATAGTGCCCCAAGCTTCTGGTCTTTCCCCTTAGTGTTTCAACCACATATTATCTTAAACTTTCCACTTTCCTGACCCAAATGTATTACAAATGAAGATAATAGTTCATCTCCTTATATGCAACCACTTAATCGATGAATTATAGCCTGATCCAATCTTCACATTGGATTCCAGTGAGCTTCATGGTATGCCTTGCCATTTATTATCCTCCTTTATTGACCTTACATTACCCCTTTTTAACCAAAACAAAGAGGAAATGTTTGAGAGGAAGGGGAAGAGAAACTTTTCACTTACAGAGGAGATAGAAGGAAAAGTATTTCTTTCACTTTTACATAATATTCTAAATACTCTTTCTGGCAATTGTCATTCAACATTTATACTTGGGAGTGGCACCTGCCTCTCTTCTGAGATTATCACCATAGTGATCAATGCCAGATAATAAGAATTTCATTTCTACAAATCTCTGCTCTAAGAAAGTCAGGATGTTCAAAAGAAAACTAAGCTGTGCAAGAATAAGGCAGACCTTTTTAGTGAGTTCGTATGAATAAGAAGAAACATTTTCTCCATGTGGTTCCATCAGAGCATTTCATGCAATGTTAAACACTGAATTATGTTTAACAAAAAACACACAGTGTTTGTGTCTTCATTGTCCCAGACACATTAACGAGCAACAAGCAACCTTGTCAGGATGTTTTCTTGGTTGGGATTGTTGTCTTCCATAGCCACCCTTGCATGACAGCTGATTCCAGATACTTTGGCTCACACATAAATAAACCACATTATTATGACAAGCATTATTAATGATACCACATAATGTGCTTGTCACAGCAATGGCAGAACTGCCCTAAACTGGCATATTCCAAATGTTTATCCCCATCCTGCTACAGCAGCGTGCACATTAATGAGATGCTCTCTCTATCTGAAATAATGATGTGAAAAACATTTTTAAAATCATCATACAGACCTTGAAGTTGAACAGCTTGTATTGTGGGTGGACCAAACGTTCAGCTGGCATCATCAGTATGTATAAATCTTCAGACAGAGAATTAAATTATTCCCCAAAGATACCCTTCTCCTTCACATTCTGTTTGCAGATAACCTGCCACCCGAATTCTGTTCCCATTCATCTTCCTTGCACTTGTAAGCATTGCAATAACCACTTTGCAGCTTCCATGGCATTGCATCTTCTACAGCAGGATCTCAGCATTGACATTTACAGTTGTTAGGCAATTCAGCACTGGAAAGTGAAATTCTTGCAAAGTGAAGAATCCTCAATGGACTTCATTTTGCAAAGGTGGAAACCAAGGAGCAAACGGGTTAAAAATAGCCTTTCTACCACAAAGATGCCTTTGACATCAAGAACAATCAAAGCCTAGCAAATTAAATTAATTTCTTATGGTCTCAGACTGTGCTAGCAGAGGACCCAAGAAGTGAAACAGCACTTCCTCATAATATCTGCAAATCTATTTATTGGCAATTCCAAGCACAAATACAGGCTGGGTGGTCAATGGATTGAGAGCCCTGAGGAGAAGGACTTGGGTGTGTTGGTTGATGAGAAGCTCAGTATAACCCAGCAATGTGCACTTGCAGCCCAGAAAGCCAATCGTATCCTGGGCCGCATCAAAAGTAGGGTGGCCAGCAGCTTGCGGGAGGGGATTCTGCCCCTCTACTCTGCCCTTTTGAGACCCCATCTGAAGTGCTGCATCCAGCTCTGGGGTTCCCAGCACAGGAAGGACATTGACCTGTTAAAGCAAGTCCAGAGGAGGCCATGAAGATGATCAGAGGGCAGGAGCACCCCTCCTAGGAAAACAGGCTGAGAGTTGTGGCGGTTGTTCAGCCTGGAAAAGGGAAGGCTCCAGGGAGATCTTAAAGTAGCCTTCTAGTACCTACCTAAAGGGGCTTACTAGAAAGCTGGAGTGGGACTTACAAGGGCCTGTAGTGATAGGACAAGGGGGAATGGCTCTAAACTGAAAGAGAGTAGGTTTAGATTAGATACTAGGAAGACATTCTTCACTGCAAGGGTGATGAAACACTGGAACAGGCTGCCCAGAGAAGCTGTGGGGCTTCATTCCTGGAAGTGTTCAAAGCCAGGTTGGATGGGGCTTGAAGCAACCTGGTTTAGTGAAAGGTGTCCCCTCTCTCTATGCATGGGGGATTAGAACTAGATGATCTTTCAGTGCTCTTCCAGCCAAAACCATTCTATGATTCTATGAACTATGTATCTTTTCTTTGTACAGCTTTTAATTCCCATGTTACTCTAGAATAGCTTTCTTTTATAAGTAACAAGTTATCCAATCTGTAGTGAAGAATGTTCAAAGTAAACCATGAAATTATGATTAAGAATACTTGGAAACTGTGGGATTAGGCTTGTTTAGAAATAAATAAATAAATGACTACCCAAGTAATCATTTACATTTGGCTACTGTACATTTTTCATACATGTAAAGAGAAAGGCAACTTTGTAGATAATTAAATCCAGCGAATCCTGAAGAAGATCTCAAGTCTGAGAGGTCAACTGAGGACTGTTTAATATTGGGACCAATATATTTTTTATGATAATACAAGCTAAAATAGCTCACGAGTCAGTTTCTCAAGAGGATTAGCGTTTTTCTATGTTTAATACTGCTACTCTTCTAATATAAAAGAATAAATTAGTATAACAGCAGTCCTATTGCACTTGCTAAAACTTTATTCAGGAATTTTAAACGATTGATCCACTAATTTCAGAATTAAAACCACAAAACTGGGGCTTAAATGTTGCTGGAAGCACATGCCGACAGTGTGGTTTCTGGAGATGAAGTCTGTTTTGCACAATTAAACCTGAGGAAATGTTTCTGCTTGAATTTCTGGGATGAAGGTAGAATTATTTAGCTCATTCAGTGCTTCCACTCCTATGGTTTCTGAGACTTACCACAACACCAAGGGTATCCTACATGGCAGCAGGGAATGTAACTCATTGCACCTGAGCTAAATGCCAACCAACCTCCAGGACAAGGGCAGGGTGATCACATCAACACAGCACAATAATCCCATATAACACAGGTAATTATTTTAGACACAGCACCCCACTGGCCTGGCCATGCTGCCTTCGAGACCTGAGCTGTCCGAATTGTGCAGGTGTGTTCACCTCCTGACAGCTTGAGGCCTTCTAACAACACGCTGACACAGCCCTTTGGACATGCATTCAGCTTCTTTCTCTACAGATTCCAGTGTATTAGTCCCCACCAGGGATCACCCTCCAGCCTTGGGTCCAGGTTGGATGTCACATCTTGTGTTCCCTCACACAGAACATCTTGCACCAAAGAAGAAGGAAGTTGCACTGAAACTGCTTACAAAGAATGGTTCCTGGCCCAGGCTCACCTTTGGATGATGCAAGGCAATTGTCTGGGAGATCACCTGTCATGGTCCAAAACTGCACTCCCGTGCCCCCCTGTGCTACTGGCCTTTTAGTACGGACAGTTACACATCAGCTCCTCTGCGCTGGGCTTGCCCTGGCAACACTGCGATTGCAGTAGAGACATAGCCATAGTTAACATGGTTTTGAAGTAGATGAACCTGGGCTACCTCACTTTGACTGTCAGCAGGACTGATTATTCTGGTGTTGGAGCTGGATCACACAGATTTCTGTCAGTTCTGAACAAGCTCAACTGTGCTTACAAAATAACATGCAAATACATTATAACCCAGAGCATTATATAATCAGATCCTCCTGCTATAGGAAACAACATGTTCCAGAAGTTCTGGGAGTTTGTACATAGGAAACAACATGTTCCAGAAGTGCCTGTGAGCTTGTGCAGGACTGGAACAAATGTGCAGTTCCTTGTAATCCACAGGATTTTACATAATGTACAGTTACTTAGGACAGACTGAACCAAGAAACTGCTGCTGGTCAAAATCTCTCTGATGTCCATAAGAGTGTTTTTACAGACTAAGTTGTGAACCATATCCGAAGTTATTAGTAATTCCTACCACTTTATCAGACAAGTCTCTGTGACTGCAATGTTTGATTAGATGCTCTATGCAAATGTTTTTGTGCTAGAAGACCATGACATTATCTTGCCTGTCTCCTCTTTTGCACAGTTTCACAGGTTCATTTATGCGCCCTGCCATGGTCCCAAATATTTCTTCTCAGTGTGATTAAGTCAGATATCTCATAACACTGCCGTCTGTAGCTGAAAATGCTCCCTCCTGACTGGCACATTGCATTCTGGGGGTCCAGGTCTTCCAAGACTAAGCATAACAGAAAAGAACTACAATGACATCCAGGAATATGTCATTCCATGACCAGAGCAATAGACACAGCAGGACTGAGGAGCAGACAAGAGGAAGACTTGGAGAAGTAAGACAGGTGCTGTCCACATCCTTCTCACGTTGTTTTCCATCCCTGAGAAGGATCAGGCCCCATAGCTTTCTGTGCCTCTCGTCTTTGATGAGTTCCTCGGGATGTTCCGTAAGTCACTCTGCACATGTTCTGCTCATCACACGAGGAGGAAGCTGGTGCAGTCCTAGGCCAAGTGTTGCACCAGTACCATGGGAAGCAGGTACATAGGGAAGCACCTGTACCATAAACCCCACAGGACAACATTCCTGACCGCTTGTAGAGACGCACTATGAGGCTGGGCAGATGTTTTAAAAACGTGGAAGGAACCTTTTGTGAAGATATGAAGAGATCTCTCCAGTGTCACTGTCTGGGAAACAGTCTGAGCACCAACATCAAGCACTGGAAACACCAGCGTTGGAAATTCTAGAAGACTGGATCCTTGCATTTCAAAGTACAATAACCAAACTCTAACTATTAAACCAAACTCGGGCCAATGTTCTAAAAACAAACCACCTCAGTGGACTAGTTTTGCAAGTATTTATTAGGAAATTCTGAACACCAAAAATTATATAAATCAGGAATTTAACATGTCTCAGTAATGTCAGGTCAGACTTGTTCAGTTCATAAGCAAAATGATGATTTCTGTAACTAACGTTTTTGCGTATACTCAGCCTAGGCTGTAGAAAGCTACCACTGTGTAGTCAGTGCCACAGTCTCCAACATAAGATTCAAAAGCTGCAATCTACTTAGAATTCTGAACAACCTAGACTGAAATCCTGCCAACTCCGACCATTCAAAATAAAAAAAACAAAAATAAGGAGGTTGCCAGGAGACTGCAAAATGGCCCTAGTTCAGCTAAGCATAGACTAAAATTAAGATTCTTTCTTTGGTATCAGTGCTCCTTAAGGAAGACTGAGGTCACATCCAACATTTTCAGAAAGTCAGTTCACAGGCCTTAAATAAATTCTGGCTTTGGATGAAGGATATGGCATTTTCAACCATATAAGCATTGCTTTGAGGTATTTTGCACTGAAAGATGAAATTTTACAGGCTTCTGTGTTTCATATGATTATCATATCTGTCTCTGAAGGGAACAGCTTCATGCATTTGAGATAGTTTGCAATGAGTTTGAGTACCCGTGTAGATTTTATGCATGAGTAAAATACCTTCACCATTATTTTTTTAAAATCAATTATAAAAGACACCGCAATTTCAAATACAGGTTTTTAATGTAAGGTACCATATATCCAAAATATTTCCCAAATAATTTATCAAAATCCACTACAAAATCATAACGAATGAAAGTTTTTCAGCTAAAACTTTTACAGGGATTAAAAAAAAAAGTTGAGTGGCCCATATGTTATTCTGGAAGCAGATCTTCTCCCAGTTCTTCATCAGCAAAGTCATCTTCCTCAGTTCTTTTTCTTGCTGCTGTTCTTGGTCTTTCTGCTTGTGGGCCAAGTGGATCTATGTAGGAGGCATCTGGGATTTAAATAAATACATTTGAAATGGTTACCTGCAAGTAATTTTTAGCACTGCACATCTGTAAGGCGTCTTTGAAATGCAGACCAGAAAGAGCATATGAACACTGAAGGAGAACAAAATATTGCAGTTAGGAACTCATGAAGGGCACCAGAGTGAAGCTCCTGAGTGCTAGTGATAGAAGCCTTTTCCCCCACCTTCTTTCTTTTTTTTTTTCTTTAATAAATTTCTCTTTATTATGCAACAGTGAGAAAAAGACTTTGGAAAAGTGCAAGGAACAGCAAGCTTGATGACTTGTTTAAAGAACAGCTTTTTAGGAAGTACCACATTCCACATGGACTTGAGTTTTTAAACCCCTTTGAAAATTCAATCTTAGTGAAGATTTTATGACTGTAGCCTCACAGAAACTGATTTAAAATATGCAGAAGACAGATAAAGAAAGTAATATAACATGAGCCACATTTCCTAATATTTACAACTACTTTATAGCGAGCTCTGAACAATGAAGCTATGAGGAAAATGTTTCTCTAATTATCTAATTTTACATGCTCTTGCAATAATTTACTTTTTCCTCTCTCCTTATTTCTCCATTCTGTAAGGGCTGGGAAAGTAAGAAGGCCTAAGATGTCCACTTGCCTATTTCTTTACTGCTTCTACTTTCATAGGGTTCATTTGTTCCAGGCAAGGCTTTTAGTTTGGCACTCAGTCTTTCCCCTTTGGTACCACCACTGTCTGGGGAACAGAAAAAGAAAAAAAAAAAGGAAGACAAATAACATGTTGTTATATTCTGTGAAATCATGATACAAGAACAACATCAATTTAGCTACTACTATCTGTCAAACAAAGTTTGGATGAAACCATCTTCTCATGATGGATACAGTAGTCAGTTGTAATACTGGTCTTCCAAACACAATGGACACAGTGTCCATACATGTGTGTGTTAATGTTTTTTTAAAAAATATATACAGCCTTATTTACTTTGGGGTAAACACCTTAAAATATTTCTGCTTCAAATGCTGATATTTCAGTTACTTATAAATTACAGTCACATTTTGGAGTTAAAATAAGCACAATGAATATAAACACTGTTACAGGGTATATGGGACATTTCCTGTGTCTGTGTGCTTACCAGTGTATCAGTGTGATCCACCTGCTCCGTCCTGTCAAGGTTAAATACAACACTAACTTTGCTTCTAATGAGAAGGGTATATTTGACACGTGCTGTCTGCATGGCAGGCAGGCACAGTTCATGTATACAGACCATCCTGGCCCTGCATCTTGCTGTAAACACTGTGCTGGCAGCTCAGCTTGCAGCGGGGCCCCAAGGAATGTGTCGGCTCCAAGGGCTGCCTCCTGCCCAGACAACATCAGATTAACATTCTCTTGCCACAGCAGTATTCCAGACACTTTAAATATTCTGTTCACCTCTCAATGTCTTTTTCACATTCATGGCAAGCTTTCAATCTCATCCTCTACAACAAATTTTTAGGATATATATTTTCTCCTAGGAGAAATCATTTCGCGTTTGACTTGGTATATTTAGACGGCAGGACATGCTATACAGCCAAATACAAACATGCTCATTCACAACTCCAAAGAACACTGTTATTAAAAGTCTTCCATCTGTTAAGGAGGAAAAATGGATTTCATTCAGTAAACATTAATTATAAAGTCTGGACTTGGCAACACATTTCCATTGCTTTATTTACTATACATGTTTTTTAATAAATATTGTTACAATTAAAAGGAAAAAAAACAACAAACCCCCAAACTTCTACAAAGATGACAAACCTTAATTTCTCTAAAAATACTATTGCAGACTTCCATTTGCTCAGCCCTAAATTGGAAGAACAATGTCTCTGTAGGCACAGAGTCTTGTGTGGTGGAAAAGAAATAATTTACAAGATAATGAATAAAATTGGAAGAAGCAGTAAAGATTTGCAAAGACAGGAACAACACAGCAGAAGCTAATCTCGGAGAAGACTGAGTTAGTCAAAGAAACTCCACAGGTTTAACTGGTGGGTTCAAGAACAGAAGAACTAGGTATAATGAAAATGAAAGAGGAAGAAGATGGCATATCAAAGGTTTTCAACTGTGAAGGAAGAAAATACATGGGGTTTAGTGATACTACCAGAGGAAGGTGAAAGACTTATATATTAACTGAAAGAAGGAAAAGAGGATGGTAAACAAACCAAACTGGCTGGGATAAACATAACACCCACCAGTTACCTGGACATCTCATTGCCCTAAAAATATACAGTTGAAAACAGAGGCTTTCTTGCACATCCTAGGACCCTTAAGTTTTATTAGGGCTACATCCAAGAAGGGAATGAGGCGGTAAGTCCAAAATTTGAAGCAAATTTCCCTCGCCTTTTCTCTCCTCATCTACTGGATGTCCAACCCTGCTCCCTCTTCCATAGCTCTGATGTTCCTTAAGCACATATTGCTATGACCGAGTTGCCCCAAATGGCCATGCCTGCAGGTTGTTCAGCCTGTGACCCTGGAGCCTAAGCTCCCCTTTCTGTTTATGAGCCAATACAGTAAATGGAATTGTGCAGTGCTGTAACAGTCAGTGAATGTAGCTCCTCACACAACTAAGAGCTTTTCAGGCTTCAGACCTCATTCAGTTGCCCAAACACATTATTTACTGTTTTTAATGGACTGGACCAACCCACCAAGGGCGAGATTAATGCTAGAAGTAGTGCAAGGAAAGCAGCAAAAACACAAGAAAAGGAACAAGAAAGAAAAGAAGAGCTGAGAGGGAGTGGGCTGTTCCTTCCAGAAACTGACTAAACACACCCCACAAAAAACTATGAGTAGGTGTCTACGGGAACAGCGTCCTCTTAACACTTAAGCAGCAAGAACATACGGATGCCTTACTAGATTAAAGGTCTATCTAAACAGGCTCAGTGTCCATACAAAAGATCACAAGATGCTGAGGGAAGAGCATCGTAAGCAGAGCAAGCATATGCAGCAGCTCTCCAAGATTAATTTCCTAGCCTCTAATGATTTGTAAATCAAATGAGCGTTCAGGAAACAGGGTGGGTCTTCATGTTTAATAATGGCATTGATTGATTTATTCTTCAAGAACTTGTCCACTCTTCTCTTGTGACCCTGTGAAATTTTTGTACGCGTAAGAACCTTAGGTAAGGAGTTCCACTTGTTTCCTCTGAACCTACCACTCTAGCCCCACCTCACCACAGAAAGGAGCATCCTGCCCTTCCTGCTCTGCATTGCATCTCCTTCCATATGCTGTCCAGTGGTAGCAGGCTCTGCTGGAGCATTTTCCTGATACATTTAAAAGTAACCTAATGAACACTTTTTTTTCGGGTGGGTCAGCACAGTAATGCAGCTCACCTTACCTCTAGCTGAGCATTGTATCTTCAGCAAGAGTGAAGGCAAGGTTAATACCTCTTCTGGTAGCAGCCCACAGTTAGTTTAAATTAGGCTAATAGTAAAACCCCATCAAGTCTCCACCGACTGCAATATGCTCTGACCATACCTAAAGACATGGAAGAGGAGCATCTTTCCTTTGAAAATACACACTGAAGAAAGTAAGAGGTGTTTGACAACATCTGCATTACACGGAGATGTCAGACAGCAGCTCAGGAAGAGAGAGGTCTGGCTTCAGTGCCTTCCTTCACCTGAGGGAGTTCAAACCCAGAGTTCCAGCTTTCAGGAGGAATGTCCTAGTTGTTGAGCCAATTGGGGTAAGCTTTCCTTGACACTCTGCCATGGGATACAGGATTTGCCTGCCAATATGGCAGCTATTAAAAATTCTGTTGACCATTTAACATGATCTGCCAGAAGTTTAAATCTCATTTCGAAGTTACTTTTTCTAGTTCTGTTTGCAGACAATTCATCACATGTTTTTATTCAGTATACATTCACACATAATTTGGCAATGTTAAGGAATACAAGCTTGCAATGCAGACTTCAGGATTTTGGTATCCTACAGTGAAGAGAAATTCAGGGAAGGAATTGTTTTTACAGCATTTTATCACAGACATGGATACTTTTGGGAGGTGAGTTTTACAGATTCTACTCACCATTCCCTGCTGCCCTCACCCTATCCAGGAAAAAGATTTTATAGACATTTCAGCTTTTGGATTAGGGAATGAAACTAGCCTTCATCAAAGTAATACACAGAAGAAAATAAAGCTAACATTGGGTCAAAGGATAATAATAAAAACTCTGGATAAAAAGCTTTATTTGCAGTTTTTCTCTACTAATAACACAGTATTGAGTGTTAATGTCTGAATGCACTTGCAATCAAAGGATTACAAGAAGATGTTTCTCAAACTGCAAATTGATTCTATCTGCATTACTGTATTAACTGTACAAACACATGCTCCTAATTAAAGACAGCTTTTGAATAATGGAAGACCACTGCTGAACTAAATTGCTCTCTGTATCAAAGGAAACCTTCACTGCAATGAATACCTGTTCCTTATTTACTTATTGTGCTTTTATTAGTTATTATTATAGTTCATGTGGAGGCCAGTCCATGTGTACTCACTTTGGGGTGAAAATGTGGACACACACATATGAACTGACTGCAGGAATGTGGCTCCAGGTTTCAGTCGAAAAAGCAATAGTAACTGATTAAGCAGAGTTGGTCAATATATTTTTAAAATCTGATTTAGAAATAGATTTACTCTGTAAAACAATTATACTTGAGACTTGGATTATCATGCTGACATTATCTTCCCCTTAGCGGCCTTAACTGGGGACTATGCATACAAAGACATAAATAATACACTCCGCACACTGATATCTTTTACAGTGCATTCCTTCCTCTCATCTGTTTAAAAGTCATGGCCATAATACTATATTTAGGATATTTAACTTAGTCTATTACAGTATGTTCCATTCATTTAGATTTGTTCAACATCTTACAAAAACTAATTTGAATTAATTCCTCCACAGAGAATTTGGAGGAGGAAAAAAAAAGAATTAAAGTATAAAACTTAGTTTTAAAAAATGGTTAGTTTTATATGGCAGAAAAATAAATACAGCAACATAGTTCAAGAGTAATTCTATTCTGTAATAATCCTATTTTAAGAAGTGATATCTAGCAAAAAAGATTCTAAATCTTTTTATGTGTTTCTGTACTTCCTATGTCACATGACACCTGCCTGTACCCCAACCCATAAAATCCACAGTCTTTGCATTTATTTTTTAAAGGAATCTCACTAGTTGCAATTACAGCAATGAGACTACTGCACTCGATATTCCTCCACTATCACAAAGGATGTAAACTAGAATTTTTAGTACCATTTTGCTTATTGGGAAAAGATAACAAAGAGTAGGATTGTTTGGTAATCCACCTCCTCTGCAAGATGTTCATGTAACAAAGTGCACAGTGGGTTAATGCTCCACTGAATCCAGAATGCCTTTTAATGCAGCTTTGTGTATCTTTCATATTTGGAAGGCAGACACTATCTTTGGAGAAGAATGGGCATTGGTTTGACCAAAGAGAAGACTAAGTTCAGTGTAGAAGGCAGAGTATTGTATTAAAACTGTGAAACGGCATGGGAAGTGATGCAAGTTTTAACTCCACTGCAGGTCATTTTGATTTGATCTGGTGTGTCAGTTCAGCTAACTCCTTAGGTGAGTTCATAGCAGAAAACTCAAAGATATTCTCTTCACTCAGAGATTTTCCCTGTCTGTTTATTAAGAAAACTTTTTTTCTATTTTGCACACACAGCTAGTGGAACCATCCCACCATGACTTTTAATTAATGAGGCATCAACAGGCGCACAAAGCCTAGAGAATATAAGTGATCATGAAGCCCTGGCTGCAGGGTAACAAGAAAATCTCTTGCCTCTCAGTCAAGATTATCTGGGATGCCCACAGCCATAACATCTATAATGTGCTTCCATAATATATGAGGAAATCCCTATGGGATGGTAAGGGGTGTCTGAATATGGGATGGACAAACCAACTTCTCCACCAACACCATCACCAGTGAAATGAAAAAGGGAAAACACACCTAAATTACTCTCACATGGTTTCCTTTCCAATTTCATCTGGACAGGCTTAGGTAACAAGGAGAATGCAAAGTGGTCAGTCTTTCATCTTCTGAATTCAACACTGCTGCTTTGGGCTCCTGTCCGAGACTCCATGGCTCCTCTCATCCAGTACAAAACCACCCATTCAGAGAGCTGGGCAAATGCAGAGACCAACTAAACATTGCTATGGCAATGTATTCCTTAAAGTCATACTTTATATTATCTAAAGGCACTACACTATTAAACAATAAAAAATCTCTTATGGTAGTGAAAACCACAGTGCCCCAACTTCTAAATTCTGGATGTTACCATCATATACCTGCAAAACACAACAAAATGAGCATGCAAACAAGAAAATATTGTTGGAAAGGAAATCTTTGAGAACTGCCTAAACTGAGATGTACTCTTAGCTTCCTTCAGGGTTTTGTGGTGCTTTGGTTTTATTTTTGTTTCTTTAATTTTTCTTTCTCCTTTCATATAGTAAAAAGAATAATTTTAACAGGACCTTATCAATGCCATCTCCTTCCAACATAAATTAAGTAAGATTGAAAATCATAAATCTGATGATTGTGGGGAGAAGAAAATGTCACTTTTTATAATAAGAGTGACAAATGTGTTCAGTTTCAGGCAGGCATTTTAGATTTAATGCTCATCTTCCTCACACGACAAGAGCAAACTTTAACTGACGTTGATAGAGATGTCAGCTTTCTTGGTCTCCCTGTTTCCATTCTGTGTACCATTCATACATACACTAATCCTATTGTCCAAATTGTGCTTTGGTGCATCTCATACACCTTCTGTTTTAATTTATATTGGCAAAGCAGTGGATGCCCTTTGAAGTACAAACCCTGCTGGCTTAGTTCTCTTTCCTCTTAGCTTCCTCTTTAAAAGCAATTGTAGATCATATTTCCTAGACCAAGGAAGTCTGAATTATTAATATTCATAATATAAATAACGATATAGGGACAAAATACCTGGGGGGGAAAAAATCTGTTAGGAATGCCAGCAAGTATGGGGACAGTGAGCTGGTAAGAGGAAAGAAATAAAACAGGCATCATACCTAAAATATTTGGAATGTGTACACACTTCATTTAGCTAGTAAGTACATTAATTTAGCTAGTAAGTACTAAGCTAAGGAGGATTCCATGCTTCACTGGGTTCCGTAATGATGGCAAATCCCCCATACAGTGCAGAAAAATGATCCCTTTTGGTCTTGGCAACACCACTGGAAAAGACTAATCTTAAAATGTATACAAGTGTTTTTTTAATTCTTCTTTTGAAGTCGTTTATCAAAAGCATACTAAGATTATAAAATAAAATAATCCATGTTTATATTTCACATGTGTCTTGACACAGGCCATGTACCGAAATTTATTAAACTCCAAAAATACAGCTCATAACCCAGCTGAATAATGCCAAACATTGGACAAAACTACTTAGTAATCCCCAGTAAAAGGTGGACAAACTACAACATAGTGCTTAACATCTGATGCTGTGAGTGTGCAGTTTCTTCACTGATAAGGCTTCCCAGAGTCAACATCACCAGTTGAAACGTGCATAACACCTTTAACTTGTGCTAAAAATACATGTAAGTATCACACCACAACTTTTAATTAAGAATCCTAGCAGACAAGTTAACTCCAGGCTCAATACAGGGCCTTCATTGTACCTCTACTTGTTTGCCGAGTCATTTCCAGAGAGGCTGAATCTTTGGCACTGAATTTATATAACGAAGACTTCTCAAACATGCTCTTATACAGACTTGTTCCCAAACTGGTTTTTTCCATTCTTTCATATCCTTGACATAATATCTCCAGTAACAATCTAAGAATTATTGACAGGTCAAATTCTAGGTCAATTCTGTCCCTGCTTACCCTCTCATTCTCTTTTTAAAGTTTTTTTTTAATAATAATAAAAAAAAGGACGAATTTCCATAGATACTTCTGTTTTTAAAAGAAGTACTGACAAACTGGTGGTTTGGGGGATTAGTGTTGTTTTAGCATCCTTTCAGCCTGATCAGTATTTATATCTTTTGCTAAATTACTGACTCCCTCTCTCCTGGTAACATACCCCTTTTTCACTAATGAGGGTGGGGATAATTAATAAATAGAGCTGTAAGATAAAAGACCCTTTGTGCCCTTTGCCTACATGCCTGGTGCAATGTTTTGCACAGCTGTAAATATCCTTGCCTGCTACTAATGCTGCTCTTCATTTCTATTCATTATAAGCCAAAGTGGGTCTTACTTTATGACAGAGAACAAGGACCAATCCTGTCTCACACCGATGTTTTTTTGGCACCTCTAGCTGGCTGCCTGATCACAGGGCTTATGTAACACAGGAGAGACCAGAAACATTTCCATTCCTCTCTGTTACCAAATCAAGGAATTTCACTCCAAGAATTACTTTGGCCTGAGGCCCAGAATAGGTAAAATTCAATCCTAGGTGAATGGAGTCTCTTCTACATATCAAGAAATGATTTAAAAGCTTCTCTAGTGAAACTACTGAACTGAAAAAGGAGTGAGATCTCTCTTAAGCACCGAACACTCACTCTTAACCCTTAGAGAATTCAGAAGAGCAGTCTTCATAAATGTAACAGCATTCTAAAATCATCTTCAGATTACACTAATAATTTCCATGACTTTTCACGGCCCTGTAGAATTTTGATAAGTGTTGTAAAATATCTGCTATGTAGATGGAGAAATAAAGTTACCAAATAAGAAAAAAAAATCATAAATTATTTCTCTGTAAAAGGAAGGGAAGTGAGGCAAGAATTTATGGGGGATATCTTTTTATGAGACCCATCAATATTAAGAAAAACTAAAAGCACAATGCAAAGAAACCATTTCCTTTTTGGGTCAAGCTATGGTTGTTTTTTTCCAGGTGGCTGAAGTAGCCTTAAGTCTGCTAGTTTCCTTAGAGTGGCAGTGGGGAACAGTTAGGTTTATATCAGCAACATCTCATGGATTTAATCATGAGAGGGAAAAATCATTAGCTCTGCAATATGCAGGCTACCTAGCGCAGAAAAGACAAAACAGGACAGTTTCCTGACTTACATTGCACGAGTTTTATATTTATGAAAGTCAGCATTGTAAATCTACATAAGCAGAGAGACTTAGTAGTCAGTGAGCAAGCTTTCCTCTAGGGAAGACTCTAGTACTTCACTTCTGCTATACTGGGAAAAGGGGAAGGAAGAACTCAAAGACAGTAACGGTATGTTATCCTTATCACAGAGCTGGTTGCACAGAACAGTCTCTTGAACTTATAATGAACACCTAACATAGTAGATTAGATAGTGGGCAAAAAATTCCCTTTACTCCATGTTAAATAAAGAAATAATGAATTCCTGGTTTTCGTTCCTTATGTATTCTGTTTTGTTATCATAAATGATTCCTTACAGTAAATATTCCAAAGTTAATGGGATAAAAGTGTTCAAATACCAAGTTAATGGGATAAAAATGTTCAAGTCCACAGTACTGAAAAAAAGCAGAAATTTAGCCTTAGAAATACTCTGAGATCTGTATATAAAACACAAATGTTAGACCAAATCCTTGCTACTGTACCAGTTGTGGTTTCATACAGCAATGAGATAATCAAAAAGTTCAAAACAAAATTTGTGAAGTACTTCCATATTGCTCAATGCATATTTGTGTGCATTTCAGAATGTAAGGAGGCTTTACAAACACTTTTAGAAAAACTGTTTTCTTTAGGATCCTGACAAATTGCATATTTAAGCAGAGGCCTTGAGTACTTACCACTACCACCTCCTTCTCTGCGGTTACGTGCACTGCCATCTCTGCCAGACTTAATGCGCTGGGGAACAGTGAAAAAGGTTTGAAAAGAACAGAACAAAAATCCCCATTTAGTAATATATATATAATAAATATATTAGAGATAATTATTGAAAATTCAACTTAGCTTATTAATACAACAGTAGAAGAACATTAAACTAGACTTACTATACTGCAACTAATAAACCCTGTTTCTTCAACATACAAAATTGCCCTTAAAATCATTGTTAAATCCAGTGTTTACATAAAACAAGTTCTGTGAAATTCAAAAAGAATATCTCAATAAATAATTTTTCTTCAGATAAAATTTATACAAGGAATGTGCATAAAAATAGTTCAGATGTTCCTTTGTAAAGTACAGCTGAAAAAACAGGCAACATAGCCTTCCTTGCATGAGTTCAAAGTAGCCTCTGCCTATTAACATCTTGTAAATCCCACAAGCATTTTATTATTGTAAAGACTAAAAGGGGAGAAGTACAGGAATCTATAAAAAGAACTATTCACCCTATGGATCTTAGATTTTGAATTCTTGGCACAGCACTGTACTTCACAGCAAAATTTAATTTGCTGTTGAGTGTTAAATGCAAGATAAAGGTGAAAGTAAATACTTTAAAAGCTGTGTTTAAAAAGTCAGCTCTCTTGCAAAGAGGAAGGTACCATAAACATCTTCCAGCTGTGTTTTCTTAAAGTGTTACTAAAAAACTTTAACAGTTTATCAAAGCAATACCTTTAGACATGGCAGACTCAGCTTCTGGCAAACACTGAATTTCTCACGCATGCATCTTGTCAATTACAAGAATCTATATCTCAGCAAGGGACTTTTTGATAGGTAGGTACAAAAACTTGGTGTTTAAAGCACTCAGATGTTAATACAGGATCTCTACATCTTATTTCAAAATATGACTTCAGGATCTGAGTAAAACACACGTGCACGCTACCATGTCTTCAGGTCACTTACTGAAGCTTCTTCACTCATTTTTCACCAGAAAAATATAATGGAGTCCGGCAAAGTTGGAATGATACCAAAGAAGTGAAAGATTTATGCCAACAGAAGAAGGAAGAACTCTTAAATCAAAGCTCACAGGAGTCGGACAGGAAAGCGTTGAGCCTAGTGTGAAACCAGGACTAGTCTTGGAGCAATTTAGTCTGGAACCAGAATTTCTCATACTTTTTATTTATTTTGGGAAATCCTCAAGTCTAAAATATGTTCTCTGAATTTTGTATCAAATATTGTTTTCACAGTCCAGTGAAGTAGCATATATCAATCCTTCAGGAAGCATGTTCAGACTCTCCAAACATGGAATGACTGACATCAAGTCTGACAATGGAAGCTCAGCTTCTGTCTGCCAGAGGAAAGCAGTCCCTAGATGATAGTGCCCTCTTGGCATTTACATCCTAGGACTTTACTCCCAAAATATTACATCAGTACTACAGCTTAAGCATACGGAGTAGTTTGTAAGTAATCCCATATTAAATAGGTTTCCACCCTAAAAATGCCCGTTTCTCTCCTGTGACTGCAAAAGACATTTAGGATGATTAGTCCAGACGCAGATGCCTGAAGGTAAGGGCAGTAAGTCCCCTCCCAGCATTTGCACCGATCATCAGTGCTTCACGGCACACCCCATCAGCCCCTCATTTTCAGTCATTAAGCTCACTTAACAGAAATAAATAGTAATGTGTGTGTACATCAGTGCCAAGGAGCTTGAGTGAACTTTTACACTATTACCTGTCTTTTTCAAACTGGAACATGAAAAAGGAAGATTAATGCAGAAAAAAAAATAATCAAACCAAAACCAAACAAAGAACCCAACACCATCCCCAAAATGCCGCAACATATGAAGGTTGCAGTAAAAATTGAATGCTGTGAGAGGCAGGGAGAAAAATTTCTACAGGGAATGAACTCCACAGATGTTCCCAGATTCTTGGCTGGAAGTATTTAACAACTTGTCCATATTTGAGAACTGAGGGAAATAAGTACTCCAGAATATTTATTTTGGTAAAAACTCCATGTGGATATACTTATTCTGGAAAAAACATGCCAGAATAGCAAATTTTGATAAATTTCTACAGGAAGACAAAGTCTGTGTGCAGACTGTGAAATGCAGGTATACTACACTAGCATTTAACTATTTTGTGTTTACTGAGCGTAATCAAGAAAAAGTGGCTTAGTCTGAAATTGGGAGCAGGAACTGAACTATATCTGGTACTGCTAACTGAAACCAGTATTCCCATTGGAAACTTAGGTGTTGAAATATGAAAATTTTGGTAATTTTAGAACTTGACTGCATAGTTTATGACTATATGGCCATGGATGACAGAAGAAACTTCTTAGGGCAAAAAACCCCTAGTAATTTCCAAAGCCAGATGGTAGGCATAAGACTAAAAAATCACACACAGACACCAACCAACGAAAGAAAAAATAATCCCCAACCCAAAACCAGGGTATGGAACCCAGATGCAGATGCAACACCAATGTCAGGAAAAGGAACTGCAGGACTATTGTTGATGTTGAGATTCTGTCAGAGAGATACTCAACTTCTAATACAGGACAGCCACATACTAAATTGCAATGCATTCTGAAACATCTTTTCTTAGTCTTTGTTCCTTTACTATGCAGTAACTTGTGGTACCATGCATCTGTACAGGATTCCACTGATACCTCTGTCATTCAGATACGACAGGTACAAATTCCCTTAACACAATGAAGTCAGAATGAGAAAACCCCCCATAATTTAAATGTAATTTCTGTGTTACTAAAATCTTAAGTAACTTAGATGATTAAAACTTCTAAATATTCTACTGGTAGCTTTTTCCTCACCAGAAAGTACAGAAATGTGTTTGGGAACGCTCCCGCTTCCAATGTGAAATAAACAGGAAGAGATGAGACAGGTTTTTTTTTGTTTAATTGGTGAGCTCTCCCAAGTAAAGTGCTGAGGTATTGAAAGTTACTGCAAAGAGCTACGTGTATCACTGACATTGAACTGATACTCCCTAGAAGCCAAGCAAAAGCCATTTAACACACTTCAGAGAGATCTCCTAATTATGAGTTTTGCAGAATAGAAACATTATATCTGGTCATCTGTTTTGCTTACTGACATGATTATGGGGAGACATGGAGGAAGAGTAATCCCACTACAGCCATAGACTGCTTTCTTTTGTCCATTTTCCCAAGTGCTTTAAATTTTACAGTTACTGAAAATTCAAACCAATACACTTCAGCTAGTCCTTCAAAGTAGGGTTGTAGCATAAAGTTGGAAGCCTTTGATCAGTGTTTCCCTTCATGAGTTTCATTTTAAAAATGTCCTAGTGTCCATGTGCGAACTCAGACTCCCTGGAATTTGAGTAGAAGTATCTAAGGATGCATGTACATATTATCTGGCATCAAAGGGGACCCAGTAAGTGTTACTAGGAGCACAGTAAATTAGTTAAGACTTAAAGTGTCCTAATGTAGCTTCGAGGAAATAGGAAAAGCAAACTCAGACACTTTGCAGCTCACCAGCACGGATAATGCTTTTCAAACAAGCAGCTGTTTTTCATTTTAAAATTTTACTTTATCACCAGAATAGCAAGAAAACAATGCATGAGTGGACACACACACACACACACAAACATGAGCTCACTCTTCTGAACAGAACACAAGTTATGATCTCATACCTTTCACAGCCTGTTGCTTTTCCACGAATTTTTTTTCAGTTTAAAAATTGGCACAACACTAATAGTTTACCTCTACCTTTGTAATATGTCAATATTGCAGCTTTGTATATAACAAAAAGACAAATTCTTAGGCTCCCCATTTCTCCCTATAGTTGCTATATTACTTGGCTCACAAGTACACTAAAGTATTAAATGAAATCTGGCAAGTAGGTAGGAAAGACGACATTCCAGAGACGTTGAATTATGCAAGTGGCTCCGGCATTCCCATCACATCCACATAGTCCATCTTTCACTGGTATTTAAAAATCACAGAAGGTCTGGTACTCAAAAACTATTCAGACAGATATAAGACTGATCAGTAATTTAAAACTAAACTCCCCAAACCTCAAAACATAAGCCTCTCTAAACCAGGAAGTTTATTTTATTTTGAAGTAAAACAAACACTATTTTAGCTTCATCTATGTACTCACCTGCTCTCTTATTTCTTTTAATTTTTCCACTTTCTTGAGCTTTGTTACATATTCCTGGACTTCTTTCAGCCCCATATCTGTGCAGAGACGAACTAAAAATCGAAGGCCTAATTGAAAAGCAAAAAGCACCATTAAAAAAGGCTTACAAGCAGGTCCAACTACAAGCGCACCCCAACAGAACTGGACACGCAGAATGGCAAACAGTGCAAGCAACTGTGCAAATAAGGTGACTCCAGTCCGGTATCACCGTGTGAGCTGTGATATTTTGCAGGTAATTCAATATTTTCTGTGTGTCTACATCCATGAAGAGTACAAATACCATTTATACATGTGGAAGGCACAAAACATACTAACTCATCTGGCTCAGAACTCTTGACATTTGCAAAGTATTTTGGAAGCTGGAAGCATAGTAATGATACTAAGATATTACTGAGGAGCTGCTATCAGGAACATTTTGTTGAAAGCGATTTTACAAATGCCAAGTGAATCAAAACGGTTTTTTTTCCTGTTGCTGTGGTTGATTTTTAAAGAGTAGTATTTATACAATTAAAAAATCCCAACAAACCTGACATGAAAATCAACTATAACTGTATGACTGAACCAGAAGAGCCCCTAAAAACATTCTCCAGAGACACTATACCAAACTCTGAAGACACTGTTGCTCTTCCTATGTGTTTGTCAACATTCCTGTGAAAGAACTGAAGCCAAAACAAGCACGACATGATCCGTTTCTCTGTTGGCGCTTTCACAAACATGTTATTCATTTTGTGCTAAGTTAGTTTTCTGCTGGTTTAGGCAGCACATGGTCAGGGAGGGATGAGTGAAGAAGCACTGTTTCAGCAGCAGAAAACTTAAATCAGTTAAATTGCCTTGTATAACTTCTGCCTCCATTTGAGTAATTTCTAGAAACTACATTCAGAAACATATTTGCATTCTAAAAGGTTTAGTAAATACTCCTCCAAAATATGTGTGACCAATATGAACATGATATTTTGCTTGTAACTTTGAGGAATTAACAGCACTGAACTTCAGTTGTACAAGACAGCTGTGTGGTTCCTCTTTAAAAAAGCAATACATTTGTTAAAGCAGAATGATACAATCTTTAAATAAAACTGAATTAATGTTCTTCCCACACTGCATTTAAAAGCATAGACTTGTTGGTGACAACCTCGTATTTTGGAATTTGTGAGGCAGAGTGGGGCATGTCAGAGAATGTTTTCACAACCACTGACAACCCTTATTTTCTACATGCCTTTTTTATTTAGAGTACAGGTGTGACTGATTTTGCAAAATGTCTTACTCTTCAAAGATTTTTCCAGAGACTGGTTGACCAACTATACTTAAAAACCCAGCAACAAAGTCTCACCATCCCTGTTTTTTTGGAATGCCTGGCTTTGTAAAACTTAGCAATATGATTTTCTCATATCTAGAAACTTACAGCAGAAATTTCAACTAGCAGGAACTAGAAGTACAAATACACATATTTTATCACAAGAAATATTTAATAAGTAACATAGTTATGTATGAGAAAGAACTCTAATTTGACTCAGTTGAAGTTTCTTTTCATCACTTTTCTTCAGCATTAACCTAGTATTTCTTAAATCACACTTTAGTGTTGTCACAGAAAACGTGCAGCATTAGCATGAATAAAAATGTTATTTCATGAAAATATTTTCACATGAAAAACATGTCACACATATTCAATGTAACAAAGTTTCCTTTGATAGTTGTACCACAGAATTAAACAACTTACATTCAACATTCTCCGGGAATTTTCTGTGAATGACTTTGTATTTCTCTAGAGCTTTCTGGTAGTTACCTGCAAACAAAACAAACATCTCCTATCCACACAGTCAAACATAAAAAAGAATATCTGAGGTGAAATTGATACATTTTTACATCAATTAATTTTTTTTAGTTAATAATTTAATATTATACAACCAAATTTGGTGAGACTGAACTTAACATTCTTTAATTACTTCATTTAATAGTAATTTATTTAACAGTGAAAATTAAGAGGATCTGAAAACAGTCCAAATTACTCTGTAAATAACAGAATTAATAAAGAGCAGTTTCCTGATTTTTGCCTTTTTTTTTGACCTTCCTCTAAAACTCCATTTCTACAACACAACTACTAGATCAGCTGTATCAAAGCCTAACAGGATTTATCTAGGACTGCAAATGTATGGATTGGTCAAATGGAAATATCTAGCAGCAGAGTCCTGTCTGTTCTTCCTGATATCAAACTACAAATTTGCCTAGATCTGGTAGTGAAGTAATTATTCCTTAAGTCTTTTGCCTTCAGTTTGTACTCAGATTGATTATGGAAAGGACTGACTGCCCCTGTAAATCTAAAATATCATATCCATTAAATACTTGACAAAAAAGGTTTGTTGAGATATCACTGTTTTTCTCTTCTGGTGCAAGGCAGAGATCAAACTGATGTGCTATGTGTTAACACGATAAACTGGGAATTTTGCCAAGAAACCATAAACGATCTAAGAAGCAGCCAAACCCGCTGTTTTTCTTTGCTGGGAAAATGTTTCATCTGTCTAGTTTTGGGTGGTGCTGATTATTCTTAATACACTGGCTTCCCCAGGTCCTGTTCCTTTTTTCACTGCTGTATTAAATAACTGAGCTAAGCGAGAAAATGCACTTATTTATTATGAAAGACTGTTCTGCGAAGTTCTAAAGAAGCATAAAGAAGAGGGACAAGATGCAACAGGAAGAAAGAAGAGTAAAATTTACATCATCAAGTATCTTGAATGCATTTTAGGTGGTGAAAAATCCCAAAAAGGTTAGTCTCTTTTCATTTTGCTTATCAGTGTATTCTATTCCCAGTATGAAAATACAGCACATTAAGACTCTCTTCTGTTTGTGTAGTGCAAATACTATTTTAATACTGAAAAATTATACCTGCTGTTGAAAAGGAAAGGGAATTAAGCAACCTGAAAAACTGTTTATGTTGGATCGGTAGTATAATTATATTTTAAAAACCTTCTATCAGATCATGTATGCTGTACTATTTTCTTTATTTATTTAACAGCACAAGGAATGTTTCACATATAAGTCAGTGCAGCCACACTTCCTGGACTTAAAAGAAACTTCATGTTTTATTACATATATAGAGAAAATTTATAACAAAATAATACATAACTGAGTGTTCACACAAACTTTAGCACCAATATTCACATCAGTCAGAAAAGATCAAAAGAAAAAAAATCAAAACATCAATCAAAACCAAACAAATCACAGAATCATAAAACGGTTTGGGTTGGAAGGGACTTTTGAAGACCATCTAGTTCCAACCTCCCTGCCATGGGCAAGGACACCTTCCTGTAGACCAGGCTGCTCCAAGCCCCATTCAATCTGGCCTTGATGGGGCCTCCACAACTTCTCTGGACAGCCTGTTCCAGTGTCTCACTATCCTCACAGTAAAGAATTTCTTCCTTATATTCACTGTAAGTCTACTCTCTTTTAGTTTAAAACCGTTGCTCCTCGCCCTAGAACTGCAGACCCCAGTTTATCTCCACGTTTTCTGTAAGACTCCTTCGTATATTGTCAAGTCTGAACAACCCCCACGGAGTACAAAAAAATTTGTTACAAACCTTCAACCAGTTACCAAAAAGTTACAGAACTTACCGCTTCTCCTATAGCAACTTGCCACCATCAGCTGCCACTTCACTTGTGTTGGCCTGCATATAAATAGAATAAAATTATGCACATTTGCCAAAGAATGAATAAGCAAAATAACCTGGACAGCACTGGTAAAGACCTACTACTAAACTACCAATAAATTTTTCACCTAGCCTATTGCCTTCCTAGAAAGAATTTATCCAGCTCAATTCACACACAGTTTACCCCTGCATCCTGCACCCTGTTTTCAGGCCTCCACGTCACTCACTTTCAGTCATATGTTATAGCCCTCCTCCTGCTCGTGATTCTGTGCCCAGACACAATTAGTACACTGGACGTGTGACCCACTAATCTTTGTCAGAGCTACAGAACCATCCAGTGGGGGAAGAACAAAATGCTAAGCTGTATTTTGAGGAGGTCCTTCCACTAGGATCCCGTGCATGCCCAAGAGATCCCTGCCAGGAAGCACATTCCCCACTCACAGCTTCGAACTCTGGTCTCTCCTTTTTGCCTATGATGCCGTCACAGCATCGAGCTGCTGCCTGTCCTTCTCTTTTTAGCACATAATGGTGACAGGTATGTCAGAGAAAATATTTGAGATGTTTCAGCATGCACAATAAAACAGCTGGACTCCTCATTCTTCTCAAATTAATGTGAAAACTAGGAAGTTTTCATGTCAATAGTGTCAAGATCCTCTATAAGCCAAAGCACTTTCCATATGTGGCTTACAATTCAATAGTAGCATATCCAAAAGGTACTGTAAGATAACACTTTCAGAATAGTTTTGTACTCATTCTCTTCAGTTTTTCCCTCTAATCAGAGCACAGGCCATTTTTAACTCTAAATAATCTGTTTGCCTGGTAGTTGCCAAAAAAGCTCATGAGATACAGATGCTGCACCTTTTTGGTTTCAGCTGAATGTGTTTCCTGCAAACAAAGGCAGCTAAACAGACACCAAAATAAAGTTTATTACATAGTTCAGTGTGAAAATTCTAGAGAGAATAAATTGTCAGCAGAAAGCATTAACTGCACAACTCCTTTTATTAGTGATAGATCTGTGTATGCTGGTAAAAATAAAATAATGAAAGCTGTTGCCCAGTTCATTGTCTAACATGTTATCTTAGAATGCAATTTAAAATGTAGTTATTGTGATTAAAGCACTGAATGCATTAAACAAACTAAAAATTGTTAAACTAAAAAATGCTCTTCACAGCTAAAATAATTTTAAAATGTAACTATTTAAAATCAGTAGCAATTTATATTTACATTCATATATACCAATTAGCCTAGCTAGCCTCTATTTCTAGTACCAAATAAGCACCAAAAAATTTATGCACCATTATCTACTGTTAAAAATCTCCTCCCACAGAGAATAATTTCTCTCTATTACAGATAGATTACAACTACAAATAATAATGAAGAATTTCATATGCCAGTTTTTCATAAGTACTTCACAATCCACACACTTCATGCTTCATGCACGGACTGAGTGAGACACGAAGCACAAAATCTTTAGATCTTTGCCAAAACAAGGTTATGAAATAATTCTTTTTAGTTTCATCTGTTTCTTTCCAAATTTTATAAGAAGACCATGAACGCCAGGATCTGCCATCTCATAGCCTGACTAAAATATAATTTTTTAAGACTGCCAGTATTTATATGGAAAAAAATATTGGCTAACCTGTGAACTGGGTATTTTTATCTTATCTACATCTCTATTCCTTTATAATTATACCACAATTTGAGTGAAGTCTATGTTTTGTTTTGGGGTTTTTTCCATTTTTAATTCTTATTTAAACCTTGGATTTTCTCTTCTACAATTAATGTCCATTCTAAGTCAAGCATCTCAAAGCCACAATTAGTATTTTTTACTGAATTTCTTACAACGTATTTGCAGTATGATTTTTTCTTGAATAATACTGGACACCTTTTGTTCACATGCTGTCTTTGTAACATGCATGTCCATTCAGATTCCCAGAACAAAAAGAATGTCAAATTTTAGATCATCACAAGACGAGCAATATAGATTTTTTTTTTTAGTATGATTTTTGGTAGGTTTCCTAAAACACAAAATAGAGAAATTCACACTTATTCGGGTGAATTTCAGTTGCATTAATTGGTCTATTAACACAAAACGCTTCATGAATCCTACATAAAAAGGCCCTATGCACATCTTTTTAGAATTATCTTTGAACTCTGGATTACAGATTTAAATTTGACCAATTTATTAAGCATTCTCTGGTAAGTTTCCTTTCTGATCTAAAATAAAGTATATGGCCTATATACTTTCTGAAGCGCATCACATTCTGCTAATGGACAATTTTAGCCATAAAGTTGCTGAACTGAACTCAGCATATTTCAAATATCTCTATCAGGATCAATTTAATCTGTCAATTTATTTTCACCCTGGCAGTTCTGCACTGCACAATTTTGCTTACTTATATACCTTATTTGTGATAGCTTTTTTATGGAAGTAGGAGTGATGTGAAAAGTGGAAATGCAGCAAGAACAGCTAAAACACGCATTTATCTAAACCAACAGATCATCACTGCAAACAAAACAATAGAAAGGAAGTATTTCACATAAAGCCATAGAGAAAAAGGTCTTGGTGGCTTTGGAGACCTATTGCCCACTTTGTAGCTGTGTTCAATGGCAGATAACAGAATACCTCATACTATCTTGGGCCCAGAGGCGGATCTTACTTAACACTGAAATTGCACAGTAAGAACAAAAGCACACTGTAAATGAACAGACAGTTGATAAAATTAAGTAATATCCCAAATACTCTTAATTCTGGTGTTGGCTTATAGTATTATTAAAGTTATCCAACTGATTTATCTCTAAGTATACTTATGGATGTCTAATCACAAACCTGAGTAGGCATAAAATAATAACTACTTACAGGATAAGTGCTGCTCTTTCAAAGTACTCAATGGCTTTTTCACAAAACTGGGTGTCAATGTAATATGCTCCGAGCCATTCAATGACCTCAATGTTTGAAGGGAAATACCGGTATGACTGACAAAATAGGAAAGGTGAAAAACCCCACAATTTTAGTGATAAACAACGTCTTTATGGTACTTCTGGAATATCTTACTCAAGTGTTTAATTCTCCAGATGCCCAAAATGTGTAATATAAATGAATAGAAGCAGTGTGCTGTACTAAGTGATCCCGGGAAAAAAAAGAAAAAAAAAAGGCATGCCAAGTTTTCTAATTGCAAAATGCTTTTTAGAAGTTACCTGAGATGAGTCTGTCACATTTTCCATCAAGCCTTATTTGAAATACTATTTTAAATAGCTTGCAACAACAAAAACATTTACTTAGCTCATGTCTACATAAGTTACCTAAAACATTAAACAATGCTAACTAATACGTGTACAATTCCATGTTCACATCAGTCTGCTGGAAAACTCAACTAAAAACATTCTTTTCTATACATACGTACATAAATAACATTTTCAGCTTTTTAGAAATTCCCACTGAAATAGGCAGCAAAATTATCATCAAGCACAACTCAACTTGTAATTCAGATTGCAACACAGCCTTTGGTCATCCTTACTTCACAGATAAAAAGAACCCTCATACTGCAGCAAAGCAATTTCCCGTCTTATTCTTTTTTCTAAGACAGAAGAATCTCTCCAAATTACAGACACTAGTACAGCTGGTTTGAAATTAAAGAGGCTACCTATCTTTAGGCAACCGTGTATACATAATGTATAGCTATACCGTTAAAAAATTGGGAGCCCCTGGTGGCCTAGTGGTTAGATCGCAGGACCTTCACCGCCGAGGCCTGGGTTCGATCCCAGCCAGGGACACTCCCCGGGCAGGTGGAGCTCGTTAGCCCTGTAAGGCA